>CM059316.1:6162500-6787500 GCA_030340665.1 Neosalanx taihuensis | reverse complement strand
TGATAACCGCCCAGTCATTAGAATCAGGTGTGCTGGAGCAGGGAGACATCTCGAACCCTGCTCTAAACGAACTATCACTATCCACGCACAGCTATTAAGCGTCAATGAAAGATGCAGTCTCCAAAAATGTCTTGTAGTCCACTGTCACGTTCATTACCTTCACCACTGACATGACGTTGCTTTGCAGAACTTGCTTCCTGTCTCGGTACACCTTTCTCTGTTTGTATCCCTTCCAGCAAGCCTGCAGGACAGAAGAGAACTCAGTCTAGGATATGATAGCATCCTTAACCTGGTGGAGTCAGGTGACTGAGCGGTTAGGGAATCGGGCTAGTAATCGCAAGGTTGTGAGTTCGAACCCCGGCTGTGGCTGTGTGACGATGTGTCCTCGGGCAAGGCACTTCACCCTACTGTCCCTGTACTTAAACGTAAGTCGCTTTGGATAAAAGCATCTGCTAAATGAGGAATTATTGGTAATCAGACTGTTGTCGATTAAATTTCCGGCCGTGCCAACATGACGTTGTGTCTTTGGGCAAGGCACTTCACCCTACTTGCCTCAGGGGGGATGTCCCTGTACTTTCTGTATGTTGCTCTGGATAAGAGCGTCTGCTAAATGTAAATGTAGTGTATATGGTGGAACCTAACCAACACAATTTTAGTGAAAAGCTGGATTTACAGTGTTGCACTAGATGTGCTGTATCCTGCTGGCGCTGTACAGTACCTGCAGTGTGACCACATGGGGTTCTTGCTGTCGTAGATACTCCAGTCTCTGTGTGTGGGATCTCCTCGCCAGGTGACCTCTGACCCGGGCCTGTAGCTGGGTCACCAGGGCCTCGTTGGCCAACCATAACTGCTCCCTGTTGTACTCCGCCGTCACTCGGCCAATCACACTCTAGGGAAGATCCACAATCCAACCAATGAGCAAAACTGCTCTACGAAATAATGAAAGGAAGAGACTAATAGAAATACAAATGACTTTTGAAGTGTAAGTAATCGTCAACGCAATATTCATGTCAAGAATATCGGATGCCTTTGACTTGTGCCTAGTCTTGTATGTGGCTAATCGGCCTAGTAATCAGAAGGTTGCGAGTTTGAATCCCGGCTGTGCCAACATGATGTTGCGTCCATGAACAAGGCACTTCACCCTACCTCCCTCATCGGAGGAATGTCCCTTTATTTAAGCTGTAGGTCGCTCTGGATAAGAGCGTCTGCTGAATGACCCAATGTGATGTGTTGGGTCTGTCCCTCACCTGGATGTCCTCTCTGCTGAGCTGGCTGCTGCTGTGCTGGAAGTCTCCAGGCTCCTCCCACGTCCCCTGCCCGCTCTCCAGGTTGTAGAAGTAGCTGTAGCCGTCCTTGAGCACGTGTCTCACCCACGCGCTCTCGCCGCCGCCCAGCGCTGCAGTTCGGACAGGCGTGAGACACCCCACATAGCGGGACTATATACTGTGTTTATACACCCGCCCCTGTACTACTGTATATACCCATTCCACTTTGTACCTATGTTATTTGTATATATGTATTTGTACTTCCATGTTATTTGTATCATTTGTATTGTGTATCATTTGTATTATTTGTTATTTGTATCATATTTGTAGTGTATTTTACATTGTATTCTTTTTTTATTAGTATGCCACATATATGTTCTATGTTTGCTCATTTCTGCCACAGTGAATTCTATGATTGTTAATCTTGCATAGTGAATAAACCTCATTCTGATTCTGAAGTTCTCTCCAGAATAATGCCATAGAGCGTTCTAGTGTAATTCTGATGATCCCGAGGAAGAAGAGTGGTAGAACATGTGGTATTATGAGCATTATGATGATGCATGCTGCCTTGAGAGTTACCCGAGTTAGTGTTTTGTTTCTGGGCCAGTTCGCTCTGGTAGGCGTCGGCACATTCGGCCAGCACCCCTCGGAGCCCCGTGCCCGGCGCCTGCAGAGCCTGCAGGGTGTTCTGGGCGTCCCCCTCCGCCACCTCTCTGTTGACGTCTGCCACCGCCCTGGCCACTGTCGCCACGGAGACAGACAAGCAACGCTGTCAACCCCACAGAAACGTCATCGTTTTCATGTCTAGGAATGTGATGCCATGGTCTTATTGTGGGAGCTTTGCGTGTGTTAAAGGTGAGAGGGTTGCGTTCGCAGCTCAGAGGAGTTTGGCTTTGCGTACGGGTGAGTGCGTCCGCTTCGTTCTGATTGGCTGCGTGTATGGCCTCCTGGATCTGGTCCAACCACAGGACAGAAGATTCATCCCCAGAGCTCTAGAACCACAAAGTCCACAATCAGTCTAGACTACAGTCACACACAGTCAGTCTACACTACAGTCACACACAGTACACAGTCAGTCTACACTACAGTCACACACAGTCCACAGTCAGTCTACACTACAGTCACACACAGTACACAGTCAGTCTACACTACAGTCACACACAGTCCACAGTCAGTCTAGACTACAGTCACACACAGTACACAGTCAGTCTACACTACAGTCACACACAGTCCACAGTCAGTCTACACTACAGTCACACACAGTACACAGTCAGTCTACACTACAGTCACACACAGTACACAGTCAGTCTAGACTACAGTCACACACAGTCCACAGTCAGTCTACACTACAGTCACACACAGTACACAGTCAGTCTACACTACAGTCACACACAGTACACAGTCAGTCTAGACTACAGTCACACACAGTCCACAGTCAGTCTAGACTACAGTCACACACAGTACACAGTCAGTCTACACTACAGTCACACACAGTACACAGTCAGTCTACACTACAGTCACACACAGTCCACAGTCAGTCTAGACTACAGTCACACACAGTACACAGTCAGTCTACACTACAGTCACACACAGTACACAGTCAGTCTAGACTACAGTCACACACAGTACACAGTCAGTCTAGACTACAGTCACACACAGTACACAGTCAGTCTACACTACAGTCACACACAGTACACAGTCAGTCTACACTACAGTCACACACAGTCCACAGTCAGTCTAGACTACAGTCACACACAGTACACAGTCAGTCTACACTACAGTCACACACAGTACACAGTCAGTCTACACTACAGTCACACACAGTACACAGTCAGTCTACACTACAGTCACACACAGTACACAGTCAGTCTAGACTACAGTCACACACAGTCCACAGTCAGTCTACACTACAGTCACACATAGTCTGCAGTCAGTCTAGACTACAGTCACACACAGTACACAGTCAGTTTACACTACAGTCACACACAGTACACAGTCAGTCTACACTACAGTCACACACAGTACACAGTCAGTCTAGACTACAGTCACACAAAGTCAGTCTACACTACAGTCACACACAGTACACAGTCAGTCTACACTACAGTCACACACAGTCCACAGTCAGTCTAGACTACAGTCACACACAGTACACAGTCAGTCTAGACTACAGTCACACACACAACCTAGCCTATAGAAAATATGCCTACAGGCTTGCACACACAAAGAAGTACCATTTCCTCCATGTCCAGGGGTAAAACCTAGAGGAGGGTTACACTATTGTTAATGTTTCAACAAAACATCCTCAGTCACATGCTGCGGAGTGAACTTGTTCCAGGACAACCAGAAAAGGAAGAGCAGGATCTACAGATATTTATCTCTCCCCCCCCCCCCCTCCCTTTCCAATGTTAAGCTATTCAATTGTAACTTGTTTAACGGAACGCTCTTGTGGCTCTTCCCTTTGGCACTTGTTTGGTTTCTCATAATGCTGTGCTTCGTAACCTGACTACTCGCAATGTTTTGATCAGTGACTGATGCTCGTTCGTAAAGCTCTCTCTTGGAAGTCGCTTAAGATAAAAAGCGTCTTCCAAATTAATAAATGCAAGTGTACCGTAATTTCCGGACTATAGAGCGCACCTAAATATAAGCCGCACCACCTAAAATTAAAAAGAGATATAGAATTTTGTCACATTTAAGCCGCACCGAACTATAGGCCGCCGATATCCAGGCTGAGAATTATGATATTTAAATAGAAACATTTTGTACCATATGTGTTTATTCATATAGGCCCTACCTGAACTAATAGTTTCCGAACAGTGCCTTTAACACGGCAGGTGGTGGTAGTGGTGGGGGGGGGGGTTACCTTGCAGAGCTCCAGCTTGGTGCTCAGCAGCAGGTCATGGTAGTGGTGGTGGGGGGGGGGGTGGGGGGGGTTACCTTGCAGAGCTCCAGCTTGGTGCTCAGCAGCAGGTCGTGGTAGTGGGGGGGGGGGGTTACCTTGCAGAGCTCCAGCTTGGTGCTCAGCAGCAGGTCGTGGTGGTGGGGGGGGGGGGGGTACCTTGCAGAGCTCCAGCTTGGTGCTCAGCAGCAGGTCATGGTAGTGGGGGGGGGGGGGGGGTTACCTTGCAGAGCTCCAGCTTGGTGCTCAGCAGCAGGTCATGGTGGTGGGGGGGGGGGGGGGGGGGGGTTACCTTGCAGAGCTCCAGCTTGGTGCTCAGCAGCAGGTCATGGTAGTGGGGGGGGGGGGGGGGGGGGGTTACCTTGCAGAGCTCCAGCTTGGTGCTCAGCAGCAGGTCATGGTAGTGGGGGGGGGGGGGGGGGGGGTTACCTTGCAGAGCTCCAGCTTGGTGCTCAGCAGCAGGTCATGGTAGTGGGGGGGGGGGGTTACCTTGCAGAGCTCCAGCTTGGTGCTCAGCAGCAGGTCATGGTAGTGGGGGGGGGGGGGGGTTACCTTGCAGAGCTCCAGCTTGGTGCTCAGCAGCAGGTCATGGTAGTGGGGGGGGGGGGGTACCTTGCAGAGCTCCAGCTTGGTGCTCAGCAGCAGGTCATGGTAGTGGGGGGGGGGGTTACCTTGCAGAGCTCCAGCTTGGTGCTCAGCAGCAGGTCATGGTAGTGGGGGGGGGGGTTACCTTGCAGAGCTCCAGCTTGGTGCTCAGCAGCAGGTCATGGTAGTGTCGGGCTGTGGGAGGGTTGACAGCCTGCAGCTGGGCAGTAGGGAGGAGCAGGGCCGCCAGGGTCTGGAGCGGGTCGCCCGAGTTCAGCGCCTCGTTGATCTCAGCGATGGCTATGATGCCTGGAGATACAAGGAGAGAAATGATCCCTTATTAGTCCCCTAATGGGGACATTTCAGAGGCGCACACATTTATTCAATGCATTGGCCGGGATTCGAACCCCCCCGGGAATGAAACCCAGGCTTTCTGCACATGGAAGGCAAGAATCCTACCACTGAACCACTGAGAGCTGCGGTGTCACTACAACACACAACATCCATTTTATTCGGCTCTTTATTTATACTATTAACGTTTTCATGTCGTAACTATATCTGAGGGCATGTTCAACTAAATATGTCCCTTTATATTAACAGAAATGTGGTCTTGTTGGAGTTTGCGCATGAGGTCAAAGTTCAGCCCGGTCTTACGTTCGTGCTCCTCGTGAACCTGGAGGTTGACCTTGTCGATGCTCTTCTGGACGTCGTTCCAGGTGAGGAACTCCTGTCCCTGGGCCAGCGTCTCGGCTCGGAGCCTGATGAGGGTGTCGGCGTACCTGGAGGTGCAGGGGGAGGAGGAAGTTGAGAGAGAAGATTAGATTTCGATTAAATAAACCTTTATCTGTCCTCCAGGGGGTGGAAATTGCAGTAAATCACAGAGAACCACACTGGGCAAGCAACACTAACTGGATAACCCCTGTGGGGGGTGCTGGTGATGAAGCAGGGGTGGATGTGTGTGTGTGTGTCGGGGGGGGGTCTTGCCTGTGCAGGTTGTCCTGGTCCATGTTGCTGAAGCCCAGGGGAGAGTCGCACAGCTGCTCGGTGACAGCCTGGGGGTCCTTGGTGTCCAGCACCTCGTTCAGCACTGCCACCGCCGACAGCATCTCCACGGCGACGCACAGCTCTGCGTGGCTCAGCCCCGCCTGCTGGAGCACGAGAGTGGGGGGGGGGGAAGAGTGTGTCAGTGGGGTGCTGACAGCAGATATGGCATGACGTGTGTGTGTGTGTGGGGGGGGGGGGGGGGTCGGGGCAGTACAGTGAACCCTCGCTATATCACGGTTCACTTTTCACGGTTTCGCTACTTCATTGAATTGCCTTCGTGCGTTGTGTTCTGCATTCTGATTGGCTGAACAGTCTCTCCAACACAAACCTGTGCATCAATAAAGTTGCGGTTTACAGGATACAGTACTTTTATTTGTTAAACAAATGCTTGGGCCTGTAAAAAGGGTTTGTTCTTTGGTTTTAATATATAATAGAGTATTTCATTGTAGAATAATTGCGGATCACGGATTTCACTTATCACAGGTTCTTTTTGGAGTGTAACCCCTGTGAAAAACGAGGGTTCACTGTATTGCTAACGGTGTGAGAGGTGGTGTGTGTGTGTGTGTGTGTGTGTGTGTGGGGGTCAGGGCAGTACCCTTGTCCCCTGTATCTGCAGGCTGAACAGCTCTGCCTGGTACAGGCTGGCGGCGCTTTGGTACACGATGGGCAGCCTCGCTTCGGGGTTCAGCAACTCCTCCGCCGTCTCCTCCGCGTTGCCACGGCGAATGGCCTCGTTGATGGCATCTACGGCCTCCAGCTCTGGATCGGGGGGGGGGGGTCAGGTCAATCATCCGCAACATCATCCCATTAATGAATCCCCCTGAATCATATAGACTCCCCCTGAATTGTATAGACTATAACTGTATAGTCTGTAGCCTGCACTATATCCTGTATATTCTGCACACAAAAAAATCCTGTACATCCTCTTATAACACTGTATATTCTACAAGACCAATACTTGTATAATTGTAATTGTATAGTCTGTACATAATCATTTATCCAAGCCTCTGCCCCCCCCCTCCCCCCTCCCTGTGTGGAGTCACCTCACCTACCGTTTTTACTTTATCGTTATTGCCCCCACCCCCCTATCCCTGTGTACACTTTTCTAATCTTTTACCTCACACCCTTACCCCTGTGTGCTTTTGGCGAGACTGTGTGCCGTTGCTGCGAAGGAGTTTCCCTCGGGATCCATAAAGTAATCTGAATCTGAATCTGATCCTCTACGTCAGGTGTCCCAACCCCTGGTCCTCAGGGAACGCTGGTTCAGCTGGTACCCTCCTCCCTCACTCCTCATTCCAATGAATAGCCTGCGTATGACCATTCATTTGAATGAGGTGTGTTAGAGCACAGAAACATCTAGAACCAGGGGTCACCAATCCTGGTCCTCGAGGTCCGCTGTCCTGACGGTTTCCCTGCTCCAGCACACCCGATTCAAAAAGGATCATTCTGAGGCTTCCACAGAGCTCGATAACGAACCATTCATTCGAATCAGGTGTGCTGGAGCTGGAGTCACGACAGCGGACCTCGAGGACCAGGATTGGGGACCCCTGATCTAGAACATGCAGGACCGGTGTTTCCTCGAGGACCAGGATTGGGGACCCCTGATCTAGAACATGCAGGACCGGTGTTTCCTCGAGGACCAGGATTGGGGACCCCTGATCTAGAACATGCAGGACCGGTGTTTCCTCGAGGACCAGGATTGGGGACCCCTGATCTAGAACATGCAGGACCGGTGTTTCCTCGAGGACCAGGATTGGGGACCCCTGATCTAGAACATGCAGGACCGGTGTTTCCTCGAGGACCAGGATTGGGGACCCCTGATCTAGAACATGCAGGACCGGTGTTTCCTCGAGGACCAGGATTGGGGACCCCTGATCTAGAACATGCAGGACCGGTGTTTCCTCGAGGACCAGGATTGGGGACCCCTGATCTAGAACATGCAGGATCGGTGTTTCCTCGAGGACCAGGATTGGGGACCCCTGATCTAGAACATGCAGGACCAGTGTTTCCTCGAGGACCAGGATTGGGGACCCCTGATCTAGAACATGCAGGATCGGTGTTTCCTCGAGGACCAGGATTGGGGACCCCTGATCTAGAACATGCAGGATCGGTGTTTCCTCGAGGACCAGGATTGGGGACCCCTGATCTAGAACATGCAGGACCGGTGTTTCCTCGAGGACCAGGGTTGGGGACCCCTGATCTAGAACATGCAGGACCGGTGTTTCCTCGAGGACCAGGATTGGGGACCCCTGATCTAGAACATGCAGGACCAGTGTTTCCTCGAGGACCAGGTTTGGGGACCCCTGATCTAGAACATGCAGGATCGGTGTTTCCTCGAGGACCAGGATTGGGGACCCCTGATCTAGAACATGCAGGACCAGTGTTTCCTCGAGGACCAGGATTGGGGACCCCTGATCTAGAACATGCAGGATCGGTGTTTCCTCGAGGACCAGGATTGGGGACCCCTGATCTAGAACATGCAGGACCAGTGTTTCCTCGAGGACCAGGATTGGGGACCCCTGATCTAGAACATGCAGGACCGGTGTTTCCTCGAGGACCAGGATTGGGGACCCCTGATCTAGAACATGCAGGATCGGTGTTTCCTCGAGGACCAGGATTGGGGACCCCTGATCTAGAACATGCAGGACCGGTGTTTCCTCGAGGACCAGGGTTGGGGAAACACCGCTCTACATAGTGCTTTCAGGGTGCTGTTGGCGGTCTTACTTCTCCTCTCAGCCTCAGCCAAATCGTTACAGGAGCTGATCAGCCCCTGGATCTCCTCCCTGGACATCATGGCTGCTCCTCCACAGTCCTACACACCAGGATGAGACATCCCCCTTAGTCTACGGAGATTTGATCTTGCAAATGCTCTAACCCAGTGGTCCTCAACCCTGGTCCTCAGGGCCCCACTGTGCTGCATGTTTTAGATGTTTCCCTGCTCCAACACACCTAATTCAAATGAATGAGTCATTATAAAGCTCAGCAGAAGCCTGATAATGACAATTAATTTGAATCAGGTGTGTTGGAAGGGGGGAAACATCTAAAACATGCAGGACAGTGGGCCCTGAGGACCAGGGTTGAGGACCACTGCTCTAACCAGCGAGCGGTTCCCTCCCCCTGCTGTGGGTGAGATACCTGGGCCTTGTGCTGGAGGTGGGAGGAGAGGTGTTCCAGGTACCAGCGGGAGTGAGCCTCCTGCACACCCAGCAGCCCCAGGGCCGGCAGACGCAGAGCGGCCAGGAGCGATGCCTCGTCCTGGGCGGAGAGCGCTTGGTTCACCTGCCTCACCGCTGCCTGACCTGGACGGCAGGGAGGGAGGGAGGGAGGGAGGGAGGGAGGGAGGGAGGGAGGGAGGGAGGGAGGGAGGGAGGGAGGGAGGGAGGGAGGGAGGGAGGGAGGGAGGGAGGGAGGGAGGGAGGGAGGGAGGGAGGGAGGGAGGGAGGGAGGGAGGGAGGGAGGGAGGGAGAAGATTAGAGGGGAAGGAGACAGTGGGAGAGCAGTTCCAGATTTCAGGTTCATCCTACATTAGGGGTAGGCAACCCTGGATCTCAGGGCTATGGCACTCCTGATTCTAACGAATGGGTCGTTATCGAGCTCTGTTTTCAGTTTTCTCCCTAGTGAGTTTTTCCTTGTCTTCCTTGAGGGTTTAGGTTGGTTGAGGGGCAGTTCTATGGGCATATGTGAAGCCCTCTGTGACATTGCTTGTAAAAAGGGCTATACAAATAAACGTCGATTTGACTTGACTCTGTGGAATGTGACCCATTCGTTTGAATAGGGTGCGGTGGAACATCTAAAACCTTCTGGACTGTGGCTCTCGAGGCCCAGGGTTGCCTACCCCTGTCCTAGATCAGTGGTGCAAATGAATTGTCATTATCAGGCTTCTGCTGAGCTTCATAGTGACTCATTCATTTGAATCAGGTGTGTTGGAGCAGGGAAACATCTAAAACATGCAGGACTGTGGAGCCCTGAGGACCAGGGTTGAGAACCACTGTTCTAGATAAATCCATTCATCGGTTCAACGGAACATCGACAGTTACTTTCCCTGTATGGAGGGACAGGGCAGTTCGTTAGCGTGTCGGTGTTTTCCCTCACCGTTGACGAGATCCACGCTGGTCTGGATCTCCTGCTGGGTCAGCAGCTCCTCGTACACGTCCCTCTCCTCCGACGCCACGGACGAGCGCTGGGGGAGGCAGGACGGACGACGGGCGGGGTGACAGGAGGGAGGGACGTATATATAATTAGCTGGAGGGTTTTAGGGCGCCTGTTTGTCCAGCGAGGCTCATTTCTTTGGCAGCTGGATGTCTGCGTTGCATCTAGCTAGCGACATTCATTAACAATGTGCTGACTGGTGCAAAGGCATTGTGCCAATCATGTTCTCCTCAAACCAGCTGGAGTGTGGGAGGACAAGAGGATGGTGTTAGTGTGTGTGCGTGTGTGTGTGTGTGTGTGTGTTTGTGTGTGTAAGAGAGACACACAGGAGCGAGTACCAGAGGCGCAGGCGTTAAGCTTACGAGGCGACTACAGGAATGTTGCGGGGAATGTCAACACCAAAGTACCACAGTAAAGTGCTCCGTTATCTTCACATTAACTTCTGACCAGTGTAGTAAGAACCTGCCGAAACATTCTGATCCCAAAGTCAGCTGTACTAAAGACTCTGTGAGGTGAGTCATGATCTTGACGATGTGCTAATTTCCACCTCTGATTCCTATCCAATCCCTGCCGACATCCAGAACCCTCCCTCTATCCAGGAGGAGGGGGTGCGTGCTCCCTCACCCTGCCCGACGCCTGCTCCTCCTTCCTGGCTTTGGCCTGGCTCAGGGTGTCCTGGTAGTCTTGGGCCAGGGTGTCTATGAGGTTCCTCAGTAGGGCGTTGGGGTTCCTCAGGGCCCCCATGGTCGCCTCTGCCTCGCCGCGCTCCACGGCCTCGTTGATGGCGAACACGGCGGCGTGGACTTGGAGGAGGGCGGGGCAGGAGAGGGGTGGGCGGGGCAAGAGAGGAGCAGGGCAGGAGAGGTTAGCTTGGGTTTCAATGTCGACCGTCATGCAAACTTAGCTAAAGTTCCCCTCTATGATTCATATGTGCCCTCTGCGATACTCCTTGTTAAAGAAATGGCTATACAAATACACATTTTAATTCGATTAATAGTCATAGCGATTAACAGCAGTGCTTCAAGTGGGTATCATGTCTGTGTTGTTACAGATCAGTATCACCACTACCAGCGCCAGCCTGGGCAAAACGGAAAAAAACGCTACTTCGATGCAGCTCGAAACCTTTTTCATTTAAGACTTTAAAGCTTGTTTGGAATTCCAATTTCAATGGCTGACTATGCAAGGTCATTTGACTGAAATGAGCTCAATGATACATTCAGGGAAGAATTCTCAAGTGGAATGTTCCAATGGCGCCAGCAGCCAAACGTATCCGTTGAAGAGCAACTCGCGTTTCTGCGCTTAAACGTGATTGGACATCGTTCGCGGCGCACGCTCGATAGCAGCGCCGGATAGGCCAGTACTCACGGGCGGCCTCGTCCACAGACAGCTCATTGGCCAGGATGCCGCCGATCTTACTGAAGGTGGGCATCTGGATGCCGTACTTCTCCAGCTCCTTCCTCATGTTGCTGATTTCCTCCTCTGGGAACGGGGAGGGAGGGTACAGAAGATCAGAAGGTATACCCGGTTCGAACCCCGGCTGTGCCAACATGATGCTGTGTCCTTGGGCGAGGCACTTCACCCTGCTTGCCTCAGGGGGGAATGTCCCTGTACTTGCTGTAAGTCGCTCTGGATAAGAGCGTCTGATGAATAACTAAAGGTAATGTAAATGGGGGTCAGATGGCTCAACGGTTAAGGCGTTGGCCTCGTGATCGGAAGGTTGTGAGATCGATCCCCGGCTGTGGCTATATGATGTTGTGTCCTTGGGCAAGGCACTTCACCCTACTTGCCTCAGGGGGAATGTCCCTGTACTTACTGTAAGTCGCTCTGGATAAGAGCATCTGCTAAATGAATAAATGTAATGTAAATGTAATGTGAATGTAGTGTAAATGTAGGCCAGCAGTGGAGGGATGAGGGTGAGGGTCTGGATGTGCATGAGTCTGGGATCGAGATATCAGGATGGTTCTGGGTTCTTACCTGTGAAGTCCACTTTACCCAGAAGATCCTGGATCTGCGGTGCGATGCCCAGCTTGTACAGATACAAGCTGAAATAGAGCGTGACAGAAGCACAGTCAGAGGTCATAGGTCACAGAGGACGCCGGCACAGAATTGCGTTAGTCTTACAACAGCGGGCGACCGATATAGAGGTTAAATGGCCTCTCTCTGGCTCTCCTTCACAGCATCTCACCGCGCTGAGACTGCAGTTCAACATGCTAGGCTTCATGGTGAGCTTCTCGATTTGCACTATCTGTTCATTTTGCACATCTGCTCATTGCATCATTTGCACTAACTGTACATACATGCAACTCTGTAAATTCTGTTAAATACTGTTTTGAGCTGCATCGAAGTAGCTGTACATTTGTCTTAAATCACTTTAATCTGTACATACCCTGCATATTCTGATTATACTGTTCACATTCTGAGTATGCAATTACAATTATATTCTGTTGTAATAACTGTTTTGCACTTCTGGTTGGATGCTAACTGTATTTCGTTACCCTGTATTTGTACCTGTGTAATGACATTAAAATTGAATCTAATCTAATCAGCTCATCGATTTTCCCCGACCACGCCACTAGAGGGCACCCCACGCTCAGATAAAACCCTTGAAACGGACAACCTTTTCCCCAAGTCCAACCCTGACACAGACAGGTGGCTGGAAACGCCATTAAACTTTCATCTTCCCGCCTTCTCCCCGATAAAGTGGCTGTAAATTATAGATGGCGTCAGCCGCGGGCTGTCAGTCATTCTGAGGGAGGCGCGCTCGGTCAGCGCGCGGCACTAACGTTCTAGTCGCCAGCGCGCGGTTAGGCATGCGAGTGGGCGCGCGTTTGTTTGTACGTATGCGCGCGCGCGCATAAGTCACGAGGTGGGCGTGAAGAGTGACTCCTCAGGGTTTTGCTGACAGGAGGAAGTTGAAAGGTTGAAGATGTTTGACCTCAGTTACCCAGTCATGGAGCCAAACATGACGAGGATTCATTCACTTTCCACTGTGAACTGGAGAAAAAAATAAAATAACAATAAAACTCCTCCTCCTCTTGCCCCACACACGCATTCTTCACAGATACGAGAATATCAGGTGGCCGAGCGGTGAGGGTGTCGAGCTACTAATCAGAAGATCCATGGTTCGAACCCCGGCTGCGCTAACATGAAGTTGTGTCCTTGGGCAAGGCACTTCACCCTACTTGCCTCAGGGGGGAATGCCCCTGTACTTGCAGTTAGTCACTTTGGATAAGAGCGTCTGCTAAATGTAAATGTGAATATCATCATCTTCAGTTTGATATCACCAAATCAATATTAAAGATGGCCGCCATTTTCTTCGGGATTACCAAAGCAGGGAATGACTGGACTTTTGCAGCGTTTTGTTCTTCCCTGGTTCTCTGTGTGTGGATGTTCCTCAGCTGCCCTCTCTTCCCTGCCCGCCCACTAGCCCGCCAGGAAGGAAGCGCGTGTGTGTGTGTGTGTGTGTGTGCGTGCGTGTGCTGGGGGAAGGAAGCGGCTACGCGCGGGGGCTGACCAAACACCAGGGAGCGCCATGAAAAAAAGACGATTAGAGGGACCACAACCGTTTCTCTCCGTCGCTACGAAGGCGGTCTGGCCCCCGAACGCTGGAAGAAAAAAAGTGGGAGGATTCATTTTCGACACCCGCTCGTTTTAAAACAAACAGGAAATGGTTGTGGCAGAGCTCGGGGGGAGGGGGGGGGGGGGGGGGGGGGTGATACCAGCGCTGCGTTTTGTCCGCTGCAGAGCCGGGGACATGCTGACTGGCTGCTCCTCTGAAGATGAGTGAATCAGTGCTTAAGAGGCACAGGATGAACATTCCAATCGGAAGTTGCTTAACCTGTGACTGAACCTCACGAAACTACACTGGGAACAAAACAGAGCTTTTCCAAGCAGTAACTCAGCGGCTAATCTATCTATTTACCTTCCGTCTTCACTGTCATCTCAACCGTTATCATATCTAAGGGCCGACTTTGAAATCTGCGCTGCTTGTGAAAGGGAGGGTCCAGATTCTCTTTTGTGGTGTGACTGCAGTTAGCACTCTCGCAGGGATTCTGGGATATAGAAGAAAGAGATGATCCCTTATTAGTCCCCTAATGGGGACATTTCAGAGGCGCACACATTTATTCAATGCATTGGCCGGGATTCGAACCCCCACCGGGATTGAAACCCAGGCTTTCTGTACATGGTAGGCAAGAACCCTACCACCGAACCACCGGTGCTGCCACCTGGGATATATCAGCCTCAACTTAAGAAGCAACCAGGTTCTGTGCTCGAGTTCAGAGGAGCGTCTCTCAGTTCCTCTATCGGTTCTCTGGGCCTGCCTGGCTACTAAAGGTGTTTCGCTTCCCACCTTTAAAACAGGGAAGGTGGACGTTTCAAAGCCATGAACCGAATACTTCACAGTGAGACAGGAAGTAAAACCTTTAAGTGAGAAAGGCGGGAAAGCCGAGCACAGACCGGAGAGCCATCTGGCTTCCTTCTGGGCCCGGCGCTGTGAGCGTGACGTTATTCCAGAACCTTCCGGCAGAGCGCAGACAGCGCGATATCATCCACTCCGGCAGTGTAGATAGCAGCTGGCTGTTGACAGGAAATTACTCAGAGCAGGCAGGAAGTTACCCATCTGTCCAAGAGGGGTGGGTTTGTCTGGGACGATACACACGAGCGTAGAGACAAACATTAAAGCAGCAGCCAAGTGATTGAAGCATACCGATTTATTTCTTACTTACAGTCATTCAAAAGCATCACATGCTGAATTTGCTTCAGATTATCATTCTAACAAGGACTTCCTCAGAAATCTTTATATCTGTGGCGTTATATGTTTATTATATCTATGTACTGCATGTTTTGAGAGTATCTGAAGGGACTGTGGTATTGGGGAAAGGATTGGAAAGACTATTTTTGATTCACGTAGTTTTGAGGCCCATGGGGCCGATATTCCAAGGCTTAATGTTGATTTATCAAGGACTACTATAATTATCAACCAGACAGGAAACTCAGCCGAAGCACTGGAAGAATGAGGGATGGAAAGAAAGTTGGTTTGCCTGACTGCGAGGAGTCTCTGGCTACGGATCAAGTCGATGGATCTTTTCATTTCTCTCTCTCTCTGATTCTCTTACCTGAGTGCGTGTATGCAGTAGACCACCTTGGGCATGTTTTTGCGATCATACACGTCGGTCGTTTCGGGATAAAATATCTGAAAGTAGAAACCAGAGCGGGCATTAGTCATCCCACTTTCAATCCTTCTTCTTTTCATTTCTTTAATGCGCTGGAACAAACGTGAAATCGAGACGTCTCTCGTCCGCGTACGTCTAAATGATTTACTTGAGCTTACTAACTAGACGGCGGCAATGTAAAAACAATCTTTTTTTCTTTTACCGTCTTTTTTGTTTCATCTCAAACTGGGGTCAGCGTTGTATCAAAGAGTCGGCTATTCTATTGCATCTATAACTATTTCTAAATAGTTGTTGCTTTTTTGGTATTGTTATTATTAAAGTGCCTACGGCTTGCACACTGTGCTGACGGTTGATCTAAACTTGTGAGACATCAGGCAGAGTTCCAGCCTGCATGATGTGTCGTTGTTGCCAGTTGACTCTTTGGCTATTCCTGATTCATCTTTGTCTTTGCCGTCGAGACATAGTGCAGTTGACAGGTCGTTTCGCGTTTTTGTTTGGGTGAAAACGTCGACAGCCGCGTGTGTGTGTGTATGAAATCCTGCATTGATTTAGGGGGGAGTCGGATGGCTCAGCGGGTTAAGGCGTTGGCCTCATGAGCGGAAGGTTGTGAGTTCGAACCCCGGCTGTGGCTATGTGATGTTGTGTCCTTGGGCAAGACGCTTCACCCTACTTGCCTCAAGGAGAATGTCCCCGTACTTGCTGCAAGTCGCTTTGGATAAAAGCGTCTGCTAAATGAATACATGTAAATGTTTAACAATGTAAACCCAGATCCCATTGCATTGCGGTGATAAGAGGCTGTTCATGATTGTGCGCCAGGATTTTCCCCATCCATCTCCTAAGGGAACATCCTTGGTATTTCAGCAGCATTAGTCTAGCAGCATTAGTCTAGTCCTAGGGAGCCACTGTCCTGAAGATTTTACATGTTTCTCTGCTCCAGCACACCTGATTCTAATGTAGAGTCATTATGAGGCTTCCACAGAGCTTGATAACGACCCTCCATTAGAATCAGGTGTGCTGGAGCAGGGAAACAGCTAAAGTCTTCAGGACAGTGGCTCCCTAGGACCAGGGTTACCGACCCCTGGTCTAGCCAACAGAGCCACAAAAAAACACTGGAACAAAGTGCTTAACTTGACTGGCTTGATGGCAGTAATCAATAGGGGAGTCAAGTGGCTGAGCGGTTAGGTAATCGGGCTAGTGATCAGAGGTGAGTGCGATCCTTGGCTGTGCCAACATGACGTTGTGTCCTTGGGCAAGGCACTTCACCCTACTTGCCTCAGGGGGGAATGTCCCTGTACTTGCTGTAAGTCGCTCTGGATAAGCACGTCTGCTAAATGACTCAAATGTAAAAGGAGTGTGTGTTTTACAATCGCAAGAAAGGTGCTTCACCTTTCTTACACACCCTCCTGATAAGGTAATGTAAGGAGAGGACAAGGACATTCATTTGACTTCAACACAGTTGTAATAATAACAATCCAAAATACATATTTGATACATAGATCCTTATCTCCATATTTGATAGGATTCCCTGAATCTTGTACTTTGTATTTTTAATATTCTAAACTGTTACTCTTGGTACTATACTGTATCCTGCTGTTGTTGCAAACTTCCATTCCCCCACTGCGGGACAAATAAAGGATGATCTCATGAGGTTACTGGTGTGTTGGGGAGTGTGTGTGTCTACTGTGTGTATCCAGTTGAATTACCTTGGGCAGCCCCACTGACTCCATGGCCCTGAGCCACTGCACGGTGTTGTCCGTGTGCCTGAAGTGCAGACCCGTGCGCTGCGGAGTCAAAAACAGACGTGTGAGATCCGCACACGTGCAGCAGATCACCGCGGCAACAGCCAAGCTGATCACGGTGCGCTGTGCGACAGCAAACATGCGCGGTGACGAAAACATGATGGCAGTACGCACACGCACGTGCGCAAGTGTATTTTAACAGCTTCCGGGTCGCCCCGCCCCCCCCACTCAGGAGGAGAAGCGGACAGGAAGTCGGAGATCACCGGCTTCCTGTCCGACACCATGGAGGTGTGGAGGAGACAGGGAGGGGGAGAGCGGGGGGAGGGGGAGAGCGGGGGAGGGGGGGGGCAGGGAAAGGAGGCGCCTGAGGAACAACAACATGCTGTGGTGAAGTCGAACCCGCGTTCGGGTCGCAAGCCAAATCAAAAACATTGAGGAAAATCGTCCGAAGTTCGAAACCCCTTCGCTTCAACTGTCAAGCAGAACGGAGCGTGAGGCGATTTGAAGTCTACCGGGTGAACGGGGTTCCAGAGACCCACCTTGTAGCGCGCCTGGTCCCGGTCGTAGAGCCTCTTCTCAGAGACCATCTTGGGGGCGAAGAACTTGGCCAGTTTGCCCAGGTAGACGCCGTTCCTCAGCCCCTCCTCCAGCTCCGTGGTGGGGGGAAGGTCTTCCTCCAGACAGGCCTCCATCCACCTGGGGGGGGAGAGGGGTTACAGTACCTGGGTGAGGGATTTCTTAGCATCCAGTGTGACCTTCTCATTTGGGGGAGATTGGTGACCAACACTAACTGCTATCCTGGTCGTGTCATTTCCTACTGACTCACAGTTTCATTTGAACGTTTGCTGGTTGGTGAATTGAGTCAGGCTTTCCGGTTAAAGGGCTAGACTGTTGCTTTTTTGGGGGGGGGGGGGAATCACACAGTACCTCAAAAAAAAAAGGGGTTTCAACTTTTAAAATGAAAAGGTCACTCTCTCTAGCTCAGGGGTCGGCAACCCTGGTCCTAAGGAGCCACTGTCTTGAAGATTTCAGATGTTTCCCTGCTCCAGCACAGCTGATTCTAATGGAGGGTAATTATGAGGCTTCCACAGAGCTTGATAACGACCCTCCATTAGAATCAGGTGTGCTGGAGCAGGGAGACAGCTAAAATCTTCAGGACAGTGACCCCCTGGGACCAGGGTTGCCGACCCCTGCCCTAGCTCAACACCAAACTCAACCCCCTACGTTGGACTGAACTCCCATCTCCTTTTCTGGCTCCGAGATATCTTTCCACTCAAAAGCAAGGTGGTTGCCGTGGATACGGCGGGTGACAAACAGAACCTTGGTCTGGCTATCACCTGGCCCGAGAAAAGAGAACGGCAGCATGCGAGTCTGATCGGACGCCCACCTTGGTCCTTGGCTGGTCAATATTGTCTTCACTGTACCACACACCTTGAGGTTGACTGGCTAGACTGCTTTGTGGCAATTCCATGACCTATGAATGAAGTTTCCGCTTTTATATTGTTTATGGGTTTATATCCAATTCAACAACCCAACTTGTGACATTTCACCTGGTACCCAAACACCCAGAATGTGTGCTTGCCTGTTGGGGGAGGGCTGGGGCTGGGTAGAATGCACATTTCCAGTGGACTTACTGGCTACTGAAGTGAACGTGGGCAAAGTCAGTTCGATGGTTAAAACTGGATTGTGACGCATGTTGCCTTTACCCATTGTGTGCATTCACTTACTTATGTCACCCCCCTTCCTTCATCCCTGTGTGCACTCTTCTACTCTTTTACCTCACAACCTCACCCCTGTGTGCTTTGATGAGACTGTGCGCCCGTTGTTGCTAAAGAGTTTCCCCTCGGGGATTAATGAAGTATTCTGAATGTGAACAAGGCATGAATTACTGTCGACCGCGTCCATGACTGTACGCATCTTCCTTCCTGTTGCCTTCCCGCGCTGAGGAATTAGGCCGGTGTGTGTGTGTGTGTGTGTGTGTGTGTGGAGGGGGCGGGGAGGTTCGTGGCTGAGTTTGTCCTCTGGACCTACAGTACAAGGCCAATTTACACACCTGGTACACAGAGAACATTCACACAAGATTGACAGAGCTAGAGAACTAGCTTACTAGCTTCTGAGTAAAGGATAGGCACAGAGAAGTGTGGGAGAACTTAATGAGACACGGGGGGGGTTCTTATTTGGAGGACTAAGTGGCTGTGCGGGAGTCAGGTGTTTGAAGTTTGAACGTTCGAATCCCGGCCATGCCAACGTGACGTTGTGTCCTTGGGCAAGGCGCTTCACCCTACTTGCCTCAGGGGGGGAAAGTCCCTGTACTTTGCTGTAGGTCGCTCCGGATAAGAGCGTTTGCTGAATGACTCAAATGTAAATGTAATATTGTTTTCCAGGCTGAGATATTCACATGAGCGCTATGACAAGTGAAGGCGAAAGCCTAAGATTTAGCAGCAGTTTCATACCGTATGGCTACAGCTCGCACCAGGTCACTGGTGTAAAGTCTCACTGAGTTGTGAAAACTGTTTTTCAAACAGAGACTTGGTTAACAACTGCTGACACCCCAGCCATTCAACCAACACTTACATTTAGTCATTCAGCTGACACTCTTATCCAGAGCAACTTACAGCAAGTACAGGGACATTCCCCCCCCTGAAGCAAGTAGAGTGAAGTGCCTTAGCCCAAGATCACAACGTCATGTTGGCACAGCTGGGATTCGATTACTTCCGATCACTATTCTGAATCCCTCACCGCTCAGCCACCGACAGACAAGGTGACTCCCCTGACCAACAGCAGACGCTCAGGGTAAACTTCATATCTGGACAGTCATCCCGCTCGGTGGTCAAAAGTGGGTCTACCGACCCATCGCCTAGTTCAATAGTCCTGTAAACGAGGAACGCGACCTCCGACACAGCATCCATCCCCCCCCCCCCACGCCCCCCCAGCCCTCTTTACGGAGAGGTGGGCCAGGCGGGGGGGATGTGGGCCAGGCGGGGGGGATGTGGGCCAGGCGGGGGGGATGTGGGCCAGGCGGGGGGGGATGTGGGCCAGGCGGGGGGGGATGTGGGCCAGGCGGGGGGGATGTGGGCCAGGCGGGGGGGATGTGGGCCAGGCGGGGGGGAGGTGGGCCAGGCGGGGGGGGGGGGATGTGGGCCAGGTGGGGGGGATGTGGGCCAGGCGGGGGGGATGTGGGCCAGGTGGGGGGGATGTGGGCCAGGCGGGGGGGATGTGGGCCAGGCGGGGGGGGGGGGGGGCAGGCGGGGGGGGATGTGGGCCAGGCGGGGGGGGGGGATGTGGGCCAGGCGGGGGGGGGGATGTGGGCCAGGCGGGGGGGATGTGGGCCAGGCGGGGGGGATGTGGGCCAGGCGGGGGGGAGGTGGGCCAGGCGGGGGGGATGTGGGCCAGGTGGGGGGGATGTGGGCCAGGCGGGGGGGATGTGGGCCAGGCGGGGGGGATGTGGGCCAGGTGGGGGGGATGTGGGCCAGGCGGGGGGGATGTGGGCCAGGCGGGGGGGATGTGGGCCAGGCGGGGGGGATGTGGGCCAGGCGGGGGGGATGTGGGCCAGGCGGGGGGGGGGATGTGGGCCAGGCGGGGGGGATGTGGGCCAGGCGGGGGGGGATGTGGGCCAGGCGGGGGGGATGTGGGCCAGGCGGGGGGGATGTGGGCCAGGCGGGGGGGATGTGGGCCAGGCGGGGGGGATGTGGGCCAGGCGGGGGGGGATGTGGGCCTCACGTCTCCTCACCATGTGACTTCCCATCTGCTTAATGGCATCTCTGCCACGGAGGAGGATGATGATGAGGATGATGCATGTTTAGACGGCGTCACGTCTGCTCTGCTCCCCCCCCCACACCCCCCCCACACACCCCCCCCCCACACCCTTGTTTGTGATAATAAGACGTGTGGAGGAGGAGGGGGGGGGCAGAGCAGACGTGACGCTGTCTAAACGTGCATCAGCATGTCCACCAACACACACTGTCCCCCCCCCCCCCCCCCCCCCTCCGTCCCCCCCCCCCCTCCGTCAACACAAAGCCATTTGCTTCCTTAATGAGCCGCTAAGCTAACCACAACAGTTTGAAAGGGGAGTCATGTGTTGCGGTCACTTAGGGAGTCAGGCTAGTGATCAGAAGGTCCCCGGTTCGAACCCCGGCTGTGTCGACACGACGTTGTCTCCTTGGGGCGAGGCACTTCACCCTGCTAGCTGTGAGTCGCTCTGGATGGGAGCGTCTGCAAAATGACTTAACGTAAACAGACGGTTTGGTTTCTGCTGAATGGAGAGTTTACAGGACAGCCACCAGGATCAGCTACACGCAGTGAAATCTGATCCCAAACAGCCTCCTGATGTGCATGGCTGGTCATGAGTTCCCAAGGAAATCAACAGTTACCCTGGGATTCTAGAAGTGAAAAAAATATATATCCTGAGCTTCGACTCACCATTACACAGATTCATCAAGCCTTCACAAATCTCATGAGTAGCTTCAAGTAAACGTTGACCGCTAACGTTAGGTAAGGACCAGCAGAGAACTAAAGTACAGTTCTTCACAAGAGTACAGCGAGCGCGTAGGAGTTCCTCGGGCGTGCCAGGCGGACGTACCTGAGCACCAACGCAGCGCTTCGTTAATCGGAGGCCCTGGCAGCGTGCCACACACCGACAGAGAGCCCCCCCAACCAGCTTGGAGCCAAGCAATGACTAAAGCAGGACTCTGAATAGGGAGGGTGCAACTGGAGGGGGGGGGGGGGGGGGGTTGAAGGAGTTTGAAGATGAGGTAAGCAGAGTGCTGTCACAGTGCTTGCCTGAAGACTTTGTGGGGGGGGGGGGGGGGGGACACCTTGGAAACATCTGAGGAAGGATTCAACGGAGGGACAGGGTCTTACAGGGGCAGTAAGCAAAGGGAGCGAGGCAAGAAGCATAAGAGAAGTGGTTAAGGAGAGAGAGAGAGAGAGAGAGGACAGGGGAGAACAGGAAATCCCACCCCGACCTCCCCACTCAAGAGTGGGGTCCCTCTCTTAAAGGTCCCCTTCCTGCGGTTGAACAATGCGGTGGGGTTGCGACAGTCCGACGTTCCAGCAGCACCACAGTGCTGTTTACAGCCTCCCACCAGACCTTCCTGTCATTGTCAAACCTCGGGCCAGGCCGCTCGGTTACGTGGGCCACATGGAGGCTGCTGGAAAGACTGGAAACTTGTTGAAAGTGTTCAGCCACCTGACCGACCGCGGGTCATCAATAACTCCCAGTCCTGAAAACCCAGGTTTTTGGGGGGGAAAGATTAGCAAGACTCCTCTGTGGCAATGACGGTTTTTATAACGGCACGCTGATTCAAGTGCCCTACGCAGGAAACCGTTGCATGAGTGAGAGTAGAGTCAAAAGAAGTCAGAAGCTGGTGAAAAATAAATCTGTGAGGGGGGGGGGAAGCTTCCCCTATCCTTTCACTCAACGCTGCAGGTACGAATTCTCCAAAATAAAAAACCACAGACCGTGTGTGTGTGTGTGTGTGTGTGTGTGGGGGGGACATAGAGAGAACGGGAGAGAGTGAGAGAAAGCGAGAGGGAGAGAGAGAGAGAGAGAGAGCGGAAGGGCAGTTGATGGGTTTGCGTGGCGCTCAGATGACGGGTAAAAAGGCTTCAGTGGTGGCACGCCAAACACGGCTAGCATCATCCACCGTGGGCTAGCATCATCCACCGTGGGCTAGCATCATCCACCGTGGGCTAGCATCATCCACCGTGGGCTAGCATCATCCACCGTGGGCTAGCATCATCCACCGTGGGCTAGCATCATCCACCGTGGGCTAGCATCATCCACCGTGGGCTAGCATCATCCACCGTGGGCTAGCATCATCCACCATGGGCTAGCATCATCCACCGTGGGCTAGCATCATCCACCATGGGCTAGCATCATCCACCATGGGCTAGCATCATCCACCGTGGGCTAGCATCATCCACCATGGGCTAGCATCATCCACCATGGGCTAGCATCATCCACCATGGGCTAGCATCATCCACCGTGGGCTAGCATCATCCACCGTGGCTGCCCTGAGACGACCCCTGCGGCTGTTTCAGCCGACCTGCTGCCTTGGGTCTGCGCAGTCCGGCCGGTGAGATAACCACCAGTGCCAGACATACAATCATGGAGCCTCCTATGTGCAAAGGCAAAAAGACACATCAGTTCCTGACACCTTGCGAAGGCGTACTCGAACCTGCCCTTTACCAAGAGACTTCTTGACTTCTGACTCTCAGGCAGTGTGGAGTTAGGCTGTGTGTGTGTGTAATCCCTATGTCCTCTCGGAATTAGATTTATTAGTAGCTAGCGCTGTAATCTGGCGCTGTAATCTTAATCCCAGATTGACAGGCTTCTCAGAATAGAGGCTGGGCCACAGGCTGAGCAGAGAAAAGGGAAGTTGGGTTGGGCTGGGGAGGAAATGACACAGGAAGTGAGGTGCGCGTGTGCGTTTGGCAGGGCCGGTGTGCGAGCACATTTACATTTACAGGATTGTGGGTAAATATAGCACCCGCAGTATCATCAGAAAGATGCAAATATTACACAGATCGCTGTGAATTGCAAAGAAGTGATGATCATAACAAGGTAGCATGGAGAGTGAATCCAGAAGAACTGCCTGAATAAATAATAAATGGTGTGACACTGTTCTGTGAAGCATAACCTTGATGGTTATACGGTCCCGAGGTCATAAAACCACAGTCACGGTCTTTTAACAGACTAAAGTCCAAACTGGTCAATGGAGACCGGCTAACTTAATGGCTGCAGAGGGATCAGAGATGAGGAGGCATACAAGATCGTGGTGAACTTTGACCTCAACGCTCCCCTTCTTCGCCAGAGTGGTAACCATGGCAAACTTCCTGTCAGGTGACGTTTACGTGGCAACGGGTGACCTTAGGATATCATAGTGAAAGCAGAGAATCCTTTAGAGAATCAGGGTTCATTGCAAAGTTTCAGACACGTACACAACATTCTCCTCCTGCTCACATTTACATGTAGTCATTTATCAGACGCTCTTATCCAGAGTGACTTACAGTAAGTACAGGGACATTCCCCCCCTGAGGCAAGTAGGGTGAAGTGGCTCGCCCAAGGACATAACGTCACGTTGGCACAGCCAGGGTTTGAACCGGGGACCTTCTGATTACTAGCCTGACCTCCCTAACCGCTCAGCCACCTGACTCTCAGAAAGTAGACAAGACCAAAGGAAGTAGTGAGAAACACAAGAAAGGCTTCTGAAGGCTCGACAAACTAGAACAACAGACCCCGAACAGAAAACACAGGTAGAAGTGAGGGTAGGAAGGAAGATGGGAGACACCTGGAGGGGGTGGAGACAAACATGAGACAGGTGAAACAGATCAGGGAGGGACAGGAATCTATTTCAAACATACTTCTTCATTATACTATTTATAGATTCACATGGCATTGTGTTTTGCATCTGTCCCTATGGTCAACAACACTATCCCTCCATCAAGAGTTGCCCAGATTCTCCTCCGCCTCCTTCCCCTTTACTCCCTCTGCGCACCGTCTCCTCTCATCCTCCTCCGCACGAACACAGAGACAGAACCGCCCTCGCCCCCCCACCCCTCTGCTGACTCTCCCAGGCTTGTGCGTCGGAGCCCGGCCTCACCGCTTAGCCTCCTCCAGGTGACACAGGTACTCGTAGGCGATGTTCTGCCGTCGCCTCTCGTCCATCTCCTCGGCCGAGAGTCTCTCGTCATCCTGGATGGCTGGCGGGGGAGACAAGCAAAGATGGGAACCAGGTGAAGGACCGTCAAAGCCATTTTACATGTCATCTTTCAGCGGACGCTCTTATCCAGAGCGACAGCAAGTGCAGGGACATTCCCCTTGAGGCGAGTAGGGTGAAGTGCCTTGCCCAAAAGACACAACTTCATGGTGGCACAGCCGGGGTTCGAACCAGGAACCTTCCGATCACTAACCCGACACCCTGACCGACAGCACCACATGACTCCCATGATATGAACTCAGAAAGGTCAGCTGAGCTGATACGCTGCTCTGCATCCATGTGAAGGGGGGGGGGGCTTCTAACGCTCGCTTATATTAGAGGGTCAGGGATATGGAACCACACTCAACCACTTTCTAACTTCCTCTCGATCCAACCAACCAATATTAAACTCTGAGGGTCTATTCTTTTATCATTTGACTCATTCCATTTGAGTAGTTTGACATCTCGGTGCTACGGTTGACCCTGTGTCGATGCCACGTAGGAAAGAAACTTGGTTTGGTTTCCTACTTGGTTCTGACGAGTGACTTCAGCAGAGTTGACCTTTCACTAGACGCCTAATGAGGTTCATTCCCCTTGGCTATCCACCACCCCCTTAAACCAATTAGATCCCTTTATTTCTGGCTGAGTGGAGCTAAGGCCTGGTTTTGGAACAGCCACGAGAGGTTGAATCCAGCATACCTTGAGGCCACGCGACAGGGTCTATGGTATGTTTGAATCGGGGTCTATGAGAGTTAATGAACAGACACACACACACACATTCTAAGAAGCTGGATCTAGTGAGGTAGATCATTATCTGCAATGAAGATCTTAACTTTAGACTGCTGGAACACAAATCCCGGTGAAACTTGTGTATTAACTCTGTTTTTCTGTTTGTCCTCCGCGTTTTCTTAAACGCATGAGCTGTTTGAAAACTAATTTTCCCCAGAGGGGACAATAAAGGTTTCAATCCCCCCAAAAAAGTGATTGGAGCCTGGGTCAAGCTATAGGCTACTGCTATCCCCTCGCTAGTCTAGACTATATTGAGATTAGCTCTTAGGCCAGCCATGCTCTCAGACACAGCTCTTTCTGCGAAGGTCCGCTTCGATAAGTGATAAGAACGATTGTTGCCGACGCGGTGCTTCGCTGTTCAACGGGCGGAACTTTCCTCTCCTTTCCCCGGTGTGCCGAGTCACATGTTTACATGCTGGCCAGCCATGCTGGGGTAACGAATCCCTGTAGACTTCATTAAGCCCTGTCAGTTCTGTCACGGACATGCGCCCAGCTCCAGT
Organism: Neosalanx taihuensis; assembly: GCA_030340665.1. Classification (NCBI taxonomy): domain Eukaryota; kingdom Metazoa; phylum Chordata; class Actinopteri; order Osmeriformes; family Salangidae; genus Neosalanx; species Neosalanx taihuensis. The sequence continues at coordinate 6,761,659 of CM059316.1, read as the reverse complement.
GACCCAGTCTCTCTGGAAGGGCCCAGGCTGACATGCAGGAAGGTCCGACAGCCGCAGTTATTAAGGGCTGGGGCCTGATGTAGGCCAGGCCTGGAGGAGTCCATGGAGCACGGAGTTGGCCTACGACGCAAAACACACACACTGTGTTCTGGAACAGGCAGAGACACTCGGTGATACACATACACACACACACACACACACTAACACACATTCCCTCACCTGCATGTGCGGTAATCCCTGAGCCACACACACACACACACAGTCCCTGACACACAAAGTCAAATCCACACACACACACACGCAGTCCGACTCCGAGCTCCCCGTTCCCAAAAACTGTGTATGGGTCAGCCTGAAGGCCGCTAGCCTAGCCATGTGACCAAAGAGGACGTGGATGTGTAAACACTCACCCCAGAGTCGTGGGATCTCATTGGACACGCTCCTCGCTGAACCAACAATCACACACTTCCTTAAAAAAAACCCACACAGCCAGAGCTAAAGATGAGGTCTACATGTGTGGAGGACTGGCCTGGGCCATGGCTGGATGTGATTTGTGAGGTCCGTGTTGACGTGTTCCTTTCTTTGGGAACTGAAGTAAACACCAGCCAACAGGTAGCAACACATCAAGTAAAACTATGCAATGCTATGTCTAATGAAGGCGTCCATAACCTAAGGTTGCCCTAGCGTAATGAGGTAAGCAGTAAACGTTATAGACCGACCTCTGCATTGCTCTACTCCCTGTTCAGGAGGTTTAGGGTGGATAAGGCCAGCTTTACATTTAGATTTATTCATTTAGCAGACGCTTTTATCCAAAGCGATTTACAGTAAGTACAGGGACATTCTCCCTGAGGCAAGTAGGGTGAAGTGCCTTGCCCAAGGACACAACATCACATAGCCACAGCCGGGGATCGATCTCACAACCTTCCGATCATGAGGCCAACGCCTTAACCATTGAGCCATCTGACCCAGCTTTAACTGTCATTGGAGTTTTTTTTAAAGCACTTATCGGCAACATAAGACAGTCCTGGCAATAACAACCCATTTTGAATGTATTAAACAGACACACACCAACATCAACGGGGAAAGGCTGACTTGGCGTTAAAACTGTAAAGTAATGATCTCACTCTGACAAGGCTGAGCAATGTGCAGACTGGATCCAAATGAATCTAGACTAGCCATATCATCGATTCTAGACTGCACTTTGTAAGCACACCATTGCGATTCCAGACATTTGAACAACATATTGACTCCGAATTCCAGGACCAGCCATACTCAGACTGAAGTCAGGTGTGTATTTCTTGACTAAGGTTATAGACAAACGTTAATGGTTAACGTCACAGAAAGGGTCATTGATCCTTCCACTATGTGAAACAGTACGCTGTCCCACGCCACTCAAAACGGGGTTTCTTGAAACATAATGTTCTGTAGCCTGACTAATTCGGCTACCATCATCATAAAATAATAATAATAATAATACATTTGATTTATATAGCGCTTTTCAAGGTACTCAAAGTCGCGTTACATACAATAAAAATCATCCTAAAAGTGTCACATTAAAAACATAGTAAACATTGACATGGTACATTCATCACATATTTTCTAAATCATATTTTCAGCAATCATTTTTTTATATATTTTCTAATTGGGTGGAAGATACATGAACACCTGTAGCGGGTTTGGCATTCCGCTACTTACCTGCGCTTCTTAAACAGACCACCTCTGTTTGCTACATAAAACACACACACAGCCTTGCCTTTTTAAAGTTTGATACTTACATCCGTAATGTGGCTTGAGAGAATTGGCGTTGTCTTCATTGTACATCCTGGCTTTCTTTCCACTAAAGCTGTAGGCTCACTAGAATCGCAACTTAACTCAGCAGCAAACCATACATGCGCGTTTCGTTATAATATGCACTCTGAATTTGAAGACAAAGCGACCGAAACGAGGTTAAAAGTATATTAATGTTAAGTAAGTTAATGTTCGAACCGAAGCACCATATGTCTCATGGCTACAACCTTATCTCGACTCATGACTGGGGGAGGAAAGTCCTGTTGTCACTAACCTGCTCTAGTCATGTAGTGGATCCAGTCTGTCACCGTGCCTCTGATCAGCAGCAGCAGAACCATGATGAACCCCTTACACCACCTGGTGGTTACCTTACCTGCTACACTGAACCATGATGAACCCCTTACACCACCTGGTGGTTACCTTACCTGCTACACTGAACCATGATGAACCCTTACACCACCTGGTGGTTACCTTACCTGCTACACTGAACCATGATGAACCCCTTACACCACCTGGTGGTTACCTTACCTGCTACACTGAACCATGATGAACCCCTTACACCACCTGGTGGTTACCTTACCTGCTACACTGAACCATGATGAACCCCTTACACCACCTGGTGGTTACCTTACCTGCTACACTGAACCATGATGAACCCCGTACACCACCTGGTGGTTACCTTACCTGCTACACTGAACCATGATGAACCCCTTACACCACCTGGTGGTTACCTTACCTGCTACACTGAACCATGATGAACCCTTAGATTAGATTAGATTCAACTTTAATGTCATTACACAGGTACATGGTAACAAAATACAGTTAGCATCCAACCAGAAGTTCAAAACAGTTATTACAACAGAATATAATAATTGTATACTCAGAATATACACAATATGAACAGTATAATCAGAATATACAGGGTATGAACAGATTAAAGTGATTAAAGTGATTGGAGACAAATGTACAGCTGTATAGTAGTACAGTATTAACAGAATTTACAAAGTTGCATGTATGTACAGTTAGTGCAAATGATGCTGTGGGTTCTCTCTGGGTGGAGTCTGCATGTCCTCCCTGTGTTACCGTGGGTTCTCTCTGGGTGGAGTCTGCATGTCCTCCCTGTGTTACCGTGGGTTCTCTCTGGGTGGAGTCTGCATGTCCTCCCTGTGTTACCGTGGGTTCTCTCTGGGTGGAGTCTGCATGTCCTCCCTGTGTTACCGTGGGTTCTCTCTGGGTGGAGTCTGCATGTCCTCCCTGTGTTACCGTGGGTTCTCTCTGGGTGGAGTCTGCATGTCCTCCCTGTGTTACTGTGGGTTCTCTCTGGGTGGAGTCTGCATGTCCTCCCTGTGTTACTGTGGGTTCTCTCTGGGTGGAGTCTGCATGTCCTCCCTGTGTTACTGTGGGTTCTCTCTGGGTGGAGTCTGCATGTCCTCCCTGTGTTACTGTGGGTTCTCTCTGGGTGGAGTCTGCATGTCCTCCCTGTGTTACTGTGGGTTCTCTCTGGGTGGAGTCTGCATGTCCTCCCTGTGTTACTGTGGGTTCTCTCTGGGTGGAGTCTGCATGTCCTCCCTGTGTTACTGTGGGTTCTCTCTGGGTGGAGTCTGCATGTCCTCCCCGTGTTACTGTGGGTTCTCTCCGGCCACTCCGGCTTCCTCCCACCATCCAAAGACATGCATGTGGTAGGTTAACTGGCCATTGTGGAAAAAATTGTCCCTAGTGTATGACTGTGTGAGTGAATGGTTGTCTCTATGTTGTCTGTCAATGTCTGTGTGTCTGTGTAGCCCTGCGACTAGCTGGCCCCAGTCCAGGGTGTACCCTGCCTACGGCCCGGAAGTAACTGGGATAGGCTCCAGTCACCCGTGACCCCTAACAGGAATAAGCGGAAGAAAATGAATGAATATATCATTGAGGGTTTGGTGTAAGGTACATTTATTTATTCATTTTCTACCGCTTATTATTAGCAGTCCGCCCACAGTAACACAGGGAGGACATGCAGACTCCACCCAGAGAGAACCCACAGTAACACAGGGAGGACATGCAGACTCCACCCAGAGAGAACCCACAGTAACACAGGGAGGACATGCAGACTCCACCCAGAGAGAACCCACAGTAACACAGGGAGGACATGCAGACTCCACCCAGAGAGAACCCACAGTAACACAGGGAGGACATGCAGACTCCACCCAGAAAGAACCCACGGTAACACAGGGAGGAAATGCAGACTCCACCCAGAGAGAACCCACGGTAACACAGGGAGGACATGCAGACTCCACCCAGAGAGAACCCACAGTAACACAGGGAGGACATGCAGACTCCACCCAGAGAGAACCCACAGTAACACAGGGAGGACATGCAGACTCCACCCAGAAAGAACCCACGGTAACACAGGGAGGAAATGCAGACTCCACCCAGAGAGAACCCACGGTAACACAGGGAGGACATGCAGACTCCACCCAGAGAGAACCCACAGTAACACAGGGAGGACATGCAGACTCCACCCAGAGAGAGAGATCACGGTCTGGCCAAAGATTCGAACCCATGATCGTCTTGTTGGTAGGCGAGAGCACTGACCGCTGATTCTGTTATGAACCAGGATGTTGCTGCTCAGTGGTAAAGCCTTTAATAGACGTTTGCAAGTCAAAGTCACTCCTCCTGGGCTGTACTTAGCCTGTCTGTTCAGCCGGAAAATACATAGATATCATTTATCAGTCATTTTGCAACCCAGATCATATTTGGGGATAATACACTAGGTGGCAGAAGTAGGCCACATTCTTGTGTCCCCTTTAACTCGTCCGCTCACAGCCCCCTATTGAATCTCGAATAACTGGATTGGAAGCAAACTGTACATTGTGTTTCTCTCGGATATGCCGTCCGTAAAGAATCTTCTGTTAAGTTACGATGCCATTAACGAGCAGAGGACCTTCTCGGAGGGAGACTGTGTAACAGGCAAAGTCACTTTAGAATTGGAAAAAGACACCAAGGTCCAGAGCCTCAGTATCAAAGCCAAATGCGATGCAAATGTACGTTGGACAGAACACCGCAATGACAAAACCTACAGCTATACTTGGCACCAAAGATTTTATAAGCTTAAAGATTTCATGATTCAAGAAACCTCCAATGGTAAGGATAAACCACGTATTGGATGTTACCATAGCTTGTGCAGTAAATAGGATGGACTTAAGGGATCTATGTTCATGAAATACTGCAAACTATGAACATAACCAAGATTGGGTGAAAGTTTACCACCGGTAGTCTACAAACAAATAGTATCAGACGATTTAGTACTATAGTGAGTCGACATTATATTTTCCAAGCACATACGATTGGGAGGTCGGATCCGAACTAGGATATATAGGCGTAGTCAGGTTTCCTTGAGACTTTGGGTGTGTACGAGTTGTTGTGACCTTTAAGCTCTTTTTAAAACAAATTTATCATATATTAAATGACTAACCCTAACCCTAGAACATGTATATTCTACCATCTAATGTACGCCATTCACTTAGGCAGTGACTGGGAAAAGACTGGAGCGTCAGAATCGATTTTATTCGCCATGTACATTTGCAACACGGAATTGTGTGGCAGGATATGGTGCAAACAATAAACATACAATACATATCTTAAAATAACAATAACAAACTCTATAAACAAGCATGCAACAAAATATCAGTAAGACTATTAGTTTTTTTTCGTCAAGATAAGCTGTATGGGCTTGTTTGAATTCAGTCTATTAGTAATAGTATTACTATCATAGTATTACTGTCAAGGAAATCACGCAACACTTTCCTGCACTGTTTCCTCCTAATGTTTATTTCACAGATACTTTACTTTCCCGTGGAATTCATGTTTTTCCGTTTAGCCTCCGAATACCAGTAGGGTGAGTAGACAAGTGCAAAGGAATCGGGACATTTGTCGCTTACAGTTCTCATAAGTATCATCACATTGATCTAAACCTGAATGGATGCATTTCCACCTGTTTTCCTTAAACCTTCAACGGGCCGAGCGTCAATGACCGTCACCGTTTTAATTTTGAATTTTTAACAGAAGCATACCAACATCATTCAAAGGTACCCATGGGAAGGTAGTACACTGTCTAGAGACTGTGCTGAGCAGAAGCTGGACACTGAAACGAACAGAATCTCAGGAATTAAACTTTGTCTCCAAGTCCAGCATTAATTACACTGGCCCTCTCATGGTATGTATGTTATATTCATAGGCCTATTAATAACCCCAATGTGTCATAAAACACACACACACACACACACACTTTTTCTGGGGGAGGGGGGGGGGGAGTGTTCCTTATTCTATGACGGTGAGTGGATCTCTGTAGTAATTCCTGTAAATTGTTTTAAGAGAGTTGTTAAATCGTCTTGCTAATAATAGTTCCCATACATTCCCCTGAAGTCTCTTCAGGTTCTCGCTACAGAAAAGGACTTCACCTTCTCCTCAGGAAAAATCAACATGAACACCCACCTCGATAAGATGGGTTTTACACAAGGTAACACCTACATCTCCAAGAGACGGACATTGAATATCTCTAGTTCTTCTTTATTTGCCTGGGCCATGTGTACGCAGTGCCCTGTTGGGGATGTGTGTGAAAGAGTCAGGTGGCTGAGTTGTTCGATTTCCTGCTGAGGAAACATAATGTTGCGTTCTTGGGCAAGGTACTTCACCCTACTTGCCTCACCCCAGTGTCTGCTAAATTACTACACTAAAACGTACTAAGATCCACACCTGTATTTCACCTGTCCCAGATCGTCAATTTAATCGAATGATTCTTTTGCTGCAGGTGAAATAGTGCATGTCCGCATCGACGTTGACAACACCTCGTCGAAAGAACTTAAACCCAAATTCAACCTGAATCAGACGGTGGTTTTTAAGGCACAAGGTTCCAGGAAAGTTGTTAAGAACACAGTCTTTAAGGCTGTTGGTGATTGCATCTCCGGAAAAACCCACCAAACTGTTAACGTGGCTTTGAAGATTCCCGCTGACCTGCCTCTGACCATTTTAAATTGCAGCAACATCACAGTAGAGTACAAACTCAAGGTGGGGTCTTTAGGAGTTCATTTCTATGATCCATATATCAATAGATATCATATAGATAACTAATAAACTGTATTTCTGTGTTGCAATTGGATTTATAGGTGTATTTGGATATCAGTTTTCACCAAGATCCGGAGGTGAAGTTCCCCATTGTTATCATGCCAGTTGATTACCAAGCTAACATGGGCGGAGCAGTGGGATTCAGCCCATCGAGGGTCCCTCGCAACAGTGACTTCCCTGGCCCTGCTCCACTGGGACCCCCCCCAGGGGCTTATGGACCCCCAAATTATCCACCTCATCAACCTCAACATTCCCCTTACCCATCGGCACCCCCATTTCATTCATCACCATCTAAAGTAATTCATCCACCCCCTGACCCTATCTATAACCCTGCTCCTTACGGTGCAATGTATAACCCCACCCCACCTGCCCCCATGTACAACCCCACCCCAACTGCCCCCATGTACAACCCCACCCCACCTGCCCCCATGTTCAACCCCACCCCAACTGCCCCCATGTACAACCCCACCCCACCTGCCCCCATGTACAACCCCACCCCAACTGCCCCCATGTTCAACCCCACCCCACCTGCCCCCATGTACAACCCTACCCCAACTGCCCCCACGTTCAACCTCACCCCACCTGCCCCCATGTACAACCTCACCCCACCTGCCCCACGTTCAACCTCACCCCATATGAGGCTACAGATCAGGAGCAGCCTCCTTCCTATTCCTCTCTTTTCGCTCCGTCGACGCCTCAGTCCAATCCCCCGAGCTACAGCGATGCTACAGAGACCTGTGAACCCCCTCCAGCATCGGACACTGTGGCACGCTCAACACACACCTCCACGCTGCACCGTTAAGCACATACTACAGCTACAGGTTTTAACAGACGCCGTTAATAAGTTACCTTTTAAATATGCCTTGTTGAGGAATTTGCCTTTTGCCAGTAGAACGTGGGGCAGCTGTGCCTTTCACCGACTTTACCGGGTGCTATAGCCTGTGTCAAACGTAAATGTTAACAATACTAACAGGTAAAAAATGACTTACATGTAACTGGTACTCGTTATTGCATTTACTAACAACTGTCAAATGTCTGCCTTCAATCGCCGTAAACCAAACACTGCACTGCAGTTGAACAAAAGCAAATGGGCTACATGATCATTTTCACTAAAATGTGCCTTAGTTGTACAACATATCTGACATGGTAGATATCATGAGAGGAAATATGGCCACTGACCTGCAAACGTTTGATATCACCCACTTCCATGTTGCATGTGTATTTGTATGTAATCTCCGTCAACATTGTGTGATGTCCTGTCTGTAATATCTCAGCGTACAAATACTGTTTCAATTCAGCCACCTAAAGGACATATATGTGGGCTTTTGTGTAGTTATTGGTGATCTTATTTATTAAAAAAAGTGTCTTTATTATAATAAAATAAAGCAACGTAGACCTGCAGTTCCTTGTGAGATTTCATTGGTTTATTCCCACGAAGATGTTTAGCTTTTAGGGGTCAGATGGCTCAGCAGGTTAAGGCGTTGGCCTCATGAGCGGAAGGTTGTGAGTTCGAACCCCGGCTGTGGCTATGTGATGTTGTGTCCTTGGGCAAGGCACTTCACCCTACTTCCCTGTACTTAATTAGATTAGATTAGATTCAACTTTAATGTCATTACACAGGTACAAGTACAGGGTGACAAAATATAGTTAGCATCCAACCAGAAGTGCAAAACAGTTATTACAACAGAATATAATAAGTATAAGGATACTCAGAATATACACAGTATGAACAGTATAATCCGGATATACAGGTTATGTACAGATTAAAGTGATTTAAAAGTGATTTAATGTAAATCGCTTTGGATAAAAGCGTCTGCTAGATGAATAATTGTAATTGTCACGCCCACCAATGTCATCCTGCTGGTGGCACTACATCAAGCTGTCCCACCAGCTGACGGCTCCTACCAAGCCTACCTGCTCTCCATCTCCTCGTCCCAGTGCCAGAGGCAGGTGGCGGCCCTGCTCAGGTGCAAGGCCGGGGGGAAGGGGGACAGCTCCCAGTCAGTCAGCAGCACGACCTCCATGTCCATGTCCCATCATTTGCAACACAACTCATTCACTCTAGTATGGCACTTATTAGGATGTATCTTCATTGTTTAGTTCTTGTTTGGGTGGGTGAGCTTTTTATACCATGTTACTGGGGCATAGACATGAAAGTCCTGCACCAATTGTTCCTGTTGTGAACTATTTCATATTTATTAAACGCTGCAATTCTTTGCTATGTATGTTTCTTTACTGTTTCAATAACCATTAAGTAGCAATATCTGGCTTTAGATTGCTTTACAATTCACTAACACAAGTGGCAGAAAATGGATGGATGGATGGACAAGTTAAACCATTTATTTCATGTTCACCTAAATCAACAATGTACGGTGATCAGAATGTACCATTTAATTTCTCTTTTGTGTTTATGGTGACATTAAAGCACTATTTAGTCCCAGGCTGTTATGTTAATACGGTTTGATCCAGAATGTATAGTAAAACAAAAGATCTCTAAGTCTGAAGTGTTACATCATGAGTGTTTTAAGTTGTTACGGTTGTTACTGGCACTTGAATGTCCTCTTCAGAATGTGGCTGTTAGTCTGTGTCCTTGCTGGTATACGGACACATCTCTGTAACCCAAAGAGAGAGAGAGAGAGACAGAGAGAGAGAGACACAGAGAGAGAGAGAGAGACAGAGAGCAGAGAGAGAGAGACAGAGAGAGAGAGAGAGGGAGGGAGAGGGGGGGGTGTCATGAGAGAGAGGGAGAGAGAGAAAGAGAGAGAGAGCGGAGAGAGAGAGAGAGAGAGAGAGAGGGAGAGAGAGAGAGAGAGAGAGAGAGAGAGGGAGGGAGGGAGAGAGAGAGGGGCAGGGAGAGAGAGAGAGGGGGGGGGGTGTCATGAGAGAGAGGGAGAGAGAGAAAGAGAGAGAGCCGGAGAGAGAGACAGATAGAGAGAGAGAGAGAGAGAGAGAGATGTGATGAAAGAGAGAGAGAGAGAGAGAGAGAGAGAGAGAGAGAGAGAGAGAGAGAGAGGGAGAGAGAGAGATGTGATGAAAGAGAGAGAGATAGAGAGAGAGAGATGTGATGAGAGAGAGATGTGATGAGAGAGAGAGGGAGAGAGAGAGAGAAAGAGAGAGAGAGAGAGAGAAAGGGGGGTGTCATGAGAGAGAGAGAGAGAGAGAGAGAGAGAGAGAGAGAGAGGGGGGGGGTGTCATGAGAGAGAGGGAGAGAGAGAAAGAGAGAGAGAGAGAGAGAGAGAGAGAGAGAGGGGGGGGTGTCATGAGAGAGAGAGAGAGAGAGAGAGAGAGAGAGGGGGGGGGGGGTGTCATGAGAGAGAGGGAGAGAGAGAAAGAGAGAGAGAGGGAGAGAGAGACAGAGAGAGAGGGGGGGTGTCATGAGAGACAGCAGGCTGCGTTTCTTCAGTGTCACGAATGAGGAAGTTGCTTTCATTACCATTTCCTAGTCCAAGGTAAACTGAATTTGGAAATCACTGATTTCTCAGCGGGTAAGTCTGTGTTCACCATTGGCCAACTTTCTTTCCCATGTGACCACCGTAAATTCGTATTTTTTGCTAACCAAATTCGACCTGTACCTAGACAAGTTTGCACGTTAGAGACAGATTTCTCCGAGCCATTTTGCGGTATTCATTTTTTCGTGCCAAGGAGGCCACACTAAAGCGCCTTTCACAGGTCTGCGTGTCACTACCGCCATCTGGGGTTCAAAGTTAACATTACAAGTTGAATTCTCACAGTTCACCGCTAGATGACGGTGGTGAAGCGCAGCCCTATGAAGGGGGATTAAAAAGGCGCTGTTTCAAATGCTTGGTTAGGCTGGGAGCAGTTCGTTTTCACTCCGATTCTAAGGTTGACAATTTGGTTTTGTTTGTTTGCCGACATCATGCTTGATTCAAGGCTGCAATGAACCGTTCAAGTGATGAATTGACTAGTATCTTTTAGTTTTTATTAATGAAAGCTTAATTTAAAAAAGGCTGTCCCACTGGTCATCCAGGTCTATTTTACACAATTAAACCAGACCACAAAACCAGATGTGCAATCAATTAAAAAATGGAAATGAAACAAATGTATATCAAATGGTTGAAACAACATTATTATGATATTTATATATATCCTAGCAACCAAACAACCAAACGTAGAAGGAGCACTGACCTGTCTCTCCATCATAGGCGTGTGGTTCCGGAAAGTTCAGACACTCCGCCTGCTGTTTAAAGGTGTCCACATAATCTGCAGCCAGCTTCCCTGTCCTCGCTGAGGGAGACGGGCAGAGAGAGAGAGACGCTTACTGATGACACCAAGTGGACATCATGAGACTGGTCGGTTCTCCTCTTGACTTACTGAAGAGGAGGAGGAACCTGCTAGCGTCGGTGTCTTTGTTCCGGAAGTTGTCGGACCACAGGAGACAGTCGGGGCACGTCTCCAGAATCTGACCTTTGTGCTCCGCCAAATTTTCTGTGGGGCCAAGATATCAGAAAACAACAAATGTTCTATCTTTTGGGACATGGTCTATGAAGTCGAAGTTCTCTGACAGGAACTACATCGAACTGACTTTGACAACACAGTGAACACACCTGTTCACCTGTGGCGTTACACTGCTTGGCTGTCAGATCACATGATAATGGATTATCTCTAAGTACTGTCAAGGAAATGTTTGACCAATGTTTGTAAAATTAACATTTCTTGACCAAGAGGTCTCCTGCATTCTTTAAGAGCCATTTGCTCTGATGAGTGACGATGCTCTTTTGTGAAGCTCTGCTGATTGAATAATGTAAATGTTGCTTTTGTCAGGAGGGAGGTTGTGATCCTTCCTACCAACCAGACAATACAGCATTTTGGGCAGATACCTCCTGAAGCATTTAACATGGAGATGTGAAGTCTGCAGATAATGTGGATTCAACTACTCTATTGTCTTTAGAGATTTAACCAATCAGAGAACAGACATGGGACAAACCGAATGTCTGTGATAGACCAATGACTTCTGAGACTATAAAATGGTCTGTTGAAAGTATGTTTGGGGGTTCAGGGTGATCAGCTGCATAGTGCTGGTGGTCCCTGGACCTCTCCAAGGTTTTGGAAATGTAGACCAGGGTTCCATGCTAGAATGCTAGCTGGAACAGTATGGAATTCTGTAACTTTCACGTGTTTGTGCATTGTGTGTGAACATGTGTGTAACGTTGCTTGAATATTTCTCATACGTTTTCCTGTTTTGCTACTTGTAATAAACATTAACAAGTTACTTCACCCAACTTTAGCCGAGCGGATTGATTCTCAGAAAACTCCCACCACAGTACTGATCCAGGACCAGATATTATGATCAGAGACGAGAAGCTGGTGTCAGATCCATAGGAGGGTCTGTCTCCTTGACCAAGAACCACTTACTGGTAAAAGTCGTAGCACCACTTGAGATGGTGGCGTTGGTTGAGGCGAAATGGCATTTACCGAATCTGCAGATCGACAAACGCAAGAGAAACACATGAAAGAACGCTTACAGCACAAATAGTTATATTTTTCAGTCCCAAAAATTCATCAATACCATGAGAAAACTCCTTCTTCTACTACTCTGTTCTCTCTCGGTGAATGGGTACTCACTGGCGATCCCCCCATCGAAAAGTCACCACCTGACTGTCTGAGGTAGCAGACAACTCCATCCAGGAGTTTTTCACCGACCCCAGAGCCTCATGGTAGGGTTTTGGGTCTGCAGCCCCCAGAACCATCAACCACTTCCCATACACCTGCAAGTAACAGCCCAAACCGTAAGTCAGAGCATGACTGGCTAGCGTCCGTATCTGCTATTTGCAGGACCAGTGCAAAGCCCCTAGGCCAACCCTGGTCCTCAAGAGCTACAGTCCTGAAGGTTTTAGATGTTTCCCCTGCTCCAGCACACCTGATTCTAATGACTGGGTCGTTATCAAGCTCTGTGGAAGCCTCAGGATTAGAATCAGGTGTGCTGGAGCAGGGAAACATCTAAAACCTTCAGGATTGTGGCTCTCGAGGACGTTGGTCTGCCTTTTTCCACACCTGTAACGCTAGGTGACGTCATCCAGACTTTAAAACAACGTTTTCCTGTAACACTGCACGTTTTGCCGGCCGAGTCACGATGAGCTTCATCTAAAAGATTCACACATCCAAAGATTAGCCTAAATTCTAACTGAATCCTCAAAGAAGCCTCCCTGAAAGAGCCCGAATTGCAGAAACATTAGAGGGGAGCGGATTTATCCTCCTCCAGACCCGCATGTTCTCCTCAGTCTCCCTCGGGTTACGACTCCTCACAGATGCTGCTTGAAGGCTGAAAAGTCAAAGCTTCTCCATCTTCTGGAGTCTCCTGGGTCTCAGTGCCCCGAAATTTACGTGGAGCCTTTGGACCCAAGCCAAAGGAACCTAACCAGATAGCTTACATTTAATCATTTATCATACGCTTTTATCCAGAGCGACTTACAGCAAGCACAGACATTCCCCCTGAGGCAAGAAGGGTGAAGTGCCTTGCCCAAGGACACAACGTCATGTTGGCACAGCCGGGGTTTGAACCAGGTATCCTCTGATTACTAGCCCGCCGCCTCATGACTCCCACTGCAGCAGATAGCTGCTGCACATTCTACTCCGTTTCAGCTTACCAGGGTGAGGTCATCCGGCAGAAATGGTCTGACGAGTTTTTCGCAGTTGGGCGACGATGCCGCAGATACGGAGGCCAAAGCCAGGAGAGATACAACCGGTCGGACGTCCATGACTCAAGTCACGGAGAGTGGGAGCGAGAGAAAGACACTTCTGTCAGACGGTCCTACTGCAAGCGCGGCTTGTACGGATGTCCTTACGCGCAGAAGGACGCTTTGCCGCATGAATGGACGGACGAACAGTCTTCAGTGCGAGTCTGATAAACATGCAGACCCAGGCCTCTCTTACGTAACGGCTATCGTTTCGTTTCCAACCGCGTCTTGTCTAACAGTTAGATCTCTGCGTCCTTTCAAAGAAAAACCACGACCACTGAATGCCTAGCCTTGCTTGTTTTAATCACACTGTTGTACGCGATTTGGAAACCGCTTTTGTCACGGCGAATCAATCACACAAAGTCAAAGGGGTTGTGGGAATGTGTGTGTGTGTGTGTTAGATCACCCAAGTGACAGCTGCTGCCCTTTTCCAACTCTCTGTCTCTCTCTCTCTCTCTCTCTCTCCAGGAACATCAGTGAATGTGAGGTCTCGGCGGCCATTGCTAGAGTTTGTTTTTGTTTCAACCCTCTAAGCAGGTATACGGACCCACGCCAAATAATTCAAAATGTTGTCTTTAAAAGATCGCTTTCTTCAAACTTTATTATGCCAGCTCCAGGGGGGTATTGCACAAAACCAAAATAAGGGATTAAGCCGGGATATGTTGGTTATCCTGGCTGAATTTAGCCTCAAGTCGGTTGCATGAAAGCAGATAACATTTAGCCTGGCCAAGTTACCATGGTGATGTATTCTCTGCAGCTAGCCAGTGACTTTAGTGTTCGATTGTGTGAAGCCGTGAAAAGACATAACATTTTTTCAAGAGGAATTTAACTGCTAGAGAATTCCAGGTCTATTTAAAACCCTTGTCGGAATTTGGCGCATGTCATAGTATGAAAGCTTACAGAACGCACTTTCATAATATTTAAAGAAAAACAACCTCTCCAGTCCAAAAGTGATGTGTCAGATTTACTGTCCCTCAGTCTTTATCAATGAACTAGCATCAAGACACTCTCCCTTTCTCTGTTTCGTAGAAATTAGCGACAATCGATCGCCAGACCTAATTCGCTTCTTCCCTTTAAAACAGTTCCACGGTGGTGCCCTCATAGTCAGTTCTTTTATATGTGATGCTTTTGTGAAATAGAGCAGTTGTCAACCAACATTTTTTACTGCAAGCTGAAGCTGAAATTTATTTTTTTAAAGTTGTTGAAAATGGGGACAATTCAAATGGCTTTGCTGAAAAAGGGTTGATGCCAAAAAGCCAAGACCTGCACTCTGGACAAAACATGATAGTTGAATTTCAAGAGGCAGTGTTGAATCTGAACTGCATCATCTAACAATGCTAAGAGCTGAAAGCACTTTAATCGGAAGAAGAGGTAGGCTAGTCGTAAGTAATAGTAGTTAGTAAAAGAGATATTAGCAGCATCTGCAGAGTTAGTACTTGTAGTAGTGGCATAAGATCTAGTAGTAGTATCAGTAGTGGTAGTTGTGTTGTGGTGCTCTTAGTCTGTTAATGAGAGGAGTTGACTGAATAGCTCTGTCTTGTGACTCCACTAATCAGCTAATACCAATCACCTGTGGAAGAGACTGAGTGGTGTGTCTGTTGTTGCCATGGTGATGGTGCAGCTATGACTGCTAACGTGTTGAGGGCAAGAGAATGACATACATTTACCTAACATCCACACCTCAAACAAGTCAACCTAGACGCAAAACTATCAATCAAACATCAAACAATCAAAATATGACAGATCTTTTCAGAAACCCAAGACACTGCCGAAACCAAAGATGTCCATTATACACTGTATGTCTGTGCGGTCAGAAATAGACTATACCAGCAGTTTCAAAATCTTGTTCTTTTTGTTTTGTCACCATATTTGCATTGATCTTAATGAGTAATTAGCACGCTGATTAGATTGGATAGTCAGCAAACCAGAAGCAGCAGGAGTTGTTACCAAGGCGATTGATTGATTTGTCAGCGAAAGCTTCTGGATAAAGCTCAAAGTTTTTTCAAAGTCCTGGGGCCCGTTCTTCGTACGTCGCTAACTCAGTTAGCTGGATTTGATTGTTGACGATTTGGCATGATCTTGGATCGTTTGGTTCTTCGAAGCTCATCCTAGACTTGTCGTCATAGCAACAGGTCCGTAAGCTCAAACCTGCTCGGGAGCAGGTTTACTTCATGTAAACAAGATTAGATTGAGGCTTTATAAGCGGAGGAGATAGGGAAGTCTGTCGCAGCCATACGCGAGCAACCTCTTGCGGAAGGTGGGAGAATAATTCGCAGAGCTTTTCAAATTAATCGGGTATTGCGGGATAAAGTGTAATTGTTGAGAGATACCGTTTTTTTCAGCCTTTTTCTTCGTGGCTGTTACAAATAGACATAGACAACACATCATTTAACAGTGGTTTTTAAAAGGGAGGAAAAATAAGTAGCTTTTTAAAATAAAGACAGTATGAATTAAAGGCTACCATTTTTTAGAATATTCTTGTATTTCACTTTTACTTTAATTTGTCTGCTACTTTTTGCCAGCCCACTCTCCTGGCATTTGCAGACTTTGAGGTGTTCACTGTCGTTTTAAATAACGACTCAAATTCGGCATAACCTTCCATTAAAAGCTCTTGTTCTGATTGGGAGAAAAAGTGGGCACGTTCTTTGGCCATGCTGAACAGCCAATAGCAGCGTTGCTGATCAATGTTTCTACTATCGATACATATCCCCTTTTAAGCCAACACATGATCCTATCCAGTGATACTAATCATACACAACAGGTTTGTTCGAAGAACCCAGTTAGCCGGATCATGATTCGCACGATGAAATCATCCTGGATGTGTCATTTGATCTCGGATGTATTAAGCGACGTACGAAGAACGGGCCCCTGCTGACAAATCAACTAAGCTGTAAGTAATTCTGACGCTCTTCTTTTTATTAAAAGACTAGACTGTCTGTGTCTAGCTACAGAAGTTAGGGTGTCTGATGTTATCTGTAGTTAATTTATTTTGAACAGATGTTAGTCTGAATGCCGTTCTTGGCCAATCACAAGCGACATTTGTCTTTCTAATAGTAGGGTGGACAGACCAAGAATTTATTGAATGTTTTGCTTTTCATGCCAGATTTGTGAAAAGTTCCACCACTTCAACTTGATTCTCTTTTAGCCACATTCAGGCTAATGATGACGTCAGAGACGATCTATTCAATGTGTTTTCTACCTGCGCTCTGGAATCACTTGACAGTTGGTTAGCTTGGCAAGGAAAGACAAGTTCTATTGTGCGTTCTATTGTCCACCCTATTAAAACTGCAGAAACACAGACTGTCTCCTCACTTTGCTATGCTCAGTGACCAAAGCTGTTTTTTAAAGCTCTCTCTCGTAAGTCGCTGTGGATAAAAGCGTCTGCTAAACGAATAAATGTAAAACTTGTTGTTTACGTTATACTAGTTATCTGAATAACCTTTATAGAAGGTAAATTATACAAATTATTCAAGAATTTGAATGCGGCTCCCACGGCGCATATACAAGCTAACTAGCCTTGTCTACAACTAAATGGAAGGTGGTGTTTTTGAACAAAAATGAAGATTAAACATTACATACGGCATGCATATTATTAGTTTGAGCAGAGCTAAGTTACTGAAACGATGGGCCTGCCAGCTGGCATCTGGAAGGTTGACAGGCCACCAAGGTGGGTTCTTAGTCCTGGGTTTTGTACTTTGTATTTTTATATTTTAAACTGTTACTCTGAGTGCTGTATTGTACCCTACTGCTGCTGTAAACTGCAATTTCCCCATCGTGGGACAAATAAAGGTTCAAGAACCTGATGGATTTCTGCGGCCATGGTGAGACAAAGGAGCTCCTCGGGTGTGTGACAGTACTGAGGTATCCTGGAAGTAATACTTAGGATCCATGATGACAACAGCAGATCCTTTGTCAGACGGTTTCATGACTAGATGTGTGTCTGGGCACGAACTTCCTCCTCCGTGAGGTTTTGGGTGTCATTGCTGATGCCAGGGAGAAACTCCATGGACCTCAGTTCACCTGTGACCCGTCTGTGGATCACAGGGAGTAACTGGTGGTCCCTAGGTCCAAGAGTACTTATGGATGAAGTGTGGATGCTCTGTAGGGTCTGTCCATTCCCTGCCTTTGATAGAGAACAGACCCCCACCTAAACAGTTCTGCTTTGCAGGTGTGGCACCCTGGACATATTTTTTTATAAAAAGACACCCCCCAACAACTTTTAATATTGTAATTTTCTGCTGTCTATATTTTGGGTGCTTTGTTTGTGGCACTTATGTTTACCTTTGGATAATTGTTCAGTTCCTGATGTAATGCTACATTACACCACTAGTAATGGCACAGCAAACAGAGACTGACTGCTTTGCTTTACGCAGAAGCAGCAGAGTTTTGTCTGAAGCTGCTGCAGCCAGTAAAGATGAACAGTTATTCACAGTTATTCCCTTTTCAGGGATGGGAATGATGGCTGAGACCTTGAGGCATGCTGGGACATGACACAGCTGAAGGGAGGTGTTGAAGATGTAAGTGAACACTGGAGTCACTACGTCCTGACTCTTGAACAGTCCTTTCACCTGACACTCGGTGACAGAGAAGGGGGGCGAGGCAGGAGGGTTGGAGGGGGGAGAGGAGCAGAGGGGAGCAGGTAGGGCCTGTGAATGAGACCCAGGGGGGTGGGGAGGTGGTGGCACCTTTTTGAACCTGCAGTAGAACTCATTGAGCTCAGTAGCGAGAGGCAGGCTGTCAGGCGCCCGGGGGGACTCTGTAGTTGGTGATCTTCTTTAGGCCTTTCCAAACAGAGGCAGGTTTCCCCTCTGACAGCTGCAGCTGTAGTCTCTCTGCGTAGCGTTGTTCTGCCTCCTTCACTGCTTTACTGAACTTGTACTTAGCCTGTTTCAGCAGACCACAGTCCCCGCTGCGCCTGGCTGCATCCTTCTCTCTCCTCAATCTCCTGAGCTGGGGTGAGAACCAGGGCTTGTCGTTGTTATAAGACTTCCTGGAGTGGAGGGGGACACATGCTTCCTCACAATAGCCAACGAACAAAGCCACAGTATCTGTGTATTCATCAAAGTTGTTTCCAGCCACTGGCCCCGCCCACTCAACCTGCTTTCTCCAGCCAGAGGCGGAGCCTCTCACATGCATCACTGGACCACACTCTGAAGCCACTTATGACAGGTGATGATGAGCGTCTCCACACTCTGTTTAGTGAAGGGGAGTCCACTGTCAATGATGGACCAATTACCAAGAGAGTTTCTAATGATCCAAACGACTTAGAAGAGTTAACACCAAATCACTTGCTTCTTATGAAAAGAAAACCAGCATTGCCACCTGGTGTCTTCCAGAAAGAGGACTTGTATTCAAAGAGACGGTGGCGGCAAGTTCAATACTTGTCAGATATTTTGGGGAAATGTTGGACCAAAGAGTATCTCCCAATTTTACAACAGAGGGAGAAGTGGTTTAATGCAAAGAGAAACCTGAAACCTGGTGACATTGTTCTTATAGTTGATAATAGTGCACCAAGAGGTTCATGGGTAATGGCAAAAGTTGAAAAATCTATCTTTGATTCTAAAAGTCACGTAAGAAGAGTTGGTCGAACTAAAAGTAGTGTTTTGGAAAGACCTGTTGACAAATTGTGTCTGTTGATTGAAATTGATTAAATATCTTAGGACTTATCTATCTCTGAGTCACTTTATGGCCAAAGATATGGTACACTGAAAGATATTGTTTAAAAATGGTTACAATGTTTTTGTTTATAGAAAGAAGAACATTTTGCTTATTTTTGGTATAGTAATTGTTATTGATGTCCCTGGTGACTGGTCCAGCTCCTGGATGAACATGATGGGATGTCCCTGGTGACTGGTCCAGCTCCTGGATGAACATGATGGGATGTCCCTGGTGACTGGTCCAGCTCCTGGATGAACATGATGGGATGTCCCTGGTGAGTGGTCCAGCTCCTGGGTGAACATTATGGGATGTCCCTGGTGACTGGCCCAGCTCCTGGGTGAACATGATGGGATGTCCCTGGTGACTGGCCCAGCTCCTGGGTGAACATGATTGGATGTCCCTGGTGACTGGCCCAGCTCCTGGGTGGACATGATGGGATGTCCCAGGTGACTGGTCCAGCTCCTGGGTGAACATTATGGGATGCCCCTGGTTACTGGCCCAGCTCCTGGGTGAACATGATTGGATGTCCCTGGTGACTGGCCCAGCTCCTGGGTGAACATGATTGGATGTCCCAGGTGACTGGTCCAGCTCCTGGGTGAACATTATGGGATGTCCCTGGTGACTGGTCCAGCTCCTGGAAGAACATTATGGGATGTCCTCCCCTCAAGGCCCAGCACCACCGCCAGTGCCTACTTCTTCTTGTCCAGCTCCGTAACAAGTCTCCAGATACTGACTTCATTTTTCCAGCACTCGTATGGTCTGGCTTCATCAAATGTTGGCGTTACTCTATAATTGGAAACCATCGTCTGCTACCATGTAAATTCTGAGACAAGTAGATTTTGTTGCAGAGCAGTTTTTTATTCCGCCGCCATGTTCTTACTACGGTAAAACAGTTAAGCCCCGCCTATTTCACCTCTCGCACCAGAACAGTCCACCGGAAGTTAACATAAAGGAAAATGATGTTCTTCTTTTTTCTGGTGCGTAAAGGGCCTTTTTTCTTTTTCTTTACAGGCAAATCAATTGTGTTTATCCTTGACTTTGACCTCTTGAAGTGGCCATGACATTGATTAAGAAGATTCTGTGAAGAAATTTGTTCTCACACTTGTATAGCATAAATTAGGGTGGCGACAGGTCTATATATTTACATATTTGTGTGGTGGTGAGAATTATCAGTCTTGGACAATATTTATCGCCACTTACCATCATGTATGAAGTCTGGACAGAGAACCTTTATAAATCAGGACCATAGGAAATGTATTGGAGCACACCGTTTATAGTTTACTGGATTGACAGTGTCGTCATTGTTTTTGATTATCCATGTAGACCCATTGCACCATTGCACTTACAGTACAATAAAATAGCCGTAGCCAGCTGTGTTGTCGTTGAATACAAAATGTCAAACATTATACAGCTGATAATTACTGAATCAAAGCCTTTTCAACTCAAACATTTGCAACAAATCCGCCTCTCATAATATGGAGCAGGAGGAATCCCCATCGCTGCTTGCAGATATATTTATTAATGGTGTTTAATGGTGTCCCACCTCTGAAATAAGGCCATTGTGTCAGTGTGTTTCATTCTTTAATGCAAACAGTACCATCTGTCAACAGACCATTATCTTCTGATGAATTGATCCATTCAGTCTAGGATTATTCTCTGTAGCAGTGTTACATGAACCAGCCAAACACTACTAAAGTCTTCATGTGGTTGTTTCAATGAGACAAGTGTCCTGTACACCACTAGAGGGCAGCACTAGGACATGACAGCCCCACAATAGAGGTAGAGGAAAAGGAGAGGGCGTTTGTTGTGGGAGGAGAGAGTAGTGAGACATAACGAGTGTGGGCTGAGTGTGCAGAGTTCAGTCCTGCCTGACTGAACTGGCACTAAGCTTCATTACTCTGTCTTCCTCCCCCTGTCCTCTCTTCCTCTCTTTGTCTCTGTCCTTCTGTCTCTCCACCCCTGCTGTACGGGAGCTCTAGAGACAGTGTAGCCCCCCTCAGTCTCACCATGTGACCACCTCTGGGTTGACTTTGCCTCAAATGTTCTCAGACAAAACAACCCTTCTGGTACTTCAACCGGTTAGGCTGGTTCTGTCTTGTGTTACGGGGAAGGACACTTTCACGATAACTGCATTTTGTCAGGCCGGGACTCAAAAAGAGGACTCAGATGCAGAGTTGGGCTGAGCGCAGCTTTATTCAGGACTACGAGATCCAACGAAAGAGTGAGGCTATAAAAATTAGGCCTAAACTATGAGAAACAAAAACCACTCCGAGGAGGAAAAACACTGAACTACGTTTATCAAAGGTTAACAAAATCAAAATCACTCACAACGAGGAGAAAACAAAAGACTATGAAAACATTAACTAAGGACGCTCCTATGAGGCTGACAAAACACTAGAATAAACACTGGGGAACAAAAAGGGCTAGACTAAGATAAAACAACAAAAAAATCACTCTTGCGAGGAAGAAAAACAAAAGAACACTAGAGCTATAAGGCTAAGGCAGAGACTATGAAACTACAACAAAAATTCACTCTTACGAGGAAGAAACAAAAGATTACGAGAGCAATAAGGCTGTGGCTGTGGGCAATGAACTAAGGGCTTGGGTGAACGCTACATGAGACGAAACACTTTGGCACAAGACAAAGGGAGACGCAGACAATATATACACAAGGTAATGGGGAACAGGTGGAAACAATCAGGGCGGGGAAGACAATCAGACCGGTGACACATGAGGAAGGGGAAGTGACCTGAAATGAGAGGAGAGTTAACTTTCAAAATAAAACAGGAAATGACAAGACACAACAAAAACCCAACTTGACCTCACCGCGGTGTGACAGTACCCCCCCCCTCTAGGGCCGACTCCTGACGGCCCAGGCTGGTCAGGGTGGTCCCTGTGGAAGTCTGCGATGAGGGTAGAGTCTAGGATGTGACGAGACGGGACCCACTGTCTCTCCTCAGGACCATATCCTACCCAGTCCACCAGATACTGTCTACCTCGGCCCCTGTTGCGAACTGCCAGTAACCGCTTGACCTTGTATACCGGACCGCCGTCTATAACTACTGGGGGCGGCGGAGGGGCGGCGGCTGGGACCATCGGACTCTCCTTGGCGGGCTTGATCCGGCTTTCGTGGAAGGTCGGGTGGACACGGAGGGATCGGGGCAGGCGAAGGCGAACTGCTGCAGGGCCGATGAGCTTGGTGATCGGAAACGGACCCACGAACCGCGGTGCCAGCTTCTTGGAAGGCACTTTAAGGTGGAGATCCTTGGCGGAAAGCCACACTCTCTGTCCTGGCTGGTAAGCTGGGGCGGGTCGCCTCTTGCGGTCTGCGGTCTTCTTGACCCGGTCCCCTTGGCGAATTAAAACCTGCTTGGCGGCTGCCCAGATGCGGTGGCAGCGGCGAACCATGGCATGGGCGGAGGGCACAGACACCTCCCGCTCGTTGTCTGCGAATACAGGAGGCTGGTAACCAAAAACACAGTTGAACGGTGAAATACCTGTGGCCGAGGTGGGCAGTAGGTTGTGGGCATACTCGACCCAGACCAGGTGTTTGCTCCATGTCGAGGGATTCTGAGAGACCAGACACCGGAGGCCAGTTTCCAGTTGTTGATTGATGCGTTCGGTCTGGCCGTTGGCCTCCGGGTGATAACCCGAGGTCAGGCTGGTCTTGGCTCCGATGAGTCGACAGAACTCCCTCCAGAACCTGGAGATGAACTGGGGGCCCCGGTCTGACACAATGTCTTTGGGAAATCCGTGAACTCTGAAAACATTGATCATCATGATCTCCGCCGTTTCTTTGGCGGAGGGCAGTTTAGGCAAAGCAATGAATCTAGCCATCTTGGAGAACCTGTCCACCACGGTGAGGACAGTGGTGTTGCCTTGAGAGACCGGGAGCCCCGTGACGAAGTCCATCGAGATGTCGGACCACGGTCTGGAGGGGATGGGAAGTGGCTGCAGGAGACCCATGCGTGACCCGGAGGACGTCTTGTTCCGGGCGCAGACCGAACATGCCTCTACGTACTCCCGGACCTCCGGCTCCATGGAGGGCCACCAGAACCTCCGGGAGATGGCGAACATCGTTCTTCTGACTCCCGGATGGCAGGAAAGCAGCGAGGTGTGGGCCCAGTGGATCACCTGTGGGCGCATATCAACCGGGACAAACAAACGATTCTCTGGACACCCACTAGGTGACGGAGCCTCACCACTAGCCTGCTTAACCTCATCTTCTATTTGCCAGGTCAGCGCTCCAACCACACATGAAAGTGGGAGGATCGTTTCTGGATCCTTGGCAACAGGCTCAGGGTCGAAGAGACGAGATAGTGCGTCTGGCTTGACGTTTCGGGACCCTGGCCTGTATGAGAGAGAAAAGGAGAATCGGTTAAAAAACAGCGCCCACCTGGCCTGGCGAGAATTGATTCTTTTAGCTGTCTTGATGTACTCCAAGTTTTTGTGATCTGTCCAGACAATGAATGGATGGTCCGCCCCCTCGAGCCAGTGTCTCCACTCCTCCAAAGCTAGCTTGACCGCCAGCAACTCCCGGTTACCAACGTCGTAGTTCCGCTCCGCCTTGGATAGTCGCCGTGACAGGAAAGCACAAGGGTGCATCTTACCATCCTGCTCTGACCGCTGTGAAAGGATGGCCCCGATCCCCTCGTTAGAGGCGTCCACCTCTACCACGAACTGACGTCGAGGATCTGGCAGGGTGAGGATGGGGGCCGAGGTAAATCGATGTTTGAGATCCCGAAAGGCAGCATCAGCTTCTGGAGACCAGCGGAACTGCACCTTTGTGGAGGTAAGAGCATGGAGAGGGGCAGCTATTGCGCTAAAGCCTCTGATGAACCGCCTGTAAAAGTTAGCAAACCCAAGGAACTGCTGAACCTTTTTGCGGCTATCAGGTGTGGGCCAATCGACCACAGCGCTAATTTTAGCCGGGTCCATCTGCACTCTTCCAGGGGCTACGATGAAGCCCAGGAAGGAGACAGTGTCGGCATGGAATTCACTTTTTTCTGCCTTGACATAGAGCTTATTTTCAAGCAGTCTCTTTAGTACTTGGGTTACGTGGTCTTGGTGGGTAGTCAGGTCAGGGGAGTAGATAAGTATATCGTCCAAGTATACATACACGAAACGGTCGAGAAAGTCTCTCAGCACATCGTTAATCATGGCCTGGAATACGGCCGGAGCATTAGTGAGACCAAAGGGCATGACCATGTACTCGTAGTGACCGCTAGGAGTATTAAACCCAGTCTTCCACTCGTCACCCGCTCTTATACGCACCAGGTGATAAGCGTTGCGAAGATCCAACTTGGTGAAGATCTGGGCCTGTTGGAGCTGGTCAAAAACAGAAGACATAAGGGGAAGTGGATAGCGGTTCTTTATGGTTATGTCGTTAAGTGGGCTGTAGTCAATGCATGGTCTTAGGGAACCGTCTTTCTTTCCCACAAAGAAGAAACCAGCTCCGGCAGGTGAAGATGAGGGGCGAATCAGTCCAGCCTTCAGGGAGGTATCAATATACTCCCTCATGGCCTCCTTCTCCGGCCCAGAGACCGCGTACAGGCGGCCTTTGGGAATGGTGGAGCCTGGAATAAGATCAATGGCACAATCGTATGGTCGATGAGGAGGAAGTGAGAGAGCCTTGGTCTTGTTAAATGCCTCTTTAAGGTGGTGGTAGCAGGAAGGTACGGAGCTCAGGTCTGGGTATTCGGGGTCTGCATGGGGATTCACAGTCACAAGTTTAATCATTGCGCCGTCATCACTCGGAGACGGTGTGGTTATGCCATGAGTAGTACAATCCCTTCCCCAGCCCAGAATGGATCCAGTTCCCCAATCAATGTGCGGGTTGTGACTGAGGAGCCATGGATGTCCCAGAATCAGCGTATGTGAAGGCGCTTTGAATAAGAAAAAACGTATGTGTTCTGTGTGGGTCTTGATGCGGAGCTGGAGAGACTCTGTGATGTGTGTGATGGTGAAAAGTTCCTGTCCATTTAGTGCTCTAGCATGGATGGGCTTAGCCAAAAGTTCAGCCCTGAGGCCTATCTTCTCCGCCAACCCCCAGTCCATCAAGTTTTCATCAGCCCCTGAGTCTATGAGCGCTCCTAGTGTGGTGGTAGTGGCGTGGTGCATTACCTTCACTGGTGTTAGGCGGCGTGGGACGAGGGCTGTGGCTGGAGGTTGACTCACCTCCCGGGGCTTTTTGGCCGGACAGGCGGCGACGAGGTGATCTATTTTGCCGCAGTAAAAGCAGCTGCCCTCCTGCTGGCGTCGTCGTCGCTCCTCCGGCGTCAGCCTAGCCCGGCCAAGCTGCATGGGCTCCTCCTCCCTGGCGGCGGGAGAGGGACAGCCGTGCACTGGCGGTGGGTAACGGAGAGCCTGTCTGTCCGGGGCCGTGAAGCGTGGAGTCCTCTCCGGTGTCGAACCACTCCGTGGTTGCCGGAGCTCGCGAACCCGGTTGTCTGTCCGGATGGCGAGAGCGATGAGCGGGTCCAGGTCTGCAGGCAGGTCCAGCGGCAACAGTAGCTCCTGGATGTATGTCGCCAGCCCTTTCAGAAACACGTCGTACAGGGCGGCGTTATTCCAGCCGCTCTCCGCCGCCAGGGTGCGAAAGCGGATGGCGTAGTCACACACCGAGTCTCTGCCCTGTGTCAGACCGCTCAGCTCCCTGGCCTTCTCTCGGTCCGTAGACACTGGGTCGAACGTCATCTTGAGGGTAGCTTTAAAGTCCGTGAGGGAGGAACAGAGTGGAGAGTCACGAGCCCACTCGGCGGTGGCCCAAGCTCTGGCTCTCCCAGTCAGGTGGGAAACCATGAATGCGATCTTGGTTCTGTCCGTGGTGAAAGCATGAGGAAGCTGCTCAAAGTGGATGGAGCAATCCGTGAGAAAAGCCTTACATTGGCCTGGTTCCCCAGAGAAACGCTCCGGGGGCGCCAGCTTGATCCCCACTACTGCGCCCTGGGACGGAGCCGCTGCAGCTGCTGGAGGCTCCGGTGCCGCAGGTGGCTGGGTGGTCTGCCGTAGGTGGTGCACCAGATCTCTCACCTGGCACGAGAGCTCACTGAAATGCGATGCCATCGCCGTCTGAAGCTCCTCCTGACGGGCGATGCGGGCCTTCTGAGCCCGTAGCGCAGCCGCCCACTGGCCAGCCTCTGCTGAGTCCATACTGGCCAAAGTGTAATGTCAGGCCGGGACTCAAAAAGAGGACTCAGATGCAGAGTTGGGCTGAGCGCAGCTTTATTCAGGACTACGAGATCCAACGAAAGAGTGAGGCTATAAAAATTAGGCCTAAACTATGAGAAACAAAAACCACTCCGAGGAGGAAAAACACTGAACTACGTTTATCAAAGGTTAACAAAATCAAAATCACTCACAACGAGGAGAAAACAAAAGACTATGAAAACATTAACTAAGGACGCTCCTATGAGGCTGACAAAACACTAGAATAAACACTGGGGAACAAAAAGGGCTAGACTAAGATAAAACAACAAAAAATCACTCTTGCGAGGAAGAAAAACAAAAGAACACTAGAGCTATAAGGCTAAGGCAGAGACTATGAAACTACAACAAAAATTCACTCTTACGAGGAAGAAACAAAAGATTACGAGAGCAATAAGGCTGTGGCTGTGGGCAATGAACTAAGGGCTTGGGTGAACGCTACATGAGACGAAACACTTTGGCACAAGACAAAGGGAGACGCAGACAATATATACACAAGGTAATGGGGAACAGGTGGAAACAATCAGGGCGGGGAAGACAATCAGACCGGTGACACATGAGGAAGGGGAAGTGACCTGAAATGAGAGGAGAGTTAACTTTCAAAATAAAACAGGAAATGACAAGACACAACAAAAACCCAACTTGACCTCACCGCGGTGTGACACATTTCCTCCTGGCATAGTTTCTACAGAACAGAGGCTGACAGACCGATAGACATCAGACATGAGCAAGATTGATGTGCAAACATTAGTGACCTGCTGGTTCTCTGAAAGAAGAGACTTGTATAGAAAAACATGTTGACATTCCATCAGTTACATAAAAGACTATTTTATAAAACTGAATATCTAAACATGAATCAAGTATTGTTTCTCTCTCTAAGTCTAATTCTTTTTCTCTCCCTCTCTCTGTCTCTCTGCAGAAGCTATTCCTCCTCCATCTCTTCTTCTTTGTCCAGTTATCTTCTAGTTTGGTTCCACATCCTACATTGTTCAGGCAGCATGACACACAGCAGCCAGCCAATGGGAACAGCTAACCCTGCCTCACTGATGAACACTTCTGCTCTACACATGGTGGCTGTTCAAGCCACACGTGTGCTCACACACACTTATACATGCTGTTCTGATGGACTGGCTATGAATGGTTTGCTTTGCTTCTGACCCAAAGTACTCTCTGTCTTGTCATACTGCCATACATGTTACTGCACTCCTCTGCCAGGGAATGTTCCTACCCCCTGATGTGAAAGATGAATAAACACAGTAAGTCATCGATTGAGGGATGTATGTGGTGTGGTTGTTTGTGTGTGTGCCTGCATGTACAGGAGCAGGGGGGTATTGCACAAAACTAGGATAAGGGATTAAGCCGGGCTATGTTGGTTATCCTGGCTGAATTTAGCCTCAAGTCAGTTGCACGAAAGCCGATAAAACTTTATTCTCCGCAGCTAGCCTGCTCCGGACCAGGCTAACAGCCAGGCTAAGATTAATCCTAGTGATTCACCTGCATTTCCACAGTCAATCCTGTGAGGAATTCATGTGTTTTACAGCATGTCCATGATCTTTTTAAATATGTTGCATCATTTTAATTATAATGCATTTAACATTTACACATATTTAGTATATTGTCATTTCTCATTTCATTTAAATCTACAACAGTCTTTTAATATTGATTTAAGTGGTATTATTATTACTCTGGCCAAGTGTTATATTGATATGCTGATGAAGACTGCTTGTCAAACTGCCGTCGAGGTTTCATAAATATGTGTTTTATTGCATTACAGTAAACCATCGCTATATCACGGTTCAGTACTGTGAACCCTCGCTTCACGGATTTGCCACGTGCATTGTGTTCTGCATTCTGATTGGATAAACAGTCTCTCCGCGTCTTCTCTACCTGTGCATCAGTAAAGTTGCGGTTTACTGTAATATTTACTGTGGCTGTACACCTACGTAACATTCGCAGAAAAAGTTAAACTTATGGTCATGCTTAATTGTAGCCCAATTATGACAGCTCCAGAGGGTTGTACACTTTTTGAATACTAACGCATTAATCCGGTCCGCTATTGTCTGCCAGGTTTATTCTCTTTCTTTGATTATGGCTTGAGTATTGGCTGTATTGTAGTATGGCTTTTTTAATAATATCCTTCTCCTCCTCATAAAACTCCATCAGGAGCTGTTGTTCTGCGGCCGTGAAATATGTTGCGCGACTCTTTTCCATGTTCTGATCGGTGATTCTGTGAGCGATCGCGAGGTCTATTTAAGAATGCCGTGAACACGCATTAATCCTGACTACCTACATCTGGCTTGACATAGCCGCGCCTTTTCATCCTGGCTTGGCAAACGTGCAACCAATTAAGCCAGGATACGACGGCCAGACTAGGTCAAGCCGCGCTTGCTCAGTTATTCTGGCTTTCTTTATTCTTTCGTGCAATACCCCCCAGGTGACGTCCTGTAACGAGACAAACAGGACCAACCAGTGCAAACACAAGTGTGTGTGGGTGTGTGTATGTGGGTGTGACACACCCATATGTACTGAATGTCCCATGATCAGTACCAATCCCAACAGCAGTCAGAGGAGTCTTCAAGGTTGGGATCAGGTGAGAACAAGGTAGCAATACAAAAGCTTTGAGATGTTTTTCAGCCCAAATCTTAATTTTCCTTCCAGAGTTGTGGCTCATTCAGTTCATTATCTTGATTGATCTTGACAAATGAAGGATTATCTTATCTCATCTCTCTCCTTACAGACACTTTCCAAGTCCACAGTCAAGAACAAGACTGTTCTCTTGGGAGCAGGTGAAGCGTAGAAGCGTCCAGCTGGTTGAGACCCACAGACCCAAGAAGGCTTCAATACCAAAACATGTCTGGAAAAAGGACCGTTTATTAAACTATACCAATGATGAATCTCTGGTGGTGTTTTCTTCATTTTGTCTTCCTCTTCCATATCCTGTTGGTCCCTGTGTCTCATCCATTATATCCATCCATCCCATCCATTATATAGACAATATATTTAATGTTGCCTTTAAATACCATGTAATATTATTGTCAACATGTCACTTTACAGAGTTTCAGCCATATTTGTTTTGGTGTCAACTAAACATAAATCAAGAGAGGAACATGGAAACAAGAGAAAGTGTTAGACCGGCTCAATGTCAAATGTTGGCCAAACCATTACCAAACATGCAATCAATGAAATCACAATGAAAGAACTTGAACTATGCAGTGACAGAAGGCTGTGTTTACAAATGTACAGTGCAACAAGATATTTGATTGTCATTGCATTCGTTCAAGGTTGGATGTGAAGGACAGTGGTGGGCTGTTTGACAGTGACCTGAAGGTCTTTTATGTTTCCAGTAATGATGAAGCTGTCACAGTCTGCTCCATTCTGCCATCTACTGGTATCTCTCCCCTCACCTGTCTCTGCTCCATTCTGCCATCTACTGGTATCTTTCCCCTCACCTGTCTCTGCTCCATTCTGCCATCTACTGGTATCTTTCCCCTCACCTGTCTCTGCTCCATTCTGCCATCTACTGGTATCTTTCCCCTCACCTGTCTCTGCTCCATTCTGCCATCTACTGGTATCTTTCCCCTCACCTGTCTCTGCTCCATTCTGCCATCTACTGGTATCTTTCCCCTCACCTGTCTCTGCTCCATTCTGCCATCTACTGGTATCTTTCCCCTCACCTGTCTCTGCTCCATTCCGCCATCTACTGGTATCTTTCCCCTCACCTGTCTCTGCTCCATTCTGCCATCTACTGGTATCTTTCCCCTCACCTGTCTCTGCTCCATTCTGCCATCTACTGGTATCTTTCCCCTCACCTGTCTCTGCTCCATTCTGCCATCTACTGGTATCTTTCCCCTCACCTGTCTCTGCTCCATTCTGCCATCTACTGGTATCTTTCCCCTCACCTGTCTCTGCTCCATTCTGCCATCTACTGGTATCTTTCCCCTCATCTGTCTCTGCTCCATTCTGCCATCTACTGGTATCTTTCCCCTCACCTGTCTCTGCTCCATTCTGCCATCTACTGGTATCTCTCCCCTCATCTGTCTCTGCTCCATTCTGCCATCTACTGGTATCTTTCCCCTCACCTGTCTCTGCTCCATTCTGCCATCTACTGGTATCTTTCCCCTCACCTGTCTCTGCTCCATTCTGCCAGTCAGCCACACCCCCTCGTCAGGCCAACTCTCCACACCTGTGTCAGCCCTGGCTGCATATAAGCCTGCTCCTGTCTCTGCTTCAGGGCCAGATTGTTATAGTGTCATGTCTGACTTTCCAGTGTTTATTCCTGGACTGATCACCTGTTGTTGACCTTGTCTGTCCCTGACCTGCCAGCTTTGTCTCTGCCCTGGATATTACCTCAGCCTTCTGTCTGCAACCACAAGTTCTGCCTGTCCCCTTTTGGTTACACACCTGCTCTGCAGCTACACAGCTCACCACTGGACCTATCTGCCTGCTAGGTAATCCACCTGTTGCTAGCTTTGCCTTCAGTCTCAGTATAGACTGTGTAAGACTCCAGTACCAAATAAAACCATTACTGATTACTATCCTGTCTGCCTGTGCTGCTTCTGGGTCCTCACCATACCTGTGACAGCTTGATTGATAACTGCATCAGGTTATTGGATTTAATTTGCTGGTGCAATCCCTTAAATGTCCAGTAAGAGGCGCTCTATCACTCTCTGTTAGTTGGGAAACCCAGAGGGAACAAGAAATGGAAAGAAAGCAGCACGTGCAGAAGTATAATTGTTGAGAAACAAATTGAACAGAAAATATTACGTTTATTTTATTCACAAACAGAAGAGTAACAGATGTTTTGGGAACTTCCATTCTCATAGTTTTTCTTACTCGATATCTCTGGTTTTTCTCCAGTTCTTGAATTGATAGTGGAAGTGACCGTGCTGAAGCCCTGTCATCCTGTGGATGATACTCCTGTCAGCAGGTGGACTTTGAAGAAAATATCAGATAAGATTGACCTTGGAGGATTTAGTGGACTGTCTTAATTTCTCTTTCTTTTGTCTATGGAACACTGATCTATTGTTCCTAAATGCCGGCAAAGTCAAAAATGTATATTAGAGACTGTATCATTCCTTCTAGAGCATATCTAGAGCTATCAGTAGTGCTAAATATAGGAATATAAAATAATACGTTACATTTGAGGTAAGCCAGCCAGGAGTAATGATACTAACTTGCTTCATTTAACTGTATTTTCAGTGTATATATCATCACTAGTTTTCTGGGAGTTATGTGATGCCTCAGTGTTCTGGTGCTTGTGTCAGAGATAATGATTCAAGCTCAGTGGATAGTAGTGAATCAGAAGATAGTGTGCATTCTACCCACAGTACAACCCCCTTAATCTGTAACCCAGTAAAACTCACCTTAAAATGTCTAAATTCTTCCAGTCATCCCCATCAAACGTAGTGTCTCAGACTAGTGCTGGAAAACAGTTCCAGTTCCTACAACTTCATCCCTATCTGATGATGTACTTAACCTACCTGAAATACAGCGCAGTGTAGTTGAACATGTAATAAAATATGACACTAATACCACTCGAGGCCAATCAAAATGGTTGCGCACTTCTCAGGAAAAATACCTAAGCGTCCAAGTGAATCAGACTTTGAAAACTGGTGTCTCCATGTTGAAGTAACGTTTCAAGATGTCCTTTGGTAGATGTTCGCTGAATGAAGATCCTGGAGTCTCCTATACCCAGCTGCAGATGTAGTAAAACAATTGTGTCCCTATGCTCACCTCAAAGATTACATGAAGCTGCTTGAATCAGTCTATGGTGTTGTAGAGGATGGTGATGATATTTTTGCAAGGTTCTTCAATACTAACCAAAACACTGGTGAAAAGGCATCAGATTACCTACAGAGGCTTGAAGTACTACTCACTTCTGCCCTAAAGAGAAATGGGGTAACCCCATCAGATGGTAGCAGACAGCTGTTTAAACAGTTCAAGGGGGGCTGTTGGGATCACACCCTTGTCTTGAAACAGTTGGAACTAAAATCTCATGAAACCCCTGACTTTGCAGCGCTGATGTTACAATTGTGAACCGAAGAAGACAGAAGAGCTTCACAACTTGACCGTATGCAACTTGACTTTGGAAGTTCCAGACAGAAAGCAGCTGCTAACATGCATGTGGTGTCTGACATCACATCATACATGGTCCCTGACACAGAGGTTCTACAGACATCTCTGAAACTGAAAGATGAAGTAAACATGATGCAGAGCTACAGACACAGTTCAATACCAAGAAGCTTAAGGAAGGAAAGAAAACCAAGACCAAATCAGTTGAAGGCATTGAACATCCTGCAAGAGCTGAAGTAACAGTTCATTCTGGGACATCACATGAACCTAAAGCATGGTTCTGTTTCTGGAGTGGTGAAGATGGACACATGGCCAAATCATGTGAAAACTCAGTCAACAAAGCCGCTGTTGATTTGAAATACAAGCAGTTGTGTGCAAAACTAGATGAATGGAGAGTCAAACGAGGGTTTCCTTTAAACTAAATAGGGTTTCAGTAGGGGGACATATTGAGGCCATCAACAGTAAAGACGATCCCAAAGTAAAACAGAACTGTAGGAAAGCCAAGAACTACACTCACTCTGAACTAGACAAACTTATCAGTGATCTAACTGGGCCACAGTGTCACC
This sequence comes from Neosalanx taihuensis, assembly GCA_030340665.1. Lineage (NCBI taxonomy): Eukaryota > Metazoa > Chordata > Actinopteri > Osmeriformes > Salangidae > Neosalanx > Neosalanx taihuensis. The sequence goes on along the minus strand of CM059316.1, from coordinate 6,728,577 downwards.
ATAGTCAGTGAAGGAAATCAGTGTAAATCCCTCCTTGATTCAGGTTCTCAAGTTACAGCAGTTTCTCAGTCATTTTATAAGACCCATCTGTCTTCCAGACCAATCCTTTCACTGAACAGTATCTTAGAGGTTAAAGGTGCTGGAGGTCAGATTGTGCCATAGTGGGTTACATAGAAACATCTTAGCACTTGTAGTTCTGACTGTAAGTTAAACACAGAGGTCCCTGTTCTTGTTGGCACCAACACTCTAGACATATTATCTAGGACATGCACAGCTGAGAGAGGTGACAGGGTGTATTAGGACCTTGTGTATGGTCAAAAGTCTATGGACTAGATACAAAATCAAACAAAACAATGGTTAAGTTGGGGAAGTCAAACAGCAGGGCAAGCATGGTGTCACTGTTCCTGCAGGACACAAGATGGTTCTTACTGGAGACACAAGGGAAGTGCCTGTTGGAGCTGGAACCACACTGACAGTGAGGCTACCTTCCCAATCCAAGCTTCCTAGTGGTCTGCTATTCTGCAGCTGTGTCTGAGCTTGTCCAAGAAAAGCTTCCTTTAAAGTCCCAGTATTGCTAAAGAATGAGACGGCACATGACATAACAGTGCCAGCTCACCAGTTCATAATAGAACTATCCATCCCTGTATCCATATCCCCTCTGCAGACACACTCAGAAGGGAACCACAGACTGTCACACAGACCCACTCTTGGGCATAAAAGAAAATCTTCCATGTCTACTACTCATGAGAACACTCTCACTTTGGACTTGAGAGACTCACCTTGATCAGAGGAGTGGAAGAGATAAGATAAGAGAAGAAAGACAAGATAAACCTTTATTTGTCCCTCCAGGGGGGGAAATGGCAGGTTACAACAGCAGCAGGGTAAAGTACACAGAACACAGTACTGTGGGTTCTCTCTGGGTGGAGTCTGCATGTCCTCCCTGTGTTACTGTGGGTTCTCTCTGGGTGGAGTCTGCATGTCCTCCCTGTGTTACTGTGGGTTCTCTCTGGGTGGAGTCTGCATGTCCTCCCTGTGTTACTGTGGGTTCTCTCTGGGTGGAGTCTGCATGTCCTCCCTGTGTTACTGTGGGTTCTCTCTGGGTGGAGTCTGCATGTCCTCCCTGTGTTACCGTGGGTTCTCTCTGGGTGGAGTCTGCATGTCCTCCCTGTGTTACCGTGGGTTCTCTCTGGGTGGAGTCTGCATGTCCTCCCTGTGTTACCGTGTGTTCTCTCTGGGTGGAGTCTGCATGTCCTCCCTGTGTTACCGTGGGTTCTCTCTGGGTGGAGTCTGCATGTCCTCCCTGTGTTACTGTGGGTTCTCTCTGGGTGGAGTCTGCATGTCCTCCCTGTGTTACTGTGGGTTCTCTCTGGGTGGAGTCTGCATGTCCTCCCTGTGTTACTGTGGGTTCTCTCTGGGTGGAGTCTGCATGTCCTCCCTGTGTTACTGTGGGTTCTCTCTGGGTGGAGTCTGCATGTCCTCCCTGTGTTACTGTGGGTTCTCTCTGGGTGGAGTCTGCATGTCCTCCCTGTGTTACTGTGGGTTCTCTTTGGGTGGAGTCTGCATGTCCTCCCTGTGTTACTGTGGGTTTTCTCTGGGTGGAGTCTGCATGTCCTCCCTGTGTTACTGTGGGTTTTCTCTGGGGTCTCCAGCTTCCCCCCACAGTCCAAAGTCATGCATGTGGTTAATTGGACACTCTGGAAATGGCCGGTAGTGAATGATTGTGCGAGCGTATGTTTGTCTGTGTGCTAGCCCTGTGACTTGCTGGCCCCAGTCCAGGATGTACCCTGCCTAAGGCTCCAGTCCAGGGTGTACCCTGCCTAAGGCTCCAGTCCAGGGTGTACCCTGCCTAAGGCTCCAGTCCAGGGTGTACCCTGCCTAAGACCCCAGTCCAGGGTGTACCCTGCCTAAGACCCCAGTCCAGGGTGTACCCTGCCTAAGACCCCAGTCCAGGGTGTACCCTGCCTAAGGCTCCAGTCCAGGGTGTACCCTGCCTAAGGCTCCAGTCCAGGGTGTACCCTGCCTAAGGCCCCAGTCCAGGGTGTACCCTGCCTAAGGCCCTAAAGTAACTGGGATAGGCTCCAGTCATAATGGATGAATTAATGAAATATACTGGGTCAGGGACAGACAACCAGTTTGACTTTGTGAATCAACCTCAACTATGTTGCAGTTAGGGATACTATTTTAGAATCAGAGCTCTTTAAACCTTTTTCAACTATTTTTATTGAAACCATATTAGACTCAAAGTACGCCACTCTGTATCTCTTAACTAATATGCTGTAAAAAAGCCTCACACATACTGGGATATTGAACAACTCAGAGGAAAGTAGGGTTAGGGAGTGGAGGAGATCTGGAAGACATTCCAGCCCTCACTTTCTAACCCAACCCTGTCTGAGACTGCTGTTATTGTACCCATAGAAATGGGACCTCCTGCACACAGCCATGACAACATGGACATCAGTCCAGACTGCTGGATCAGCAGGCAGCAGGTGTCTGGAGAGTCCAGGCAGTGGAGAGGTGGATTATGGGACTTGTAGTCCTGTCCCAGTCCTGGTCCCATCCAGACCAACAACTAGCATCTATCAAAAACATTGGCTCAGCGATATTGTCTTTGTTCAGTTAGTCGTATGTCTGTAACTTGACTTCTGTCTCATGTTCTAATGTGAAAGTACACCCAGGGTCCTCCTACCTGAAAGATTAACATTGTTATCTCATAATGGTGTCTTTATCACTAGACTCTGACCAGTTATATTATACTGTTCAGAGTACCTGCTGCTAGAATGAATGATGCTGTCTATATGAGCGGACTTTGACCTGTTGTAATGTACTGAACCTGTAACTAGAATGTTCCAGAGACACTCCTCTTGAGGAAGCAGCACTAACAGCATCAACAGATTTCTTCTCCAGCATGAAGGACAATGCCTGCGTGACTTGAAGTTGTGTTTGTGAATTCAGACCAGCAGAAAGCAGAGGTAAGTCCCTCCAAGGATTATTGTCAGGTCAGGTAGGAAGTGAGGATGATTCTAGTTGAACGCTCAGACCTACAATCCTCCTGAATGGAGGACCAGGGTGTGGTCAAGAGACATGGCTGAACCATTGGAACATTTGGTTGGACATGAGTGAATAACTGTATCTAGTGGGGAATGAGGAATTGTACTGGGATTAATAGTAATGTTTGTTTGTCAGTAGTTATTTAGTCATGTTACTGAAGGTGATTTTGAGTACAAAGGTACAGTACAGATCCTTGGTCATTCCTGTTAATCATTACAGTACAGATATCTACTGGACTGAGTGTTATTACAGAACATGTGATGACAGAGAGCAGTTTCAGAGAAGCAGTGTAGCTGTGAGCTAAAATGGTAAATAAAGTGTGCTACGAATGGAATTAAGGGTATCTCATATCTTGTTGAAGTATCGAATAAACAGGGCACCACCTCTGTTTTGGAAAGGAATTGAGGAAAACCTTATGGATTAATGAACAAATAATAGCCTCTTGATCAGTCTCATAACCTGAAGTCATGTAGTTCCTTAGAATTAGTGCAAATCCGATGACCGAGAATTGTATACAAAAAGGGTTTATTTAAAGCAAATGAAAAACAGACAGGGGAAGACAAGGAGAGAGGGGGAGTATTGGCCTAAGGAGACAAAGGATAGTTATGCTAAGCAATGCTAACGACAGGAAGACTAACTTAAATCAAGTCATTTCACCACACTATGCCAATGTCTACGCATAAGAAATTAGCCAGTCACAGTTACTTTGTCCGTTGAAGAAAGGTAGAGTTGATCTTCCCTGTGATGTCCAAGAAATAAAAGGAAGTGTTCCTTAACTTCCGTTATGGTCCTTGGTTCAGTTGAATGGTAGTTTGCTCATTATAACAGATCACTCAAAGGTTGTTCCTCAGAATGATCCGGATGAAAGAGGGTGAATAATTCTAGGTTTGAGCTTTTATACTAGGTAAGATAAGGGGGGTTTGGGCTCCCTTATCTGAAGATGGTCCCATGCTGGGATTGGCATGTAGCTGTGAAAGGGTCTCTTGAGTGGGCATCTTTCCAATGTCAGTGGAAGCTCTTGACTTCCATAACTAACAATGTAACATTCAGAAATGTCATTGTTAGTTTTGCACGATCATCTAGATACCAAGAATGAGTTATTTGTAACAAAGGGGAAGGGAGTTACATTAAAACATCACATACATCAAACACAGCATTTAAAGAGAGATTCACACAGTTCCAATCATTTTAGTGTCCAATAAGCAGTATTGTCTTTGTGAGATGTTTGTAATCCATTAAATGTCTGTTTTGGGGATAAATCCTCTATTCAGACTTGTGAACCAGTTACTCCAAGGCCTGCCTGGCCTTTCAGCACTGGTTTGGAAATCCATAACCCTGGTTTCGTCAGTGTGTCTCACTGACAAGGGAATGGTCGTGGAGACTCTGCTACAGCAGTAAAGCTGCTTTAGATATAACTCATTCTTGGTATCTAGATTATAAGAGATAAACTGTAATGGAGGAACAGAGGACAGAGAGCAGTGATATGTTGGCACAGTGAGTGTCTGTCCTCCTCCTTTTTGTTATCTGCTTTTGCCAGCGCACCTTGTGGTTACTGCCCTCTACTGGTATTATAACACAACACATTTGTGTTGATATAATCAACTGAAGTCTTTCACATGACACAACAACTCTGTCTTGAAATTCAACTTGTTTAAAGATCCCCAACTGTGTAACATACAGGTTTGATGTGCTTGGATCATAGGTATGTTCTTTCACACTACATCGGCTACAACAAAGTATAAACACAAAGTCAAACCAGCCACTTCCCTCTGTCCCTCTGTCCATGACTTCTTGCTTGAGCACTGTTCTAGTTAGTTATTGAAATGTTTTCCAATCAACAACAAAGCTAATCCCCATGTTTGAGGTGGCTAAACCCTACATGTATGCTCCTCTGCCCTGCAGAGATGATCAGATTCACAGGAAAAAATGTTCAATGTGCTCAAATCCTCTTTAGTTTTTTTTAACTCCACAGCCACATCCCTCATGACCATTTTCTTGGTGTAACTTTTGAAGGTTCCCACACCATTATTTAATCAGTGTTTATAGCCTATATAGCCTTTATAGCTACAGCCTGTAGCAATAGAACAACCTCACAACAGACTCACATATAATTTCACATATATATTTATTAGAGTGTGTTTGCCTTTGGCAAAAGCACAACCTATTTTAATCATTTATATACTAGAGAGGGTACAATGTCTGGATGAATAAGATAAGATAGTAGTCCCGCAGTGGAGAAATGCAGTTTCAGCACTCAGAGTAACAGGTTAAAATATCAAAATACAAAGTACAAGATGCAGGGAATCCTATCAAATAAAGGATCTAAGAGTATGAAATAGCAACACTGTATGTAAGTGAGTGAGAGTTAAGTGTGAGTTAAGTCAGGTGGATCCTGCCATGAATAAGTAGTGAGTGACTTACAGCTCAAGTTATGGTGCGTAAATATTATTGCCCAAATATTGCATTTAATAGTTAAAAACATAACATAACTATAACATAAAATATATTCAACATAATAATTGTGCACAACTGCTTAACATTGTATAAATAATTCTGCACGTAGTAATGGTTATAGACAGGGTTCAGCAGCAGTGTTTGTTGAACAGTCTGACTGCAGCAGGAAGGAAGGACCTGCAGAATCTCTCCTTCACACACTGAGGGTGAATCAGCCTATTGCTGAAGCTGCTCTCCAGAGTGGACAGTGAGTCCTGCAGGGGGTGTGACTCATGGTCCAGCAGAGTGGACAGTGAGTCCTGCAGGGGGTGTGACTCATGGTCCAGCAGAGAGGACAGTGAGTCCTGCAGGGGGTGTGACTCATGGTCCAGCAGAGTGGACAGTGAGTCCTGTAGGGGGTGTGACTCATGGTCCAGCAGAGTGGACAGTGAGTCCTGCAGGGGGTGTGACTCCTGCTCCAGCAGAGAGAACAGTGAGTCCTGCAGGGGGTGTGACTCATGGTCCAGCAGAGAGGATAGTGAGTCCTGCAGGGGGTGTGACTCGTGGTCCAGCAGAGAGGACAGTGAGTCCTGCAGGGGGTGTGACTCATGGTCCAGCAGAGTGGACAGTGAGTCCTGCAGGGGGTGTGACTCATGGTCCAGCAGAGTGGACAGTGAGTCCTGCAGGGGGTGTGACTCATAGTCCAGCAGAGTGGACAGTGAGTCCTGCAGGGGGTGTGACTCATGGTCCAGCAGAGTAGACAGTGAGTCCTGCAGGGGGTATGATTCATGGTCCAGCAGAGAGGACAGTGAGTCCTGCAGGGGGTGTGACTCATGGTCCAGCATAGATGTCAGCTTTGCCAGGACCTCTCTTTCACCCACCTTCTGTCCAGAGGACAGCCCAGGACTGAGCTGGACTTCTTGATGACCTTGTCCAATTGTGGGTCTGTGCTTGTCTCCCTTGCATATGCATTTTTTTTAACGTTAATTATACAACTGGTATTTCTGTATGTTTTTTTTTAAATACAAAATGCTTGCTTCTTATTTGTCATTATATGTAAAAGCATGCATTTGTTGCTGCTCATTTACAACTGTAAATACAAAGAGTGAAGAGTATCTGAAAGTTATCTTATCATTTCCCCTGCAAGAAGGAATGGTGATCGGCTGTAGCAGCCACATAGATGAAAAGTTGAATCAAAACAAGTCAGTTGGACCAACCAGTGCAGAAATGGTCCTAACCTCTGTGACTTAAACGTGCCTTAAGTTGTTCCATTCTTGTGATATTTTCAGAAATGTTGCCTTCTCAACCCCTTTGAATCCCAGTGTTACAGCATTGTAGATCAGTGACTCACCTTCTCCATGTACACCAAACTCACATACAGGGGGTGCAGAGTTATTAGACAGATTAGTATTTTGACCACATCATCCTTTTTATGCATGCTGTCCTACTCCAAGCTGTATAGGATTGAAAGTCTACTACCAACTAAGTATCAGGTAATGTTCATCTGTGTAATGAGAAGGGGTGTGGTCTGATGACATCAACACCCAATATCAGGTGTGCATAATTATTAGGCAACTTACTTTCCTTTGGCATAAAGGGTCAGAAGAGAGATTTGACGGACTCTGAAAAGTCTAAGCCAAGTTTTTGAGTCGTGATCACAGAACAATCAAGTGTTTGAAAATTAATTCTGCCCATGAGTTGAAGAAAATCAAACGTGAAGCTGCCAAGATGCCATTTGCCACCAGTTTTGTCATATTCCAGAGTTGCAACGTTACTGGAGTGTCAAAAAGCACAAGGTGTGCAAAACTCAGGGACATGGCCAAGGTAAAGAATGCTGAGAAATGACCACCACTGAACAAGACACACAAGACAAAACGTCAAGACTGGCCAAGAAATATCTTAAGACTGATTTTTCTAAGGTTTCATGGTCTGATGAAATGAGAGTGAGTCTTGATGGGCCAGATGAATGGGCCCGTGGCTGGATCAGTAAAGGACAGAGACCTCCACTCCAACTCAGATGCCAGCAAGGTGGAGGTGGGGTACTGGTTTGGGCTGGTATCATCAAAGATGAGCTGGTGGGACCTCTTCGGTTTGAGGATGGAGTCAAACTCACCTCCCAGTCCTACTGCTAGTTTCTGGAAGACACCTTCAAGCAGTAGTACAGGAAGAAGTCGGCATCTTTCAAGAAGACCATGATTTTCATGCAGGACAATGCTCAGTCATATGCATCTAAATACACCACAGCATGGTTGGCCAGTAAAGGTCTAAAAGAAGAACAATGAATGACATGGCCCCCTTGTTCACCTGATCTGAACCCCATAGAGAACCTGAGGTTCACTAAGCCTCCTAAGATAGCCACAACTAAAAAAGCTCCACTCCAACTTATAATATTCAGCTTTGATATTATGAGTCTTTTGGTCTTTTGTTGTTCATTAATAAAATTACGTAATCCTCAAAAATACAACTTGCCTAATCATTCTGCACCCCCTGTACATAGGGCTTCATGGTGACCTTTCAGTGAGCATCCTGTCCCTCTGCAAGCCTGCTTATTGAATGGAAACACTTGGTGTGTTTAAAGACTAAACCACACATGAAGGTATGTCTGGTGAGCTTCCTGTGACCATGTTGGGAAGTGAGAAACTAAATTAAAGTCTAGTTTTTAACAACTGTTTGAACTTTGTTACTAAGCACACAATTCACTCTCTACAGTGATCCACAATGGCCACAGGTGTAAAGTCTGTTGGAAGTCTGTTGGATAGTCTGAATTCTCTAGGGAAAACAGAGCTGAAGAAGTTCCAGTGGTACCTGCAGAATGAAGTTCCGGTAGGGTTTAAAACCATCTCAAAGGCTGAGTTGGAGGAAGCTGATAGAACAGATACAGTGGATAAGATGGTGGGGGCATACAAACTGGAAGGAGCTCTGAAGATCACTGTGGAGATCCTGGAGAAGATTAACCGAAATGATCTTTCTGAGCAGCTGAGGAGTAAGTGTTCTTATGCGTCAATCAAATTAAAATCAAAATGCAGTCATGGTGTCATAATGTGGAATAAATTGTATCTAGTATTTTGTTGTTTTCACTGCCAAAGATACAGTACAGAGGAAATGTTGCTCTCCTTTCAGTGTCTGCAGTGTTATTCTGCATGTGTATCTAACACTTAGGACTGCAGAGTGTCTGCAGTGTTATTCTGCATGTGTATCTAACACTTAGGACTGCAGAGTGTCTGCAGTGTTATTCTGCATGTGTATCTAACACTTAGGACTGCAGAGTGTCTGCAGTGTTAATCTGCATGTGTATCTAACACTTAGGACTGCAGAGTGTCTGTAGTGTTATTCTGCATGTGTATCTAACACTTAGGACTGCAGAGTGTCTGCAGTGTTATTCTGCATGTGTATCTAACACTTAGGACTGCAGACACTGTAAGAACGACTGACACACTTCTCAGAACTAAACAAGGTGACATCATGTTAGTGGTAGTCCAGCACGCTAACATCAACCCCAGTCCACACAGGACAGGAAACCCAGCACAGACACAGGACATGCTCCTTACATGTCACCCACAGTGGAACACCTGAGAGCATGAGACAGCCCTGACTTCCTGTCTTTTCTCTCTTCACAGGTGGGAACAGTTCAACTTCCTGTCTTCCTCAGGAAGCCCAGGGTTCCTGCAACACTGAGACTGCAGGCTGTGCTGCTGCCTCTGGTGGAAACCCCTCAGAGGATGGTAAAAACTGATTTAGGATCTATTTCAACCCTGATTACCATGTAGGCTCAGGACTAAACCATATGATGTATTGTTTGTGTGTCTATCATGTCATTATACAGCAGGTATCACATTTAGCCATTTTACATTTAGTCTACATTCTTTGTTTTCACTGTCTTGCATATTACAGAAGTTAAAGTATTGCAGTCTAGAGAAGATGGTGCCTTCCTTTCAGTGTCTGCAGTGTTACTCTGCATGTGTGTCGATCACTTAGAACTGCAGACACACTTTATGGTATAATAGACTGTCATGGTATATAAGACATGATAATGATGAAATAGACTGTCATGGTACTTTAGACATGATAATGATGAAATAGACTGTCATGGTTCATAAGACATGATAATGATGAAATAGACTGTCATGGTTCATAAGACATGATAATGATGAAATAGACTGTCATGGTACATAAGACATGATAATGATGAAATAGACTGTCATGGTACACAAGACATGATAATGATTAAATAACAAGATGAAGCATAGATTCCATATGTATATGATGCTTAGAGAGTTACTACTGTTGTACATGTTCATGTCATAATGTGTTTGCCTGTTTATAACCAACTATAATATCATGACAATTGGGTTCATCAGGGTTCATGCTGTCTTCGTACAGAGCCTCAGGCTAATATCCACACAGTACATAGACACAGTAGATACTGATAAGTAAACATGGTAGATATCTATATGATGTGATGTACTTCCATATTTGTCAGTCATTCATTACTCTGATGATACATGGTGGCATCTTCAGTCAAACAAGTTAAACACCAACCTTTCTGTTTGTTTTAGAGGAAGCAGCCCAGAGGAAACATGAAGGTGAGGGAGAGCCTGGATTTTGAACTTGCTTTCCTTTATGATTGTTTGAACTTGCCTTTCCAAAGCCATCAGCCATCAGCTTGATAAAGAGTAACAGCTCAGCCCCTCATGCTCAACAGTACAAACCCCCCTTAGTCTCCCTGTTCATTACAGTCTTACATTAACATTAGTCTCAGGACTAAACCATGATGTACTGTTAGTGTATGTCTATATTATTTAAAAATTGTTTGAAGGACACATGTTCCTATTCTATGAATAATCAAAACTACGTTTAACTTTTGCACTACTGTGTATATACACCCCGTCCCCCCCTCCCGTACTATTTATACCCATCCCACTTTGTATGTTTTTTGTATCATATTTGTAGTGTATTTTACATTGTATTAATTTTTTTATTATTATGCCACATATGTGTTCTATGTTTGCTCATTTCTGCCACAGTGAATTCTATGTTTGTTAATCTTGCATAGCGAATAAACCACATTCTGATTCTGAACAAAAGCACAAACTTAACATGTCACTTTTTTGTTTAGATGAGCTTGCTGAGATTTGTCAACAAACACTTAAATCTGAACTGAGGAAGAAGTTTGGAACTGTGTTTGAGGGCATAGCTGAACAAGGAAATAAAACTCTTCTCAATAAGATCTACACAGATCTTTACATCACAGAGAGTGAGAGTGGAGAGATCAATAAAGAACATGAGGTGAGACAGATTGAGACAGCATCCAGGAAATCAGCAAGAACAGAAACAGCCATCAAATGCAACAACATCTTTAAACCCTCAGCTGGACGAGTCAAACCTATCAGAATTGTTCTGACAACAGGAGTTGCTGGCATCGGAAAAACTGTCTCTGTGCAGAAGTTCATCACAGACTGGGCTGAAGGACTAGCCAATCAGGAAATCCACTTCATCTTTCCTCTCCCGTTTCGAGAGCTGAATTTATTGGATGGAGAAGAGTTCAGTCTGATGGAACTTGTCCATCACTTCTTCTCAGAAACCAGAGAATCAGGAATGTCCATCTACGACAAGTACAAGGTTCTGTTTGTCTTTGATGGTCTGGATGAGTGTCGACTGCCCTTAGCTTTTAAAAAAAACAAGAGCTGGTGTGATGTCACAGAGTCCACCTCAGTGGATGTGCTGCTGACCAACCTGATCAGAGGAAACCTGCTTCCCTCTGCTCTCATCTGGATCACCACTCAACCTGCAGCAGCCAATCAGATCCCTCCTGGGTGTGTTGACGTGGTGACAGAGGTACGAGGATTCAATGACCTACAGAAGGATGAGTACATCATGAAGAAATGCAGTGATGAGGACCTGGCCAGGAGAATCACCTCACACATCAAGGCATCAAGGATCCTCTACATCATGTGTCACATACCAGTCTTCTCTTGGATTACTTTTACAGTCCTTGAAGACATGCTGAAAACAGAGAAGAGCGAGAAGATGCCTAAGACCCTGACTGAGATGTACGCAACCTTCCTGGTGTTGCAGACCAAACAGAAGAAGGTGAAGTATCATGAGAAAACTAAGACAGATCCACACTGGGATGAAGACAGCATTCAGAGTATTCTGTCACTGGGAAAACTGGCCTTCCACCAGCTGGACAAAGGCAACCTGATTTTCTATGAGAAAGACCTGACAGAGTGTGGGATTGATGTCCGTGATGCCTCAGTGTACTCAGGAGTGTTCACACAGATCTTCCGTCAAAGTAAATTCTTAGAGGAGAAGGTGTTCTGCTTTGTCCATCTGAGCTTTCAGGAGTTTCTGGCTGCTGTGTTTGTGTTTGTCTCATTCATCAACAACAAGCAGAATCTGATGTCTGAGACTCCATCAGCTTCCAGCTCCAACAAACTGTTGGATCTTTTCAGAGAGAAACCAGCAGTCCGATTCTACCAGAGTGCTGTGGACAAGGCCTTGCAGAGTAAGAATGGACACCTGGATCTTTTCCTCCGCTTCCTCCTGGGCCTCTCACTGGAGTCCAATCAGACTCACTTACGAGGCCTACTGACTCAGACAGGAAGCAACAAACAGAGCTATAAGGAGACAGTCAGTTACATCAAGAAGAAGATCAGAGAGGATCCTTCAGCAGAGAGATGCATGAATCTGTTCCACTGTCTGAATGAACTGAATGACCATTCTCTGGTGGAGGAGATCCAACACTACCTGAACTCAGGAAGTCTCTCCAGTGAGAAGAAACTCTCATCTTCACAGTGGTCAGCTCTGGTCTTTGTGTTGCTGACTTCAGAAGAGAAGATGGACGTGTTTGACCTGAAGAAATACTCCAGAGCAGAGGAAGGTCTTCTGAGGCTGCTGCCAGTGATCAAAGACTCCAAAACTGCTCTGTACGTGTTAGGGTTAGATATTATATTTCATGATTGTATGATAAACATGACTCTGATGATGTGTCATGTTCTCCTTATGTCATGTAGGCTGAATGACTGTAACCTCTCAGAACGGTGCTGTAGAGCGCTGGCCTCAGCTCTCCCCTCCTCAGATCTTACAGAGCTGGACTTGAGGAACAACAACCTGGGGGATTCAGGCATGAAGCTGCTCTCTGCTGGACTGGGGAATCCACTCTGCAAACTGGAGATACTGAGGTCTGTAGTCAAGCCTTTTACTGGGTTTTATATTTCATTGCACCTTATTTTTCCAGTGTGGTTGTTAATAATGGTAAACGGCTAAATAAACTAAATTAAATTTGTAGTTGAATGTTCACCATGAAACATCTAGTTATAATCTCACACCACACACTTAATCATACCCTGGTGGTAAATTTGTGGTCGATTAAAGGTCCCAAAGGTTCGGCCAAAGAATAGTCAGGGAAGTCAAGAGTCGTAATCAACAAGTTATTCAGGTAGGATGGTCAGGACCATGAGATAAGATGATCCTTTATTTGTCCTGCAGTGGGAAAATTGAAGTTTGCAGCAGCAAAGTACAGTTCAGCACAAAAAATACACAAAGCACAAAATACAATTTTTTTAAATAAAAATACAAGATTGTTTTTGATATTGCACATATAAGTTGTAACTGTGGTAGAACAGTGTGTTAGCAGTGTTCATGTAATCATTTATCAGATGCTCTTATCCAGAGCAACTTACAGCAAGTACAGAGACATTCCCCCTGACGTAAGTAGGGTGAATCATGTCAGCATGGCCAGGATTTGAACCAGGTACAGTACCTTTTGATTACTAGCCCAACTCCCTAACCGCTCAGCCACCTGACTCTCAGAAAGTAGACAAGACCAAAGGAAGTAGTGAAAAACAGAAAGGCTTCTGAAGGTTCAATAAACAAGAACAACAGACCCCAAACAGAAAACACAGGTAGAAGTGAGGGTAGGAAGGAAGATGGGAGACACCTGGAGGGGTGGAGACAAACATGAGACAGGTGAAACAGATCAGGGGGGGACAGGAATCTCATTCTAATTTCAAAAATACTTCTTCATTATATTAGATTGACATGGCATTGTGTTTTGCATCTGTCTCTATCATTTCTGACATACTCTTAAGATGGTGGGGTTCAATTTGAGATGGATGGAAGTTAACTAACCAGGACAGAATGTTATCTGACTGATCAAACCATCTGGAAGTTTAAGAGGAACATATTCTGACTGATGTTTAGTAATGATTCTGAATGAAAACCTTCTACAGGCTGTCAGGTTGTCACATCACAGAGGAAGGCTGTGCTTCTCTGGGCTCAGTGTTGAAGTCAACCTCCTTCCTGAGACAACTGGATCTAAGTAACAATGATCTGAAGGATGCTGGTATGAAGCTGCTCTCTGCTGGACTGGGGATTCCACTCTGCAAACTGGAGACACTGAGGTATGTAATGTCATTGGGTCATTAGGAAAAGTTAAACATTTGAAGTTGGAAAAAAGCAATTTCAGTGTTTTCTCTGTTGTAAAAAATCATAGCAGTCCTGTTTGACCCTGAAGACAAAACAAGGGTTAAGATTTATACTATTCATTGTATTACTGTACGTTTATACTTGGACAGTGAGTTATGCATCTGCTGGCTTTTGTGCTGTCTTCCTGTAGTTCAAAATGTTCTTAGTCTTTAATCAATCATAAAAGTTTCCAAAACACTGGAACTCATTTATCGGTCTGCAAAATGACAGAAATCCCAATAAACGTGAGCAGGTTCTAGAACCTAACTGTATTTGACCCTCCAGGCATGTAATTACACACACCTCACCTGTTTTCATGTGTTATTTTACTAATGGTAGTTCCAGAAGCTCTCAGATCTTACTACTAACACTATTGGTCACTTGTTATGGAGGTTTCAGATTTCACTTTCTCCTTAGCTTTGGGCCCTTTGACCTTGCTTGAATTTGCAGATGTATATTTTCCTGCTGGATGACAATAATCAGTGTTTCTCTTAAAACAGGTTCTGTAGCCCACAATTTCAATGAGGCAGCTCACACTGCTTACACAATGAGGCTGGTTGTAATTCCTCCTTACTTAGGGCTAGTGCTGGCCTTGTGCAGGCAGCCACAGATCAGATTCTAGGCAGAGGGCCAAGAACACTGCATGTTGACTTGTAGCTCAGGCCTCTGCCTGTCTCCAGGTGGCCTTCTCCCTCCTCAGCCTCTGGCACCCAGATCTCACACTTCATTCACACAGTAATAAGAATATTTAATCAACAGCTTAAATTATGGTTTCCAGTAATATAGCATACTAGTGAAAGAGGTGATTTGAGAGTTTCATTTTTATACAGATATATAACCCATCTTCATCGTTTCATCGCTATGGTGTCAATTTCCTTGTAATTCTCTGTGGTTGATGCCTCTCATTAGGAATAACAAGTGTTCTTGGCACGTTATACTACGATGTAACTGGCTATTCACATTTATTCTGACATACATTACTTCAGAGGATGGTAGTATTCCATCAGAGATGCAGGGATAGTTTACTGCCCCATGGTTTCTGTTGGTATTGCAGCATAGTTATGGGTACATTTAAGGTCCAGGGAGACATGCACAAAGTACACACCAAACGACCCCAGGATACGTGCTGCAGCCATTCAGCATGTGGACGCATAGTTTTCTCCCAATCAGAACAAGAGCTTTTAATGGAAGGTTACGCCGAATTTGAGTCGTTAATTAAAACGACACCTCAAAGTCTGCAAATGCCAGAAGAGTGGGCTGGCAAAAAGTAGCAGACAAATTAAATGCGTAAGTGCTGTCCATAGTAGATGTTTCTATCATTTTCTACAGTATGTGCTTTTGCATTTTAATAATTTAATATTGACTTTCTTTAATGTCAGAGCCACCACTGGACCCACTAGAACATGGGAACAAGTAAAAGTGAAATCTGACTGATCAAACCATCTGGAAGTTTAAGAGGAACATATTCTGACTGATATTTAGTAATGATTCTGAATGAACACCTTCTCCAGGCTGTCAGGCTGTCACATCACAGAGGAAGGCTGTGCTTCTCTGGGCTCAATGTTAAAGTCAACCTCCTTCCTGAGACAACTGGATCTAACTAACAATGATCTGAAGGATGCTGGTATGAAGCTGCTCTCTGCTGGACTGGGGAATCCACTCTGCAAACTGGACACACTGAGGTATGTAATCATGTTCAAAGGGAGACATCAGTAAATGTCTGTATGGTGAGTGATTTTCTGTTACTCTTTATTTCTACCTCTAGAAGATATTAGTTTTCATAATCTATATCATCTTAACCTTTTCTAGGCTGTCAGGCTGTCACATCACAGAGGAAGGCTGTGCTTCTCTGGACTCAGCACTGAAGTCAAATCCCTCCCTGAGAGAACTATACCTGAGTAACTGTGATCTACAGATCTTAGACATGAAGGTGCTCTTTTCTCTACTGGAAAATCAAGTCTGCAAACTGGAGACACTGAGGTCTGTATCATCATCTATAGCTCAGACACCACATCATATCTGAACTCTTTATTCAGAAAATATGGTTGTTTATTAAGTTAAAAATTGTAAACAATGTGCAGGAGAGAGATGCAACCTCTAGTCTTCCATAGGGTGGGTGTATATATGAAACATGCAGCAGTACCTGTCAAAGCGTTGTCATATATGTTGTCATATATACAGAAGATTTGTATAGTGAACAATAAAAGCTGCTTCGCAGAGTGAGCATACTGGCTTAAATCATTGAATAGGTCTAAGTATTAATAACAAGTAAGTCTTTAAAAACGATAGTGATGGTGTGTTTCAATGATGGTGAAATGAAGGGGACAGACTTCAGGGAGATTAGCTGGTGAACACAAGCTCATAAAAGGTGTGTTTTGCGGGCCACTATGAACACTGGCAAACCTGGTGGTATTTGGTTGGGGAGGGGGCGGCAACTGAAAAGGCCCTGTCAGGTCTGGAGCTTGGTCCTGGGGTTGAGTGTGGTTGTGGTGGAGGAGGGAGAGGTAGGGATGGGCATGTTGTTTGGGCAGAAAAAGGGGTGGTAATCTTTCTTGTAATGATCCTTTTACAGGCTGTCAGGCTGTCACATCACAGAGGAAGGCTGTGCTTGTCTGGCTTCAGCTCTGAAGACAAACCCCTCCCTTCTGAGAGATCTGGATCTAAGCAACAGTGACCTGAGGGATTCAGGCATGAAGCTGCTCTCTGCTGGACTGAAGGATCCACTCTGCAAACTGGAGACACTGAGGTCTGTAATCATGTTCTAAGTGAAACATCAACTAGTGATGAATGATAAGAAAAAGGAAAAGTAAGGAAAATTAGGATCATCCATCCATCCATTTTCTGCCTCTTATTAGATTAGATTAGATTCAACTTTATTGTCATTACACAGGTACAGGTACAGGGTAACGAAATGCAGTTAGCATCCAACCAGAAGTGCAAAACAGTTATTACAACAGAATATAATTGTAATTGTATACTCAGAATATACACAGTATGTACAGTATAATCAGAATACACAGGGTATGAACAGATTAAAGTGATTTTAGACAAATGTACAGCTGTATTGTACAAGATGACTACAGTATTTAACAGAATTTACAGAGTTGCATGGATGTACAGTTAGTGCAAATGATGCAATGTGCATATGTGCAAAATGAACAGATCAGCAAATAACAACCGAAATGATGCAGATGATGCAAGATGAACAAACAGAAATGATTGTGCAAATATAGGGTGGTGGTGGGTTCTATGGGAGGGCGGGGGTTATATAGGGGGGCGGGGTCTAGTGCGGGTGGAGTTGAAGTGTCACAGTTCTGGGGAAGAAGCTTTTCCTCAGTCTGCTGGTTTTAGACCGGAGACTCCTGAGGCGCCTGCCGGAGGGCAGGAGGGCAAACAGTTTGTGGGCATGGAGTGAGGAATCTTTTCGGATGCTGTGAGCTCTACGCAGACAGCGCTTCCTCTGGATGTCCTCGATGGATGGAAGAATAGTCCCAGTGATGCGTTGGGTGGTTTTCACCACCCGCTGCAGTGCCTTGTGCTCTGCGACTGTGCAGTTCCCGTACCACACTGTAACACAGTTTGTTAGGATGCACTCGATCGCACAGCGGTAGAAGTTCACCATGACAGCTGAGGACAGGTGGTGTTTCCTCAGTGTTCTCAAGAAAAAGAGACGCTGGTGAGCCTTCTTAATCAGGCCGGAGGTGTTTGTAATCCAGGACAGGTTCAGGCTCAGAAAAGTGAGTTGAAAAGGAGAAAGGTTAAGGAACTAAAATCCCAGTCAGGACAGCAGTCAAGACTTTGCTTTATTCAAGCCAATCGCTACATTAATGTATTCATTTTCGGGAAGATGCTGACGTTGTTTCAGTCGCATAAAAAATTGCAACACTGTTTCATCTGAACTCTTCTGGAGTGGAAGATGATATTTTGACACTACAAGCTGACATTGAGCTGAAGGCCAGAGCTCATGGACAATTCTGGAGCTTACTCACAGAGGAAAAGTACCCCAACATAAGGAAATGTGCAACATCCTTGACTGCATTATTTGGCTCCACTTATTTATGCGAGTCAGCCTTGAGTGAGGCTTGGCATCTAACGTCACGTAGGTTTACCTGTTGTTACAACCCTAGGTTAGAGTGAGCACCATGGGCGTCGTTAGCCCTGTTTTAGGGGGGCTGAAGCCCCCCCTAAATGTTCTTCAGCCCCCCTAAATAATTATCGGGATTATTATCGGGCCGCCGAAGAAACACGATAATTAATAACAATATTTTATTTCGAAAAATTACCGGATGCTCTCGGTTAAATGTCGGTCACTTGAGCGTCAAAAATGTAACCCACAAGTTCGAAAAACGAGTGAAAAACGGATGTCTTTGGGAATCGCTGGCTGGCTCACATCGGACTGCGGTACGCCTACCCCCCCCCCCCCCCCCCCCCCCCCCCCCCGTCGATAGAAAATGCCAGGGGCTAAGCCCCCCCTTTCTTTCAATCCTAGAAACGTCCCTGGTGAGCACCACCCACTGCATTTATGGGTGCTTAGCACCTGTCAAAGGGGGGTGGGTTATTATTTATTTCATTTGGTGCCACTGGCAGTCCTCTTTGATCCCTGTGTTGTTTTTTTGTAAATAAACGTTATTAATTTGTAAGCTGATTTCCGTATTTTGTGTTGGGGTTGTAACAAGCAATATGGGTTCACATAATTATGCAAGGTATACTAACATATATGGTTCTTATAAAGAATTCTCAATATATTTCTGAATAATTATATGTTGTGCAATTTTATAGTAGGTAGATCACTTTGACTCGGTCATTTTGTAAGTAGCTCGCATGCTGAAAAAGTGTGTGCACCCCTGCTGTAGAGGGTGTAGAGCTGGTCTAGTGTTCCGCGGCCAGGACGAAAACCACACTGCTCCTCCTGAATTCGAGGTTTGACTATCGGCCGGATTCTCCTCTCCAGTACCCTGGCGTAGACCTTACCGGGGAGGCTGAGGAGTGTGATTCCTCTGTAATTGGAACACATCCTCCGGTCCCCCTTCTTAAATAGGGGGACCACCACCCCGGTCTACCAATCCATAGGCACTGTTCCAGACCGCCACGCGATGCTGCAGAGGCGTGTCAACCAGGACAGTCCCACAACATCCAGAGACTTTAGGTACTCAGGACGGATCTCGTCCACCCCCGGAGCCCTGCCACCAAGGAGCCCATCGACTACCTCAGTGACTTCAGCCCGGGTGATAGGCGGGTCCTCCCCCAAGTCCCCAATCTCTGCTTCCTCCTCGGAAGACTTGACATCAGGATAGAGCACATTTGAAATAAATGTCTATTTGAGGGTTTTCTCTGCTGTTAAATATAATAGCAGTCCAGACAACACTAGTGTTAAGATTTACTATTCATCATACTATTGTACATTTACCTGGGCAGTGAGTTCAGCATCTGGAGGCTGGAGGTCCCTGTGGTTGATGCCTCTTCCACTGCATTCATTCATTAGGAACAGCAAGAAAAGTGTGCTTGGTGTGTCATACTACGGTACATACTGTGTGAATGTAACTAGGTATTAACATTTATTCTGACACATTTTACTTCATAGGATGGTAGTATTCCATCTGGGATGCAGGGATAGTCAACCAAATAATTCAGACCAAGTGAGATTTTAAACAGAAAAGTTGAGCACAGAATGTCAGTCTTTTATTGGTCATTTGTAAAAATCACAAAAAGTAACATTGGTCATCAAATTTCTTGAGGTTGGCCCTGCCTCATGTAATGCAACATTAAAGCATAAAGAGAACAGAATGCAGACACGACTGTTACAACATTATTATTATTTTGAATAAGAATATAAGATGTTGAAATAGGGTGAATACATGTGGGACACTTAAACTTGATCTTCATATTTCAGGATAGATCAGTTACACAGACAGGGAGGAAGATGAGGACTGAGAAAGAGAAGACAAGGGCAGGGAACAAGAGAATGTTGAATAAGTAGAGTAGAGTGCATCAAAGTACCCTCAGATGTGTATTTACAGTAAAGAAGTTACGTGTTATACTCAATAGTGTTCTACAATATCATAGAAAAACAACATTAAAAAGGAAAACTTACATTATTACCGTAAAAATGAATAGTTAGTAATACTTTGTTAAATATGAGCCTGTAACGCTCTTATTTTGATAAGGAATGTGTGTATATATGGTTCAGCCAATCAGTCACTTTCAGGTGATATACTGTGTGATGCATCCTGGTTCAGTTCAAGGAAGCATATCCTGGCTAGCGGTCATGCTCAAGTTTAATAAAGGAAAACTAACTGGGAACTTCGCTCCGCTTATTATTCACCACACGAGTTAATTATGCGCAAGTCTGATACTTTAACAAACTTCCTCTGCCAGTTAGAAATGCAGCGTAATTTTTTTTTACTGATTAAGTGCCAATTTGTTCCCCCGACCTGGAATCTTTTTTCATAAACTGTAGACCTTTTTATTCGCCCCGGGAGTTCGCGTCCTTCATCCTGGTTGGTGCTTATCTGCCACCGGGCCCGCTGGTTAAAGAAGCCCAGTGCATGTTAGCAGACCAGATCCTGAAAGTGGAGCGAACCCACCCGGACTCTCTAGTCATCGTTCTAGGTGACTTCAACAAAGGTAACCTCAGCCAAGAACTCCCCAAATACAGACAATTCATAACCTGCCCCACCAGGGAGGGTAACACCCTGGACCATTGCTATACCACAGCCACAAACGCCTTCCATGCCGTGTCCCGTGCTGCACTGGGTCACTCCGACCACGCCATGATCCACCTGATTCCTGCATACAAGCAGAAACTAAAACTCTGTAAACCTGCAGTGAGGACATCAAAACAGTGGACCAGCGAGGCTGTGGAGGAACTCAGAGCTAATCTGGAGTGCACGGACTGGGAAATGTTTGCTGCCGCTACAAACGGACTGGATGAGTACACTGAGGCTGTGACATCATACATCAGCTTCTGTGAGGATTCCTACATACCAACTCGATCCAGGGTGAGTTACAACAATGACAAACCCTGGTTTACTGCAAAACTCAGAAGTCTGAGGTCGAAGAAGGAGTTGGCGTTTAAGTCTGGCGACCGTTACAGATTTAAGGAGGCGAAGAAGCTGTTCAGCAGAGGCGTCAGAGACGCGAAACGACTCTACTCAAAGAGACTGCAAGAACAATTCTCCTCAAATGACTCTGCTTCTGTCTGGAGGGGGCTTAGGCAAATTACCAACCACAAGCCCAGAGCCCCACCCACCACCAACGACTCCCGCCTGGCCGAGGACCTGAACGAATTCTATTGTAGATTCGAAGGACAATCGGACAGCCCCATGCCCCAGCCCCACCCCCCACCCCCCTCCACCCCAACCAGCACCCCAACCCCCACCCCACCACCTATCAACACCAACGCAATGTTGACTCTCTCCATTCAGGAGAGGGAAGTTAACAAAGTGTTCAAGAAACAGAACCCTCGCAAAGCTGCCGGGCCGGACGCTGTCTCCCCTGCCACACTGAAGCACTGCGCTGACCAGCTGTCTCCTGTGTTCACCAACATCTTCAACACCTCCCTGGAGATGTGCCACGTGCCAGCCTGCTTCAAGTCCTCCACCATCATCCCTGTGCCCAAGAAGCCCAGACCAACAGGACTGAACGACTACAGACCCGTCGCCCTGACATCTGTGGTAATGAAGTCCTTCGAACGCCTGGTGCTGGCACACCTCAAAAACTTCACAGACCCCCTCCTAGACCCCCTGCAGTTCGCCTACAGAGCCAACAGGTCTGTGGATGACGCAGTCAACATGGCCCTCCACTACACCCTCCAGCATCTGGACTCTCCAAACACCTACGCCAGGATCCTGTTTGTGGACTTCAGCTCTGCCTTCAACTCCATCATCCCGGCTCTGCTTCAGGACAAGCTCTCCCAGCTGAACGTGCCCGACCCCACTTGCAGGTGGATCACAGACTTCCTGTCCGACAGGAAGCAGTGTGTCAGGATGGGAACGCAAGTCTCTGACTCCCGGTCCATCAGCACCGGATCCCCTCAAGGCTGTGTCCTTTCCCCCCTGCTCTTCTCCCTGTACACAAACAGCTGCACCTCAAGTCATCCATCAGTCAAGCTCCTGAAGTTTGCGGACGATACCACCCTGATCGGGCTCATTTCTGATGGGGACGAGTCTGACTTCAAGTGGGAAGTGGACAACCTGGTGACTTGGTGCAGCCAGAACAACCTGGAGCTCAACGCTCTTAAGACAGTGGAGATGGTTGTGGACTTTAGGAAGGACCCAGCCCCACTCCCCCCCATCACACTGCGCGACTCCCAGGTCAACAGTGTGGAGTCCCTTCGCTTCCTGGGCACCACCCTCTCCCAGGACCTCAAGTGGGAGCTGAACATCAGCTCACTCACAAAGAAAGCCCAGCAGAGGATGTACTTCCTGCGGCAACTGAAGAAATTCAGCCTGCCAAAGACAATGATGGTGCAATTCTACACTGCCACCATCGAGTCCATCCTCACCTCCTCCATCACCGTCTGGTACGCTGCTGCCACTGCCAAGGACAAGAGCAGACTGCAGCGTATCATACGTGCCGCTGAGAAGGTGATAGGCTGCAACCTGCCATCCCTTGAGGACCTGCACACGGCAAGGTCTCTAAAACGGGCGAGGAAGATTGCGGCCGACTCCTCCCACCCTGGACACTCAGTGCTTCAGCTGCTCCCTTCTGGCAGGAGGCTGCGGTCCATCAGGACTAAAACCTCTCGCCACAAGAATAGCTTCTACCCCTCTGCTATTGCCCTCTTCAACAGGGCCAAGGACTCAGTTTGAGACACCCCCCCCTCCAGAATCCCATTGCACTCTGCCACTTTAGCACAAAACACTTTAAACTTTAAACTTAAAAAACTTACAACTGTGATATTTGCACCACTGTGTATATCCCCCCCCCCCAACGTACCATATATATATACCCATTCCACTCTGTACCCATGTCATTTGCAATTCCATGTTACCTGTATCATTGCACTACTCGCATCATTTGTATTATTTGTAACATTTGCATTCCATGTTACCTGTATCATTGCACTACTCGCATCATTTGTATTATTTGTAACATTTGTATTCCTTGTCTATATGTATCATATCTGCAGTGTATCTTACATGGTATTCATTTTCATTTTATTAGTAGGCCACATTTATGTTCTATGTTTGCTCATTCCTGCCAAAGTAAATTCTACTTTGTTTATCTTGCATAGCGAATAAACCCCCATTCTGATTCTGATTCTGATTAAGGAAATTAACCAATGAGCCGCTGTCAGTTCTTTATCGCCCAGACCGGAAATAAAATTCAATAAAAGTCGAGTCTCCACCGTCTTTCCCGCGTCTTTTGGACATTTCTCTGAGCGTGCACACGGCCCTGCCATCTCGTGCTCTTCTATGGGAATTAACAGGCCAGTAACCTATGCTGAATAGGAGCAACGAGGCACAAGCTTTCAACTGACTACATACTGGGATTCATCATTCCTGCACGTGAGAACAATTCCACTGTTTAGGAACACGTGAGGAATCACACGTGACTTTTCTCTGGAACTTTCTGAAGAACAAATGGACGAAATAATTTAGGAACATATTGGTGAGTGAGGTCATTTATGAGTGATTTATGAGTTTATTTAGGCTTTTACAGTCATTTAGAAGCAGTTTAGCTCAGGATTACCTCAGGAAATGAGCAGTGTATAAACCAGGACATTTTCCACACTGAGGTGGGATACTGTGTTCTTCAATATGAATCCAACTCAGTGGAACAAGTTCTCCAGCTAGGCTGATATTTGACCACTTTCTAGATACCGTACTTTTCGGACTATAGGGCGCACTTAAAAACCTTTATTTGTCTCAAAAAACGACACTGCGCTTTATATATGGATTAATTCTTTTGTTTACTGACATCTAAGCGATTTTGTGTGGTACAAGGCGCTCACGGCGCTAAGTCAAAATGTTTTAGTACGACTTTGGTAAACTACAAAGCCGCACCGCTTGCACCATTACGGCTACCGTAGCCAGGAGCGTTGCGGAGTAATACATAGTGTGCTTCACCATAATATTATTCGACTGATTTATCTGACAGTTTTTTTCCCGCTTAATGCGCCTTATTGTCCGGTGCGCTTTATATATATGAAAAAAGATTGAAAGTAGACCATTCATTGACAGTGCGCCTTATAATCCAGTGCGCCCTATAGTGCAAAAAATACGGTAGATAGAAATGTGGTTTTAGTTTCCGGAGGCAGGCTGGAGGAATGGGAGTTAGTTCCACATAGCTAAAGAGGCAGCAGCAGAGGCCTTTGTAGTCCTAATCAGGGTTTCTCTAGGATTTTACTGAGCAGTCAGCAGCAGGGAAGAGATTTCCCAAAATGGCAGGTTAAAGAAGCCAGCACAGTAGTAGTAGCCTAGGTAGCTACTAGTGATATCTTACAAACAAGGGTCTTTCTATTTTGGGAGACTCTTTCAACTGGTCTGAAAATCCCATGGTGAATGAAGCCAAAGCTATCTTCAGTGGTTTAGTGTGTTTCATCCAGGTAACTTCAGTGGAGTTGTCTCTAGTCTAGCTGTCTGGAGGAGCCTCCAATCTAGTGCTGCTCTGCCAGGCTAAGCGGAGAGGACAAAGTGCTCCGCTGGACTGTCACTGTTGGTTAGGATCTTGTCATGACTTGGTGAGTGTTGACGTCCTCTCACTGTTCACTTACTCATCCTCCAAGCACAGGGAGCAGCACAACACTGTTTGTTTGTGTGTTTGATGAGCCAACACTTCTACTGTAGAGACTATCAAATTCTCCAGTGGTTTGTCTCTTCTGGGTGCAGGGATCCAGTTATAACAGGCTTGACAGACCAATGTCCAGTCTGCAGCCTTCATTTGAGGTGTTCCTCTTTATTGAATATGGCTCACATACTTCATTCTGTAGCAGGATGGATGCGGCTGAGCAGTAAAGGCCTGTAAATAACAGCAGTAACAACCATGTGACCTCCCGTCACCCTAACCCAGTGATTCTCAACCCTGGTCCTCAGGGCCCACTGTCCTGCATGTTTTAGATGTTTCCCCCTTCCCACACACCTGATTCAAATAAATTATCAGGCTTCTGCTGAGCTTTATAAGGACATAATCATTCGAATCAGATGTGTTGGAGCAGGGAAACATGCAGGATAATGGGCCCTGAGGACCAGGGTTGAGAACCACTGCCCTAGCCTCTTACACAGTGGAACCCGTGCCCTAAAGGTTTCAACCCCACCCAATATACAGTCACCTGTGCCCAATCCCAATCACCAGCACCATAAACCACACCCACATAAGATGGAACCCCACCAACTCCCCAATTCAACTCCAAGGGCTCTTACACCTATTTTGCCATATTGTGATATTACAGAGAATTCTGAAGCAGCGGTGGCAATGATTTCTGCTCCATTGAGCTGTCCTAGTACTGGGTTTAGAGAGAACTTAGAGAGTGGCTGTGAACATTGCTTTCTGTAGGATCATATGATCTATGTTCTTCCTCTGACTGCTTAAGAATAAGGTGCACCCACAATGACCTTGACTACTTGAACCTGGCTTGAATTAGTCAGATTACGTTATCTGGATTTGGCCTTATGGAACCACTATGACCCAGACTGAATTGTTCATTCAAATCAGGTTTGGGACTTTAATCCTAGTTTTTTTGTGTGCTTTATGGAACAGTCCACTAGTAAAGAGGTTCCATAGAAGTACGACCACCAAGGTGTTACTACCACACAAGCTTCCTGAACTGCGGGAAAGGGTCTCTCTGTCTAATGAGGGGGAGGTGCAGCTATGACAGCAGCTATAGTGTCCATAGTGCAGCTATGGAGGCCCAGATGGATTCCGTCCCAATATTGATCCTCTTTCTCCAGGCTGTCAGGCTGTCTTGTCACAGAGGAAGGCTGTGCTTCTCTGGCCTCAGCTCTGAAGTCCAACCCCTTCCACCTGAGGGAACTGGACCTGAGCTACAATCATCCAGGAGAAAAAGGATTGAAGCTGCTCTCTGCTGGACTGGAGGATCCACACTGCACACTGGAGAAACTGAAGTAAGGACATGTTGGTTTTTATAGAATGCTGCTTAACACTGAATACACATTGTATTACTTTATAGGCCTTGCATTTTATGATGTTTCAATTAGTAAAGTCATGAAAACTACAGTCTACAATATGGTGGAGTTTTTTAACCCTGAGATGAGGGAAACTCTGGGTTTTTACTTCCAGAAAGAGAGAGTGATAGACTTCCTGTGGGTTTGAGAGTTATTTCACTTTGTCTTCTGGTTTTTGTGTCTATCCTTAAGGAACATCCTGAGACTTTGAAGAAATAAGTTAGGGCAACATGGGCAGGATGAATGGGAATGTTTGACCTAAGGTGCTGAACCACCCTGTAGGACAGTAGACCCTGGGGGATGGATGGAGCATCTTATACAGCCTTCTATCTAAGATTCTGGATACAATCTAGATTTATGACTAAGGGGAAGTTCTTTAAAGGGTCAGTTGGACACTTACAGTAAGGTGCTAAAGAAGCAGCTGTTGAGACCTGTTGTAGTTTACAATCCATTGTAGAGAAGAGGGAGTTCATTGTTTGTATTTATCAGTTGTTTAGAATGACCAGATGTTGTGAGTCTATGTTAGACTGGGGGCTTTATCTTGCACAGACGCAGCAGTTTCAATTCTGTCAAATATAATTACAAGGAAAAATATTACCAAACGAGGAAAATCATTTGAATAAATGTGTACGCCAGATTCATGCATTTTTCACAACTTAACTATATCAATCTAGCACACACTCATCATTCAGCCTAGTTACAGTATAAATGAGGTTACCAGCAGTGGAAAAAAATGTGGCAATTTCCTCCCACACCTGTTTAACAGCAGATCATTTGGGTGGGTTTCTCCCATCCCTGTACAGTGTGACTTCTCTTTCTTTTACAGCGATTAACGAGGATGTCGGTCTCCTCAGCTGTGAAGCGTTCTTGACAGGGCCGTGCAGAGACCTCTAAAGGGGCAGTCTAGTTTCAAGGTGAAACAGTCTTTGTTTCAATCTTTTCTTCATTAGGACCAAGATGACTGAACCTCGGAAAGCAACTGTATTATTTTCATGTTGTCACCGATAGTCTTAACCAGACGCTGAGGCAGAGGCTGTAAACATTCGGGGCTCCAACCACAGATGTATTCAGTAGTTTAAGGTATATAGGGACTTGAATATGTAATACGTAGTTTTGGGGCCTTTATTTGAACTTATAATAGTTATTGATTTCCTGACGTGGAGATAAACTGCAGGGGGGAGGAGCTTTGGACATCAGGTTCTGAGGCTGTTTCAGCTTCATTATAAATGTCCTAAGAGGGAGTTCATGATAGGAGGAGAATCTGATTTATATTGATGGATTGTTCCCAGATGTTGTGAGTTGATATAAGAGCAGATATGTGGTGGCATGGGGACTCTCTCTCCTGAATGGTGCTACGTCCTTCAGTAGACCAGGATCAACAGAGCGCTCTGTTCAATGTACTGTACAGAAGAAACAATGAGCATGAATCTGGCAGTCAGATCAATCCAGGTATACAGTGTGATGGGAAAACTTCCTTGACAGGTTTGGATGAGCTCCCTCCAGGGATGCCTTCAGCCACTGGTCTGTCAGCGTTCTGGCTCAGAGCTCTTCTGCCTCTGTCAGAGGTGGCGCCCTCCTCTGCCTTCTGTCTGTTAGCCCACTACAAGTCACATGTTCATCTACTAAGCAGGATATTAGCTGATGTGATAGGTGAGAATGGTACAATATGTCTCTAAAAGAATCCTATTTGCTTTAATACAGTTATTAAATTCATGAAGTGAGTTCATGCTTAAAAACAGTTAAAAAAGGTTTGCAATGAATATTAATTTACAGAAGTTTAAAAACAATTATTTTGTTTGAACTATTTCTGATACTGTCATCAGTGATCCTCTAGAAAGCCTGAATCTGTTTGTCGATATCGACTGGTAATGCCTGTTACCCACCACTAGGGGTTTCGCGCTGTTTCTCCTCATTGTAATAAACTCCTGCAAGAGAGAAATACCTTTTAAATCACTCTCGTGATTCTTTCTCCCTGTGTTCAGGTAAAGGTTGTTAATGTTGTTTTGTTGTCATATAGATATTAGGGCTGTCAACGTTAACGAGTGTGATTAATCTGGAAACCTTAACGCGTTATTTATTTTTTAACGCAAATCAATCACGTCACCAAATCTGACCACAATCTCCTGCCGTAGTCCTCGAGCGCGGACGTTTACCTCAGAGAAGTGAACCTGTAGTGAAGTGATGAGTGAGGAGATGGACCCAGCTGTGCTTAACGGAACATTTAGATTTAAAAAGCTTCTGAATGGGAGTTTAGATAAAACCAGAGTTGTTTGTAAATACTGCAGTGATAAACTGTCTTTCCGTCGTAGTACAACGAGTCTGAAGTATCATCTCCGTGCAAAGCACATCTTATTAAACACAGATGCTAAAACAGAGACGAGTTCAAGCAGTGCTCGTCAAACTAGGCTGGCGGAGTGCAGCAGTCAACACGACGACAACAGCTAAGATAACAATGTTATAAGATCACTAATGTTATAAGATCACTAATGTTATAAGATCGTTATAAGATCACTAATGTTATAAGATCACTAATGTTATAAGATAACTGATGTTATAAAATCACTAATGTTATAAGATCACTAATGTTATAAGATCACTAATGTTATAAAATCACTAATGTTATAAGATCACTAATGTTATAAAATCACTAATGTTATAAGATCACTAATGTTATAAGATAACTAAATGAGTCGCAACGGACTGCAGACTCATTAACATCGTTGAAGACAAGGAAGACTCGTTATGAATGTTGTTAGAGGCCAATGGAGGCGTGTTTACTACAGTGACACACAGGCGCCCCTGATGAGCAGGTTAAAAAAAGACAAAAATATATTCTAATTGGCTGAGATTTAAAATAAAAGTTTTAGTTTTAAAAAGCCCTAACCACTTTGTCATACATTTCGGTACTCAAACACCGTAAATAGTAGTATTTTAATTGTGTGATTAATCACAGCCTATAGACGTGATTAACTTGATTAATTTTTTTAATCGATTAACAGTCCTAATATATATATATATACATATTGTTGAGACGTTTTGCAGTTGGTCCAACATGATAAATTAAGCTGAAGCTATTTTATTTTGTGTATTTTGAGATAACACGTTTTCTGTACATGTGAACTTGCGCTCCGCCATTTTGTACTAAGGTCGCAAACATTTGCTTGTACAGTTATGTTCAATTAATGCAATTGTAATAAACTCCTGCAAGAGAGAAACACCTTTTAAATCACTGTGGTGATTCTTTCTCCCTGTGTTCAGGGGTGCAACACTGACACCACATGGATTCTGTTAGGGATGAAAGCTACTACAGGTTATGGTTTAATGCTGTCAAATATGAAACATGTGGTTTAATGGCACATTAATATGCTGCTTTGAAATGTACTCAGTGACCAACTGTCTCTCTTTTGCTGTTACGGTTGTTGAGAATCTTTCAGAAAATGTCTTCACACTCGTCTGCACACAGGAGAATGTCTAATTCCAGTGAGTTAGAATTGAACTAAGTCAGATGAGCTGTTCTGGAAGTGATAACTGGGAGCTTCCCATCTCAGGGTTCATCAAGTCAGAGTTCAGGGTTAGGCTCAGAGTTTGTCAGACCTGCTTTCTGGAATACACCTCTGATGATTAGAGAGAAACTACATGGTTCCTTAGAAAGTCAGTTGCTAAGTCCCTTATCAACAGGTGAAGTGTATTTTCATCTTTCCTCTGCTTATCCCTGCAGTGTGGATCATGGTGGAGAGTGCAGGATCAAACCTGGCCTTAGGAAATGTGAGTATTGACTGCTACTTGGTTCTAGTTCACAAGATCATACAAGGGACAATACCATTAGTGATTTGGACACTGTCAGAAATGGACACGTGTGTGTGTGTGTGTGTGTTAGGGCTGTCAAAACTGCTCAAAATAGACGTTCGAATATTCCCCACACACGTATTGGAATATTTTAGAGTTTCCCGGTTGCGCATTAGGCACGTCAATAACAGGACAAATTAATACGAGACATAACTAATTGTATAGGTAATATATTTAAGTTAATTTAACAACATATTACCTACACAAAAATAAGTAGATGAACTAATGGCCAAGACCGCAGACCTTGGCCTCTCGCTCGCACACACACACTTTTTCTTTCTCTCTCTCCCGCACTGTCGCCCTCTCTGCGCATAGCCGTTTAAATGAACAACAACAATAAACAAATGCTGAGTGTTGATCAAAAGTTTTGTGCAAGAAATTTAAGATCGCGATTCTTGTCCCAAATACAATCATATGAAAAAGTTTGGGAACCCCTCTCAGCCGGCATTATAATTGACTCTGCTTTCACGCAAAAAAAGATAAAAGTGGTATGTCTTTCATTAACCAGGAAGATCTAAGTACTGGGGTGTTTTCCAAACAAAGATTTTTAGCGAAGCAGTTTTTAGTTGTATGAAATTAAATAAATTGTGAAAAACTGTCTGTGCAAAAATATGGGTACCCTTATGATTTTGCTGATTTGAATGCATGTAACAGCATGTAAAACTGATGACTTGAAAAATCAAATTGGTTGTATTATCTCGTTAAGCCTTGAACCTCATAGAAAGGTGTGTTCAATCATGGGAAAAGGTATTTAAGGTGCCCAAATACAAGTTGCACTTCTCTTTGACTCTCTGCTGAAGTGAGACAGAATGGGATCATCAAAACAGCTCTCCACAGATCTGAAAACAAAGATTGTTCGTTTTCATGGTTTAGGGGAAGGCTACAAGAAGCTTTCCAAAAGGTTTCAACTGTCAATTACGACTGTAAGAAATGTTGTCAGGAAATGGAAGGACACAGGCACAGTTGCAGTTAAACCCAGGTCTGGAAGACCAAGAAAAGTACAGGAGCGGCATATGCGGCGGATTGTGAGAATGGTTGCAGACAACCCACAGGTCACCTCCAAAGACCTGCAACAACATCTGGCTGCAGATGGTGTATCTGTACATCGTTCAACAATTCAGCGCAATTTGCACAAAGCACATCTGTATGGCCGGGTGATGAGAAGGAAGCCCTTCCTGCGCCCACGCCACAGGTACAGTTGCATGGAGTATGCTAAAGCTCATTTAGACAAGCCAGATTCATATTGGAAGAAAGTGCTTTGGACTGATGAGACAAAAATTGAGTTGTTTGGTCATAACAAAAAGCGCTTTGCATGGCGAAAGAAGAACACTGCATTCCACCTGCTACCTACTGTCAAATTTGGGGGAGGTTCCATCATGCTGTGGGGCTGTGTGGCTACTTCAGGGACTGGGGCCCTTGTTAAAGTCGAAGGTCGCATGAATTCAACCCAGTATCAACAGATTCTTCAGGATAATGTTCAAGCATCAGTCACAAAGTTGAAGTTACGCAGGGGTTGGATATTCCAACAAGACAATGACCCTAAACACTGTTCAAATTCTACAAAAGCATTCATGCAGAGGGAAATGTACAATGTTCTCAAATGGCCGTCACAGTCCCCTGACTTGAACATCATCAAAAATCTATGGGATGATTTGAAGCGGACTGTCCATGCTCGACGGCCATCAAACTTAACTGAACTGGAGCGCTTTTGTATCGAAGAATGGTCAAAAATACCTCCATCCAGAATCCAGACACTCATCACAGGCTACAGGAGGCGTTTATAGGCTGTTATTTTTGCAAAAGGAGGCTCAACTAAGTACTGATGTCATTTTTTTTGTTGGGGTGCCCAAATTTATGCACCGTCAAATTTTGTTATGATGCCTATTGCATATTTTCTGTTATTCTAATAAACAAAACGACACTGCTGAAATACTCCTGCTTCCCTAAAGTTTGTCATTTATGAAAAGGAATTTGCTTCTTTGAAATCCCAATTAATTATGAACAAAAATCCAAAAAATTAAGAAGGGTTCCCAAACTTTTTCATATGACTGTATGGCAGTCTCAAACAGTTTCGCCTGCTGCCGCTGTTTTTTGGTCTGTTTTTTTAACATTCGAATATGAATTTTCATATTTGAAATTCGTTTTTTAAACACTATTCAAATATATATTCGAATGTAGAATATTCGTTGACAGCCCTAGTGTGTGTGTGTGTGTGTGGCCTCCCCTCTCTCCTCCACCCTCCTCCTTCCCTCCCCTGTCCCTCCTTCCCTCCCCTCTCTCCTCCACCCTCCTCCTTCCCTCCCGTCCCCCCTCCCTCCCGTCCCCCCTCCCTCCCCTCTCTCCTCCCCTCTCTCCTCCACCCTCCTCCTTCCCTCCCCTGTCCCCCCTCCCTCCTCCCCTCTCTCCTCCACCCTCCTCCACCTTCCTCCTTCCCTCCCCTGTCCCCCCTCCCTCCCCTCTCTCCTCCTCCTTCCCTCCCCTGTCCCTCCTTCACTCCCCTCTCTCCTCCACCCTCCCTCCCTTCTCTCCTCCACCCTCCTCCTTCCCTCCCCTGTCCCCCCTCCCTCCCCTCTCTCCTCCACCCTCCTCCTTCCCTCCCCTGTCCCCCTCCCTCCCCCATCTCCTCCACCCTCCTTCCCTCCCCTGTCCCCCCTCCCTCCCCTCTCTCCTCCACCCTCCTCCCTCCCTCCCCTCTCTCCTCCCCTCTCCTCCCCTGTCCCTCCTCCCTCCCTTCTCTCCTCCACCTTCCCTCCCCTGTCCCCCCTCCCTCCCCTCTCTCCTCCCCTCTCCTCCCCTGTCTCCCCTCCCTCCCCTTTCTTCTCCACCCTCCCTTCTCCTCTCTCCTGTTTCCCCTGAGGGGGGATAAGGAAGTGAGTGGAGAGAGTAGGTAAAGGTGGGGGGAAAGAGGGGTGGGGGAGAGAGTAGGTGAGGGTGGGGGGAGAGAGTACATGAAGGTGGGGGAAGAGAGGGGGGAGAGGAGGTGGGGGAGAGATTTTGTCTGGGTGGGGGTAAGAGAGTGGTGGAGGGAGAGGAGAGAGGGGGAGAGAGGAGGTGGGGGAGAGAGTAAGTGAAGGTGGTGGAGAGTAGGTGAGGGTGGAGAGATAGTAGGTGAGGGTGAGGGAGAGAGTAAGTGAGCGTGGGGGAGAGGAGGTGAGGGTGGGAAGGGGGGATGTGGGCAAAGAAGAAGGTGAGGGTGGGGGAAGAGGGGGGAGAGAAGGTGGGTGGAGAGAGTAGGTGGGGGAGAGAGAAAGTGGGGAGAGAGATTAAATGAGGGTGAGAGGAGGTGGGTGGAGAGAGTAGGTGGGGGTGGGGGTAAGAGAGGGGGGTAGAGGTGGTGGAGGAGAGAGGAGGTGAGACCGGGAATGGGGGAGGTTGGGGAGAGAGTAGATTGGGGGAGGTAGTATGTGAGTGTGGGGGTGGTAATTAGGTGGGGGAGACTGGGAGAGGGGAAGTCAGGGGGTGGGGGGAAGTGTAGCAAAGGGGGGAGTGAAGGAGAGGGAGGGAAATGGAGGGAGGGGGAGGGAGGGACGGGGGAGAGAGAGAGGTTAGGGAGGGAGGGAGGGAGGGGGAGGGAGGGAGGGGGGAGAGAGAGAGAGGTTAGGGAGGGAGGGAGGGAGGGGGGAGAGAGTGAGAGAGAGAGGTTAGGGAGAGGGAGGGAGGGAGGGGAGAGAGTGAGAGAGAGAGGTTAGGGAGAGGTTGGGAGGAAGGAAGGAGAGAGTGAGAGAGAGGTTAGGGAGAGACAGAGAGGGAGGGAGGGAGGGAGTGAGAGAGAGGTTAGGGAGAGACGGAGGGAGGGAGGGGGGAAAGAGTGAGAGAGAGGTTAGGGAGAGACAGAGAGAGGGAGGGAGGGGGGAGAGAGTGAGAGAGAGAGAGGTTAAGGAGAGACGGAGGGAGGGAGGGGGGAGAGAGTGAGAGAGAGAGAGGTTAGGGAGAGACAGAGGGAGGGAGGGGGGAGAGAGTGAGAGAGGTTAGGGAGAGACGGAGGGAGGGAGGGGGAGAGAGAGAGAGAGAGAGAGAGGGGAGGGAGGGAGGGAGGGAGGGAGGGAGAGAAGTTTGGGAGATGGAGGGAGGGGGGAGAGAGTGAGAGAGAGAGGTTAGGGAGAGTCAGAGGGATGGAGGGAGGGAGGGGGGGAGGGAGGGGGGAGAGAGAGGTTAGGGAGAGACAGACGGAGGGAGGGAGGGGGGAGAGAGTGAGAGAGAGGTTAGGTGGAGGGGGGAGAGTGAGAGAGAGAGGTTAGGGAGGGAGGGAGGGAGAAAGGGAGGGGGGAGAGAGTGAGAGAGAGAGGTTAGGGAGATGGAGGGAGGGGGGAGAGAGTGAGAGAGAGAGGTTAGGGAGAGACAGACAGAGGGAGGGAGGGAGGGAGGGGGGGAGGGAGGGGGGAGAGAGGTTAGGGAGAGACAGAGGGAGGGAGGGAGGGAGGGAGGGAGGGAGAGGTTAGGGAGAGACAGACGGAGGGAGGGAGGGAGGGAGGGAGGGAGGGAGAGGTTAGGGAGAGACAGACGGAGGGAGGGAGGGAGGGAGGGAGGGAGGTTAGGGAGATGGAGGGAGGGGGGAGAGAGTGAGAGAAAGAGGTTAGGGAGAGACAGAGGGGGGGAGGGAGGGAGGGGGGAGAGAGTGAGAGAGAGTTTAGGGAGAGGGAGTGAGAGAGGTTAGGGAGAGACAGGGAGGGAGGGAGGGAGGGAGGGAGGGAGAGGTTATGGAGAGGGAGGGAGGGGGGAGAGAGGTTAGGGAGAGTCAGAGGGATGGAGGGAGGGGGGAGAGAGTGAGAGAGAGGTTAGGGGGAGACAGAGGGGGGAGAGAGTGTGTGAGAGAGAGGTTAGGGGGAGGGGGGAGAGTGAGAGAGAGAGGTTAGGGAGAGATAGAGGGAGGGAGGGAGGGAGGGAGGGAGGGGGGAGGGAGTGAGAGAGAGGTTAGGGAGACTTTGACTTTTAAAGGTAACTTTATTTGGGCAGAACTGCCAACTAACCAGCCAAATCATCAAAACAGACGTTTCTTATTCCAATGCTTCCAATGAACCCAACAGCTCATGCAGAAAACAAACCCAAAGCAATCAAACCAAAACCAACCAATACCTCCCTATTTACAGTGTCAATGTTAAACCCCCCTCCCCATCCACTGTGCACAAGGCACCCCCAACCCCCCACACCTCCATAAACTCCTCCATCTTCCCCACCAGTTTATAATAACAGAACTCAATACGCAACCTTGCCGTCACCAGTCCCAACAACACTGCCTTCCCATCTACTGACCCTACCCCCAACCGCTTGCTCTTTCTGGTCTTCCAAATAGCCAGCTTGGCCTGCCCAAATAAGAAATTTGTGAGGCATACTCTCCTCCTCCCTTTAACCGTATACCTAGGCTCCCCTATAAACAACGGGATAGAAAACACGCACCCTAGCCTTCTACACCATTCCTGGATCAACTGCAGAAGTGGTTGTAGCCTTGCACACTCACTAAAGACATGCCTTACGTCCTCCTCCTGACCACAAAAAAGGCATTCCCTCCCCACTGTAGGATCCAGGTGTGCCACGTGTCTGTTCGTAGCGATGGCCCCTGTGAATAATTCTCCACTGCAGATCTGCTGAACGCTTCTCTGAGGGAGGCTTAAACAGGGCGCGCCAACATGCTATCAGGGGGGAGTCGGCTCCTGGAACTGTCCACTTGGAGGGCCTAACCTCCACCAGTGCCCTCTGATGACGCACCTTTAGTGCAATCCCATAGACGGCCTTCTTGTTCACCTTCCCCAGGGGCCCTCCTCTGGCCACCCCTCCAGACAGAATCGAGCACCCGTCCTCCAGCTGGTCGTCCATGCGAGCCACCACAGTGATTGGCGGAAAGCCCCCATCATCCTCCACCTGCCCCTCGTTCTGCCGTGATACTTCCTGCAGCCAGTGCCTGTACGATCCGGGTAGAGCTTGCAGTACTCCCTCCAGCACTTTCTGTAGCAGCCGGAGAGACCTGACCCCCATGGCCTCCGCAATCTCCTCCACCGATCTCCACCCGGCCACCGTCACCAAGTCCCCCAGCTTTGTAAATCCTGCAGCCCCAAAGCCTGCCCTTACACTCTTTGACTGGAACAGTCCTACCCTGAGCAGAGGGTTGTGGAACAGAGGCTTCTGCCACACCCATGCCCCCGGTGAAGACAGGTCCCTGGAAACTGTAAGTTTTGTCTGCCACGCCAGCATTAGTGATCGGTAGAATGGTGTAAGCTCCTCCCAGTTCACTTCTCCAGGGTGGGTGAGGAACAGCTGCCTTTCATATTGTAGGCTCCCAGCTCTCCTGAGCAGGGCCCACACAACCCCCCTCCACCTCACCTCTGGACATGTTAATAGCTTCTGAGCGGCTTGTAGTCGAAAAGCGTCAACTCTGCTCCTCAAGTCCACCAATCCCTGACCCCCTTCCTGCACTGGCAGGTACAGCACAGGGGCCCGGATCCAGTGCTGCCCTGACCAGAAGAAATCCACCAAGATCTTCTGCAGCCTTGTGAGCAAACCGTCCGGGGGCTCCAGTGCAACTAAACGATGCCAGAGGGTGGAGGCAGCCAGATTGTTCGTAACCAACACTCTCCCCCTGAAGGACATTTTTGGCAACAACCACCGCCATTTGGACAACTTGGTCACCACCTTGTCCTCCACCCCTTCCCAGTTCAGCCCCTGATAGGCATCGGACCCTAAGCACACCCCCAGAACCTTCAGCCCTGCTCTGCCCCACTGGAACCCCCCTGGCAGCCTGGGCTCCCCTGACTCCCTCCACCTCCCCATGAGGAACGTCTCACTCTTCCCCCAGTTGATCTTTGCCCAGGACGCCCTCCCATACCTCTCCATTTCCTCCTTGACCACCTCTGCATCCCTCTGGCTTCTGAGCAGCACACACACATCGTCTGCGTATGCAGACAGTGCTATCCGCTCCCCCTGCCCAACCCCTGGATAGATTACCCCCTTCAACCTGTTCCTTAACCTACGCAGCAGCGGCTCCATGGCTAAAACATATAACTGGCCTGACACTGGACACCCCTGCCTAATCCCTTTCCTAACGGGGACTGGTCGGCTTAACCCCCCCCCCCACCTTCACCATCACAGATACATCACAATACAACAGACGCAAATCGTGACAAACACGATCAAAAGCTTTCTCCTGATCGACAGACAGGATTCCCAAGTCCTGCCCCTCAAGTCTCGCCCAGTCAATGACATCTCGCATGAGACAAATGTTATCCATCATCGACCTGCCAGGAACACAGTAGGACTGGTCTCTGTGGACTATGCTTTCCAGTACCTCTTTCAGCCTGTTAGCCAAACACCTTGATAGAATTTTATAATCCAGGCATAGGAGAGACACTGGTCGCCAGTTCTTAAGCAGTCCTAAATCCCCTTTTTTTGGCAGCAGTGACAACACCGCCCGCCTACAGCTGCTTGGTAACACATGCTCTTTAAACGCCTCCTGGTAAACCTCCAACAGGTCCAATCCCAGAATGGTCCAAAAATGTCTGTAGAACTCAGCTGGTAGACCATCCAGCCCTGGTGACTTCCCCACTGACATCTGCTGGACTGCAGCAGTGAGCTCTTGGAGAGTGAGTTCCACCTCCAAAGCGCCTTGCTGGTCCTCCCTTAGCTTTGGCAGGTCCTGCAGCAGCTCATGGGCATTTTGGGGATTCCAGTCTCCTTCCCCGTACAGGTCAGCATAGAACTCCATGGTGCGCCTCCTCACTTCAGCTGGATCTGTTGTGATCCCACCTGAAGGCAGGCGCAGATGGAGCATCTGCTTCTGCTCCCCCTTCTTTCTCTCCAGGTTAAAGAAGAAAGCGGTGGGCCCATCCATGTCCTTCATGTTTGTCACCCTTGCTCTAATGAGCGCCCCCTTAACCTGCTCTTGCAGAAAAGAACCTAACTCAGCTCTCTTGGACTTTAACGCCCCCTGTAAGTTTGGCTCATTGCTTGTAAGAAGCGCACCCTCCATCTCCCCTATCTCCCGTTCCAGCCTTCTAACAGCTGCCGTCACTCTACCTAAGGTACTGCTAGCGTATCTTTGGCAGAAAACCCTAATATGTGTCTTCCCCACCTCCCACCATTTCCTATGACTCTGCATCCTATCCTTACTACCTCTCCATCTTTCCCAGAGTACCCCAAAACCTTCACTAAACTTGGGGTCCTGCAGGATCTTCACATTCAGATGCCAGAAGGAACTAGTGTGTGGCCCCCTATCCAGGTTTACATCTATGGTCACTAAGTGGTGATCTGAGAATCCATTCGGCCAAATACATGCACCAGTAATCCGGTTCCTGAGCTCCTTGTGTATATTCTGTCCAGCCTAGCGGCACTTATCCTGGCCTCAGATGCTTTCATCCATGTGCATTGCCTTATACCCTGATTACATTCCCTCCAGGTATCTACCACCCCACCCCGCTGCAGTACCCGTTTCAGGGCCTTGGCTGAGGCTGCATGGGTCTCCTACCCCACTCTATCCACTACAAAATCTACTGTGCAGTTCCAATCTCCTCCCATAACTACTGTTTTGCTATTGGCACGCCTGTCTAAAGCACGTCCCAGCTTGTAAAACAAATCCTCCCCTCCCCTGTTTGGTGAATATACATTGACAAAAATTAACCCAAACCCCTCAATCTCCACTTCCACTATCAAGGCCCACCCCTCATCTACTTCTTCCTTATCTATCACTTTGACCCCCAACCCTTGTGAAAACAACACTGCCACCACTGCACTCCTGTTGTTCCCATGGCTCAGGGCATACTCCCCCTCCCACTCAATACCCTAGTCAACTTCATTATCTATATCAATATGCGTCTCCTACAAAATTATTACATCTACCTTCTTCTGTCTAATCCATTCATAGGTCACAGCCCTCTTACTTGTGTCTCTACCACCGTTGATGTTGAGAGATTCCACTTTCAAATGTGGAAATGGCTAAGTGAAAAAGAAAGAGAACCCAGCGTCCCGAGCAGATGGAAAACGAGATGAAAAGACACCATAACCATGATCCTTCCTATTTCCTACTAGTAATACCCTTACCCTTCCGGATGTTTGCTACTAGCTTCTTTAACCTGAAACGTTTCTGCTTGGAGATTTCAACCAAGCTGTGCTTCCTCAACAGAATACCCACTGATGCCACAAACTTGTCCACATCAGGAAAGTGTTCTGTCACACTTACACTTTTACCAAAGGTCTCGTCTAGAAAGTTGCTAATGTCCTCAACCTTGTACAGCAGGGGTGTCAAACTCGTGCCATCGCGGGCCAAGAGGGTGCAGGTTTTCGCTTCAACCAAGCCCCTACACCAGCTGATTTCACTAACGAGTTTCTCCACTTAGTGAAATCAAACTCGTTATTGAAATCAGCTGGTGTAGGGGCTTGGTTGACGCGAAAACCTGCACCCTCTTGGCCCGCTATGGCATGAGTTTGACACCCCTGTTGTACAGCGCCTGCTCAGGAACCTGGCTCCCAATGTCAGATATACTTGACCCAGAGATATCTGAGGCATTATCCTCCCCCTCCATCAACTCTATCTCGCTGGCATCCATAGAAACCGCAGCTTCCCCGGACCCAACCAGGGCTTCAAACGGCAGCCTGCTCGGCCCTGCCACCTCCTCCCTCTCCTGTCCGACCTCAGGCTCCCCCCTGGCCCCGCCAGCTCCCTCTGCGGCATCTTCCAACACCACTGCACCCTCTTCCACCTCCCCCTCCTCCCTCACTACCTCCACCTGGGCGCTACTCGAAGCCATGCTACCTGCACCTTCCTCCTCAGCAGCCGCACCGTCTGCATGCTCCACGCTAGCGACCTGCTGCACCCCCTGCTCAGGCTGGGCCTGTACCTCGCTCACTAACATCTGAGCTGCTCCATCATCTTGCCCCACTGTGGGCACCACGTCCTCATTATTCTCTATGGAGACACTTTGCTCTGTTGTTGGCACCACGTTCTCACAGTTGAACAGGGGGACACTTTGCTCTACTGTCTGCATGCTGTTACCTGCTCTTCCCTCTGCAGAGGTAGCTGCCCTAGCTCCCCAAGGTTGATTGCGCTGTCTGGGTGAATGGGACCTCCGCCTGTTCGCTGAGCCTCTTCTACCTGGGGACACCCCTGACTGATTAGCTTGTTCTGCCGCTTGCTTATGCGGGCAAGCGAAACGTTTATGCCCTAGGTCTCCACACTCAAAACAACGCAAACTGACGGCTGATGCATACACCATAAACCATCTTGTTCCATCTCTTACCCTAAAGGAAATATGCAGTGTTTGATTCGGTGATTCAAGAATCATAAAAACTTGTAGTCTAAACGACTTTACATGTTGTAGCCTCCTTCTCCTACACCCTAGCGGGATCCTCCTCATTGCGCTAGCGAACTTTCCAAACCGGGACAGTTCCTTTAACCGGTCATTGTCCCTAATGAACGGTGGTACGTTGGACACTACAACTTTAGTCGCCGGGGAAAAAAGAGGAGTGATCGGAACGTAAAGTTCATTTACCCATATGCCGCTTTCCACTAGCCCATTCACTAGCTTATCGTTACTTAAAAACACTACCACGGCCTTGTTCATCCTAGAGGCCGACGCAATAAACTCATATCCTACCTTCTCTCCCACTGCCTCTAGCACGTCCTCCACCGTTGATCCAGCCGCAGGTACACACCTGAAGCCGTGACTCATTGACAGGACGCACTCCTCCTCGTCGCCACCTCCACCTCTGTCGGTAAAAGACATCGTCGTCTTTTCTCCGACTGCCAACTCTATCTTGCGCCCAGTACCAAGTTCCAAGCACCCAATACCGTGACACTAACCAATAAACTTTGATAACTTTGATAAAGTGCTTTAGAACAGGGAAGGAAAAAGAGAGAAAACCACCCAAAACCTTCAGCCCAGAGAGTGAGAGAGAGGTTAGGGAGAGACAGAGGTTAGGGAGGGAGGGAGGGGGGAGAGAGTGAGAGAGAGAGGTTAGGGAGAGGGAGGGAGGGGGGAGAGAGTGAGAGAGGTTAGGGAGAGGGAGGGAGGGGGGAGAGAGTGAGAGAGGTTAGGGAGAGGGAGTGGGGAGAGTGAGAGAGAGGTTAGGGAGAGACAGAGAGGGAGAGGGAGAGAGACGGGAGGGGGAGAGAGAGATGGGGAGAGAGAGAGAATGAAAGGGGGAGGCAGGAAGAGGGAGCCATTCTAATGTGAATGATGCTGATCAGTAATAGATTGTGTCTTGGTCTCCCCCATCAGATGCCTGTGATCTCACACTGGACCCAAACACAGCACAGAGAAACCTCTCTCTGTCTGAGGAGAACAGAAAGGTGACATGGAGAGAGGAGGAGCAGCCGTATCCTGATCACCCAGAGAGATTTGACTGGTGGTCACAGGTGCTGTGTAGAGAGGGTCTGTCTGGACGCTGTTACTGGGAGGTAGAGTGGAGAGGAAGATGGGGGGTTTCTATAGCAGTGACATATAAAGGAATCAGCAGGAGAGGACTGGGTGAGGACTGTCTGCTTGGAGACAATAACAAGTCCTGGAGTCTGTTCTGTGGTGATAACAGTTACTATGCCTGGCACAATAACAAGTACACTGTCATACCTGTCCCCCCCTCCCCCAGAGTAGGAGTGTATCTGGACTGGCCGGCCGGCACTCTGTCCTTCTACACAGTCTCCTCTGACACACTGACCCACCTGTACACCTTCCACAGCACATTCACTGAGCCCCTCTATCCTGGGTTCTGGGTTAACCTTCGCTCCTCAGTGTCCCTGTGTCAGGTAGAATAGCCCACACACACTCTCACACACTGTGCTCACATAGATGCTACTGAAGATTGAACTGTATTCTACTACTTGATAGTTATTATTCATTCACTGGTCAAAGCGTGGCTCATAGGCAGCAACCAGTCTGTTTGCATTAGTCAAGTGCTAAAGGCTCCCTTGTTTTGTCTGTTTATGTATTCATTGTACTGATAGCCTTTTAATGTGTATTATTATGTGTGGTATAGCATGCCCTACTGGACCTGATGAAGATGTAACTGTTCTTCTCCATTTCTTTATTGTATTTAAGGTATGTACAGTATTTTAATCATGAAATATGTTTTTATGCTTTTAAGTTTTTTTACCAGGATACTTTATAAGAACTGGCAAAGGGACTACAGATGAAAACTAGCCTGCTAGGCTAACTCTGGCACATTTACACTTCTACTGTCCATTAATGTGCATTGTCCCTTTTATAAATAAATGAATCTGAATCTGAACTGTGCACACCTGGAATTTATCTCCACAGTTTTTGTCAATATTGGTGTTTTGAATGTTTTATTTTAATTGTTGATAAACAACAATCCTGTGTTTGATGTCAGTTCCACTGAATGTGATGAACTAATTAGCTCGTATGTGACTTTATTAGCATCTTTCTCTTAACATTGCACCAACAACAGAACATGTATAACATCAAAGTCTCTGTTAACATCCTCTGCCCCCTAAATAAATTATACAACAATACACGTGGAAAAATGTATAAAGAACAATAACCAGCAATTCCCAAAGACGTCTGTTTTTTACTCATTTTTCAAACTTGTGGCACTTTTTGGAGCTCAAGTGACCGAGATGTAAATAAAAGATTATTCAGACTCAGATAAGTAATACAATGGAAATCATTAAGGGAAGGAACACACACACACACACACACACACACACACACACACACACACACACACACCCTCTTCCACTGTGTCAGACACACACACACACACACACACACACCCTCTTCCACTGTGTCAGACACACATGACACATCAGAGGGAAGGAACACACACCTCCACCCTCTACAGCTGCAGTTACCTTGGCAGGTCAAAGGGGGGCGATATTGCACCGTTCTTTCTCAGACTCCAGAAAACATTTTAGTAGAGTCTCAGGCAGTTTCAAGAAGCGATGTTTCAGATTCAGATTCAGATTACTTTATTGATCCCGAGGGAAACTCCTTTGTGTCACATATGTATTGTATTTACAATAAAGAAATAGATCCATCCTCATACATTTATCTCTGCATGTTTCCTCTTAATAAACATTCAATATAGATCAGCTGGTGATGTAATATAGTGATCCACCCTGCATGGCTCCTGATTGGTTCTGAGACAATGGTCAGACTAGATGAGGATCAATGGATCAAACTCAGTCCCTCTATATCAGGGGCGCTACAGGTCTATAATCACAAAATCTGTAATTTAAAAATAGCTTATTTCCAACAGCTATACAGATTTTAAATGAATCACTGTCTTGATATAACCTGTATAAATGTGTGCTTCTGTTGTTGTTGTTGTTGTTGCTGTTGACGGAACTTGACACATGAGAGATGTGAGCTTAACTGCTGTATCGAAAGCAAATTCCATCAACTCTGTTGTGTGGCCTTTAATAAATGATTGATTGATTTGATGAGGAGAAAGATGTTAAGGCTTTCAGACAGCTCAGTAGGCAGGTTACCACTTTCTAAACCCTGACTGGCTGACTGACTCACTGGATCACTAACTGACTGACTGGCTGGCTGACTGGATCACTGACTGGATGACTGACTGACTGGCTGACTGACTGACTGGCTGGCTGACTGGATCACTGACTGACTGACTGACTGACTGACTGGCTGGCTGACTGGATCACTGACTGACTGACTGACTGACTGGCTGGCTGACTGGATCACTGACTGACTGACTGACTGGCTGGATCACTGACTGACTGACTGACTGGCTGACTGGATCACTGACTGGATGACTGACTGACTGGCTGACTGGATCACTGACTGACTGGCTGACTGGATCACTGACTGACTGACTGACTGACTGGCTGGCTGACTGGATCACTGACTGACTGACTGACTGGCTGGATCACTGACTGACTGGCTGGCTGGCTGGATCACTGACTGACTGACTGGCTGACTGGATCACTGACTGACTGACTGACTGGCTGGATCACTGACTGACTGGCTGGCTGGCTGGCTGACTGGATCTCTGACTGACTGACTGACTGGCTGGATCACTGACTGACTGACTGACTGGCTGGATCACTGACTGACTGGCTGGCTGTCTGGCTGACTGGATCTCTGACTGACTGACTGACTGGCTGGATCACTGACTGACTGACTGACTGGATCACTGACTGACTGACTGACTGACTGACTGGCTGGATCACTGACTGACTGACTGACTGGCTGGCTGAC
Source organism: Neosalanx taihuensis (assembly GCA_030340665.1). NCBI lineage: Eukaryota > Metazoa > Chordata > Actinopteri > Osmeriformes > Salangidae > Neosalanx > Neosalanx taihuensis. Next base: position 6,684,500 of record CM059316.1, on the reverse strand, counting down.
TGGATCACTGACTGACTGACTGACTGGCTGGATCACTGACTGACTGACTGGCTGGCTGGCTGACTGGATCACTGACTGGATGACTGACTGACTGGCTGACTGGATCACTGACTGACTGGCTGACTGGATCACTGACTGACTGACTGACTGACTGACTGGCTGACTGACTGGATCTCTGAATGGCTGGCTGGCTGACTGACTGTATGGATGATGCATGGTTGCATTTGCTGCACGATTAAGTTGTTTTTCGAAAAGAAAACCTGCAATTTCAATATGTTCAAGCATCTAGAATTATAGCCACATTAATAATGTTTGTAATAAACCAAACCATTTGTAAATCCTTCTAGATTTCAGCAGGATCAGAGTATTAGTGTTTGTGTAGATTACTCTCCCATTAGGTAGCACAGAGCTCACCAGACAGCTTGCCTGTGGTAAGATGGCTGCAGATGATGCTGTTTGAGACCGCTGTAACACATCTAGCCTTTCTATGGATATCTGTGGTCTCATGCACTGAGGTCACAGCAAGGATGTCACATGACCATCAGGGACACCCAGTAATCCTAGTGGCTGCTTCACAACATTGTAAACAGATTTGACTTCAGTCCAGGACATGATTTCAGTGGTTCCTTCTTAAAGATTGTCTCCTTAGGCCAGGGGTAGGGAACCCTGGTCCTCGAGAGCCATAGTCCTGAAAGTTTTAGATGTTTCCCTGCTCCAGCACACCTGATTCTAATTATGAGGCTTCCACAGAGCTTGATAACGATAGAATCAGGTGTGCTGGAGTAGGGAAACATCAAAAACCATGCTGGTGGAGGACACTGATGATTTGAAAGAGGCTCTAAGCTGCACTGTAAGTAAGACAGAAAGATGATGATCCCTCACCAGTCCCACAGTGTAGAGATCCCAGGCGTACTCATGTTCTCTGTCCTGGCTGGGAATCAAACCCAGAGCATGGGGAGGAAACACTCCCTCCACTGAACTACTGGTGCAGCCAAGTTATGCTGCATGTTCATAGTTAAACCCTGGTGTAATATCCAACCACCGGTACACAGTCTAACATTAATCACATTTTTAATATCCTGTGAACTACCTTTGCAAACCAAGGTTTTTATAATGTATTTTTTTCCCTGGTCATGCTTTTCTCATTATGTTGAGTGATGTTATGTGTCTGGAGCTGTTTTGAAGTCGTTAGAATATATTTGCAGCAGAAACCTTTGAGGTCTCTCAGATGTGTATAAATGGTGTTGATTGGACCTGTAGACAATGTTGCATGTGTATTGGGTGAAAGACAGTATACACCCATAGTATACAGTATATCACTCATTTATATTCAGTTTTTGTCCTTCCTATTGTATTCTTTAGGTATAGTTTTTATTTTATTTTATTTAACCCTAACCCTTACATTCCTTGTGAAATTGTTAGTTTATCGTACTTTAAAAAAAAGTTCCACCTGAGTTCATTGTTTGCTCCATCCTGCCCCAGTACATTCAGTGTTTGTGTAACTTACATTGTGAATAGAAAACACTTCTGCCATGTGATGCCTCATCCCACTGACCTCCCCCTGACCCTGATGATAATGTCTGCCTGCCTTGGTTCTCCACAGGGGCTAGACAACCTCCTGGTCTCCCAGAATGCCATCAAACAGCATCTTTCCAGCCAGCTGATGCAGTGTGAGGATGTTATTCAGCAGAGGATGAACACCCTGCTGCTCTGGAGCTGCAGTACAGCATGGCCTCCAGCTCTGAGAGGTAAGGGACCCACCACAACAACACACAACCAAAACACACTAGCTGCTCTGGAGCTGCAGTACAGCATGGCCTCCAGCTCTGAGGGACCCACCACAACAACACACAACCAAAACACACTAGCTGCTCTGGAGCTGCAGTACAGCATGGCCTCCAGCTCTGAGGGACCCACCACAACAACACACAACCAAAACACACTAGCTGCTCTGGAGCTGCAGTACAGCATGGCCTCCAGCTCTGAGAGGTAAGGGACCCACCACAACAACACACAACCAAAACACACTAGCTGCTCTGGAGCTGCAGTACAGCATGGCCTCCAGCTCTGAGAGGTAAGGGACCCACCACAACAACACACAACCAAAACACCCTAGCTGCTCTGGAGCTGCAGTACAGCATGGCTTCCAGCTCTGAGAGGTAAGGGACCCACCACAACAACACACAACCAAAACACCCTAGCTGCTCTGGAGCTGCAGTACAGCATGGCCTCCAGCTCTGAGGGACCCACCACAACAACACACAACCAAAACACCCTAGCTGCTCTGGAGCTGCAGTACAGCATGGCCTCCAGCTCTGAGAGGTAAGGGACCCACCACAACAACACACAACCAAAACACCCTAGCTGCTCTGGAGCTGCAGTACAGCATGGCCTCCAGCTCTGAGAGGTAAGGGACCCACCACAACAACACACAACCAAAACACCCTAGCTGCTCTGGAGCTGCAGTACAGCATGGCCTCCAGCTCTGAGAGGTAAGGGACCCACCACAACAACACACAACCAAAACACCCTAGCTGCTCTGGAGCTGCAGTACAGCATGGCCTCCAGCTCTGAGAGGTAAGGGACCCACCACAACAACACACAACCAAAACACCCTAGCTGCTCTGGAGCTGCAGTACAGCATGGCCTCCAGCTCTGAGAGGTAAGGGACCCACCACAACAACACACAACCAAAACACCCTAGCTGCTCTGGAGCTGCAGTACAGCATGGCCTCCAGCTCTGAGGGACCCACCACAACAACACACAACCAAAACACCCTAGCTGCTCTGGAGCTGCAGTACAGCATGGCCTCCAGCTCTGAGAAGTCAGGGACCCACCACAACAACACACAACCAAAACCCCAAAACCTAAACCTAAGGCATTACTTTGGTGGGTACTGATATGATTATATGGAGAATATATCTATTCCAAGGTGGAGGCTTTCTACATTATGGTACCAATATCTTTGATTTGGAGATAAATTAATGTGCATCATTTCTGTACACACAAGGGTTTTGAAGCTTTTTAAGGCCTATGGATGGTGGACAGATTATTTGGATGATGAAGTAGACCAGTAGCTACCAGCTACTGATCCACATGTGGTTTTGATAGCCCTGACTGACAGATAACCAAGCTAATTCCAAACTCAGTTATGATTGATATCCAGACTGATTTACTTTGAGAGGTTTCTGTACCTCTTTCCACCAAATATTAGGACACAGCCAAGAATGAAGTATCACGTGACATTTTTCTATATCAGGTTTGACTTTTCTGCCTTAATCTTATGTGACACCTTGGATAGGGAGATTTTTCTTATTGCTTTCAGGTCTGGTGAAGTCTAACAAAGTGATGCAAAATAGGACAGAGACAGAGAGGATTACTGAGCAGTTTATCACTGGAGGGGTGAGGGTGTGTTGGGCTAGTAATCAGAAGGTCCCTGGTTCAAACCCTGACTGTGCCAACATGAAGTTGTGTCCTTGGGCAAGGCACTTCACCCTACTTGCCTCAGGGGGAATGTCCCTGTATTTGCTGCACGTTGCTCTGGATAAGAGCATCAGATAAATGTCTAAATGTAAATGGGGCCATTAAAAGTGTAATTACAGTTCAGTGCAGATACAGGTCATTGAAATGATTGAGTTAAATTGCAGTGGTGGTGAAGGGGGGGGTGGGGGGGGGGCTAGGGGGCTAAGGTGGGGTGGGTGGTAGGGGGCTAAGGGGGGGTGGGTGGTAGGGGGCTAAGGGGGGGTAGGTGGTAGGGGGCTAAGGGGGGGTGGGTGGTAGGGGGGGTGGGTGGTAGGGGGCTAAGGGGGGGTGGGTGGTAGGGGGCTAAGGGGGGGTGGGTGGTAGGGGGCTAAGGGGGGGTGGGTGGTAGGGGGCTAAGGGGGGGTGGGTGGTAGGGTTTTTTCTACTAAAGTATACTGCAGAATAGCTGTGCTTCTTGAAAGGCACGATCAGGTGGTTGAGGACTTACAGGCTGGGATGAAGCAGGCAGAGATGTTGTGTCCAGTGGGAGTCCCAGCTGAGTCAGACCCAGTGTTGTGTCCAGTGGGAGGCCCAGCTGAGTAAGACCCAGTGTTGTGTCCAGTGGGAGGCCCAGCTGAGTCAGACCCAGTGTTGTGTCCAGTGGGAGGCCCAGCTGAGTAAGACCCAGTGTTGTGTCCAGTGGGAGGCCCAGCTGAGTAAGACCCAGTGTTGTGTCCAGTGGGAGGCCCAGCTGAGTAAGACCCAGTGTTGTGTCCAGTGGGAGGCCCAGCTGAGTAAGACCCAGTGTTGTGTCCAGTGGGAGGCCCAGCTGAGTAAGACCCAGTGAGGTGTCCAGTGGGAGTCCCAGCTGAGTAAGACCCAGGCAGGAGTGCTAACACAGAGCATCAACAACCTCTACTGCATCACTGTGCCACGGTACCACATTGTTCCACCCTCATTCTCTTCCCCTTTCAACGATTCACAATCTACATAAAGCTTCCCTGTGGGACAAAAAGTCTGATAAACTTTGATAATCACTTATATATTTATTTTTTAGGCTTCTTTTAAGTTTAAATTAAGTGGTACTTGATTTCAATTAATCCCATAGTTAGGGTTAACCCTAACCTATTCCAATAGTTAGTGGGGCTATGTGGAAGGTTATCTTATTACATTCAACAGGCTGGATAATTCTCCTTATTGTGTGGGTTTCACTACAGGAAACTGTCAGAGAGGTAAAGATGAGCATCAGGGACAAACTGCAAGAGATCAACACCCTTCTACCCATCTTGTGTTCAGCCTTGGATAGCAGCTCTGACCAGGATGAGGTAACACCTTTTTATCACACTCAATTGTTCTCACAGCTGTGGAGTTCTGGGAAGTCCAGGTGTGTTTCTCCCTCCTTGGTAACCACATGACTGAAGTGTCTGCTGTCTTATTCAGACTTGTCTCCACATTGTCCTCAGGACACAGAGTCTCACTGAAAGGTCCTTGATGTCACCCCTGTTGTCTCTGAACACGTCCTCACATTATTTAGGGGGAATAGGTGCTATCTACACATACTGTATTAGAAACATACAATATATATAGTCACACATATCTAGATATTTAAGATTAATCAAGGGAAGTAAGCATTATTGGATTTGAAATGTTTTGTTTGACAATTCATTCATTTCAGTTTTTCATTTTTATTTTTGGGAGAAAGGGCAGTGAGTGTTTTTGGATTGTAGGCTGTTGATGTGTCTGATCGAATTAAATCAAACTGCACCTCTCTTGTCCTTTCCTCTCAGGCATGGAATCTTCTGGATCAGAGTTCCTTCCAGGAGACCAGGAACATCAGTCCAGCGAACAGCAGCAACTCTGAAGGTACCAAAAGCTTTGAGATGTTTTTCAGCCCAAATCTTAATTTTCCTTCCAGAGTTGTGACTCACTCAGTTCATTATCTTGATTCTCATTGGACAGAACCTCCTCTCGTCTAGTCTGCTGGGGTTTAGACGCTTCTCTGTAGCTTGGATTTTTTAATTTGAATGCTGTACTGTACCTTGCTGTTGCAAACTGCATTTGCAGGACAAATGAAGGATTATCTCATCTCTCTGCTTACAGACGCTTTCCAGGTCCACAATCAAGAACAAGACTGTTCTCAGGGGTCAGCCCTATGTTCCCACAGCCCATTGAACCTAAATAAAGGTAAGAAGAAAGGTGTGTGCTAAATTTAAGGGTTAGGATTAGGGTTAGGGACCAATGGGCTGTGGGACCAATGGGATGTGGGACCAATGGGCTGTGGGAACATAGGTACCCTCCCCTGTTCTCTGACTTGGGAGGAGGTGAAGCGTAGAGGCGTCCAGCTGGTTGAGACCCACAGACCCAAGAAGACTTCAATACCAACACATGTCTGGAAAAAGGACCGTTTATTAAACTATACCAATGATGAATCTCTGGTGGTGTTTTATTCATTTTGTCTTCCTCTTCCATATCCTGTTGGTCCCTGTGTCTCATCCATTATAAATGAGAAACAGTTTCTAGATAAGTGGGTCACAACACAGTGGAGTCCCTGCTTGCTATGACACATGCTGACATGCTCGCTAACACAATAGAGCCATGATCAGCTGACCTCCTGGAACAGACGTGTGAAAAGATGCACAATGCACGATACTTTGGCTCAATGTCATTAATAAGCCAGTGAGCAAATACAATAGATTTTTCAGGTACACATTTTCTGCAGGAAATGCACTTTCTAGTTTACCATGCTATTACCATACTATTACTATGTATTACTATGCTATTACTATGCTGTTCATCTACTAATACTGTACTGTGCTATTACTATACTATTACTATGCTATTACTATGCTATTAGTATGCTATTACTGTACTATTAATATGCTATTACTATTCTATTAATATGCTATCACCATGGCAATAATATATGACTATACTATTACTATGCAATTACTATGCTATTACTATGCTATTACTATGCTATTACTATGCTATTACTGTACCATTACTATGCTATTACTACGCTATTAGTATGCTATTACTGTACTATTACTATGCTATTACAATACTATTACTATGTATTACTATGCTGTTAATATACTAATACTGTACTGTGCTATTACTATACTATTACTATGCTATTACTATGCTATTAGTATGCTATTACTGTACTATTACTAGGCTATTACTATTCTATTAATATGCTATTACTATACTATTACTATGCTATTACTGTACTATTACTATGCTATTACTATATTATTACTATTGACCGTTTCTGAGATGTCCCTGGGTGTGTGGATGCTTCTCTCGCCAGCGTCTCTAGCGCAGTAGTAATCATAGCTGCACCATCACCATGGCAATACTATGTATTTTCAGATTTGAAATAAAATTAATTTCAGCTATCAGCTTTCAGCATTCCAAAACATTTTCTGCAGGAAATGCATTTTCTAATTTACCATGCTATTACCATACTATTACTATATATTACTATGCTATTACTATGCTGTTAATATACTAATACTGTATTGTGCTATTACTATACTATTACTATGCTATTACTATGCTATTAGTATGCTATTAATGTACTATTACTATGCTATTACAATACTATTACTATGTTATTACTATTGACCGTTTATGAGATGTCCCTGGGTGTGTGGATGCTTCTCTCGCCAGCGTCTATAGCGCCGTAGTAATCATAGCTGCAGTATCATGTATCATGGCAATACTATGTATTTTCAGATTTGAAATAAAATTAATTTCAGCTATCAGCTTTCAGCATTCCAAAACATTTTCTGCAGGAAATGCATTTTCTAATTTACCATGCTATTACCATACTATTACTATGTATTACTATGCTGTTAATATACTAATACTGTAATGTGCTATTACTATACTATTACTATGCTATTAGTATGCTATTACTGTACTATTGCTATACTATTAATATGCTATTACTATGCTATTACTGTACTATTACTATGCTAGTACTATATTATTACTATGCTATTACTGTACTATTACTATACTATTACTGTATTATTACTATTGACCGTTTCTGAGATGTCCCTGGGTGTGTGGATGCTTCTCTCGCCAGCGTCTATAGCGCATTAGCAATCATAGCTGCACCATCACCATGGCAATACTATGTATTTTCAGATTTGAAATAAAATTCATTTCAGCTATCAGCTTTCAGCATTCCAAAACATTTTCTGCAGGAAATGCATTTTCTAATTTACCATGCTATTACCATACTATTACTATGTATTACTATGCTGTTAATATACTAATACTGTAATGTGCTATTACTATACTATTACTATGCTATTAGTATGCTATTACTGTACTATTGCTATACTATTAATATGCTATTACTATGCTATTACTGTACTATTACTATGCTAGTACTATATTATTACTATGCTATTACTGTACTATTACTATACTATTACTGTATTATTACTATTGACCGTTTCTGAGATGTCCCTGGGTGTGTGGATGCTTCTCTCGCCAGCGTCTATAGCGCATTAGCAATCATAGCTGCACCATCACCATGGCAATACTATGTATTTTCAGATTTGAAATAAAATTTATTTCAGCTATCAGCTTTCAGCATTCCAACACATTTTCTGCAGGAAATGCACTTTCTAGTTTACCATGCTATTACCATACTATTACTATATATGACTATACTATTACTATGCAATTACTATGCTATTAGTATGCTATTACTGTACTATTACTATGCTATTACAATACTATTACTATGTATTACTATGTATTACTATGCTGTTAATATACTAATACTGTACTGTGCTATTACTATACTATTACTATGCTATTACTATGCAATTAGTATGCTATTACTGTACTATTACTAGGCTATTACTATACTATTAATATGCTATTACTATACTATTGATATGCTATTACTGTACTATTACTATGCTAGTACTATATTATTACTATTGACCGTTTATGAGATGTCCCTGGGTGTGTGGATGCTTCTCTCGCCAGCGTCTATAGCGCATTAGTAATCATAGCTGCACCATCACCATGGCAATACTATGTATTTCCAGATTTGAAATAAAATTTATTTCAGCTATCAGCTTTCAGCATTCCAACACATTTTCTGCAGGAAATGCACTTTCTAGTTTACCATGCTATTACCATGCTATTACCATACTATTACTATATATTACTATGCTATTACTATGCTGTTAATATACTAATACTGTACTGTGCTATTACTATACAGATTTGAAATAAAATTAATTTCAGCTATCAGCTTTCAACATTCCAACACATTTTCTGCAGGAAATGCACTTTCTAGTTTACCATGCTATTACCATACTATTACTATGCTATTACTGTACTATTACTATGCTATTACAATACTATTACTATGTATTACAATGTATTACTATGCTGTTAATATACTAATACTGTACTGTGCTATTACTACTATACTATTACTATGCTATTACTATGCTATTAGTATGCTATTACTGTACTATTACTAGGCTATTACTATACTATTAATATGCTATTACTATACTATTGATATGCTATTACTATGCTATTACTATGCTATTACTGTACTATTACTATGCTATTGCTATATTATTACTATTGACCGTTTATGAGATGTCCCTGGGTGTGTGGATGCTTCTCTCGCCAGCGTCTATAGCGCAGTAGCAATCATAGCTGCATCATCACCATGGCAATACTATGTATTTTCAGATTTAAAATAAAATTTATTTCAGCTATCAGCTTTCAACATTCCAACACATTGTCTGCAGGAAATGCACTTTCTAGTTTACCATGCTATTACCGTTCAGATTCAGATTCAGATTACTTTATTGAGCCCGAGGGAAACTCCTTTGTATCAACGGCACACAGTCTCGCAAAGCACATAAGGGTAAGGGTGTGAGGTAAAAGATTAGAAAGTGTACACAGGGATAGGGGGGTGGGGGCAATAACAATAATTAAAGCGGTAGGTGCGGAGGATGGGGGGGGGGCATAGGCTTGGATAAGTGATTATGTACAGGCTATACAATTACAATTATACAAGTGATGGTCTCATAGAATATACAGTATTATAACAGGATGTACATGATTGACAGTTTTTTGTGCAGAATATACAGGATGTACAGGATAAAGTGCAGGTTACAGACTATACCGTTATAGTCTATACAATTCAATTACAATTATGCAAGTAATTGGTCTTGCTGAATATACAGTGTTATGTCAGGATATACAGGATTTACAGGTTTTTAGCACAATATACATAGTTATATTACAGTTGTACCAGAATATTGCCAAATATGTATTGTTATGTTACAGAATGTTGCGTCAGACTATTGCCTAATGTTCATTGTTATATCACTGGATGTTATGCTATTTCACAGAATATACAGTTGGCTTACTTTCCAATGGTGTGAGGAATTGTAAAGTTTGAGGGCCACAGGCAGGAATGACTTCCTGTGGCGCTCCGTGGTGCATTTCGGGAGGATGAGTCTCCCGCTGAAAGTACTCCATTGTCCGGCCAGCACATTGTGGAGTGGGTGGGAGGTACTGTCCAGGATGGCGTTGAGTTTGGCCAGCATCCTCCTCTCCGACACCACTGCCAGAGAGTCCAGCTCTACCCCCACAATGTCACCGGCCTTCCGGATCAGTTTGTTGAGCCTGTTGGCATCCGCTGCCCTCAACCTGCGGCCCCAGCAGGCAACAGCATAGAGGATAGCACTGGCCACCACGGACTCATAAAACATCCTCAGCATTGTCCAGCAGACGTCGAAGGACCTCAGCCTCCTAAGAAAGTAGAGATGGCTCTGGCCCTTCTTATAAACGGCTTGAGTGTACTTGCCCAGTCCAGTTTGTTGTCCAAGTGAACACCCAGGTACTTCTAATCCTCAATGGTGTCCACACTGACCGCCTGAATGGAAACAGGGGTCACTGTTGTCCTGGTCCTTCTCAGGTCGATGACCAGCTCCTTGCACTTAGCCGCATTAAGCTGCAGATGATTCCGCTCACACCATGCGACAAAGTTCCCCACCATAGTCCTGTACTCGGCCTCCTCCCCATCGCTGATACAGCCCACCACAGCAGAGTCATCAGAGAACTTCTGAAGGTGGCAGGACTCTGTGTGGTAGCTGAAATCCGTGGTATAGATGGTGAAGAGGAAGGGGGAGAGGACAGTTCCCTGGGGGGCCCCAGTGTTGCTGACCACACTGTCCGACACACAGTGCTGTAAGCGCACATGTTGTGGTCTGCCAGTCAGGTAGTCAACAATCCAGGACACCAGGGAGTTATCCACCTGCATCTCTGCCAGCTTCTCACCCAGTTGGCCGGATGGTGTTGAAGGCACTGGAGAAGTCTAGGAACAGGATCCTCACAGTGCTTGCCGGCTTGTCTAGATGAGTATAACAGCGGTCGAGCAGGAAGAGGATGGCGTCCTCTACTCCCAGCCGGGGCTGGTAGGCGAACTGAAGGGGGTCCAGTAAGGGTCCGACCATGGGCCGCAGCTGTTCCAGCACCAGTCTCTCCAGGGTCTTCATAATGTGGGAGGTCAGTGCCACCGGTCTGTAGTCCTTGGATCCGCTGGGGCGCGGCGTCTTCGGAACAGGGACGAGGCAGTATAATATGCTATTACTATACAATTACTATGCTATTACTATTCTATTACTGTACTATTACTATGCTATTACTATACTATAACTATGCTATTACTATGTGATTACTGTACTATTACTATGCTATTACTATACTATTACTATTGACCGTTTATGAGATGTCCCTGGGTGTGTGGATGCTTCTCTCGCCAGCGTCTATAGCGCAGTAGCAATCATAGCTGCACCATCACCATGGTAATATGTATTGTCAGATTTGAAATAAAATTAATTTCAGCTATCAGCTTTCAGCATTCCAAAACATTTTCTGCGGGAAATGCATTTTCTAGTTTACCATGCTATTACCATACTATTACTATATATTACTATGCTATTACTATGCTATTACTATGCTATTACTGTACTATTACTATGCTATTACTATGCTATTAGTATGCTATTACTATGCTATTACTGTACTATTACTATGCTATTACTATGCTATTAGTATGCTATTACTGTACTACTACTATGCTATTACTATATTATTACTATGCAATTACAATGCTATTACTCTACTACTGCTATGCTATTACTATGCTATTACTGTACTATTACTATGCTATTACTATTTTATTACTATTGACCGTTTATGAGATGTCCCTGGGTGTGTGGATGCTTCTCTCGCCAGCGTCTATAGCGCCGTAGTAATCATAGCTGCAGTATCATGTATCATGGCAATACTATGTATTTTCAGATTTGAAATAAAATTAATTTCAGCTATCAGCTTTCAGCATTCCAACACATTTTCCGCAGGAAATGCACTTTCTAGTTTTCCATGCTATTTCCATGCTATTACCATACTATTACTATATATTACTATGCTATTACTATGCTATTAATATACTAATACTGTACTGTGCTATTACTATATTATTACTATGCTATTACAATGCTATTACTGTACTACTGCTATGCTATTACTATACTATTACTATGCTATTACTGTACTATTACTATGCTAGTACTATGCTATTAGTATGCTATTACTGTACTACTACTATGCTATTACTATATTATTACTATGCTATTACAATGCTATTACTCTACTACTGCTATGCTATTACTATACTATTACTATGCTATTACTGTACTATTACTATGCTATTACTATTTTATTACTATTGACCGTTTATGAGATGTCCCTGGGTGTGTGGATGCTTCTCTCGCCAGCGTCTATAGCGCCGTAGTAATCATAGCTGCAGTATCATGTATCATGGCAATACTATGTATTTTCAGATTTGAAATAAAATTAATTTCAGCTATCAGCTTTCAGCATTCCAAAACATTTTCTGCAGGAAATGCATTTTCTAGTTTACCATGCTATTACTATGCAATTACTATGCTATTACTATGCTATTACTATGCTATTACTATGCTATTACTGTACTATTACTATGCTATTACTATGCTATTAGTATGCTATTACTGTACTACTACTATGCTATTACTATATTATTACTATACTATTACAATGCTATTACTGTACTACTGCTATGCTATTACTATACTATTACTATGCTATTACTGTACTATTACTATGCTAGTACTATTTTATTACTATTGACCGTTTCTGAGATGTCCCTGGGTGTGTGGATGCTTCTCTCGCCAGCGCTATAGCGCAGTAGCAATCATAGCTGCAGTATCATGTATCATGACAATACTATGTATTTTCAGATTTGAAATAAAATTAATTTCAGCTAGTAGCTTTCAGCATTCCAAAACATTTTCTGCAGGAAATGCATTTTCTAGTTTACCATGCTATTACCATACTATTACTATATATTACTATGCTATTACTATGCTGTTAATATACTAATACTGTACTGTGCAATTACTATACTATTATTATGTTATTACTATGCTATTACTATTTTATTACTATTGACCATTTCTGAGATGTCCCTGGGTGTGTGGAAGCTGCCAGCGCCTCTAGCGCATTAGCAATCATAGCCACCCCCCCCCCCATAAAACCTATATATTTTAGGTTTCTATAAATAACCTATATTTGCACTGTCATTTGTTTTTTCATTTTGAATTTTATAATTGAGTTGTCATTCGCACTATCTGTTCATTTTGCACATCTGCTCATTGCATCATTTGCACTAACTGTACATACATGCAACCCTGTAATTTCTGTTTAATACTGTAGCATCTTGTACTATACAGCTGTACATTTGTTCACTTGAATCTGTTCATACCCTGTATATTCTGATTATACTGTTCATACTGTGTATATTCTGAGTATACTTATATTTATAATACTCTGTTGTAATAACTGTTTTGCACTATTCAATTGAAATATTATTACTATACTATTACTATTCTAATAATATATTATTACTATACTGTTACTATGCAATTACTATGCTATTACTATTGACCGTTTCTGAGATGTCCCTGGGTGTGTGTGAGAGAGCTGCTGACTAAAATGCTTGTGTGGGGGGGAGCTTCGAAGTCTGTTTCAAAAAGTATTTCTACTTTGCCAGCATTGCCACAATTTTCATTCTTCATGCTTAATTTTTTAATTAATAGCTAATTTAGTATTGGTCGTAGACAGCTGTCTGTGAAATCAAACAGACCTACACATTTGGTCAGAGCCCTACTAAAGCGAGACATCTCTTGCCCCATATTGATCAATGCAAATTTGGTGACAAATTCGTCAGACTAAGCAAAAAGAACAAGATTTTGAAACTGCGGGTGGAGTCTTCTTTTTGACCTTACAGACATATAAGTGACATCGCTGGTTTCAACAGAGTCTTGGGTCTCCGTATTTTTTGGATTGGACATATAGTTTTGCGTCTAGGTTAACTTGTTTGAGGAGTGAATGTAAATGTATGTTAGTCTCTTGACCGCAGCGCGTTAGCAATCTTAGCTGCAACATCACCGTGGCAACACTAGGTACTTTCAGATTTAAAATGTAAGCTGTCAGCTTTCAGCATTCCAACACCTTTTCTGCTGGAAATATACTTTCTAGTTGTAGCCTGTGGTGGTGTTTGGTCAGTTGAATGTAATGTGACTGTATAGATCCCCACTGACCCGATCTGCACACAGGAACACACACACACCCACACCATTGTGACACACAGGAACACACACACACCCACACCATTGTGACACACAGGAACACACACACACCCACACCATTGTAACACACAGGAACACACCCACACCATTGTAACACACAAGAACACACACACCCACACCATTGTGACACACAGGAACACACACACACCCACACCATTGTGACACACAGGAACACACACACACCCACACCATTGTGACACACAGGAACACACACACACCCACACCATTGTGACACACAGGAACACACACACACCCACACCATTGTGACACACAGGAACACACACACACCCACACCAGTGTGACACACAGGAACACACACACACCCACACCATTGTGACACACAGGAACACACACACCCACACAGGAACACACACACACCCACACCAGTGTGACACACAGGAACACACACACACCCACACCAGTGTGACACACAGGAACACGCACACACCCACACCAGTGTGACACACAGGAACACGCACACACCCACACCAGTGTGACACACAGGAACACACACACACCCACACCATTGTGACACACAGGAACACACACACACCCACACCATTGTGACACACAGGAACACACACACACCCACACCAGTGTGACACACAGGAACACACACACACCCACACCATTGTGACACACAGGAACACACACACACCCACACCAGTGTGACACACAGGAACACACACACACCCACACCAGTGTGACACACAGGAACACACACACACCCACACCAGTGTGACACACAGGAACACACACACACCCACACCATTGTGACACACAGGAACACACACACACCCACACCAGTGTGACACACAGGAACACACACACACCCACACCAGTGTGACACACAGGAACACACACACACCCACACCATTGTGACACACAGGAACACACACACACCCACACCATTGTGACACACAGGAACACACACACACCCACACCAGTGTGACACACAGGAACACACACACACCCACACCAGTGTGACACACAGGAACACACACACACCCACACCAGTGTGACACACAGGAACACACACACACCCACACCAGTGTGACACACAGGAACACACACACACCCACACCAGTGTGACACACAGGAACACACACACACCCACACCATTGTGACACACAGGAACACACACACACCCACACCATTGTGACACACAGGAACACACACACACCCACACCAGTGTGACACACAGGAACACACACACACCCACACCAGTGTGACACACAGGAACACACACACACCCACACCATTGTGACACACAGGAACACACACACACCCACACCATTGTGACACACAGGAACACACACACACCCACACCAGTGTGACACACAGGAACACACACACACCCACACCAGTGTGACACACAGGAACACACACACACCCACACCAGTGTGACACACAGGAACACACACACACCCACACCAGTGTGACACACAGGAACACACACACACCCACACCAGTGTGACACACAGGAACACACACACACCCACACCAGTGTGACACACAGGAACACACACACACCCACACCATTGTGACACACAGGAACACACACACACCCACACCAGTGTGACACACAGGAACACACACACACCCACACCAGTGTGACACACAGGAACACACACACACCCACACCAGTGTGACACACAGGAACACACACACACCCACACCAGTGTGACACACAGGAACACACACACACCCACACCAGTGTGACACACAGGCAGGGAAGCAGGGAAGCGTGAAGCTCAAATGTTTCATGACTGAACAAAGTCAAAACCATTGGATTGATGGACATCGACGTTTCCCATTATTTGAGTTATACAGTCTCCTTCACCAAGGTATGCAGCCTTACCCCCTAGCTTACAGTAAATCCCTCTCCTTCCTGTTCACCACACTGCTGGTACCTCCTCTCCCTGCTGGTACCTCCTCTCCCTGCTGGTACCTCCTCTCCCTGCTGGTACCTCCTCTTCCTGCTGGTACCTCCTCTCCCTGCTGGTACCTCCTCTCCCTGCTGGTACCTCCTCTTCCTGCTGGTACCTCCTCTCCCTGCTGGTACCTCCTCTCCCTGCTGGTACCTCCTCTTCCTGCTGGTACCTCCTCTCCCTGCTGGTACCTCCTCGTCCTGCTGGTACCTCCTCTCCCTGCTGGTACCTCCTCTCCCTGCTGGTACCTCCTCTCCCTGCTGGTACCTCCTCTCCCTGCTGGTACCTCCTCTTCCTGCTGGTACCTCCTCTCCCTGCTGGTACCTCCTCTCCCTGCTGGTACCTCCTCTTCCTGCTGGTACCTCCTCTCCCTGCTGGTACCTCCTCTTCCTGCTGGTACCTCCTCTCCCTGCTGGTACCTCCTCTTCCTGCTGGTACCTCCTCTCCCTGCTGGTACCTCCTCTTCCTGCTGGTACCTCCTCTTCCTGCTGGTACCTCCTCTCCCTGCTGGTACCTCCTCTTCCTGCTGGTACCTCCTCTTCCTGCTGGTACCTCCTCTCCCTGCTGGTACCTCCTCTTCCTGCTGGTACCTCCTCTTCCTGCTGGTACCTCCTCTTCCTGCTGGTACCTCCTCTTCCTGCTGGTACCTCCTCTCCCTGCTGGTACCTCCTCTTCCTGCTGGTACCTCCTCTCCCTGCTGGTACCTCCTCTTCCTGCTGGTACCTCCTCTCCCTGCTGGTACCTCCTCTCCCTGCTGGTACCTCCTCTTCCTGCTGGTACCTCCTCTCCCTGCTGGTACCTCCTCTTCCTGCTGGTACCTCCTCTCCCTGCTGGTACCTCCTCTCCCTGCTGGTACCTCCTCTCCCTGCTGGTACCTCCTCTCCCTGCTGGTACCTCCTCTTCCTGCTGGTACCTCCTCTCCCTGCTGGTACCTCCTCTCCCTGCTGGTACCTCCTCTCCCTGCTGGTACCTCCTCTTCCTGCTGGTACCTCCTCTCCCTGCTGGTACCTCCTCTCCCTGCTGGTACCTCCTCTTCCTGCTGGTACCTCCTCTTCCTGCTGGTACCTCCTCTCCCTGCTGGTACCTCCTCTCCCTGCTGGTACCTCCTCTCCCTGCTGGTACCTCCTCTTCCTGCTGGTACCTCCTCTCCCTGCTGGTACCTCCTCTCCCTGCTGGTACCTCCTCTCCCTGCTGGTACCTCCTCTTCCTGCTGGTACCTCCTCTTCCTGCTGGTACCTCCTCTCCCTGCTGGTACCTCCTCTCCCTGCTGGTACCTCCTCTCCCTGCTGGTACCTCCTCTCCCTGCTGGTACCTCCTCTTCCTGCTGGTACCTCCTCTTCCTGCTGGTACCTCCTCTCCCTGCTGGTACCTCCTCTCCCTGCTGGTACCTCCTCTCCCTGCTGGTACCTCCTCTCCCTGCTGTGACACCAAACTCTCACTCGCCTGTTGGTTCTGCCAGTCAGTCTGAACTATATCCACCACTGTGCTTGAAGCTGCAGTTCGTCTCACATGTCTCTAACATAATTCACCTATTCTACAGTCTGCAATGATCCACAGCCACTCAGAGTGAATACAGAATACATTTGGACCAGAAATGTCCAGTTTACTTGAGCAGCTGAGTTCCTGCTGTTTGTTATACATCTCTTCTATATAGGAGCAGATATCTGAACTCTTTTATTCACTGTCAACGTCTACATTCAACTCCTCAGTGTACCTTTAAGCTGACACACACGTCAGTTGGCACAGCTGGGACTTGAACCAGTGATGTTTGGATTTCTAGCCTGTCTCCCCGTCTGCTCAGCCATCCGGCTTGTCTTTCAACCTGTTTGGGAGAACTTGAGTTGTCCCTGTCCTGATGATGGACGATGTGGAGGCATGAACCCGCTCTGCAGCCAACCTTAGTTTCCGCTGAGTTCTTTCTTGTTTGTTTTTGTTTACAAACATTATTTAAGTCTCAAAATCAAATTAAGATTTTTATGAAAAGAATAATCGTCACGAAAAGTAACATTTTCCAAATGTGTTAAAGGAAATTGAAGTCACTCATTGTAATTACATATCAGCATGTTAAAGTCTTCCTCAAATACTTTTCAAAGCTGTAGAGACAGCAAACAGCACTCTTAATATTATATTACATTTATCAGACGCGTTTATCCAAAGCGACTTACAGTAAGTACAGGCAGATTCTCCCTGTGGGAAGTAGGGTGAAGTGCCTTGTCCAAGTCATGTAGCCACCTGACTCCCCACAATCTAGCTTGGTTCGATGACTCTGGGTAAGTACACACACACACACACACACACACACACACACACACACACACACACACATACAGCGAGAGAGAAAGATGCTTGACATTATTGAAGAGATGTTCTTTTACAAATACATATAGTATGTATAGTATATATATCTACTCATACCTACACATGTAATCAAGATGTTATATTACTGTTATGTCACTGTGTTGATCTTCTGGTTTATTGTGCTTTGTTTAAGCATACTAATGTGATGAATAGGTTGTAGTTTTGTTACTGTTTTTTGGATTCATTGTATATTTGTATCTTATTTATCTTAAATAGTATGTTGCTGGTCCTATGTATATATTTTGTTCTTATATCAACATGTTAAGAATGGCAAATAAAACAAATGTTGATGATGATATGCAGATAAATATTTTAGTCATTCATTCTGAATTATTTCACTCTCTTTCAACCCATTCCCAGATGTACTTCCACCCCTCCCCCCTTCCTCATCCACCACTCCCTCATCCACCCCTCCCCCTCCCTCATCCACCACTCCCCCTCCCTCATCCACCACTCCCCCCTCCCTCATCCACCCCTCCCCCTTCCTCATCCACCCCTCCCCCTTCCTCATCCACCCCTCCCCCTCCCTCATCCACCCCTCCCCCTCCCTCATCCACCCCTCCCCCTTCCTCATCCACCACTCCCCCTCCCTCATCCACCCCTCCCCCTCCCTCATCCACCACTCCCCCCTCCCTCATCCACCCCTCCCCCTTCCTCATCCACCCCTCCCCCTTCCTCATCCACCCCTCCCCCTTCCTCATCCACCCCTCCCCCTCCCTCATCCACCCCTCCCCCTCCCTCATCCACCCCTCCCCCCTCCCTCATCCACCCCTCCCCCCTCCCTCATCCACCCCTCCCTCATCCACCCCTCCCCCTCCCTCATCCACCCCTCCCCCTCCCTCATCCACCCCTCCCCCCTCCCTCATCCACCCCTCCCCCTTCCCCTCCCTCATCCACCCCTCCCCCTCCCTCATCCATCTGGGAAGTGAACAACCTTGACATTTCCTTTGATTGATCTCATCCGTGTCAAAGTCTCTTCCGACGCCTTGTGGGAAAATGAACAGTGATGGATGATGTTCTAGATGCTGTGCCAGGATCAGTGAGCTCACTCAGCCTCACGTGAAGATCGAGCTCAGGCCAGCTCTCCTTACAGAGGGGTGCCATGGTGGAGGTGCAACAGAACTGTGTTACCCATGTTAGATCAGATTCTACTGGTCATATGAACCATTCAGAGTTGTTTCTGGTATTAGGGCTCTTACCCTCCCTGCTCCTAGCGACCTTCAAGTCCTCGAGGAAATATGAGAGACCCTGGAAGACGAGGTGTGTTGGACTAATTACAGCCACCTGCGGCGGTGGCCCTCAGATCCCCAGGCGTTAGGGACAGTAATTAAACCATGGTGATGAAGGGAGGGGCAGCACCTTCTGACTGGAGAGGGAGGGAGGGGGGCAGGAGGGGGGAGGGAGGGAGGGAGGGGGGCAGGAGGGGGGAGGGGGGGGAGGCGGCCGAGCGTGCCTCCCACACGGTGACGCACAGACATGACATCAGGTGGAGGAGTGCTGAGTGATAATGAGAAGCCAGATTGAGTTTCCTTTCCAGGTGCTGGTGCTCCCTGACCTGGAGAACAATGTGTTCACAGCTTGGGGACCCTCAGCCAGACCCACGTCCCTGACTGGATACTATATGGGACCCTCAGCCAGACCCACGTCCCTGACTGGATACTATATGGGGACCCTCAGCCAGACCACGTCCCTGACTGGATACTATATGGGGACCCTCAGCCAGACCACGTCCCTGACTGGATACTATATGGGGACCCTCAGCCAGACCCACGTCCCTTACTGGATACTATATGGGGACCCTCAGCCAGACCCACGTCCCTGACTGGATACTATATGGGGACCCTCAGCCAGACCCACGTCCCTGACTGGATACTATATGGGGACTCTCAGCCAGACCCACGTCCCTGACTGGATACTATATGGGGACCCTCAGCCAGACCCACGTCCCTGACTGGATACTATATGGGGACCCTCAGCCAGACCCACGTCCCTGACTGGATACTATATGGGGACCCTCAGCCAGACCACGTCCCTGACTGGATACTATATGGGACCCTCAGCCAGACCCACGTCCCTGACTGGATACTATATGGGACCCTCAGCCAGACCCACGTCCCTGACTGGATACTATATGGGGACCCTCAGCCAGACCCACGTCCCTGACTGGATACTATATGGGGACCCTCAGCCAGACCCACGTCCCTGACTGGATACTATATGGGGACCCTCAGCCAGACCCACGTCCCTGACTGGATACTATATGGGGACCCTCAGCCAGACCCACGTCCCTGACTGGATACTATATGGGGACCCTCAGCCAGACCACGTCCCTGACTGGATACTATATGGGGACCCTCAGCCAGACCCACATCCCTGACTGGATACTATATGGGGACCCTCAGCCAGACCACGTCCCTGACTGGATACTATATGGGGACCCTCTTTGAGAAGTGTTCCAGCTTTAACAGGCTTGGTGGATAGTCGCTGTAAAGGCAGTTCTCGGACTGAGCCCAAACTGACGGCAGGGGTGGGCAATTCCAGTCCTCGAGGGCCGCTGTCCTGAAGGTTTTAGATGTTTCCCTGCTCTAGCTCACCTGATTCAAAGGAACGTGTTGTTATGAAGCTCTGTGGAAGCCTGATAATGACCATTCATTAGAATCAGGTGTGCTGGAGCAGGGAAACATCTAAAACCTTCAGGACAGCGGCCCTCAAGGACCAGGATTGCCCCTGCTCTAACTGCTGGTTGACATTTGAAGCATCAATGTTTCCCTGTGGAACAAAGAAGTTGTTCACAAGTTCACAAAGCTTGAAGTGGTAAACAGAAACATGGAGATCCAATACATGAGTTGAATCTGTACTACATAATAAAGCTGTGGTTATTTCCCAGTAATTCAGCTTGAAAACCAACCACATGTGTTTCATTCAGTGTGTTTCCTTTGGGTTGACATGAAATCCTACAGGACATTGACTCACTAGGAACATGTTTGGGCAGTCTTAGGCTTAATGCAGGTCCCTTTAGATTCAGCTTCCAGGATTGTGTTATCTAAGGTGTTGTTGATGCCTGTTGTTTTGCTTTGGAAAGGGATGCATGATAATTGAGGGTTTTTACATAGTGATGATTAGAGTTTGGTTTGGGATAAGGATAGGACTCTGAGCAGTTATCAGGCTGGTAATCAACAGGTTGAATATTAAATTATACTAGTTATATTGAAGTTGAAATAGCACTTGGCAAAAACATAAAACAAAGAAGTTATGGGTTCTCAAGAACTGAGAGATTTTGATGAGGATCTTTTTAACAGATCTGCAAGATATTTATATGGTTAATCTATGCGCAGAGTAAATTGGCAAAGTTGGAGTCTGCTTGATGTTTTTGTGACCCAAATTACTTGAGTCATTTATACTTTGTTTTCAAAGGAATCAACAACAACTTGGGGTGAAATGTTGCCATAAAAGAGGATATTTCATGGTTTTCAAGTGCATCTTCTTAAACTGATTGTGGGATCCAGAGACGCAGTAACAGAGGTGACCTTTACAAAGCCCAACAGTTCTCTTATTTATAGATGATTTATTTTTACTTTAGCTTTACAGCGTCCTACACAAGTTGTCACTGTTACATTTTAAGATCTACGCACATTAAATCCCGCCTCTCTGATTACTCTTGGCTTGGGAACTTCTCACCCACTAATCTGTGTTGATGCATCATCTTCCATTTTTAGATCCATCAGACAGAATCTGTGACTCAGTGTTTAACTGTTCAAATACAGTTTTGTGTAATTGAACAGTCGTGTGTAATTTAAATACTTTTCTGTCAGAAATACGTTCTGGAATAGTGTCAGGGGTGCCAACAACTTTGTCTCCTGACTGTAAGTATCTATCAGGGTTTTTAATATTCTGTGTATGTCTATGGAACAGTTAGAGGTGACCTATACATTCAAGGGAGGATGCTATAAATTAGAGCAAGACTTGGCAGAACCCTTTAGTTCTCCATGCAGATGTTGGCACCGAGAGAGAGATCCACCTCAGCTGCATGGTGTCTGTAATATATCTTACAACAACAACAACAACAACAACAAAAAGCAAGTAAGAAAAAGTTCTGAGAGCTATTTCTGTCTGGTGATGTGTGTTATCTCAGTGTGAGGGAAGGGTGGCTTTGAATCCTAAAATGCGCCACAGAAAACAGTGAGTTTTCCAACCGTTGTGAAAACTTGTGGATACACATGAAAGACACAGACACAGGCAACAATCCACTCTCACACACTCTCACCTGTTTTCCATTCCAGCTCATTAAGATGAGCTAAACCTCCCAGTCTTAACGCTGAACCCAAGAACAAACCTTAGGTGGAAACGGGACATGCAGTGAACCTTAAGTGATGGATGGTTGTCAGAGACTTTAGCCATGGATTCTGTTTCTGCACATTCATCCCAGTATTGATTTCCTTAATAAAGAACATTGAAATCCTAGTATTCCACCCGTCTGTGAAGCGTCTGTGAACCAGAGGTGGAGTCGTCTGTGATTCAGAGGTGGAGTCGTCTGTGATTCAGAGGTGGAGTCGTCTGTGATTCAGAGGTGGAGTCGTCTGTGAACCAGTGGTGGAGTCGTCTGTGATTCAGAGGTGGAGTCGTCTGTGATTCAGAGGTGGAGTCGTCTGTGAACCAGTGGTGGAGTCGTCTGTGAACCAGAGGTGGAGTCGTCTGTGATTCAGAGGTGGAGTCGTCTGTGAACCAGTGGTGGAGTCGTCTGTGATTCAGAGGTGGAGTCGTCTGTGAACCAGTGGTGGAGTCGTCTGTGAACCAGAGGTGGAGTCGTCTGTGATTCAGAGGTGGAGTCGTCTGTGATTCAGAGGTGGAGTCGTCTGTGATTCAGAGGTGGAGTCGTCTGTGATTCAGATGTGGAGTCGTCTGTGAACCAGAGGTGGAGTCGTCTGTGATTCAGAGGTGGAGTCGTCTGTGATTCAGAGGTGGAGTCGTCTGTGAACCAGTGGTGGAGTCGTCTGTGAACCAGAGGTGGAGTCGTCTGTGATTCAGAGGTGGAGTCGTCTGTGAACCAGTGGTGGAGTCGTCTGTGATTCAGAGGTGGAGTCGTCTGTGATTCAGAGGTGGAGTCGTCTGTGAACCAGTGGTGGAGTCGTCTGTGAACCAGAGGTGGAGTCGTCTGTGATTCAGAGGTGGAGTCGTCTGTGAACCAGTGGTGGAGTCGTCTGTGATTCAGAGGTGGAGTCGTCTGTGATTCAGAGGTGGAGTCGTCTGTGAACCAGTGGTGGAGTCGTCTGTGATTCAGATGTGGAGTCGTCTGTGATTCAGATGTGGAGTCGTCTGTGATTCAGAGGTGGAGTCGTCTGTGATTCAGATGTGGAGTCGTCTGTGATTCAGAGGTGGAGTCGTCTGTGATTCAGAGGTGGAGTCGTCTGTGATTCAGAGGTGGAGTCGTCTGTGAACCAGTGGTGGAGTCGTCTGTGATTCAGATGTGGAGTCGTCTGTGATTCAGATGTGGAGTCGTCTGTGATTCAGAGGTGGAGTCGTCTGTGATTCAGAGGTGGAGTCGTCTGTGATTCAGAGGTGGAGTCGTCTGTGAACCAGTGGTGGAGTCGTCTGTGATTCAGATGTGGAGTCGTCTGTGATTCAGATGTGGAGTCGTCTGTGATTCAGAGGTGGAGTCGTCTGTGATTCAGATGTGGAGTCGTCTGTGATTCAGAGGTGGAGTCGTCTGTGATTCAGAGGTGGAGTCGTCTGTGATTCAGAGGTGGAGTCGTCTGTGAACTCTCCTTCCTTCATTTAATTATTGCTCAGCCTGTGTCTCTGCAGCTCAGCCTGTGTCTCTGCAGCTCAGCCTGTGTCTCTGCAGCTCAGCCTGTGTCTCTGCAGCTCAGTCTGTGTCTCTGCAGCTCAGCCTGTTTCTCTGCAGCTCAGCCTGTGTCTCTGCAGCTTAGTGGTTGGTTGGATGGTTGTGTGGCTGGTTAGAAGGAAGAGCACAGGCCTGAGGCTGGTTAGAGGCCTGAGGCTGGTTAGAGGCCTGAGGCTGGTTAGAGGCCTGAGGCTGGTTAGAAGGAAGAGTCGGTGAGAGTTAGACAGTCAAAGTGTTGACATTGAAGGCACAGTGATTCTGCAGCACGACAGACGGCCGATCTAATTAAACTAACGATCATATTATCTACCTACACTTGATCCAATAACCCCCCCTCCCCCCCCCCCAACGCAGCCAAAACAGAATCTAATGGTTATCTCCTCTCCTTACCTCCTGCACCCCTGTGTCTACACCACATCTGTCCCTGTCTCCTTCCCAGAACGTGCTTTGAGAACTCCATTCATTCATCTTCTCTCCTCCTTCACCATCCTGCCCTCTGCTTTTTACACCATCTTACTATCCAATCGCTCCCCCAGGATCATTTAACAACAACTAGCTTTCGCACCAGGAATGCAAGCAGATCCAGCTGTCAGATTTTGGTGTGTCTCTATTGTTAGACGACAAAGGTTATATTTAAATGGAACCCTTCCTTGCTGAAGCATTACAGGATTACTCTATATCCTTGAAGAAGGTCAAAATAGTAATAAGGTCCATGAAAACCTGCAGTAACGTGCAGACACTGCGATAACTGTATGACAATAAATTATTGTAAACAGGCCCAACAATTTCCTTAAGGTCAGCTGTACAGTAATATGCATATACTTTGACAATCGTGGTGGCTGTGCTGTGTGTTTGTGTGTGTTTGTGTTTGTGTGTGTTTGTGTGTGTGCAGACTAACAGCAATAGTGCATACAAGACCTCACATCAATTCAAGCCAAAGACACTCAGTGGTATCGACAAGCAGTTCTTCTCTCATCGATGGCCACTCTCCACCATGTCTGGCATCTCAAACGTGATTGGCCTTGACACAAAGTCACAAACAGCCTCGCAAACCTTGTCTTATTTTCATGACCTGCACTCCACATGTGCCTGTGAGTGAACAAACCTGCTCCTGCACCTTCCCAGTCACATCCTCTCCTTCCCCCTCACATCCTCTCCTTCCCAGTCACATCCTCTCCTTCCCCCTCACATCCTCTCCTTCCCAGTCACATCCTCTCCTTCCCCCTCACATCCTCTCCTTCCCCCTCACATCCTCTCCTTCCCCCTCACATCCTCTCCTTCCCCCTCACATCCTCTCCTTCCCCCTCACATCCTCTCCTTCCCCCTCACATCCTCTCCTTCCCAGTCACATCCTCTCCTTCCCAGTCACATCCTCTCCTTCCCCCTCACATCCTCTCCTTCCCCCTCAAATCCTCTCCTTCCCCCTCAAATCCTCTCCTTCCCAGTCACATCCTCTCCTTCCCAGTCAAATCCTCTCCTTCCCCCTCAAATCCTCTCCTTCCCAGTCACATCCTCTCCTTCCCCCTCACATCCTCTCCTTCCCCCTCACATCCTCTCCTTCCCCCTCACATCCTCTCCTTCCCCCTCACATCCTCTCCTTCCCCCTCACATCCTCTCCTTCCCCCTCACATCCTCTCCTTCCCCCTCACATCCTCTCCTTCCCCCTCACATCCTCTCCTTCCCAGTCACATCCTCTCCTTCCCAGTCACATCCTCTCCTTCCCCCTCACATCCTCTCCTTCCCCCTCAAATCCTCTCCTTCCCCCTCAAATCCTCTCCTTCCCAGTCACATCCTCTCCTTCCCCCTCAAATCCTCTCCTTCCCCCTCAAATCCTCTCCTTCCCAGTCACATCCTCTCCTTCCCAGTCAAATCCTCTCCTTCCCCCTCAAATCCTCTCCTTCCCAGTCACATCCTCTCCTTCCCCCTCACATCCTCTCCTTCCCCCTCAAATCCTCTCCTTCCCCCTCAAATCCTCTCCTTCCCCCTCAAATCCTCTCCTTCCCCCTCAAATCCTCTCCTTCCCAGTCACATCCTCTCCTTCCCAGTCACATCCTCTCCTTCCCCCTCACATCCTCTCCTTCCCAGTCACATCCTCTCCTTCCCCCTCACATCCTCTCCTTCCCAGTCACATCCTCTCCTTCCCCCTCACATCCTCTCCTTCCCAGTCACATCCTCTCCTTCCCCCTCACATCCTCTCCTTCCCCCTCACATCCTCTCCTTCCCAGTCACATCCTCTCCTTCCCCCTCACATCCTCTCCTTCCCCCTCACATCCTCTCCTTCCCAGTCACCCTCACATCCTCTCCTTCCCAGTCACATCCTCTCCTTCCCAGTCACATCCTCTCCTTCCCCCTCACATCCTCTCCTTCCCCCTCACATCCTCTCCTTCCCAGTCACATCCTCTCCTTCCCAGGCACATCCTCTCCTTCCCCCTCACATCCTCTCCTTCCCAGTCACATCCTCTCCTTCCCAGGCACATCCTCTCCTTCCCCCTCACATCCTCTCCTTCCCAGTCACATCCTCTCCTTCCCTCTCACATCCTCTCCTTCCCAGTCACATCCTCTCCTTCCCAGTCACATCCTCTCCTTCCCCCTCACATCCTCTCCTTCCCCCTCACTTCCTCTCCTTCCTAGTCACATCCTCTCCTTCCCAGTCACATCCTCTCCTTCCCCCTCACATCCTCTCCTTCCCCCTCACATCCTCTCCTTCCCAGTCACATCCTCTCCTTCCCAGGCACATCCTCTCCTTCCCCCTCACATCCTCTCCTTCCCAGTCACATCCTCTCCTTCCCCCTCACTTCCTCTCCTTCCTAGTCACATCCTCTCTTTCCCAGTCACATCCTCTCCTTCCCCCTCACATCCTCTCCTTCCCCCTCACATCCTCTCCTTCCCCCTCACATCCTCTCCTTCCCAGTCACATCCTCTCCTTCCCCCTCACTTCCTCTCCTTCCTAGTCACATCCTCTCCTTCCCAGTCACATCCTCTCCTTCCCAGTCACATCCTCTCCTTCCCAGTCACATCCTCTCCTTCCCCCTCACATCCTCTCCTTCCCCCTCACATCCTCTCCTTCCCAGTCACATCCTCTCCTTCCCAGTCACATCCTCTCCTTCCCCCTCACATCCTCTCCTTCCCAGTCACATCCTCTCCTTCCCCCTCACTTCCTCTCCTTCCTAGTCACATCCTCTCTTTCCCAGTCACATCCTCTCCTTCCCCCTCACATCCTCTCCTTCCCCCTCACATCCTCTCCTTCCCCCTCACATCCTCTCCTTCCCAGTCACATCCTCTCCTTCCCCCTCACTTCCTCTCCTTCCTAGTCACATCCTCTCCTTCCCAGTCACATCCTCTCCTTCCCAGTCACATCCTCTCCTTCCCCCTCACATCCTCTCCTTCCCCCTCACATCCTCTCCTTCCCAGTCACATCCTCTCCTTCCCCCTCACTTCCTCTCCTTCCTAGTCACATCCTCTCCTTCCCAGTCACATCCTCTCCTTCCCAGTCACATCCTCTCCTTCCCAGTCACATCCTCTCCTTCCCCCTCACATCCTCTCCTTCCCCCTCACATCCTCTCCTTCCCAGTCACATCCTCTCCTTCCCCCTCACTTCCTCTCCTTCCTAGTCACATCCTCTCCTTCCCAGTCACATCCTCTCCTTCCCAGTCACATCCTCTCCTTCCCCCTCACATCCTCTCCTTCCCAGTCACTTCCTCTCCTTCCTAGTCACATCCTCTCCTTCCCAGTCACATCCTCTCCTTCCCAGGCACATCCTCTCCTTCCCCCTCACATCCTCTCCTTCCCCCTCACTTCCTCTCCTTCCTAGTCACATCCTCTCCTTCCCAGTCACATCCTCTCCTTCCCCCTCACATCCTCTCCTTCCCAGTCACATCCTCTCCTTCCCCCTCACATCCTCTCCTTCCCCCTCACATCCTCTCCTTCCCCCTCACATCCTCTCCTTCCCCCTCACATCCTCTCCTTCCCAGTCACATCCTCTCCTTCCCCCTCACATCCTCTCCTTCCCCCTCACATCCTCTCCTTCCCAGTCACATCCTCTCCTTCCCCCTCACTTCCTCTCCTTCCTAGTCACATCCTCTCCTTCCCAGTCACATCCTCTCCTTCCCAGTCACATCCTCTCCTTCCCAGTCACATCCTCTCCTTCCCCCTCACATCCTCTCCTTCCCCCTCACATCCTCTCCTTCCCAGTCACATCCTCTCCTTCCCCCTCACTTCCTCTCCTTCCTAGTCACATCCTCTCCTTCCCAGTCACATCCTCTCCTTCCCAGTCACATCCTCTCCTTCCCCCTCACATCCTCTCCTTCCCAGTCACTTCCTCTCCTTCCTAGTCACATCCTCTCCTTCCCAGTCACATCCTCTCCTTCCCAGGCACATCCTCTCCTTCCCCCTCACATCCTCTCCTTCCCCCTCACTTCCTCTCCTTCCTAGTCACATCCTCTCCTTCCCAGTCACATCCTCTCCTTCCCCCTCACATCCTCTCCTTCCCAGTCACATCCTCTCCTTCCCCCTCACATCCTCTCCTTCCCCCTCACATCCTCTCCTTCCCCCTCACATCCTCTCCTTCCCCCTCACATCCTCTCCTTCCCAGTCACATCCTCTCCTTCCCAGTCAAATCCTCTCCTTCCCCCTCACATCCTCTCCTTCCCAGTCACATCCTCTCCTTCCCAGTCACATCCTCTCCTTCCCAGGCACATCCTCTCCTTCCCCCTCACATCCTCTCCTTCCCAGGCACATCCTCTCCTTCCCCCTCACATCCTCTCCTCCCCAGTCACATCCTCTCCTTCCCCCTCACATCCTCTCCTTCCCAGTCACATCCTCTCCTTCCCAGTCACATCCTCTCCTTCCCAGTCACATCCTCTCCTTCCCCCTCACATCCTCTCCTTCCCAGTCACATCCTCTCCTTCCCCCTCACATCCTCTCCTTCCCCCTCACATCCTCTCCTTCCCAGTCACATCCTCTCCTTCCCCCTCACATCCTCTCCTTCCCCCTCACATCCTCTCCTTCCCAGGCACATCCTCTCCTTCCCAGTCACATCCTCTCCTTCCCCCTCACATCCTCTCCTTCCCAGGCACATCCTCTCCTTCCCCCTCACATCCTCTCCTTCCCAGGCACATCCTCTCCTCCTCCCTCACATCCTCTCCTTCCCCCTCACATCCTCTCCTTCCCAGTCACATCCTCTCCTTCCCAGTCACATCCTCTCCTTCCCAGTCACATCCTCTCCTTCCCAGTCACATCCTCTCCTTCCCCCTCACATCCTCTCCTTCCCCCTCACATCCTCTCCTTCCCCCTCACATCCTCTCCTTCCCAGTCACATCCTCTCCTTCCCAGTCACATCCTCTCCTTCCCCCTCACATCCTCTCCTTCCCAGTCACATCCTCTCCTTCCCAGTCACATCCTCTCCTTCACCCTCACATCCTCTCCTTCCCCCTCACATCCTCTCCTTCCCAGTCACCCTCACATCCTCTCCTTCCCCCTCACATCCTCTCCTTCCCCCTCACATCCTCTCCTTCCCCCTCACATCCTCTCCTTCCCCCTCACATCCTCTCCTTCCCCCTCACATCCTCTCCTTCCCAGTCACATCCTCTCCTTCCCAGTCACATCCTCTCCTTCCCCCTCACATCCTCTCCTTCCCCCTCAAATCCTCTCCTTCCCCCTCAAATCCTCTCCTTCCCAGTCACATCCTCTCCTTCCCCCTCAAATCCTCTCCTTCCCCCTCAAATCCTCTCCTTCCCAGTCACATCCTCTCCTTCCCAGTCAAATCCTCTCCTTCCCCCTCAAATCCTCTCCTTCCCAGTCACATCCTCTCCTTCCCCCTCACATCCTCTCCTTCCCCCTCAAATCCTCTCCTTCCCCCTCAAATCCTCTCCTTCCCCCTCAAATCCTCTCCTTCCCCCTCAAATCCTCTCCTTCCCAGTCACATCCTCTCCTTCCCAGTCACATCCTCTCCTTCCCCCTCACATCCTCTCCTTCCCAGTCACATCCTCTCCTTCCCCCTCACATCCTCTCCTTCCCAGTCACATCCTCTCCTTCCCCCTCACATCCTCTCCTTCCCCCTCACATCCTCTCCTTCCCCCTCACATCCTCTCCTTCCCAGTCACATCCTCTCCTTCCCCCTCACATCCTCTCCTTCCCCCTCACATCCTCTCCTTCCCAGTCACCCTCACATCCTCTCCTTCCCAGTCACATCCTCTCCTTCCCAGTCACATCCTCTCCTTCCCCCTCACATCCTCTCCTTCCCCCTCACATCCTCTCCTTCCCAGTCACATCCTCTCCTTCCCAGGCACATCCTCTCCTTCCCCCTCACATCCTCTCCTTCCCAGTCACATCCTCTCCTTCCCCCTCACATCCTCTCCTTCCCAGTCACATCCTCTCCTTCCCAGTCACATCCTCTCCTTCCCCCTCACATCCTCTCCTTCCCCCTCACTTCCTCTCCTTCCTAGTCACATCCTCTCCTTCCCAGTCACATCCTCTCCTTCCCCCTCACATCCTCTCCTTCCCCCTCACATCCTCTCCTTCCCCCTCACATCCTCTCCTTCCCCCTCACATCCTCTCCTTCCCCCTCACATCCTCTCCTTCCCCCTCACATCCTCTCCTTCCCAGTCACATCCTCTCCTTCCCCCTCACATCCTCTCCTTCCCAGTCACCCTCACATCCTCTCCTTCCCAGTCACATCCTCTCCTTCCCAGTCACATCCTCTCCTTCCCCCTCACATCCTCTCCTTCCCCCTCACATCCTCTCCTTCCCAGTCACATCCTCTCCTTCCCAGGCACATCCTCTCCTTCCCCCTCACATCCTCTCCTTCCCAGTCACATCCTCTCCTTCCCCCTCACATCCTCTCCTTCCCAGTCACATCCTCTCCTTCCCAGTCACATCCTCTCCTTCCCCCTCACATCCTCTCCTTCCCCCTCACTTCCTCTCCTTCCTAGTCACATCCTCTCCTTCCCAGTCACATCCTCTCCTTCCCCCTCACATCCTCTCCTTCCCCCTCACATCCTCTCCTTCCCCCTCACATCCTCTCCTTCCCCCTCACATCCTCTCCTTCCCCCTCACATCCTCTCCTTCCCCCTCACATCCTCTCCTTCCCAGTCACATCCTCTCCTTCCCCCTCACATCCTCTCCTTCCCAGTCACATCCTCTCCTTCCCCCTCACATCCTCTCCTTCCCCCTCACATCCTCTCCTTCCCCCTCACATCCTCTCCTTCCCCCTCACATCCTCTCCTTCCCAGTCACATCCTCTCCTTCCCCCTCACATCCTCTCCTTCCCAGTCACATCCTCTCCTTCCCCCTCACATCCTCTCCTTCCCCCTCACATCCTCTCCTTCCCCCTCACATCCTCTCCTTCCCAGTCACATCCTCTCCTTCCCCCTCACATCCTCTCCTTCCCCCTCACATCCTCTCCTTCCCAGTCACCCTCACATCCTCTCCTTCCCAGGTCTGTTTCATTTTATGGCCCAGTTTTTTATTGTTGTCAAGGTTGTAAGGTTATAGGTTCTCCCATCACTATGTTTTATGGAGGGGTGAGGGGACAGAGGGGGAGGGAGGGAGGGAGAGGGGACGGAGGGAGAGGGGACGGAGGGGGAGGGGAGGGAGGGAGGGAGAGGGGGAGGGAGGGAGGGAGGGGGAGTGGAGGGAGGGAGAGGGGACTCACAGTTATATTGACTTCTCTCTCTACCTTTACCCTTGTCCATATTTGCATGTGTCAAATGATTAGCACTGCAGCAGTGATAAATAAGCCTGGCTTATATGGCCAAAGGTGGATGTTGGAATACCGGAGGAGACAGAATGGATATCAGGACACTGATGATCACTGTGCCTCTGTGGATGATCTCTGTTAGTGTGATGGATGACTGCATCACGTGTACAGTAGACACGCTGCGTGCTAAACATGTAGAGGAAGCAGAACTGGACTGGAGAAGCTTATCTGGTTTCCACAGGCGCCACACACTGCAGGCTCCCTCTGGGTCCAGCACAGGCAGGGGAGCACCACACACTGCAGGCTCCCTCTGGGTCCAGCACAGGCAGGGGAGCACCACAGACTGCAGGCTCCCTCTGGGTCCAGCACAGGCAGGAAAGGCACCACACACTGCAGGCTCCCTCTGGGTCCAGCACAGGGCACCACACACTGCAGGCTCCCTCTGGGTCCAGCACAGGGCACCACACACTGCAGGCTCCCTCTGGGTCCAGCACAGGCAGGGGAGCACCACAGACTGCAGGCTCCCTCTGGGTCCAGCACAGGCAGGGGAGGCACCACAGACTGCAGGCTCCCTCTGGGTCCAGCACAGGCAGGGGAGCACCACAGACTGCAGGCTCCCTCTGGGTGCAGCACAGGCAGGGGAGGCACCACAGACTGCAGGCTCCCTCTGGGTCCAGCACAGGCAGGAAAGGCACCACAGACTGCAGGCTCCCTCTGGGTCCAGCACAGGCAGGGGAGGCACCACAGACTGCAGGCTCCCTCTGGGTCCAGCACAGGCAGGGGAGCACCACAGGGCACAGCCTGCAGCACAGGGCACTCAAACTCTCACACACTGCTGTAACCACACTTTCAGAACCCAATAGATCAATTCAAAGCTTTAAATAAGTTGGCTTGCAGCCTTGCAAGTAAGGTGGCTCAGTGGTTAAGGCGTTGGGCTTGTGATCAGAAGGTTGCTGTTGTGGTGTGCTTGTCACTCCACCCTACTTTCCTCAGGGTGAATGTCCCTGTACTTGCTGTAAGTTGCTCTGGTGCGTCTGATAAATGACTAAATGAAAATACTCATTGTGCTATCTTTACGAATAATGAGCTTTGAAAATCAAACGCTGACATGCCTGCAACATCCATCAGTTTGCAGAACAGCAGAATCTGCTTAGTGAAAAGTTTTATCTTTTACAGTTTAGATGAGGTTCTATTCTGTTGGCCGTCACATAACAGACTCACTGCTTCAAACTGACCAGGATTCAACACAGACATGAAGCTGTTTTTGTTTAGTACAATGATCATTGTTTGAAGAAGAAAAAAATATCACAGACTTTGAATTCTTATTGTTGACAATTATTTGACGGTTATCCTCTATTCTTAATTATAAAAAATTAAAAAAAAGAATTACGGACCCCCTACAGTTACACCAACTGACCTTGAGTTTGAACACATGTTGGGCTGGTTCAGTGAGATGTGGAGAATCAGCTGAACGAAGGAAACATGTTCCTGTATCGATGACGTTGGTGAAGAGAGGGGAGAAACATTTACATTTATTCATTTAGCAGACGCTTTTATCCAAAGCGACTTACAGTAAGTACAGGGACATTCTCCCTGAGGCAAGTAGGGTGAAGTGCCTTGCCCAAGGACACAACATCATATAGCCACAGCGGGGGCTCGATCTCACAACCTTCCAATCATGAGGCCAACGCCTTAACCATTGAGCCATCTGACCCCCTACAGGGGAAACACTGACTTCTGTGAAGATGTCCAGTCCTGTGAAGTGGGCAGTTTGAGGACAGACTAAGATAATAAGCTGTCTCTCACTGAATACATCCTCTTCTGTGGAAAAACTAGGTGATATTCTGTCTCTGCAGCTGTTCCCTGTGTTTCCATGGAGTTTCACTCCTCCTTATGTTGTACAGAGTGCTGGGTAAGTGTCAGCCTGTATCACTAAGAGCTGACCAGTAGTGACACAAAGTGCATCCCTCTCTTAAAACGTGCACCCCCCAAGTAATCCTCCCTCATCAGTACTGTATTATCTATTATTTAACACACTCCAGTAGAGTTAGACTTTAACAACAACAATATGCTGACACAACATCCTGTAATATAACTATGTATATTCTACTAAAACCCTGTACATCCTGAAACACAACACTGTATATTCTGCAAGACCGATACTTTTGTATAAATTGTAAAGTCTGTACATAATAATTTATCCCAGCCTTTACCCCCTTGTGTGAATTCACGTACCTATTTTTTCCCCACACCCCTTTATCCCTGTGTGCACTATTCTAATCTTTTACCTCACACCCTAACCCCTGTGTGCACTATTCTAATCTTTTACCTCACACCCTTACCCCTGTGTGCACTATTCTAATCTTTTACCTCACACCCTAACCCCTGTGTGCACTATTCTAATCTTTTACCTCACACCCTTACCCCTGTGTGCACTATTCTAATCTTCTACCTCACACCCTTACCCCTGTGTGCACTATTCTAATCTTTTACCTCACACCCTTACCCCTGTGTGCACTATTCTAATCTTTTACCTCACACCCTTACCCCTGTGTGCACTATTCTAATCTTCTACCTCACACCCTTACCCCTGTGTGCACTATTCTAATCTTTTACCTCACACCCTTACCCCTGTGTGCACTATTCTAATCTTTTACCTCACACCCTTACCCCTGTGTGCACTATTCTAATTTTCTACCTCACACCCTTACCCCTGTGTGCACTATTCTAATCTTTTACCTCACACCCTTACCCCTGTGTGCACTATTCTAATCTTCTACCTCACACCCTTACCCCTGTGTGCACTATTCTAATCTTCTACCTCACACCCTTACTCCTGTGTTCTATTGCGAGACTGTGTGCCGTTGCTGCTAAGGAGTTTCCCTAAGGGGATTTAATAAAATATTCTGAATCTGAATGAACAGCAATATCAATGCGTCTTAATAGTACCGGGATCTTCATTGGCTGGTGTTTTGCTGAATTAATGCTCCTTGTCAATATCTGCCTCCCCTGCTAGTGAACATGAGCACGTTGCTTCTGCATTTCTGCTCTGCTCTAACTTGCAGTTCAATTCACGATCAATTTAGCCGGCGTGTCAATGTTCTCACTGAATGAATGGTTCTTTATTTGAATACTTTAAGACAACACTGTTTTGTGTTCTAACAGAGATTAATTAAAAACAATAATTAATCATATTGTTTAGAATTGCAATGACTATAATATTATAGGACTTTTTATTTTAATTTTTTTTTCTGCTTTGAACCCCAGCTGTGCTAACATGACGTGTTGTTTGGCAAAGTACTTCACCTTGCCTAAGGGAGAATATCCCTGTACTTGGTATGAGTCTCTCTGGATAAGAGCATCTCCTTAATGACCAAATGTGTGTTAATGGAAACACCAGAACTGTTAACTGGCTCTGGGTGAGATCAGGTGAAGGATCCTTGTGAAGTGTCCAGTCAACCTGATGTATTTCTGCAGTGTGTTGAGGACTGCAGTATGGCTGCAGCTCTTAGCTGCCTCTTTCTACCCCAGATCCCTGTGTCCTCTCCCAGCAGCTCTCCAGACAGTCATGCTAACAGCGTGCACTCTCCCTGTGCAGGGATGCTGGTGCACGTGAGCATGTGAGCTAAACCACTAAAGACCACAGATCTAAACCACTAAAGACCACAGATCTAAACCACTCAGGACCACAGATCTAAACCACTCAGGACCACAGATCTAAACCACTAAAGACCACAGATCTAAACCACTCAGGACCACAGATCTAAACCACTCAAGACCACAGATCTAAACCACTAAAGACCACAGATCTAAACCACTCAGGACCACAGATCTAAACCACTCAGGACCACAGATCTAAACCACCCAGGACCACAGATCTAAACCACTCAGGACCACAGATCTAAACCACTCAAGACCACAGATCTAAACCACCCAGGACCACAGATCTAAACCACTCAGGACCACAGATCTAAACCACTCAGGACCACAGATGTAAACCACTCAGGACCACAGATCTAAACCACTCAGGACCACAGATCTAAACCACTCAGGACCACAGATCTAAACCACCCAGGACCACAGATCTAAACCACTCAGGACCACAGATCTAAACCACCCAGGACCACAGATCTAAACCACTCAGGACCACAGATCTAAACCACTCAGGACCACAGATCTAAACCACCCAGGACCACAGATCTAAACCACTCAGGACCACAGATCTAAACCACTAAAGACCACAGATCTAAACCACTCAGGACCACAGATCTAAACCACTCAGGACCACAGATCTAAACCACTAAAGACCACAGATCTAAACCACTCAGGACCACAGATCTAAACCACTCAGGACCACAGATCTAAACCACTCAGGACCACAGATCTAAACCACTAAAGACCACAGATCTAAACCACTCAGGACCACAGATCTAAACCACTCAGGACCACAGATCTAAACCACTCAGGACCACAGATCTAAACCACTCAGGACCACAGATCTAAACCACTAAAGACCACAGATCTAAACCACTCAGGACCACAGATCTAAACCACTCAGGACCACAGATCTAAACCACTCAGGACCACACAGATCTAAACCACTCAGGACCACACAGATGGCTCCGCCTCCTTAAATATTCATCCCTTCGATTTGTTCGCGTGTTTGTTCGTCTCGTCCGTTCACGCCTGACTGGCCTCACGTGCGGGAGAAGCACGAGCAGAAAAACATGGACTGTTGTACCTGCTAGTGGGGGAGCTGCTCTGGCCAAGAGAAGGTTTTTGTTGTTTTTAATCATCGGTAGGAGATTCTGAAAAGTAATATATCAGGGTTAGAGTTAACCCTAACCCATACTATAGCTCTGGAAAAAAGACCACTGCATATTCTTAATTTTTTTAAAATGGCCTAATTAATAATTAGTTCGTTTTGAGTGAAGACCAGAAGAGTTCAATTTGTTAAATCGAACCATTCTGTTACTCAATATTTCCTTCTCAGACTTTTTATAAAAGAAATAAAAGGCCAGTGTTTCTTAATTATTTTGTTGTATTAACCACGTCTGTTTTATTAATCTGGTATTTTGTTAATGTGAAGGTTCTTAATGATATGGGAGAACGGTTTCAATGCTCATTTCCTCCTTCCCCCGATTTACATGGTTAGGCAGGAGAATAATCCGTACTTCTGCTTTTATGTAAACTGGAAAACATAATTTGAATTTACCAGTCAAAAGGTTGAACACACCCTCCTATTCGAATTAATGGGAAAATTAGTCCAAACTTTTGACTGGTGGTGTATGTCCCCAATATCCACAGCATTTACCAGCTTTTGATCAATGGAAGCTGTTACTGAATGATCTTATTCAAGTAAATCGCCCTTAAATGTGACTATTATAACTGATACTGAGATATACATACTACTATGTGAAATATCGCACAGGGCTTTATAAATATCCTCCATAAATTAAGATCACTGTCCAACAGACCCACAGTGTCGACAAACTGGCAATGTGTAAAGGAGCTTCTGAAGGACTGGATGATCACACAGCACACGACATAACTGCGATAAAGAGCGATATGGAAATGAACACGGCGATACTCATTTACGACGTTTAGGTGAGAATTAAAGCACGATGAATGATGACCGAGCCCCACACACCTGCTGAGCCCCACACCTGCTTTATGACACGTTAAGAACTGCCCTTTTATGGGCATTGGTTCCTTCCTGGCCCTAGTTGTCAACGAGGAGAGGAGCGGAGCGGAGAAGAGAGGAGAGGAGCGGAGCGGAGAGGAGCGGCCAGATGCTGCTACTGCGAGAACAGTCGTCAAACACTTCTCTCTCTTCTAGATCTATCTGAACAATTAGTTAACTAATTTCTTTAAATACTACGCAGGGAAAAGCTTTTTTTCTTCTTTTTTTCCCCCGCTACACGTGTCTTTTTTTCTTTTGTATTCCTTGCTAACCCGGTGATGGAATGATCGGCTTTTTGTCTTGTGTTGTGTCCTCTTCAGCATGGGAACTGCAGTGTCCAAAAGGAAGAATTTAAGGAACGATGCGATTTCTTCTGTGGCCGCAAAAGTTCGGTAAGTGTGTGACAGATGCGGCAGAATATGACGGTGTTAGTAGGAGGCTGAAGCGGCAGGCAGCGGTGCGGCAGAATATGACGGTGTTAGTAGGAGGCTGAAGCGGCAGGCAGCGGTGCGGCAGAATATGACGGTGTTAGTAGGAGGCTGAAGCGGCAGGCAGCGGTGCGGCAGAATATGACGGTGTTAGTAGGAGGCTGAAGCGGCAGGCAGCGGTGCGGCAGAATATGACGGTGTTGATAGGAGGCTGAAGCGGCAGGCAGCGGTGCGGCGGCGGAGGCGCAGGGGATAGATGCGGAAAGTATTTGATGAGTTCCTCCACTTCTGAAAATGTAGATCCAGATGATTCAGAAGTGTAATGAGTGGTAATGTTGTTTTACCATTACGGGTCAGTGTGGACATTTGGTTAACAATGTGGCTATTTGATAACATGTTAAAAATGATATATAAACAGATATATAAACAGAAATTATGTATTTTCAATATGCCTCAACTAGACCATAACTGCTGCTCTTACATGAAGACTACTATAATATAACCTTTACGGAAATACTTCATTTCCAAACTGATCAAATCCAACAATTCTTCCCTTTATTTTTGTTTTATTTAAATGTCATCCAGCAGTCTGTCTTTGATTGACTTGTGATGATTGAACAAACTAAGGAACAGACGCTTTGGATAAAAGCGTCTGCTAAATGAAGCATTAACAGTAATAGGTAGAATTTCTAATGCTTGTGTGTCACTCATGTATATGACACTAAACAAGATCAACATCCATAAATACACATGAACTCTCATAACCCTGCATCATTTCCTAGTAACTGTTATCTAGTCATCAGACGCTCTTATCCAGAGCGACTTACAGTAAGTACAGGGACATTCCCCCCTGAGGCAGGTAGGGTGAAGTGCCTTGCCCAAGAACACAGCGTCATGTTGGCACAGCCGGGGTTCGAATCGGGGACCTTCTGATCACTAGCCTGAGACCCTAACCGAACCTGACTCCCAAACAAACTGCAGTGAGAACTGACTAGACAGGCTCCTTGATGGAGTTCATGGCCTGTGAGTCACGACCAGACAACTGTGACTGTCAAACCACACAGAGACCAACACTGACTCATGGAAGGAGAGGTGTCACTTTGGCCCTGCCCACTGATGTCACTAGGCACATGAAAAATAAGAACATACAGTGACCTTTCCATCCATATGGACAGCTGTGCTTTGCTGTTCTTCTCTGTGTTCATCCACTCCCTCACGGCAGAGGGGGGGAGGGGGGGGAGCTTCATGATCTCAGATAAATGAGCTGCTAGTTGTTACAGTCTTGTGTTGATGTTGAGCACCTCTGCACCTCTACATGGCCCCTTTAGTCTCACTCTTTCGCTCTGTGTTCTTTTGATTGGATTTGATTATCCAGAAGGCCTTTGTCTGTGTGGAGGTGTGCATTTCTGCTGTTAAAATATAAATCACATAGTGGTGCATACATTTCAAATATTCAAACTTGTTTCAACCTCTCTCTCTCTCTGTCTCTCTCTCTCTATGTATCCCTCGCTCTGTCTTTCTGTTTCTGTCTCTCTCTCTCCCTC
This sequence comes from Neosalanx taihuensis, assembly GCA_030340665.1. Classification (NCBI taxonomy): domain Eukaryota; kingdom Metazoa; phylum Chordata; class Actinopteri; order Osmeriformes; family Salangidae; genus Neosalanx; species Neosalanx taihuensis. The sequence continues at coordinate 6,644,798 of CM059316.1, read as the reverse complement.
TCTGTCTCTCTCTCTCTTTTTCTTGCTCTATTTTATCTCTCTCTCCTTCTCTCACTCCTTCACACTGACACCAATGTGCCTTGAATGTTAGGATGTGCAGTATTAAGGAGGCCCAGGATGTGCAGTATTAAGGAGGCCCAGGATGTGCAGTATTAAGGAGGCCCAGGATGTGCAGTATTAAGGAGGCCCAGGATGTGCAGTATTAAGGAGGCCCAGGATGTGCAGTATTAAGGAGGCCCAGGGTGTGCAGTATTAAGGAAGCCCAGGATGTGCAGTATTAAGGAGGCCCAGGATGTGCAGTATTAAGGAGGCCCAGGATGTGCAGTATTAAGGAGGCCCAGGATGTGCAGTATTAAGGAGGCCCAGGATGTGCAGTATTAAGGAGGCCCAGGATGTGCAGTATTAAGGAGGCCCAGGATGTGCAGTATTAAGGAGGCCCATACTAGACTGCAGGAACACAGTTTCTTCTGAAAGCCTCTGGCTCCAGTAATGTAGAATCATTCTCAGTGTACTCACCCTAAACATTAAACCTCCCCATGTTGCAGACCCCCTCCTCACCAGCATATGACTTCTCTAACCATGGGTATGTTGTTTGAAGAAGTCATTTTCTGGACTTGTGTATCTAATGGAGTGTAAGGCTGTTTCAGCCTTGTGCCTGCTCAAAGGATTTCTCCTCTTTCTTATCTGGTTGTGGTGGTTGAACAGAATCAACACTGAGATCCTCTTCATTTTCAGAAGCCAGCCTGAGATCACTGGGGTCTAGATGGTTCAGAACTATTCAGACAGCTTTAAAGAGGCAAATGTTGCTCTACAGGTAGACTACTGTCTGTGTCGAGAGGCTATATGCTCTCATAGCTCTTCACAATGTATGTTTCATAATCTATAAGCGCACTATGTTTGGGGTCTTTCACGTTGCTATACTGAGTAAAGCTCTCTGTTGTAAGTCACTTTGGATAAAAGCGTCTGCTAAATGAATAAATGTGAATGTAATTCATTTTGGTCACTCGGCGCTCATTGCGACGTATTTGTGCTCCAGACGTTGGGAGTGACAATGTTGAGTCACATTAGCTTTGAAACTGGGACTGGAAGTCATGTGATCCAATATAAAGGTCCTCTATGTTAAACTTCACTTCATGTATTTCCAGTCTAACACAGAGCTGAGTGAAAGGAGAGACCAGTTTCAATAAGAACCATCTCAAAGTTTTCTGTGAAAGTTACAGCCAGGTCCTTGTTGAGAAACAGAGATATAGTGAGTTGTTATAAAATGGTGTCACTGGACACTTTCAAATTTAGTTGTGGGAAGACCAGACAAAAAGGTGAAGCAATTGGGATTCATTTTCTTGGCCTCACAGATGAGCTCCAGCCTGGGTGACCAGCAGCCCTGGCCTCACAGATGAGCTCCAGCCTGTGTGACCACCAGCAGCCCTGGCCTCACAGATGAGCTCCAGCCTGTGTGACCACCAGCAGCCCTGGCCTCACAGATGAGCTCCAGCCTGTGTGACCACCAGCAGCCCTGGACTCACAGATGAGCTCCAGCCTGTGTGACCACCAGCAGCCCTGGCCTCACAGATGAGCTCCAGCCTGTGTGACCACCAGCAGCCCTGGACTCACAGATGAGCTCCAGCCTGTGTGACCACCAGCAGCCCTGGACTCACAGATGAGCTCCAGCCTGTGTGACCACCAGCAGCCCTGGGCTCACAGAGTAAATGAGCTTGAGTTGTGGTGTTGGTGAGCCATGCTGAACAGCTGGCCTCTTCTCTAAGTCATTATCCATCCTAACAACATGCTGGATACACAGCTGCTGTTCTGTACGTCAACATGCCAGCAAGTGCCAGAAACGTGTTTGTGTATGTGTTGGGATCAAACATACCGTACATTTCATTAGGTAGAGCAGGATGGTAGAGCAGGATGGTAGAGCAGGATGGTAGAGCAGGGTGGTAGAGCAGGATGGTAGAGCAGGATGGTAGAGTAGGGTGGTAGAGCAGGATGGTAGAGCAGGATGGTAGAGTGGGGTGGTAGAGCAGGGTGGTAGAGCAGGATGGTAGAGCAGGGTGGTAGAGCAGGGTGGTAGAGCGGGATGGTAGAGCAGGGTGGTAGAGCAGGATGGTAGAGCAGGATGGTAGAGCGGGGTGGTAGAGCAGGGTGGTAGAGCAGGATGGTAGAGCAGGATGGTAGAGTAGGGTGGTAGAGCGGGGTGGTAGAGCAGGATGGTAGAGCAGGATGGTAGAGCAGGATGGTAGAGTGGGGTGGTAGAGCAGGGTGGTAGAGCAGGATGGTAGAGCAGGGTGGTAGAGCAGGATGGTAGAGCAGGGTGGTAGAGCAGGGTGGTAGAGCGGGATGGTAGAGCAGGGTGGTAGAGCAGGATGGTAGAGCAGGATGGTAGAGCGGGGTGGTAGAGCAGGGTGGTAGAGCAGGATGGTAGAGCAGGATGGTAGAGTAGGGTGGTAGAGCAGGATGGTAGAGCAGGATGGTAGAGCAGGATGGTAGAGTGGGGTGGTAGAGCGGGGTGGTAGAGTAGGGTGGTAGAGCAGGATGGTAGAGCAGGATGGTAGAGCAGGATGGTAGAGCGGGGTGGTAGAGCAGGATGGTAGAGCAGGATGGTAGAGCAGGATGGTAGAGTGGGGTGGTAGAGCGGGGTGGTAGAGTAGGGTGGTAGAGCAGGATGGTAGAGCAGGATGGTAGAGTGGGGTGGTAGAGCAGGGTGGTAGAGCAGGATGGTAGAGCAGGATGGTAGAGCAGGATGGTAGAGTGGGGTGGTAGAGCAGGATGGTAGAGCAGGGTGGTAGAGTGGGGTGGTAGAGCGGGGTGGTAGAGTAGGGTGGTAGAGCAGGATGGTAGAGCAGGATGGTAGAGTGGGGTGGTAGAGCAGGATGGTAGAGCAGGATGGTAGAGTGGGGTGGTAGAGTAGGGTGGTAGAGCAGGGTGGTAGAGTAGGGTGGTAGAGCAGGATGGTAGAGTGGGGTGGTAGAGCAGGATGGTAGAGCAGGGTGGTAGAGCAGGGTGGTAGAGCAGGGTGGTAGAGCAGGATGGTAGAGCAGGATGGTAGAGCAGGATGGTAGAGTGGGGTGGTAGAGCAGGGTGGTAGAGCAGGATGGTAGAGCAGGATGGTAGAGTGGGGTGGTAGAGTGGGGTGGTAGAGCAGGATGGTAGAGCAGGATGGTAGAGCAGGGTGGTAGAGCAGGATGGTAGAGCAGGATGGTAGAGTGGGGTGGTAGAGCAGGATGGTAGAGCAGGATGGTAGAGCAGGGTGGTAGAGCAGGATGGTAGAGCAGGATGGTAGAGTGGGGTGGTAGAGCGGGGTGGTAGAGTAGGGTGGTAGAGCAGGATGGTAGAGCAGGATGGTAGAGCAGGATGGTAGAGTGGGGTGGTAGAGCAGGGTGGTAGAGCAGGATGGTAGAGTGGGGTGGTAGAGTGGGGTGGTAGAGCAGGATGGTAGAGTGGGGTGGTAGAGCAGGATGGTAGAGTAGGGTGGTAGAGCAGGATGGTAGAGCAGGATGGTAGAGCAGGATGGTAGAGCAGGATGGTAGAGCAGGGTGGTAGAGCAGGATGGTAGAGTGGGGTGGTAGAGCAGGATGGTAGAGCAGGATGGTAGAGTGGGGTGGTAGAGCGGGGTGGTAGAGTAGGGTGGTAGAGCAGGATGGTAGAGCAGGATGGTAGAGCAGGATGGTAGAGTGGGGTGGTAGAGCAGGGTGGTAGAGCAGGATGGTAGAGTGGGGTGGTAGAGTGGGGTGGTAGAGCAGGATGGTAGAGTGGGGTGGTAGAGCAGGATGGTAGAGTGGGGTGGTAGAGCAGGATGGTAGAGTGGGGTGGTAGAGCAGGATGGTAGAGTAGGGTGGTAGAGCAGGATGGTAGAGCGGGGTGGTAGAGCAGGATGGTAGAGTGGGGTGGTAGAGCAGGGTGGTAGAGTGGGGTGGTAGAGCAGGGTGGTAGAGCAGGATGGTAGAGTGGGGTGGTAGAGCAGGATGGTAGAGTGGGGTGGTAGAGCAGGGTGGTAGAGCAGGATGGTAGATTGGGGTGGTAGAGTGGGGTGGTAGAGCAGGATGGTAGAGCGGGGTGGTAGAGCAGGATGGTAGAGTAGGGTGGTAGAGCAGGATGGTAGAGTAGGGTGGTAGAGCAGGATGGTAGAGCGGGGTGGTAGAGCAGGATGGTAGAGTGGGGTGGTAGAGCGGGGTGGTAGAGCAGGGTGGTAGAGCAGGATGGTAGAGCAGGATGGTAGAGCAGGGTGGTAGAGCAGGATGGTAGAGCAGGATTGTAGAGCAGGATGGTAGAGCGGGGTGGTAGAGCGGGGTGGTAGAGCGGGGTGGTAGAGCGGGGTGGTAGAGCAGGATGGTAGAGCAGGGTGGTAGAGCAGGATGGTAGAGCAGGGTGGTAGAGCAGGATGGTAGAGCAGGATGGTAGAGCAGGATGGTAGAGCGGGGCCAAGGGGAGTGTCGACCTGCTGTAATTTGCCCTGATTACTGGCTGGTCCTGGACTGTAATGATACTGTACAGGGAGAGATCTGTGTAATTACAGTATGGCTGTCCATGTGACATCAGTGGATGGGTGGAGGGCAGGAAACACCATAGTTAACGAGGTCAACAAAGAACCATACATGTCGATGTAATTCTACTGTACAGATTAGAGTCTGTACTCTTTTGGAAGGAACTGTGGATAGATGAATATCATGTGGTCCAGCTGGTACAGAATATCTATCTAAAGGCATCTCCTTCCTTCTAGAATCCCTCTCCCTTCCTGCTACCCTGAAGTGGCTCCTCTCCTCCTGGTCTATTTTGGTCTTTAAAACACATCTTCTCTTGTCACCATCATCATGGTTTCTTCATCTGCCCACTCCTCTATAACCAACTCCTCCATAACCCAGTCCTCCATAACCCAGTCCTCCTTAACCCAGTCCTCTATAACCCACTCCTCCATAACCCAGTCCTCTATAACCCACTCCTCCATAACCCACTCCTCCATAACCCAGTCCTCTATAACCCACTCCTCCATAACCCACTCCTCCATAACCCAGTCCTCTATAACCCACTCCTCCATAACCCACTCCTCCATAACCCAGTCCTCCATAACCCACTCCTCTATAACCCACTCCTCCATAACCCACTCCTCTATAACCCACTCCTCTATAACCCACTCCTCCATAACCCACTCCTCCATAACCCAGTCCTCCATAACCCACTCCTCCATAACCCACTCCTCCATAACCCACTCCTCTATAACCCACTCCTCCATAACCCACTCCTCCATAACCCAGTCCTCCATAACCCACTCCTCTATAACCCACTCCTCTATAACCCACTCCTCCATAACCCACTCCTCTATAACCCACTCCTCCATAACCCACTCCTCCATAACCCACTCCTCTATAACCCACTCCTCTATAACCCACTCCTCTATAACCCACTCCTCTATAACCCACTCCTCTATAACCCACTCCTCTATAACCCACTCCTCCATAACCCAGTCCTCCATAACCCAGTCCTCCATAACCCACTCCTCTATAACCCACTCCTCTATAACCCAGTCCTCCATAACCCAGTCCTCTATAACCCACTCCTCTATAACCCACTCCTCTATAACCCACTCCTCTATAACCCACTCCTCCATAACCCAGTCCTCCATAACCCAGTCCTCCATAACCCACTCCTCTATAACCCACTCCTCTATAACCCAGTCCTCCATAACCCACTCCTCTATAACCCACTCCTCTATAACCCACTCCTCTATAACCCACTCCTCCATAACCCAGTCCTCCATAACCCAGTCCTCCATAACCCAGTCCTCCATAACCCAGTCCTCCATAACCCAGTCCTCCATAACCCAGTCCTCCATAACCCAGTCCTCTATAACCCACTCCTCTATAACCCACTCCTCCATAACCCACTCCTCCATAACCCACTCCTCCATAACCCAGTCCTCCATAACCCAGTCCTCCATAACCCACTCCTCTATAACCCACTCCTCTATAACCCAGTCCTCTATAACCCACCCCTCTATAACCCACTCCTCTATAACCCACTCCTCCATAACCCACTCCTCCATAACCCAGTCCTCCATAACCCACTCCTCTATAACCCAGTCCTCTATAACCCAGTCCTCCATAACCCAGTCCTCCATAACCCAGTCCTCCATAACCCAGTCCTCCATAACCCACTCCTCCATAACCCACTCCTCTATAACCCACTCCTCCATAACCCACTCCTCTATAACCCACTCCTCCATAACCCACTCCTCCATAACCCAGTCCTCCATAACCCAGTCCTCTATAACCCACTCCTCTATAACCCACTCCTCTATAACCCACTCCTCTATAACCCACTCCTCTATAACCCACTCCTCCATAACCCAGTCCTCCATAACCCAGTCCTCCATAACCCACTCCTCTATAACCCACTCCTCTATAACCCAGTCCTCCATAACCCACTCCTCTATAACCCACTCCTCTATAACCCACTCCTCTATAACCCACTCCTCCATAACCCACTCCTCCATAACCCAGTCCTCCATAACCCAGTCCTCTATAACCCACTCCTCTATAACCCACTCCTCTATAACCCACTCCTCTATAACCCACTCCTCTATAACCCACTCCTCCATAACCCAGTCCTCCATAACCCAGTCCTCCATAACCCAGTCCTCCATAACCCAGTCCTCCATAACCCAGTCCTCCATAACCCAGTCCTCCATAACCCAGTCCTCCATAACCCAGTCCTCCATAACCCAGTCCTCTATAACCCACTCCTCTATAACCCACTCCTCCATAACCCACTCCTCCATAACCCACTCCTCCATAACCCAGTCCTCCATAACCCAGTCCTCCATAACCCACTCCTCTATAACCCACTCCTCTATAACCCAGTCCTCTATAACCCACCCCTCTATAACCCACTCCTCTATAACCCACTCCTCCATAACCCACTCCTCCATAACCCAGTCCTCCATAACCCACTCCTCTATAACCCAGTCCTCTATAACCCAGTCCTCCATAACCCAGTCCTCCATAACCCAGTCCTCCATAACCCAGTCCTCCATAACCCACTCCTCCATAACCCACTCCTCTATAACCCACTCCTCCATAACCCACTCCTCTATAACCCACTCCTCCATAACCCACTCCTCCATAACCCAGTCCTCCATAACCCAGTCCTCTATAACCCACTCCTCCATAACCCACTCCTCTATAACCCACTCCTCTATAACCCAGTCCTCTATAACCCACTCCTCCATAACCCACTCCTCTATAACCCACTCCTCTATAACCCACTCCTCTATAACCCAGTCCTCTATAACCCACTCCTCCATAACCCACTCCTCTATAACCCACTCCTCTATAACCCACTCCTCTATAACCCACTCCTCTATAACCCACTCCTCCATAACCCACTCCTCCATAACCCACTCCTCCATAACCCACTCCTCCATAACCCACTCCTCTATAACCCACTCCTCTATAACCCAGTCCTCCATAACCCAGTCCTCCATAACCCACTCCTCCATAACCCACTCCTCCATAACCCACTCCTCCATAACCCACTCCTCTATAACCCACTCCTCTATAACCCAGTCCTCCATAACCCAGTCCTCTATAACCCACTCCTCTATAACCCACTCCTCCATAACCCACTCCTCTATAACCCAGTCCTCTATAACCCAGTCCTCTATAACCCACTCCTCTATAACCCAGTCCTCCATAACCCACTCCTCTATAACCCACTCCTCTATAACCCAGTCCTCTATAACCCACTCCTCTATAACCCACTCCTCCATAACCCACTCCTCCAGAGAGACAGGAAGAGGGACAGGAGAAGAGACAGGAAGAGATAGAGACAGGAAGAGAGACAGGAAGAGAGAGACAGGAAGAGGGACAGGAAAAGACCCAGGAAGAGAAGAGACAGGGAGACAGGAGGAGATACACAGTGGCTTTGTTATGCTGCTCCCTTTATGTATAATTCATGTTTGAATAGCTGGCGAAAGAGCAACGTTTTGAGTTGTTCAGCATAGAGTTTTGAGTTGCTCAGCATAGAGTGTTGAGTTGCTCAGCATAGAGTGTTGAGTTGTTGTTCAGCATAGTGTTGAGTTGTTCAGCATTCAAAGTGATGACAATAGGGACAGATTCACTGATCGACTGAGTCACAGGTCAGTTGTTTTCACGCCAGTAAACAGACCTTTTCTAGTAAGTGTTTGGATATGGAACCCTTCAGAGAAAGAGAGGAGAATAGAGGAGTCAGCAGAAGGGAGAGGCTTACCTAGGTACCATTTAGAGAGAGTAACATGAGGGCAGAGCAGAGTAGTGGGATCTTGGGACTGGCTGCAGAAACACAGGCATCCCAGATTGTTTTCCAATATTGGCTTTGGTCCTGCAAGGACCTGAATTCTCAGTGATCACAGTAGTTTGTCCAGTTCTGTAAGTCTGAAATATGTGTTGTCGTTCAATTACTCTGCTCAGCTCTAACTCTAACAAGGCAGAGGAGATAACTAAGGAATTATTGCATGCTCTGGTCCTCCTCTCCTCTCCTCCTTCCCTCCCCATCTCTCCTCCCCTCTCCCCCTCTCCTCTCCTCCTTTCCTCCCCTCCCATCTCCCCCTCTCCTCTCCTCCCCTATCCCCCTCTCCTCTCCTCCACTCTCCCCCTCTCCTTTCCTCCCCTCTCCTCCTTTCCTCTCCTCCTCCCCTCCCCACCCCATCTCTCCTCCTCTCCCTTCCCTCCCCTCTCCTCCCCTCCCCCCTCTCCTCCTTCCCTCCCCTCTCCCCTCCTCATCCCTCCTCTCTTCAGTGATTGCTGAAGTTTGTCAAGCGGTAAAGTGCCACATAGTTTAATTACTCTAAATATTGTCACAGGGAGGGATTGCTACAGCAGCAACACAGCTATCCTCAGTCCCAACACCCCCCCCCCTTCCCCCCCGAGGTATGGAAGTGTGCACAGTCTAAGGAGGGTACAGGAATGATGATGTGTTCAGGTGTATCACAGTGTGTGTGTGTGTGTGTACAGTATAACTGTGTGTTTTTGCACCCATCTCTGTAGGAGTACTGACACCGTGGGAGGGTTGGCTGATTGGGAATGTTTAAACAACATGCATATTTTTTAAGAAAAATAAAATAATAATTTAGACAATTAGCAAAACATAGCTATGCAGGTGGGGGGGTGGGGGAGTCACAAACCATTAGTGTTTGATTATGATTATGAGTGTTTCTCAACTGGAAACCGGTTAATTGAGAAAGTCGGTAATTGACAAAGTGGGTTCTGTCAATCAGGCAGGAAACAGCGTCTGGTAGAAGTTTCAACAGGAATGTGATGTTTCTGTGTAACAGACATTCTGTAAATGTTCACGGCATCGCAGCAACAGGACAGAAATCGACTGCTGTCAGTTGAAATGAGAACCAATTCCAGCGACACAGTTCTGTTTATACAGAACATGAATTTAGATGAAAATGACTATAATCCTTTATTATTCTCGCAATGGTGAAATGTCAGTTTGCATCAGCCAGGTACTGTACAGCAATAAAGCACTGTACAGTACTGTACACCAATAAATATATAAAGAAGTACTGAAATGTATATAAAAAACACAAGGCATGTTATGAGATCTAAATATACAAATAAAATAATACCCTATAAGGGATGTAATGAGATCTAAAAAAAGACTAGTGAGAATCTTGTTATATGAAAGCCTTGTTTTATTACTTGTTTAAATGCTGATGTTGAGCATTGGTGTGGCTGTATGTTTCCACACTGTACTGGTGATGTGACAGAAGGTGGGTGTTGATAATTCCATACCTCTAGTCTCCTATACGGCCAACTGACAGCTGCAGTGAATAGCAACCAATTAAACCTGCAATAACCGCACATGTACGTAATTCATGCTGCATTCAGAAAGCCAGCCTCACTGTGGCTGACCCCCCCCCCCCCCCCCCCCCTCTCACACTCACTTTGAACCCTTCTGGAGGAAGACTCGCTACAAAGAGACTGTCAAACTGAATTTACCCACAAGCCATCAGGCTTCTCAACGTATAGAAACTGAACACAAACATCACAAACATCTCTCATGACTGCCAAATCACTTTAGTACAGTTTCATACTGTTTAAAATGTTTTATGCTGTTTAAAATATATATATATATATATATATATATACACTGTTTTTATTCAATGACACTAGTCACTTAAAATCACTACTTACCATTATTCAGTAGTGTTGCACTGCAGTGTATTTTCAGGTTGTAATAGCCTAATCTGATTGAGTGTGTGGCGATGTACATTACAGCGCAGGTGAATAGGTCAGGGTTTCTATTTACAAATGAACCAACTGTCAAATGAAGACTCAGACAACATCAGATACAGAGAACATCAGATACAGAGAACATCAGATACAGACTCAGAAAAACATCAGACTCAGAGAACATCAGACTCAGAGAACATCAGCCTCAGAGAACATCAGACTCAGAGAACATGAGACTCAGAGAACATCAGATACAGACTCAGAGAACATGAGATACAGACTCAGAGAACATGAGATACAGACTCAGAGAACATGAGATACAGACTCAGAGAACATGAGATACAGACTCAGAGAACATCAGATACAGACTCAGAGAACATGAGATACAGACTCAGAGAACATGAGACACAGACTCAGAGAACATCAGACTCAGAGAACATCAGATACAGACTCAGAGAACATGAGATACAGACTCAGAGAACATCAGACTCAGAGAACATGAGATACAGACTCAGAGAACATCAGATACAGACTCAGAGAACATCAGATACAGACTCAGAGAACATGAGATACAGACTCAGAGAACATCAGATACAGACTCAGAGAACATGAGATACAGACTCAGAGAACATCAGACTCAGAGAACATCAGACTCAGAGAACATGAGACACAGACTCAGAGAACATCAGACTCAGAGAACATCAGATACAGACTCAGAGAACATCAGATACAGACTCAGAGAACATCAGATACAGACTCAGAGAACATCAGACTCAGAGAACATGAGACACAGACTCAGAGAACATCAGACTCAGAGAACATCAGATACAGACTCAGAGAACATCAGATACAGACTCAGAGAACATCAGATACAGACTCAGAGAACATCAGATACAGACTCAGAGAACATCAGATACAGACTCAGAGAACATCAGATACAGACTCAGAGAACATGAGATACAGACTCAGAGAACATCAGACTCAGAGAACATGAGACACAGACTCAGAGAACATCAGACTCAGAGAACATCAGACTCAGAGAACATCAGACTCAGAGAACATCAGATACAGACTCAGAGAACATCAGATACAGACTCAGAGAACATCAGATACAGACTCAGAGAACATCAGACTCAGAGAACATCAGATACAGACTCAGAGAACATCAGATACAGACTCAGAGAACATCAGACTCAGAGAACATCAGATACAGACTCAGAGAACATGCGTCACTCTGCTTGTAACTGTGACCCTGTTCGTAATCAGAGTGTTGTGTGCTCATCATTGCAGAGCAGCAAGAGCTTTTGGAGAATACCTGTCTCACACTCATCCAGAGAACCTTACCGGCTCAGGTAGGAAACCTGCTGTACCGTATATTCAGTCCTGCAAGTACTTTAATACCACAGTTTACTACAATGTCTTCCCTTTTAAGTTACTTTATTCGGACTTGTTTCTTGTGGTTTCTTGGCAACATGGATCCTGTGAGCTGGTTTGTCCAGTCTTGTCCTTCCTTAATATATTTTTATTATTTTCTGTGTTCCCCTGCAGTCGTCCATCTCTTCCCATCTTCTCTGCTGTCTCATCCCTCAAAAGCTTTATTGGCTGCTGATGTTCTCTCCCATGTTGCCAAAGCCTTGAGTACACAAGATAAACAGTGTTCTCCTGTTCTCAGTTACTCTCTGTCACTCTTATGTTTTCTCTGTCTCTTTCTCTCCTTCCCTCAAACCACCTCCGTCTATTTCCAGATCATCTGTTGTCCGACACTTTCATTGGCCAGGACACAGAGTCCCCTGACATCAGCTGCCTCCACAACAACAGCCTGTCTCCCAAGAATCACTTTGAGCCAGTAGCCAAGACCATCCAGCCTCAGGCTCAAGTCCAACAAACTCAGCCCCAGTCCCAGGCCCAGTTCCAACTCCAAGCCCAGGCCCAGCCCCACACCCAGGTGCAGATCCAGCCTCAACTCCCTCCACTGCCCAGCAGTCTCCAGGCCTCAGCCTCCAGCAAGCGCCGGCTCTCCATGGAGCGAAGCTTGTCATCTGAGGAGCCGCCTGCTCCGCGGGGCCCAGAGGGGAAGCCAGCGCGTGTCTATACCATCACCAGGGAAGGAGCCATGCTGGGGGGCCAGGCCAGCACAGACACCCTGGAGCTGGAGGACCTGAAGAGCTCCAGGGAGGGGCCTTTATCTCAAGCCACAGCCAATCAACAGCCCCGCAACCATCACCGGGGAACCAGCTCCCGTGGCAACCATCACCGTGGAGCCCAGTCTGGTTCATCCCAGTCGCAGCCGCTCCAGAGCTCAGGCAGCGCGCACAACATCCGGGACTGGGGGGTAAGGAGAGGGGGGTCCAGGGAGGACTGCAGCCCAGACTGTGTGACGTGCATCCGGGCTCCGTGTCAGACCCAGCGGTCCCTGGACCTGGAGACGTGTCCTCGGGATGGAGGGAAGCAACGCAAGAAGCTGGAGAGGATGTACAGCGAGGACCGGTGTTCCACTGAGGACAGGGGTGAGGAGGGAGGGAGGGAGGGAGGGAGGGAGAGAGGGAGAGAGGGAGAGAGGGAGAGAGGGAGGAGGAGGGTGGAGGGGGGGAGAGAGGAAGAGCGAGGGGGTAGTAGGATGGAGAGAGAGAGGAAGAGAGAAGGAGTAGGAGGGTGGAGGGAGCAAGTGGAAGAGAGAAGGAGGAGGAGGGTGGAGGGAAAGGGACAAAGATAGAAGGAGGAGGAGGGTGGAGAGAGAGAGGGAGGAAGAGAGAGGGAGGAGGAGGGTGGAGGGAGAGAGGGAGGAAGAGAGAGGGAGGAGGAGGGTGGAGGGAAATGGAGGAAGAGAGAGGAAGGAGGAGGGTGGAGGGAGAGATGCAGGAGGAGGGTGGAGGTAGAGAGGGAGAGAAGGAGGGTAGAGGGCGAGAGAGGGAGGGAGGAAGAGAGAGGGAGGAAGAGAGAAGGTGGAGAGAGAGAGAATGCTTCACATAACATGTCTCCCAAGTGTCTCTCGTCCCCCGTTAATCTCCTGGTGTCCAGAAATGTGAAGGGTTTACACCCATGAGAGGAAGCACTTTGTGTTCACTGATCACCTCCTTTCTGTTCTACTCTGTGCAGAAGACAATCCTAATAGCTGGTTTCCCAAAGAGAATATGTTCAGTTTCCAGACAGCAACCACCACCATGCAGGCGTGAGTATGGGTTATAACACACACACACACACACACACACAAACACACGCACACTCCAGCAGGACAGGAGCTGGTGTCACCATATGGCTCAGTCTTGGACGCAGCAAGTTGGTGAAGGAGCTTTTTTATGATGCATACAGTCTGGAAAGATCCCAGAGTGTGTGAGACCCCCCAGTGTGTTCATTATGTTTTGTTCCATCTACACACACACACACACACACTCACACACTCCCCAGTTTCATCTCGACTGACTGCTTAATTATCACCTGTCTTGAGAGCTAATAATTATGACCCACACACACAACCCAGTGCAATTGTCTTCTCTCTCCTTACTTCTCTCCTCTCCTCTCCACTCCCCTCCTCTCCCCTCCTCTCCTCTCCTCTTCTCCTTGTGAATTGCTGGCTGACTGGCTGGCTGGTTGACTGGCTTGTGATGCTGACTGGCTGGTGGCTGGCTGACTGGCTGGTGGCTGGCTGGCTGGCTTGTGATGCTGGCTGGCTGACTGGCTGGCTGGATGGCTTGTGATGCTGGCTGGCTGGCTGGCTGGCTGACTGGCTGGTGGCTGGTGGCTGGCTGGCTGGCTGGCTTGTGATGCTGGTTGGCTGGCTGACTGGCTGACAGGCTGGTGGCTGGCTGGCTGACTGGCTGGTGGCTGACTGGCTGGTGGCTGGCTGGCTGGCTTGTGATGCTGGTTGGCTGGCTGACTGGCTGACAGGCTGGTGGCTGGCTGGCTGACTGGCTGGTGGCTGGCTGGCTGGCTTGTGATGCTGGCTGGCTGGCTGGCTGACTGGCTGGTGGCTGGCTTGTGATGCTGGCTGGCTGGCTGGCTGGCTGGTGGCTGGCTGGCTGGCTGGTTTGTGATGCTGGCTGGCTGGCTGGCTGGCTGGCTGACTGGCTGGTGGCTGACTGGCTGGCTTGTGATGCTGGCTAGTGGCTGACTAACTAACTGACTGGCTGGCTGGTGGCTGGCTGGCTGGCTGGCTGGCTAGTGGCTGGCTAGTGATGCTGGCTAGTGATGCTGGCTGGCTGGCTCATTCAGTCACTTACTCGCCCACCCACACTGTCTCTGTAGAAGAATGTGTTTGAGTTGTTTTCGTAAGAACCTGTTTCAAGTTGTGTTTAATGGCATCCATGAGAAGAAAAGGAACTTCTCCCACAGTGAGGAGTGACACCCACAGCAGCTGACTTCAGAGTATCTGGCTGTAGTGAAATACTGTATCTCTCTGTGGATGGACAGCTTGCTGCTACTGTTTTCTATCTGCACAGTTTTCTATCTCTCTGCTTCTGTCACTGAAGTATCTAACTCTTATGTATTTATCCTTTCTTTACTTTCCCTGTGGACAACTCTGCACCTGTAGAATATCGTGAGTAGCTAAACATCATTCTGTTCCTCTCTCCCTCCCTCTCTCCCTCCCTTTCCCTCCCTCCTCTCCCTCCCTCTATCTCTTCCCTCCCTAATCTAACATGGTCTCACAGTAACCTGTGTTTAACCCTTGTCTCTCTCCATCTCTCCTTTTCTTTCTGTTCCTCTCTCTCTCGTTCTCTCTCTCTCACTGTATCTCTCCCTCCCTCTCTCCCTCCCTCTCTCTCCCTCCCTCTCTCTCCTCCCTCCTCTCCCTTCCTCTCCCCCCCTCACCCTGTCTCTATATCTTCCATCCCTAATCTACCATGGTCTCACAGCAACCTGTGTTTAACCCTTGTCTCTCTCCCCCTGTGTGCTTCATGTCTCATTGTGGTCTTCACTCTAATGTCAAGCTAAGTGGGCTGAGTGTTTGAAGTTATAGAGGAGCAGATAGAATTATTCAAAAACAACAGTGAAGCAGTAACTACTGAGGAAGTGAACGGCAAAACCATCGACCGAAACCAGGTGTCAGTGTGCTTCTCATTGGTGTAGGAACAGGGGGGGTGGGACACATGCTTCTCATTGGTGTAGGAACAGGGGGGGTGGGACACATGCTTCTCATTGGTGTAGGAACAGGGCGGGTGGGACACATGCTTCTCATTGGTGTAGGAACAGGGGGGGTGGGACACATGCTTCTCATTGGTGTAGGAACAGGGCGGGTGGGACACATGCTTCTCATTGGTGTAAGAACAGGGGGGGTGGGACACATGCTTCTCATTGGTGTAGGAACAGGGCGGGTGGGACACATGCTTCTCATTGGTGTAACAACAGGGGGGGTGGGACACATGCTTCTCATTGGTGTAGGAACAGGGGGGGTGGGACACATGCTTTTCATTGGTGTAGCAACCTGGGGGGGGATCGCTGTAGATCACTATACTGTAGATCACTATACTGTAGATCACTATACTGTAGATAACTGTTCTGTAGATAACTGTTCTGTAGATCACTGTTCTGTAGATCACTGTTCTGTAGATCACTATACTGTAGATCACTGTTCTGTAGATCACTGTTCTGTAGATCACTATACTGTAGATCACTATACTGTAGATAACTGTTCTGTAGATCACTGTTCTGTAGATCACTGTTCTGTAGATCACTGTTCTGTAGATCACTGTTCTGTAGATCACTATACTGTAGATCACTGTTCTGTAGATCACTATACTGTAGATCACTGTTCTGTAGATCACTGTTCTGTAGATCACTATACTGTAGATCACTATACTGTAGATAACTGTTCTGTAGATCACTGTTCTGTAGATCACTATACTGTAGATCACTGTTCTGTAGATCACTATACTGTAGATCACTGTTCTGTAGATCACTGTTCTGTAGATCACTATACTGTAGATCACTATACTGTAGATAACTGTTCTGTAGATCACTGTTCTGTAGATCACTGTTCTGTAGATCACTATACTGTAGATCCCTTTACTGTAGATCACTGTTCTGTAGATCACTATACTGTAGATCACTATACTGTAGATCCCTATACTGTAGATCCCTATACTGTAGATCACTGTTCTGTATATCACTATACTGTAGATCACTATACTGTAGATAACTGTTCTGTAGATCACTGTTCTGTAGATCACTGTTCTGTAGATCACTATACTGTAGATCCCTTTACTGTAGATCACTGTTCTGTATATCACTGTTCTGTAGATCACTGTTCTGTAGATCACTATACTGTAGATCCCTATACTGTAGATCCCTATACTGTAGATCACTGTTCTGTATATCACTATACTGTAGATCACTATACTGTAGATCACTGTTCTGTAGATCACTATACTGTAGATCACTGTTCTGTAGATCACTATACTGTAGATCCCTATACTGTAGATCACTGTTCTGTAGATCACTATACTGTAGATCACTATACTGTAGATCCCTATACTGTAGATCACTGTTCTGTAGATCACTATACTGTAGATCCCTATACTATAGATCACTGTTCTGTAGATCACTGTTCTGTAGATCACTATACTGTAGATCACTATACTGTAGATCACTGTTCTGTAGATCCCTATACTGTAGATCACTGTTCTGTAGATCACTATACTGTAGATCACTATACTGTAGATCACTATACTGGAGATCACTATACTGTAGATCACTATACTGGACATCACTATACTCTCTGTCTCTCCCTCTCTGTGTCTCTCTCTGTCTCGCCCTCTCCCTTTCTCTCTCCATCTCTCTCTGTTGCACACTCTTTTATTCTTCTTTCTCTCTGTCTCTCTTTCCTCAGACACATACACACAGACACACACACACACTGCTGCTACTGCTACTGCTAGTGCTGTCATCTGCTGTGTGTCTGTCAGTCATTAACCCCAGTTGGTGGGACATGGATTGTACCCTGACATCTGCCGTCACACATGACAGTTAGCTGTTGTGACATCTTGTCAGATCTCCTTCAGATCTCCCTCCTCACACACAGCCTGTCAAACACAGAAAACACACGTGATCAGTGACAGGGGCAGGTTCATGTTCCAGACTTCCCTGTGGTTTCTGTCTGTCTGAATGGACTCCTTGGTCTCTGCTCAGTGGTGTGGTCATGGTGGTCCTTGGTCTGTGGTGTGGTCATGGTGGTCCTTGGTCTGTGGTGTGGTCATGGTGGTCCTTGGTCTCTGCTCAGTGGTGTGGTCATGGTGTGGTCAGTGGTGTGGTCAGTGGTGTGGTCATGGTGTGGTCATGGTGGTCCTTGGTCTGTGGTCAGTGGTGTGGTCAGTGGTGTGGTCATGGTGGTCCTTGGTCTGTGGTCAGTGGTGTGGTCAGTAGTGTGGTCATGGTGGTCCTTGGTCTGTGGTCAGTGGTGTGGTCAGTGGTGTGGTCATGGTGGTCCTTGGTCTGTGGTCAGTGGTGTGGTCAGTAGTGTGGTCATGGTGTGGTCATGGTGGCTTTAGTCTTTAGTCTTTATTGTGTTTGTTCGTACCATCTCTGTCTGGTTGGCTAACACTCCCCTGTGATGTTGACTCTAACCCACTAGTCTTGTACTATTCGGGGCTTCACCCCCCCCCCCCCACCCTGCTCCCCCTTTGATGAATTCCACTTCTACTAACCCCTTCACTCGAACCCCCTGAGACCCCCCCACCCCCCCCTGACCCCCCCACCCCCCTTAACCCCCCCAGTGTTAACTCTATACCACGTCCTCACCAGGGCTTTCCGCGGGATTGCCGAGAAAAAAAGGAGGAAAAGGGAACAGGAGGCCACTGTCACCGTGGAGAGGTACCATGACAACCACCCTTCACGACACCATGACAACCACCCCTCACGACACCATGACAACCACCCCTCACGACACCATGACAACCACCCCTCACGACACCATGACAACCACCCCTCACGACACCATGACAACCACCCCTCACGACACCATGACAACCACCCCTCACAACACCATGACAATCACCCCTCACAACACCATGACAACCACCCCTCACAACACCATGACAACCACCCCTCACGACACCAAGACAACCACCCCTCACAACACCATGACAATCACCCCTCACGACACCATGACAACCACCCCTCACGACACCATGACAACCACCCCTCACGACACCATGACAACCACCCCTCACAACACCATGACAACCACCCCTCACGACACCAAGACAACCACCCCTCACAACACCATGACAACCACCCCTCACGACACCATGACAACCACCCCTCACGACACCATGACAACCACCCCTCACGACACCATGACAACCACCCCTCACAACACCATGACAACCACCCCTCACAACACCATGACAACCCCCCCACTGTCATCATGGAGAGGTACCATGACAACCACCCCTCACAACCCCCCCTGACAACATCCCCACTGTCACCATGGAGAGGTACCGTGACAACCCCCCCCTCACAACCCCCCCACTGCCACTGTGGAGAGGTACCATGTCAACCCCCCTCACATCTTCCCCATTGTCACCATGGAGAGGTACCATGACAACCCCACCGACCCCCCCGACCCTGCCAAGGTGACCAGTCATCCTGGATCTTCGTTGCTCTTGTGTTCTGTCAGTCCTAATGTTACCCTTACCGGCTGGTATGGATGTTATGTTATGTTTGTTAAAATAGATTTATGGGTTATTTTATTACCATTACTTTTGACAACTGGGATTCTTTGCGCACTTTTGCTTGTGTTGTTGGGCTAGTGTGTGTGTGGCTTGTGTTTCCGTGTGTGTGTGTGGCCATTGCTTTGGTGTGTGTATGGAGGCATGGACGTGTTTTAATGATGCCCCTGATCATGGGAAGGTTCTGAGGTAACAGCAACATAGATCAGATGACAGGCTGGCCTACAACACAGCCAGCTGTCTCTATGAATCAGCTCGGGACAATTCACTGATGGCTGTGACAGTTTGAATCTGTTTTAAACACTGGAGTGCAGTGATGTGTGACCATATAAGATAAGATCATCCTTGTCCCGCAGTGGTGAAATTGCAGTTTGCAACAGCAAGGTACAGAACAGCACTCAAGAGTAACAATAAATAAAATGACAAATGATGTACAGTGCATCAGTACTACAAGTTAGCTTGCTGTGATTCAGTGTGTAAATCAATATCTGGCATCGCAGCACAGTTCCTCCAAGGTCAATTTAGTCCGTCCACAATGTCACATCTGAGATGTTGGTTTGAATATGAAACAGCATTTGGAAAGCCTACAGTGTCGTAAACACGGTTTAGACCAGGGGTGCCCAATCCTGGGGGGTATTGCACAAAACTAGGATAAGGGATTAAGCCGGGCTATGTTGGTTATCCTGGCTGAATTTAGCCTCAAGTCGGTTGTACGAAAGCCGATAAAACTTAGCCTGGCCAAGTTACCATGGTGATTTATTCTCCGCAGCTAGCCTGCTCCGGACCAGGCTAACAGCCAGGCTAAGATTAATCCTAGTGATTCACCTGCATTTCCACAGTCAATCCTGTGAGGAATTCACGTGTTTTACAGCATGTCCATGATCTTTTTAAATATGTTGCATCATTTTAATTATAATGCATTTAACATTTACACATATTTAGTATATTGTCATTTCTCATTTCAATTAAATCTACAACAGTCTTTTAATATTGATTTAAGTGGTATTATTATTACTCTGGCCAAGTGTTATATTGATATGCTGATGAAGACTGCTTGTCAAACTGCCGTCGAGGTTTCATAAATATGTTTTATTGCATTACAGTAAACCATCGCTATATCACGGTTCAGTACTGTGAACCCTCGCGATATCATGGTTCAGTACAGTGAATCCTCGCGATATCACGGTTCACTTCACGGATTTGCCACGTGCATTGTGTTCTGCATTCTGATTGGATAAACAGTCTCTCCGCGTCTTCTCTACCTGTGCATCAATAAAGTTGCGGTTTACTGTAATATTTACTGTGTCTGTACACCTACGTAACATTCGCAGAAAAAGTTAAACTTATGGACATGCTTAATTGTAGCCCAATTATGACAGCTCCAGAGGATTGTACACTTTTTGAATACTAACGCATTAATCCGGCCCGCTATTGTCTGCCAGGTTTATTCTCTTTCTTTTATTATGGCTTGAGTATTGTCCTTTTTAATTAATATCCTTCTCCTCCTCATAAACCTCCATCAGGAGCTGTTCTGCGGCCGTGAAATATGTTGCGTAACTCTTTTCCATGTTCTGATCGGTGATTCTGTGAGCGATCGCGAGGTCTATTTAAGAATGCCGTGAACACGCATTTATCCTGACTACCTACATCTGGCTTGACATAGCCGCGCCTTTTCATCCTGGCTTGGCAAACGTGCAACCAATTAAGCCAGGATACGACGGCCAGACTAGGTCAAGCTGCGCTTGTTCAGTTATTCTGGCTTTCTTTATTCTACTTTCGTGCAATACCCCCCTGGTCCTTGAGAGACCTTATCCTGACAGTTGTAGATGTTTCCCTGCTCCAGCACACCTGGTTCTAATGATTGATCATTACAAGGCTTCCACAGAGTTTGATAACGACCCTTCATTAGAATCAGGTGTGCTGGAGCAGAGAAACATCTAAAACTTTTTCAGGATAGGGGATCTCGAGGACCAGGATTGGACTCCCTTGGTTTAGATCCTCAAACAAAGAGGTCTAATGGGAGGAATCTTTGATTGCACAAATGCGATTCGACTGAGAGAGCTGTATCAAAATCTATACTGAAGAAAAATAAATGATTTTGATAGTTGCTATTGAAGAGAGGGGGTTATTTTAAATACTTGAAGTTGGCCTTTAGCAACACACCCTGAGCATGTCAGACCTCAGTGAGTCATGACTCTATTTCAGGCCATGCAGCGTGTGCTCTCTCACAGCTTGTCTACTCAGCGCTCCATGCCTTTGATGTCCTGTGACACAATTATATCTCATTTGGAAACCAGCCCTTTCTGTAACCCTTCAAAAATAGAAGGATTTTTTTTTAATGAACGCTTATATGACAGATGAATTGAAAAATACAGCCATATCACAGAGGAGTTATGTGAAATAATAAACCATGAAACTGTCAAATTTAGAGGGAGATTATTGACGCATTCCACTAAAGTTTTTAAGTTTTGTATTTAAGTTCAATGTATGTTTATTGTTTTCACCATCCTGCCATAGTAAAGAAAGAAGGGAGGGAGGAGAAGGGTGGAGGGAGATAGAGAGAGAGAGAGAGAGAGAGAGAGAGAGAGAGAGAGGAGGAGGATGAGTAGAGTGAGAGGAGGATGATGAGTAGAGAGTGAGAGGAGGATGATGAGTAGAGAGTGAGAGGAGGATGATGAGTAGAGAGTGAGAGGAGGATGATGAGTAGAGAGTGAGAGGAGGAGGATGAGTAGAGAGTGAGAGGAGGATGATGAGTAGAGGAGAGTGAGAGGAGGAGGATGAGTAGAGAGTGAGAGGAGGATGATGAGTAGAGGAGAGTGAGAGGAGGATGATGAGTAGAGGAGAGTGAGAGGAGGAGGATGAGTAGAGAGTGAGAGGAGGAGGATGAGTAGAGGAGAGTGAGAGGAGGAGGATGAGTAGAGAGTGAGAGGAGGAGGATGAGTAGAGAGTGAGAGGAGGATGATGAGTAGAGGAGAGTGAGAGGAGGAGGATGAGTAGAGAGTGAGAGGAGGAGGATGAGTAGAGAGTGAGAGGAGGATGATGAGTAGAGAGTGAGAGGAGGAGGATGAGTAGAGGAGAGTGAGAGGAGGAGGATGAGTAGAGGAGAGTGAGAGGAGGAGGATGAGTAGAGGAGAGTGAGAGGAGGAGGATGAGTAGAGAGTGAGAGGAGGAGGATGAGTAGAGGAGAGTGAGAGGAGGAGGATGAGTAGAGAGTGAGAGGAGGAGGATGAGTAGAGAGTGAGAGGAGGAGGATGAGTAGAGGAGGAGGATGAGTAGAGAGTGAGAGGAGGAGGATGAGTAGAGAGTGAGAGGAGGATGATGAGTAGAGGAGAGTGAGAGGAGGAGGATGAGTAGAGAGTGAGAGGAGGAGGATGAGTAGAGAGTGAGAGGAGGATGAGTAGAGGAGAGTGAGAGGAGGAGGATGAGTAGAGAGTGAGAGGAGGAGGATGAGTAGAGAGTGAGAGGAGGAGGATGAGTAGAGGAGAGTGAGAGGAGGATGATGAGTAGAGGAGAGTGAGAGGAGGAGGATGAGTAGAGAGTGAGAGGAGGAGGATGAGTAGAGGAGAGTGAGAGGAGGATGATGAGTAGAGAGTGAGAGGAGGAGGATGAGTAGAGGAGAGTGAGAGGAGGAGGATGAGTAGAGAGTGAGAGGAGGATGATGAGTAGAGGAGAGTGAGAGGAGGATGATTAGTAGAGGAGGAGGATGAGTAGAGAGTGAGAGGAGGATGATGAGTAGAGGAGAGTGAGAGGAGGAGGATGAGTAGAGAGTGAGAGGAGGAGGATGAGTAGAGAGTGAGAGGAGGATGATGAGTAGAGAGTGAGAGGAGGAGGATGAGTAGAGAGTGAGAGGAGGATGATGAGTAGAGAGTGAGAGGAGGAGGATGAGTAGAGAGTGAGAGGAGGATGATGAGTAGAGGAGAGTGAGAGGAGGATGATGAGTAGAGAGTGAGAGGAGGATGATGAGTAGAGGAGAGTGAGAGGAGGAGGATGAGTAGAGAGTGAGAGGAGGAGGATGAGTAGAGGAGAGAGAGAGGAGGATGATGAGTAGAGGAGAGTGAGAGGAGGAGGATGAGTAGAGAGTGAGAGGAGGATGATGAGTAGAGGAGAGTGAGAGGAGGATGAT
This sequence comes from Neosalanx taihuensis, assembly GCA_030340665.1. Taxonomy (NCBI): domain Eukaryota; kingdom Metazoa; phylum Chordata; class Actinopteri; order Osmeriformes; family Salangidae; genus Neosalanx; species Neosalanx taihuensis. The sequence continues at coordinate 6,621,801 of CM059316.1, read as the reverse complement.
GAGTAGAGGAGAGTGAGAGGAGGATGATGAGTAGAGGAGAGTGAGAGGAGGAGGATGAGTAGAGAGTGAGAGGAGGAGGATGAGTAGAGGAGAGTGAGAGGAGGAGGATGAGTAGAGAGTGAGAGGAGGAGGATGAGTAGAGAGTGAGAGGAGGATGATGAGTAGAGGAGAGTGAGAAGAGGAGGATGAGTAGAGAGTGAGAGGAGGAGGATGAGTAGAGAGTGAGAGGAGGATGATGAGTAGAGAGTGAGAGGAGGAGGATGAGTAGAGGAGAGTGAGAGGAGGAGGATGAGTAGAGGAGAGTGAGAGGAGGAGGATGAGTAGAGGAGAGTGAGAGGAGGAGGATGAGTAGAGAGTGAGAGGAGGAGGATGAGTAGAGGAGAGTGAGAGGAGGAGGATGAGTAGAGAGTGAGAGGAGGAGGATGAGTAGAGAGTGAGAGGAGGAGGATGAGTAGAGGAGGAGGATGAGTAGAGAGTGAGAGGAGGAGGATGAGTAGAGAGTGAGAGGAGGATGATGAGTAGAGGAGAGTGAGAGGAGGAGGATGAGTAGAGAGTGAGAGGAGGAGGATGAGTAGAGAGTGAGAGGAGGATGAGTAGAGGAGAGTGAGAGGAGGAGGATGAGTAGAGAGTGAGAGGAGGAGGATGAGTAGAGAGTGAGAGGAGGAGGATGAGTAGAGGAGAGTGAGAGGAGGATGATGAGTAGAGGAGAGTGAGAGGAGGAGGATGAGTAGAGAGTGAGAGGAGGAGGATGAGTAGAGGAGAGTGAGAGGAGGATGATGAGTAGAGAGTGAGAGGAGGAGGATGAGTAGAGGAGAGTGAGAGGAGGAGGATGAGTAGAGAGTGAGAGGAGGATGATGAGTAGAGGAGAGTGAGAGGAGGATGATTAGTAGAGGAGGAGGATGAGTAGAGAGTGAGAGGAGGATGATGAGTAGAGGAGAGTGAGAGGAGGAGGATGAGTAGAGAGTGAGAGGAGGAGGATGAGTAGAGAGTGAGAGGAGGTTGATGAGTAGAGAGTGAGAGGAGGAGGATGAGTAGAGAGTGAGAGGAGGATGATGAGTAGAGAGTGAGAGGAGGAGGATGAGTAGAGAGTGAGAGGAGGATGATGAGTAGAGGAGAGTGAGAGGAGGATGATGAGTAGAGAGTGAGAGGAGGATGATGAGTAGAGGAGAGTGAGAGGAGGAGGATGAGTAGAGAGTGAGAGGAGGAGGATGAGTAGAGGAGAGAGAGAGGAGGATGATGAGTAGAGGAGAGTGAGAGGAGGATGATGAGTAGAGGAGAGTGAGAGGAGGAGGATGAGTAGAGAGTGAGAGGAGGATGATGAGTAGAGGAGAGTGAGAGGAGGATGATTAGTAGAGGAGGAGGATGAGTAGAGAGTGAGAGGAGGAGGATGAGTAGAGGAGAGAGAGGAGGAGGATGAGTAGAGAGTGAGAGGAGGATGATGAGTAGAGGAGAGTGAGGTATAAGGGAAGCTAATGGTTCCGGTTTTAACTTTATTTTATGATTTTCTTTGCCAATTCTTTCAACACTGATATATCTCTGAAAAAGGAGAAATATCATGATTTGACGTACGATTTGATAACTTCCAACACTCATCCCTTTTAAGGCCTTTAAACAACAGTAAAGCTGTTTAAAACCCTTTAATGACTTTAAATGATCAAATATTTCTTCCTCCCTTTATTTCCATCCTACTCCACTTGTTTTCCTCTACTTCCCTAATGACAGGAACTTCCGGAAGCACCTGAGGATGGTGGGCAGCCGAAGGGTCAAGGTTCAGAGTGAGTCTGCTTCAGTGTGTCGTCACCAGCATGTGTAATCTTCTGTGTTTTACTGCTACAGCTTGAACACTTGACATCTGTTCCAGAAGAGTGTTTCACCTCTGTGCTGGATAAACACTCCTGGATGTGTACAGCCCCATAGGTGTGGCATGGCTTAGAGCATAGGCATTAGAATCAGGTGTGTTGGAGCAGGGAAACATGTAGAACATGTACCTCCCCTCAAGAGCGCCCGAGCGCAACACAAACTCTTCCACTGCCTGGCTCCCCAATGGTGGAATCAACTCCCCACCTCCATCAGAAGCACAGACTGCCTTCTCACCTTCAAGAGAAGGCTTAAAACTCACCTATTTAAAGACTTTAATGGCACTTAGGAATAGTATGGCACTTCACATAATCTAATATGCTTTAGAACAATTTGTTGGTCCCCATATGGTGACTTGCCAGTGTTGTTTGTTGTATCTCTTGCTTTATGTTCACAATTGTTGTGTTATGCATTTATAGTTCTTTCCTTGGCACTTATTGGTTCTCATGATGTATGATTCACGATCTAAAAAAAACGACTGTGTTCGGGGTCTATCACGTTGCTATGCTCAATGACTGATGCTCTTTGTAAAAGCTCTCTCTTGTAAGTCGCTTTGGATAAAAGTGTCTGCTAAATCAATAAATGTAAATGTAATGTAGAACAGGTTGGGAACCAGGGTTGGGGAACACTGTTCTAGAACATGCAGGACAGGTGTTCCCTGAGGACCAGGGTTGGGGAACACTGTTCTAGAACATGCAGGACAGGTGTTCCCTGAGGACCAGGGTTGGGGAAGTGTTACAGTGCTGTGGTTCTGGGCTCTCATTCAACTGGCAAGATCACAAATGTCAATACTGTCCTCATCTTCATCAAGGCTCCCAGATAAGGGCTGCAGAAAGAAGAGTTTCTTGATCACTGATGGTGCAGGGGTTTGTGGGGGATGGGTGACTGGTGTGGATCCGCATGTTGCCGTGTGTGGTGTGTGTGTTGTGTGTGGTGTGTGTTGTGTGTGGTGTGTGTTTGGTGTGTGTTTGGTGTGTGTTTGATGTGTGTTTGGTGTGTGTGTGACTCTCTGTGTCTCTCCCCCTCCCTCACTCATCAGCTTTCGCTGAACGCCGGGCCAAGAGCTTCAGTCGATCCTGGAGTGACCCCACCCCTGTGAAGCCTGACCCCACCCCTGTGAAGAGTGACCCCACCCCTGTGAAGAGTGACTCCACCCCTGTGAAGAAAGACTCCCTGCACGACTCCAGAGACAGTGAGTCCAAAGTCCCGCCCACCTGCACACGCACACTGTCAAATGATCTTAAATGGAGTAAACATGAGACCTGGGGGGGCAGGGCCTCCTCTGCTGCAGCCTCCATCCTCAGGGGGGACAGAGCCTCCTCTGCTGCACCCCCCCATCCTCAGGGGGGGCAGAGCCTCCTCTGCTGCACCCCCCCATCCTCAGGGGGGACAGAGCCTCCTCTGCTACACCCCCCATCCTCAGGGGGGACAGAGCCTCCTCTGCTGCAGCCCCCATCCTCAGGAGGGACAGAGCCTCCTCTGCTGCAGCCTCCATCCTCAGGAGGGACAGAGCCTCCTCTGCTGCAGCCCCCATCCTCAGGGGGGACAGAGCCTCCTCTGCTGCAGCCTCCATCCTCAGGAGGGACAGAGCCTCCTCTGCTGCAGCCCCCATCCTCAGGGGGGACAGAGCCTCCTCTGCTGCAGCCTCCATCCTCAGGAGGGACAGAGCCTCCTCTGCTGCAGCCCCCATCCTCAGGGGGGACAGAGCCTCTTCTGCTGCAGCCTCCATCCTCAGGGGGGACAGAGCCTCTTCTGCTGCAGCCTCCATCCTCAGGGGGGACAGAGCCTCTTCTGCTGCAGCCTCCATCCTCAGGGGGGACAGAGCCTCTTCTGCTGCAGCCTCCATCCTCAGGGGGGACAGAGCCTCTTCTGCTGCAGCCTCCATCCTCAGGAGGGGGGGCAGAGTCTCCTCTGCTGCAGCCTCCATCCTCAGGAGGGGGGGCAGAGTCTCCTCTGCTGCAGCCTCCATCCTCAGGGGGGGCAGAGTCTCCTCTGCTGCAGCCTCCATCCTCAGGGGGGACAGAGCCTCTTCTGCTGCAGCCTCCATCCTCAGGAGGGGGGGCAGAGTCTCCTCTGCTGTAGCCCCCATCCTCAGGGGGGGGGGGGGGGCAGAGTCTCCTCTGCTGCAGCCTCCATCCTCAGGAGGGGGGGCAGAGTCTCCTCTGCTGTAGCCCCCATCCTCAGGGGGGGCAGAGCCTCCTCTGCTGCAGCCTCCATCCTCAGGGGGGGCAGGGCCTCCTCACCACACTCCCCTCTTCAGGACTCTCTGTCCTGTTTGTCCATCCTGATCCTGTGTCCTGGATCTTGTCTCAGTCTGCCTGTCTCAGCTCATCTACATTCTCCTCATATTATCATGCAGTTGTCTTTGTGTTGCAGGGTTTGGAGGGAGAGATGTGTGTGTATGTGTGTGTGTTGTTTGTTGTCGTCGTCTTTTGTACCTTTTGGTTGTTTCACTCTGAGGAGCAGGTGCACAATGCTTTTGATGTAGCTCCTCTAATCTGATTGGTGGGCTCTCCTTTCATCATGTCTGTGCATGCGTGGGCTGGGTGTTCGTGAGCTCGCTCATGTGTCCATGTATGGGTGGGATCTTTCATGTGTGTGTGTGTGTGTGTGTGTGAGCCAGGTGGGGACCTGCAGGCCTCTTCAGGGGCGTTAGATGAAGAGCTGTATGAAGACCCTGACTGGGAAGAGGAGAGAGAGGCGGAGCAATCGGCGTGCCAAGGAGACAACTTCATCCCTCCCAAAATCATGGTGAGACGCTCCACTCAACCCCCCACATCACTGAAGGTCTGGTGGAGTGGGCCAGTGTAGATCAGGGGGAGGCTGAACACTGGTACTGGGAGCCACTGTCCTGAAGGTTCTAGATCAGGGGGAGGCAACACTGGTGCTAGGAGCCACTGTCCTGAAGGTTCTAGATCAGGGGGAGGCAACACTGGTGCTAGGAGCCACTGTCCTGAAGGTTCTAGATCAGGGGGAGGCTGAACACTGGTGCTAGGAGCCACTGTCCTGAAGGTTCTAGATCAGGGGGAGGCAACACTGGTGCTAGGAGCCACTGTCCTGAAAGTTCTAGATCAGGGGGAGGCAACACTGGTGCTAGGAGTCACTGTCCTGAAGGTTCTAGATCAGGGGGAGGCAACACTGGTGCTAGGAGCCACTGTCCTGAAGGTTCTAGATCAGGGGGAGGCTGAACACTGGTGCTAGGAGCCACTGTCCTGAAGGTTCTAGATCAGGGGGAGGCTGAACACTGGTGCTAGGAGCCACTGTCCTGAAGGTTCTAGATCAGGGGGAGGCAACACTGGTGCTAGGAGCCACTGTCCTGAAGGTTCTAGATCAGGGGGAGGCAACACTGGTGCTAGGAGCCACTGTCCTGAAGGTTCTAGATGTTTCTCTGCTCCAGCACACCTGACTCTAATGAATGGGTTGTTATCGAGCTCTGTGGAAGCCTCATAATGACCCTTCATTAGGATCAGGTGTGCTGGAGCAGGGAAACATCTAGAACCTTCAGGACATGACTCTTGAGGACCAGGGTTGCCTAACCCTGTCGTAAATCATCATTCATCCATAGTAGAAAAGGTTTCAGAGTTAGTCATTGTTTTCAAAATCAAGAGGTTTTTGATACCATCCGGAAGTCATTCTCAATCAGAAAAAATTGTCTGAGAGCTCAGATATTGATGCTACTCTGTGCTGTGTAAGCCCCGCCCTCTGGGAGGAGCCTACCTTAGTATCTTCACTGGCAGAGCATCAGTATTTAGTTGTGACTCACAGGACGCTGACTCATCCTTGTCTGCCACAGCTGATATCTTCCAAAGTACCCAAGGCAGAGTACGTTCCCAACATCATCCGACGGGATGATCCTTCCATCATCCCAATCCTCTATGTGAGTATCTGTCATCCACACGTAAAGAACCAGCCACACACCCTGCATACCAGCGTCTGCCTATCACATTACCAGCCAATCACATGCGTCCAGAATGTAGTTCTGTTAATGATCAAAGAATTCTGGGAGCTGCTGAGTGACCTTGGTTCTGTCTCTAGGATCACGAACACGCCACATTTGATGATATTATCGGTGAGTCAGAAACAGCAATACTGCCTCTGAATCGACTAGTTCCATCACTGTGTTATGACTCATAGTTTGCCTCTGTACACACACATCTCGACTCATGGGAACTATCATAAAAGTACAATAAACTGCATCTCTCTCTCTCTCTCTCTCTCTCTCTCTCTCCCACTCTCTGTCTGACCCTCTTCCCCCTGTCTATCCACGTACAGAGGAGATAGAGAAGAAGCTGTCTGCCTACAGGAAAGGCTGCAGAATCTGGAACATGTTGATCTTTTGTCAGGTGAGAGGGCAGGACTACACTGTGCCACACATCCATGTCCAGAGAGACAGGACTACACTGTGCTACACATCCATGTCCAGAGAGAGACAGGACTACACTGTGCCACACATCCATGTCCAGAGAGACAGGACTACACTGTGCTACACATCCATGTCCAGAGAGAGACAGGACTACACTGTGCCACACATCCATGTCCAGAGAGACAGGACTACACTGTGCTACACATCCATGTCCAGAGAGAGACAGGACTACACTGTGCCACACATCCATGTCCAGAGAGACAGGACTACACTGTGCCACACATCCATGTCCAGAGAGACAGGACTACACTGTGCCACACATCCATGTCCAGAGAGAGACAGGACTACACTGTGACACACATCCATGTCCAGAGAGACAGGACTACACTGTGCCACACATCCATGTCCAGAGAGAGACAGGACTACACTGTGCCACACATCCATGTCCAGAGAGATACAGGACTACACTGTGCTACACATCCATGTCCAGAGAGAGACAGGACTACACTGTGCCACACATCCATGTCCAGAGAGACAGGACTACACTGTGCTACACATCCATGTCCAGAGAGACAGGACTACACTGTGCCACACATCCATGTCCAGAGAGAGACAGGACTACACTGTGCCACACATCCATGTCCAGAGAGATACAGGACTACACTGTGCCACACATCCATGTCCAGAGAGAGACAGGACTACACTGTGCCACACATCCATGTCCAGAGAGACAGGACTACACTGTGCCACACATCCATAGAGGTGCCTCAATATAAAGAAACACTGATGTTTCAGGGGGGGCCAGGACACTTGTACCTGCTCAAGAACAAAGTTGCCACCTTCGCCAAGGTGGAAAAGGAAGAGGACATGACTCAGTAAGAACGATTCCCTGTGGTGCCACCTTACTGTCGTTGGTGTGTGTCTGACGCACAGGAAGTGAAGTGTTCTGACTTCCTGTGGGCAGGTTCTGGAGGAGACTGAGCCGGTTAATGAGCAAGCTGAACCCTGAACCCAACCTCATCTACATCATGGGCTGCTACGTCCTGGGGAGTGCCAATGGAGAAAAGGTGAGTGTGTGTAACTGTCTATGTATGAACGTGTGTGTATGTAGGTGTTCCTGTGTGTATATATATCCTGTGTGTGTGTGTGTGTGTGTGTGTGTATATATATCCTGTGTGTGTGTGTGCTCTGTATGTCTAGTGTCACCCACTATAACTGCCATCCCCCAGCATGCATTAGGCACCAGGGACTCGTGAGTCTCCCTGTCCCCTGCTGAACTACAGAGGCTGCTGTCAACCTGACACACATGACAGGCAGGCTGACTGCTGGAGCAGGCAGGGCCACACACACACACACACACACCACACACACCACACACACACACACACACACCACACACACCACACACACACACACACACACACACACCACACACACACACACACACACCACACACACCACACACACACACACACACACACACACCACACACACCACACACACACACCACACACAGAGTGACAGGCAGCCTGACTGCTGGAGCAGGCCTGAAGGGTGTGAGGAGCAGGCAGAGCCACACACACACACACACACAGACACACACACATACACACACACAGACACACACACACACATACACACACACAGACACACACACACACAGTGACAGGCAGCCTGACTGATGGAGCAGGCCTGAAGGCTATGAGGAGCAGGCAGAGCCACACACACACACACACACACCACACACACACACACACACACACACACACACACCACACACACACACACACACAGAGTGACAGGCAGCAACCTCTTTCACCTCTTGCTGACATTTGACATACTCGCACACAGGCGCGCACGCACACACACACACACACACACACAAAATGAGCATTTTACACACCTACACAAGCCTGCAAGGCTTAAAACTCACCTATTTAAAGACTTGAATGGCACTTAGGAATAGTACGGCACTTAACATAATCTAAAGTGCTTTAGAACAATCTGTTGGTCCCCATATGGTGACTTTCCAGTGTTGTTTGTTGTATCTCTTGCTTTATGGTCACAATCGTTGTGTTATGCATTTATAGTTCTTCCCTTGGCACTTATTGGTTCTCATGATGTATGATTCACAATCTAAAAAAAACGACTGTGTTCGGGGTCTATCACGTTGCTATGCTCAATGACTGATGCTCTTTGTAAAAGCTCTCTCTTGTAAGTCGCTTTGGATAAAAGCGTCTGCTAAATGAATAAATGTAAATGTAATTCTGGGACACATGCATCTCCCCTGGTTTAAGATTGAGTCAAAAACACAAAACAAACAATCTCTTTCTCCCTCTTTCCACCACAAGCACACTCACACAAGCAGCACATACTGAAATATTCATGCAGACGCAGCTGTGAATGCAAGCATATGCACGTGCCCCAGCCTTCGTGTTTACTCAAGCAAAACACCACTGCACATGCTCACACTCTTCACTGCACTGCACGTGCTCACACTCTTCACTGCACTGCACATGCCCACACTCTTCACTGCACTGCACGTGGTCACACTCTTCACTGCACTGCACATGCTCACACTCTTCACTGCACTGCACATGCTCACACTCTTCACTGCACTGCACGTGCTCACACTCTTTACTGCACTGCGCATTCCCACACTCTTCACTGCACTGCACATTCCCACACTCTTTACTGCACTGCGCATTCCCACACTCTTCACTGCACTGCACATGCTCACCCTCTTCACTCCACTGCACATTCCCACACTCTTCACTGCACTGCACATGCCCACACTCTTCACTGCACTGCACGTGCTCACACTCTTTACTGCACTGCACATGCCCACACTCTTCACTCTACTGCACATGCCCACACTCTTCACTGCACTGCACATGCTCACCCTCTTCACTCCACTGCACATGCCCACACTCTTCACTCCACTGCACATGCCCACACTCTTCACTGCACTGCACATGCCCACACTCTTCACTGCACATGCCCACACTCTTCACTGCACATGCCCACACTCTTCACTCTACTGCACATGCTCACCCTCTTCACTGCACTGCACATGCCCACACTCTTCACTGCACTGCACATGCCCACACTCTTCACTGCACATGCCCACACTCTTCACTGCACTGCACATGCTCACCCTCTTCACTCCACTGCACATGCCCACACTCTTCACTCTACTGCACATGCCCACACTCTTCACTGCACTGCACATGCCCACACTCTTCACTGCACATGCCCACACTCTTCACTCCACTGCACATGCTCACCCTCTTCACTGCACTGCACGTGCTCACCCTCTTCACTGCACTGCACATGCCCACACTCTTCACTGCACTGCACATGCTCACCCTCTTCACTCCACTGCACATGCTCACCCTCTTCACTGCACTGCACATGCCCACACTCTTCACTGTGCATGCCCACACTCTTCACTGCACATGCCCACACTCTTCACTGCACTGCACATGCCCACACTCTTCACTCTACTGCACATGCTCACCCTCTTCACTGCACTGCACATGCCCACACTCTTCACTGCACTGCACATGCCCACACTCTTCACTCCACTGCACATTCCCACACTCTTCACTGCACTGCACATGCCCACACTTCACTGCACATGCCCACACTCTTCACTGCACATGCCCACACTCTTCACTATACTGCACATGCCCACACTCTTCACTCTACTGCACATGCCCACACTCTTCACTGCACATGCCCACACTCTTCACTGCACATGCCCACACTCTTCACTGCACTGCACATGCCCACACTCTTCACTATACTGCACATGCCCACACTCTTCACTATACTGCACATGCCCACACTCTTCACTGCACATGCCCACACTCTTCACTGCACTGCACATGCCCACACTCTTCACTGCACTGCACATGCCCACACTCTTCACTGCACTGCACATGCCCACACTCTTCACTGCACATGCCCACACTCTTCACTATACTGCACATGCCCACACTCTTCACTGCACATGCCCACACTCTTCACTATACTGCACATGCCCACACTCTTCACTGCACATGCCCACACTCTTCACTGCACATGCCCACACTCTTCACTGCACATGCCCACACTCTTCACTGCACTGCACATGCCCACATTGTTTGCTCCACGCTCCAAAAGAAAGCATCCTGCTGGTATCAGACGCTCACAAGCAACAAGGCAGAAGATTCACAGAGACATCAACACTGAACACTCTACCTCTGACTAGACCAACGCTGAACACTCTACCTCTGACCAGACCAACACTGAACACTCTACCTCAGACCAGACCAACACTGAACACTCTACCTCAGACCAGACCAACACTTAACACGCTACCTCAGACCAGACCAACACTGAACACTCTACCTCAGACCAGACCAACACTTAACACTCTACCTCAGACCAGACCAACACTGAACACTCTACCTCAGACCAGACCACCCGACTCTGCACAACCCACTTTGACATTGTTGCACTACTGTGTACATCACCCACTCATATATATTCACACCCATGTTTCATATACATTCCTACCCTATCTTTACGTGTAGTTATTTTTTAATTCTATTTTATTTAATTTTTATACTTCTGATTGTCTATTTTTTACATGGTTAATTTATCATATTATTTCTTTAACTTTAGTCCCATATATGTTGATTGTTTGCTCCATCCTGCCACAGTAAAGTCAGTGTTTGTGCAACTCACATGGTGAATAAAACCAGTTCTGATTGTGATTCTTAGAACAAAACAACCAACAAACTAGAGGCAGGAAGTGTCTCTCTGTTCCAAGGAGACAACACAGCTTATCTTTGCTGCATTAAACCATTCTTCTCCTCGGCTACCTGTGCTCCTCAGGGGCTCCTGCCAGCTTTAGTCATCACTCTATTAATAGCTCTGTGGCTCTGGAGGAGGAGACCCCCCTAGTCTATCTGAGACCCTCCCCTACCTCAGCTGTTGTCATGGCTTGTTTCCTGCTCTATATTTCGTCTTCTTCCATTTCTGGGGCGCCTCAAATTCTCCCTGAGAGGAACCTGTTTCTAAAGGTGTGTTCCTTTAAGCATGATGGTCATTCTTACCTGCCCTGCAGCAGCACCACACCACTGGACCTGCCTGTCTTTATGTGCTGCTGTGGAGTGGCCTTCAGTCCTGTGACCTAGTTTGAAGCCATGTTGTAGTTGGCTGCACCCTGGGCTCAGTGGATTATTTCCTAGCATGTGTGGAGTCTGGGTTCAATACAGTGTGTGTAGAGTGTAGTTTGTGCCTGCCGTTTCCCCGCTGTGAGACTAATGAGGGATCATCTTAATTGTAATTCTGCTTGTTGTTGACGCAGTAAAGGTGGATTTGTGGGCATATAGGATGAGATGACCTATTTTACCAAGTCAAAAGCATTGATCTAGTGTCTGTACACTGCCTACCCTTGTGACTGCAGCTGAGAGGAGATACTTCCAAGATAAGCATGCTGGATGGCTGGTGTGGAGGGGAGAGGAAGAGAGAAGGAGGGAGGGAGAGGAGGGGAGAGGAGGAGGGAGAAGGAGAGTGGAGGAGAGTGGAGGAGAGAGGAGGAGAGAAGAGGAGGGAGAAGGAGAGTGGAGGAGAGAGGAGGAGAGAAGAGGAGAGTGGAGGAGAGTGGAGGAGAGAAGAGGAGGGAGGAGGAGAGAAGAGGAGGGAGGGGGAGAGAGGAGGAGAGAGGAGGAGGGAGAAGGAGAGTGGAGGAGAGTGGAGGAGAGAGGAGGAGAGTGGAGGAGAGTGGAGGAGAGAGGAGGAGAGAAGAGGAGGGAGGAGGAGAGGGGAGGAGAGGAGGGAGGGGGAGAGAGGAGGAGAGCTGGAGAGAGGAGGGGAACTGGAGAGAGGAGGAGAGATGAGGAGAGGAGGAGAGCTGGAGAGAGGAGGAGAACTGGAGAGAGGAGGAGAGATGAGGAGAGGAGGAGAGCTGGAGAGAGACATGCATTCCAATAGACAAATGGATGATGCAGAAAGAAGCAGATATCAGAAAGAAGCAGACATACTGTATCATTCTGCCACGACAGGGCAGACTAGTCAAACAGAAGTTAGGATATACAGTTATAATACAGATTAACTTCAGACACTAAGATGGACTCCTGCCAGAAGGACACTGCCAAAGCCTTTCTCTGTCACATCACGCTGCAGAGCGTCTGGTTAGGATGTTCCGACAGAAAAACTGGAACTGCTTTTAGTCACGTTGTGTCCTGTTAGAACACGGTGTTACTCTGATTTGAGGGTTCCAGAACGTTCTCTGTGGTTTAATGGTCTGTTGACCTTTATCCTCGTCTTTATAAGGAGTTAATTGCTAGCAATTATTACATGAAAATCCTGTAATCTATTTTTCCTCTGAAAATCTTTTCTGAAATCCTTCCAGCTTATTCAAAACCTGAAGAAGATGATGAAGCCGTACTCCATTGAGTTTAAGTCTCCACTGGAGCTGTCAGCACAGGGTAAGAGTTCAGTCCCAGTCACTTCCACACATTCACATACAGGACATGGAGACAGAACACACACACACACACACACAGGCAGACATACTGGCACACATGTTATCTCCTCTGCAGCATGTGTAATGGTAAGTACAGAGTAGTAATCGTCAGCATTAATCAAAGCCAGCTGTCCTGACACAGGTAAAGAGACAGTAGGGAGGAGATGTACATGTTATGTGCAAACCCACTCTGGACACAGCGCTCATCATTCATCTCATTGACAGTTATCAACGTCATGCTAATTATTTACCAATTAAATTCTAATTATCTCCAGAGTTTCCCCACTCCCATTGGTGTTTTCAACAGATCTTTGTCTCTCTCTCTCTCCCCCTCTCTCCCCCTCCCTCTCTCCCTCTCCCTCTCCCCCTCCCTCCCCCTCCCTCTCTCCCTCTCCCTCTCCCCCTCCTCAGGTAAGGAGATGATAGAGAAGTACTTTGACTTCCGTCTCTTCCGCCTGTGGAAGACTCGCCAACAGTCCAAGCTCCTCGACTATGACGACCTCTTGTGACACGCCTAGCCCTGTTTCAGCTAATCACTGGTTAGCTTCCATCTCCTCCTTTAAAAGCCTGTAGCGGCTTTGGCTGAAAGGGCCCAAGCAGAAGAGTTCTGTCCTCTGCTCAACCTTCCGGGGTTCAGACACCATAGCTTTGATCAGGGGATTTGTCGGCGCTCCAGTTTTGGGAGCGTGAAGCCAAGTGGGTGACTGTGTGTGCGACTGCGGCACGACGGCCATGTTCCCATTTATTTTTGAACCTTCACCAATCTCCTGTGCAGAGAGTGGGAGAGGAAGGGAGGAGAGGGAGGGGAGAGAAAAGCCTACATGTCATTTAGCCTATCTGTGTCAGGAGACACAACATAGAGTTAGGGAAGGTGAGGCAGAGGAGGGAGACAGGGAGGGCTAGGGTGAGGAAGGTGAGGCAGAGGAGGGAGACAGGAGCTTCCTGGACAAACATGGAAGATACTTTTTTCTGAGAAAAAACAGATGGTGGGAAAATCTCCATAGTTTGTCTCCAGTTTGAGGAAGAACACGTGGATGAAGAGGGATTTCCAAGGTCTAGAACTTAGTCACTCTTAGAAACTAGTATGTATTAAACATGCTTCACAGAGCATTAGCGAATATATTTTCAACATGTACACATATATCACATGAAAAGTTGGTATTTAATATTCAAATAATTGACAAAATATCTATTACAGAAACCTTTTTATTTTCACTAACTGTACCTGTTTTGTATTTAGACTTTTGGAATAACTCAGGTTAACGTTATCCTATACTTGTCGTCCATCTTTGTGCTCGTTTGTTTGTGGGTGTCTCCATATTGTTGGGGAGTTCAGGATGGGGTTCAGGTCATTTAAATCTGTTCTTCATACAGGACAGCTGGGTGACTTCCATTTGTCCACAGACTAGATCACGTAGCACTTCTTTCTCATTTAAATCTTGAACAGATCTTTCCTCTTGAACTCTGAGGTGTTGGTTTGTTAACCCTCTCAGATTGTTGTACTATACTAATACATACTAATACTTAATATACTGTAAATGACAGAGAAACTGTCTTTATATATAAGAACAGGAAACAGCAGCATTATAGAATAAGGAAACGGCAGGTGTGATTGATGACTAACAGTCTCTGCAGCAGTACTGTAATTATCTTTATATAAGTTGTTCATAATCCTACATTATTACTGTACCTACTTCATACTTCAGTCTGGGCTTCCTTTGAAACACAATCTGCACCGTGTCTGAAAGACAGATATCATACAATATTAATGTGCTCCTTTGAAACAATAAGATACTGTGGAGAGAGGAAAAGAGAGCATTATTATGCTGTTCAAAGAGAGCATTATTATGCTGTTCAAGAGAGCATTATTATGCTGTTCAAGAGAGCATTATTATGCTGTTCAAAGAGAGCATTATTATGCTGTTCAAAGAGAGCATTATTATGCTGTTCAAGAGAGCATTATTATGCTGTTCAAAGAGAGCATTATTATGCTGTTCAAAGAGAGCATTATTATGCTGTTCAAAGAGAGCATTATTACGCTGTTCAAAGAGAGCATTATTACGCTGTTCAAGAGAGCATTATTATGCTGTTCAAGAGAGCATTATTATACTGTTCAAGAGAGCATTATTACGCTGTTCAAAGAGAGCATTATTATGCTGTTCAAGAGAGCATTATTATGCTGTTCAAGAGAGCATTATTATGCTGTTCAAGAGAGCATTATTATGCTGTTCAAGAGAGCATTATTATGCTGTTCAAGAGAGCATTATTATGCTGTTCAAGAGAGCATTATTATGCTGTTCAAGAGAGCATTATTATGCTGTTCAAGAGAGCATTATTATGCTGTTCAAGAGAGCATTATTATGCTGTTCAAGAGAGCATTATTATGCTGTTCAAGAGATATGGGTGTGAGTGCCTGTGTGTGTGTGTGTGTGTGTGTGTGTGTGTGTGTGTGTGTGTGTGTGTGTGTGTGTGTGTGTGTGTGTGTGCTGTCATTGAGGGTTGTGTGTGTGTTTCTTCTCATCTGACTGGATGTTGAATTTAGGGGAGAGAAGCAGAGGGCACCTCATCTCTATGTTCTTTATATTAAATTAATTAAAATGTAATAACAACATTTTCTTAGACGCAGTAGTATGATGAAAAGATCTACTGCCTCCAGTCTTTACTGCAGTGTGTCTATTTGACAAGTCTGACAACGTTTTGTCAAATAAGATTTCTAGTGCTCAGTGTTTTCAGTAAGCCAGTAATGTAGCAGTAATGTAGCACTGTTTTTAATGGACATTTTGAACATGCTGATAGTATTGATGTGATAGGTTCAGAAGAACACTGTGTGCACCTTTACAGGATATCTACAATTACCATGGACATGTTTTAGTCAAGTATGTGGTTCTTTATGCTCCCATATATACTTATGTGTCTGTAAGATTTAAATCCTGTCTAAATGTAAACGCTGTCTCTGTACAGTCTCTGTACGGTCTGAAGGAGAAAACCCTAAATTAATTAAGAGTTAACATGTCAGGTCATGAATAGAGTCGTTTGCAAATTAACAACGTTGATTATTTTTGATATAGTAAATGATGTGCTTATTTTGTATCTATAATGGAAATTAGTAACTGAAACCCTTTGTTATAGATTCCTGGTGTTTGGCTACAGAGGGTTCATATACGTACATTCACCAAACAATGAATTAAATCGATAGGAAACATTCTAGCAAAACAAGACTTTTCTGTCCTCTTCCTGGAAGAGGAAACTTGTTTGTGTCCCCTGTGGCTTTCTCAGTGTATCTAAAGTAAGCCTTGTGCTCTGAGGATGATTGAGTTTGATGATGGTTGATTGACGCTGCTTTGATTGCACTGACGCCTTGTCGGGTAGCGATTGTATTTTTGTAAGAAGGGAGACTCACATTGTGTAGCCATGATCTTACTTTTGACTGTAAAGCTATTTCGAGAGAATTTGATTTGTTATCGCAGACTACAAATGAAGACAACTTTTACGAAAATTGTGTCATTATAAATGTCAGGTTGCTGTAAATTTCCAAATGTCTTAATCAAAGTATTATTTTACTATTATAATAAGATAGAGATGATGATGTCCTTCCTATGATTTTGATACAGGACATAAAACAGGTAATGTTCTTTCCTAGAATAGCAATTTACTATGGATGAGACCTTGAATTCTTAGTGGAAACTTTACGTTAATAACATTAATAACATACAGTGCAGGATGTTATCCACTGTCCAATAATGGTGATAAAAATGTTTGTAAAGGGTTTTTCCAGTAAAACATGTTTGAATTGTTAAGAGTTGTAATGATATTTTAGGATGAGAACAGGATACTGGTGAATTATTGAAGGTAGTGGTTTTGTCTGTTAAGTCAGAGCATAGTGGCTTCATAAATAAATTCACCCTTTATTTCCTCAGTCCAGTGTCCCAGTCTGTGACTCTCTACGATGATCCTAACCTCCTCCTCTCCACACACCCTCCATGCTGCACTTCTTACAAGCACAAACACTGGTTATTCAGGCCGAGTTCACAGTAAAGGACGTCAGCTGCTGGCCTGTTCTCGCTGGTGACGGTTAACAGCAGGATGAGAGTCAGTGGGAGGGAACTGCTTGAAGAAGTAGTGATCAGCCCTGTAGGACTGCTTACTGCATGTCACACTGGCAAACAAAGGGAGGGAGGGAGGGAGGGAGGGAGGGAGGGAGGGAGGGAGGGAGGGAGGGAGGGAGGGAGGGGATGAGAGAGAGTGAGAGATAGAGAGAGAGGGAGGGAGAGGGATGAGAGAGTGAGAGATAGAGAGAGTGGGAGGGAGGGGGATGAGAGAGAGGGAGAGATAGAGAGAGAGGGAGGGAGGGGGATGAGAGAGAGGGAGAGATAGAGAGAGTGGGAGGGAGGGGGATGAGAGAGAGGGAGAGATAGAGAGAGAGGGAGGGAGAGGGATGAGAGAGTGAGAGATAGAGAGAGTGGGAGGGAGGGGGATGAGAGAGAGGGAGAGATAGAGAGAGAGGGAGGGAGAGGGATGAGAGAGAGGGAGAGAGAGGGAGGGAGAGATAGAGAGTGGGAGGGAGGGAGGGAGGGGGACGAGAGAGAGAGGGAGGGAGAGGGATGAGAGAGAAGGTCTTTACACGTGACTAGAGAATCTGGGCCACTCTTTCCTGTCGTCAGGCCCAAAGTTAAAATTCCCCAAAGGCCACTGGGTTGATTATGTGACAAATCCCTCAGAGTTTGTGTGTTTAATTGGTGTTGTGGCTTTTTGGGGACATGATGTAAAGGTCCATGGAGAATTTGCTCGTCAAAAATATCAAGTCCAAGAAATAACATTAGCATGCTGCAGTGTTCCCTTCAGGGGGGTGGTGGGCTGGACATCTCTTACAGGAGCCTTTACAAGGTGTACATGTTGGTGTGACAGCACTCAAGCCAAGCCATTTAGGAGCCAAGCCCATCTGATGCACCTTTTATGAGACAGATTGTCCCCCTGCTGCTGATGAAGAGTGGATGGAGCAACCTACAGCACTGTGGATGGAGCGACCTACAGCACAGGTGATGGAGCGACCTACAGCACAGGTGATGGAGCGACCTACAGCACAGGTGATGGAGCGACCTACAGCACAGGTGATGGAGTGACCTACAGCACAGTGGATGGAGCGACCTACAGCACAGGTGATGAAGCGACCTACAGCACAGCTGATGGAGCGACCTACAGCACAGTGGATGGAGCGACCTACAGCACAGTGGATGGAGCGACCTACAGCATAGTGGATGGAGCGACCTACAGCACAGGTGATGGAGCGACCTACAGCACAGTGGATGGAGCGACCTACAGCACAGTGGATGGAGCGACCTACAGCACAGGTGATGGAGCGACCTACAGCACAGTGGATGGAGCGACCTACAGCACAGTGGATGGAGCGACCTACAGCACAGTGGATGGAGCGACCTACAGCACAGTGGATGGAGCGACCTACAGCACTGTGGATGGAGCGACCTACAGCACAGTGGATGGAGCGACCTACAGCACAGGTGATGGAGCGACCTACAGCACAGTGGATGGAGCGACCTACAGCACAGTGGATGGAGCGACCTACAGCACAGTGGATGGAGCGACCTACAGCACAGTGGATGGAGCGACCTACAGCACTGTGGATGGAGCGACCTACAGCACAGTGGATGGAGCGACCTACAGCACAGGTGATGGAGCGACCTACAGCACAGTGGATGGAGTGACCTACAGCACAGTGGATGGAGCGACCTACAGCACAGGTGATGGAGCGACCTACAGCACTGCAGAAGGGAGTATTGATCTTTCCAAGGCATTTGATACTGTAGACCATGTCACCTTGGTAGACAGGCTACTCAAAATTGGTTTATCTAGGCAGGCTGTAGACTGGTTTTCTAATTATTTGTCAGTAAGAACGCAATGTGTCCAGTTTGCTGGGTCCTCGTCCTCCTCTCTCCCTGTATCAAAGGGTGTGCCCCAAGGCTCCATATTAGGGCCATTGTTGTTTTCTATTTATGTAAACAATCTTTGTGATTCAATAACCAATGCTGCCTGTCATTTTTATGCAGATGACACTATTATTTATTGTTCATCCCCATCAGTGGCAGACACTTTTCATTTCCTGCAGTCTGCTTTGGACGTTCTGCAGTCACAGCTGACAAAATTGAAATTGGTTTTAAATACAGATAAAACTAAATTAATGCTTTTTTCAGATGGAAAAGCTTTACCAAAAGTTTTGCCAAAGCTTTTAACTAGTCATGGGACCGAAATTGAAAGGGTCAATTCGTACAAATACCTGGGTTTCATTATTGATGAAAAATTGTCTTTTAAACTTCATATTGAAAAACTGGTCTCCAAATTAAAAATTAAATTAGGTTTCTTTTTTAGAAATAAATCATGCTTCTCATGGCAGGCCAGGAAACGTCTGTTCACTGCGACCTTTTTACCGTTGTTAGATTACGGTGACCTGCTGTTCATAAACGCCCCTGACCAGTACCTCAGGAAATTGGATACCGTCTACCACTGTGCTCTGCGATTTTTAACTGGCTGTGGAAATCGTGTCCACCATTGTACCCTGTATGCCACTGCAAAATGTCCATCGCTATCTGTACGCAGACTCTCACATTGGTTGTTTTTTGTTTACAAGTGTCTTATTGGGCTGGTCCCTTCATATCTATGTGTTTACATGTCCACAAACAAATGTAGCTATGGTTTGCGTTCTAGGGATGTGTTACAGATGTTGGTACCCAGAACTAGAACTGAGTTAGGGAAAAAGGCCTTTAAATATGCTGCGCCTTCTGCCTGGAACACTGTGCAAAAGCAGCTGAAGCTGCCGGAGCTGGTCACCTTGGGAGAATTCAAAGGAATCCTGAAGGACAGAGAAGATAGTTCTCTTGGTCAATGCAATTGCTTGTAAAGCTATTTTCTGATAACGGCCGGGTTTATTCATTCCTCTGTCCCCAGTTTATTTATTTCATTTTTAACTCATTTCAATCTTCATATAGTCTTGTTGTCCCTGATCTTGTATTGTATTTTACCTGATGTTGAATGTGGTGTATGAGAATTGTGGTTGATTGTTCTTATTGTATCATGGTGCTGCCTTCTTGGCCAGGTCATTCTTGAAAAAGAGATTTGAATCTCAATGAATTTTACCTGGTTAAATAAAGGATATTGATTGATTGATTGAGAAGCCTTCTGCCACTTTACTGGGATCACTCAGCCAAGGCTGGAGGATTCAGGGTTCCTGACCTCACCATCATTCTCAACCCTCCTGCTCTTCTTCTCTAGTGTTTTATTTATGCTTTTTCAGGATAATTTCATGGTACCAGTTCTTCAGAAGGTCGAGGATAAACATGTCTATATCGCAGGGTAACAAAATGTGTACATTTGGATTTTTGAAGAGCCACAGCCAATATATATATATATATATATATATATAGAGCGACTTACATACCTACCTACTGTATGTATATATATATATTTTGGCTCTTTCTAGCAAATCTCTCCCCCCAATGTCCCCCAAAGTCAACCCTATGCCCTTGGCTGTACCCTCCTTGTGGTTTAGTTTTACCCTGAGTTTGAGAACCAGTGCAGTGACTGGCTGATGTGACACTGTAGTCCCAGCTCACCACAGCGCTCCTGCCAGTGCACCAGGACTGCTTGTTCCTTTGGGAGGTGATCTTACGTTTACATTCATTGAGCAGACGCTTTTATCCAAAGGGATTTACAAGAGAGAGCTTTACAACAGAGCATCGGTCACTGAGCATAGCGACGTGATAAACCCCAAACATAGCGGGTTTATAGATTATGAAACATACATAATGAGAACCAATAAGTGTCAAGGGAAGAGCTATAAAAGCCTTTCAAATTACACATTTTAAAGCGAGTCTCCGACGGACAGTAGTCTACCTGTCGGACGCGAACAATAAAGCAACAACACTAGCGAGTTTTCGCACTGGGATTACCAAGTAATTCTGAACAACAACAACAGATGATATTTCTAACAGCCATTAAATGATCTTCACACTGACATGAATGTTTTGCCAAGGTTCTCCTTCTTGATTTGAATAAAGCACATCTGAGGTTTAAAACTCAGACTCAGCCACTTAACCTGGTATTCCTCTGCCTTCATCACACTGGTTCATGAAAGCAGCTTCCTTTCAACCCAAACAGGAGCAGTAAGACGATCATGTTGGCTGAATGGAGGATCAGTTTCCAGGCTCAGTCAGAAGGTCATTCTCCTCCTGACTGCCTGACCCACCAGCCCCCTCCCTCCCCCCCCTCCCCTCCTGCCCCTCATTCACCTGACAAGTGAAGGTTAATTGGGATGAACCCCAAACACACATCGTCATACAGAGGGATCAATCAAGAGACACACTGTGCAGCCAAGTCACAAGGGGGGTGGGGGGGGGGGGGTGGGGGGGTGGGTGGGTGAGGGTAGAGAGAGGGAGGTAGGATGAGGGTGCGGAGCGTGGATGGGGGAAGGGATTGGAGCGGGCTGGAGGGAGGCTGGGTGGATGTGTGGGGTCCTGATGTGGAAGTGTGCAGGGGGGGGCTGGAGGGGGCTGTGGGGTGGGGGCTGAGGTGGGTGCACGGTAAGGCTGGAGGGGGATGTGGGGGCTGAGGTGGGTGCACGGTAAGGCTGGAGGGGGATGTGGGGGGGGGGGGGGGCTGAGGTGGGTGGGTGAGGTCCTGAGTTACAAACAGCACACAGGTAAACCACAGAGCTTTTTGTTGACTGAACCGCTGATGACATTTAGTAGCTGAATGTAAATTAATAAATGTAAAATGTAAATGATGTTGCACACACAGAAGCTCACCTACCTGCCCACTAACAAGGTCTATTTCTGTGAAGTTTAATAAGATGAATCCAGCTCACTATGCTACTCATATCATGTGATTACTTACAAGAGAAGGCGTCGTGGGGGGGAGGGGGGGGTATTAGTAGCTAATAAATCAATACATATTAGCTAATAACTCCATGATGCCATAGTAGAGATGTCTAATGTAACTGGGACTAGAGCTAGGAGACATGAGGGCAGCAGTAGTGGACTAGTACCAGCCCGTACTGAGGGGCTAGGAGACATTAGGGCAGCAGTAGTGGACTAGTACCAGCCCGTACTGAGGGGCTAGGAGACATGAGGGCAGCAGTAGTGGACTAATACCAGCCCGTACTGAGGGGCTAGGAGACATGAGGGCAGCAGTAGTGGACTAATACCAGCCTGTACTGAGGGGCTAGGAGACATGAGGGCAGCAGTAGTGGACTAATACCAGCCTGTACTGAGGGGCTAGGAGACATGAGGGCAGCAGTAGTGGACTAATACCAGCCTGTACTGAGGGGCTAGGAGACATGAGGGCAGCAGTAGTGGACTAATACCAGCCTGTACTGAGGGGCTAGGAGACATGAGGGCAGCAGTAGTGGACTATTACCAGCCTGTACTGAGGGGCTAGGAGACATGAGGGCAGCAGTAGTGGACTAATACCAGCCTGTACTGAGGGGCTAGGAGACATGAGGGCAGCAGTAGTGGACTAGTACCAGCCTGTACTGAGGGGCTAGGAGACATGAGGGCAGCAGTAGTGGACTAATACCAGCCTGTACTGAGGGGCTAGGAGACATGAGGGCAGCAGTAGTGGACTAATACCAGCCCGTACTGAGGGGCTAGGAGACATGAGGGCAGCAGTAGTGGACTAATACCAGCCTGTACTGAGGGGCTAGGAGACATGAGGGCAGCAGTAGTGGACTAGTACCAGCCTGTACTGAGGGGCTAGGAGACATGAGGGCAGCAGTAGTGCACTAGTACCAGCCTGTACTGAGGGGCTAGGAGACATGAGGGCAGCAGTAGTGGACTAGTACCAGCCTGTACTGAGGGGCTAGGAGACATGAGGGCAGCAGTAGTGGACTAATACCAGCCTGTACTGAGGGGCTAGGAGACATGAGGGCAGCAGTAGTGGACTAATACCAGCCCGTACTGAGGGGCTAGGAGACATGAGGGCAGCAGTAGTGGACTAGTACCAGCCCGTACTGAGGGGCTAGGAGACATGAGGGCAGCAGTAGTGGACTAATACCAGCCTGTACTGAGGGGCTAGGAGACATGAGGGCAGCAGTAGTGGACTAGTACCAGCCCGTACTGATGGTCTAGGAGACATGAGGGCAGCAGTAGTGGACTAATACCAGCCCGTACTGAGGGGCTAGGAGACATGAGGGCAGCAGTAGTGGACTAATACCAGCCTGTACTGATGGGCTAGGAGACATGAGGGCAGCAGTAGTGGACTAATACCAGCCCGTACTGAGGGGCTAGGAGACATGAGGGCAGCAGTAGTGGACTAGTACCAGCCTGTACTGAGGGGCTAGGAGACATGAGGGCAGCAGTAGTGGACTAATACCAGTAATGAGAGTAGCAGGAGACATGAGGGCAGCAGGAGACACGAGGGCAGCAGGAGACATGAGGGCAGAGCTGTGTGAGGCAGAGCTGTGTGAGGCAGAGCTGTGTGAGGTGGACCTGTGTGAGGCAGAGCTGTGAGGCAGAGCAGTGTGAGGCAGAGCTGTGTGAGGTGGACCTGTGTGAGGCAGAGCTGTGTGAGGCAGAGCTGTGTGAGGTGGACCTGTGTGAGGCCGAGCTGTGTGAGGCAGAGCTGTGTGAGGTGGACCTGTGTGAGGCAGAGCTGTGAGGCAGAGCAGTGTGAGGCAGAGCTGTGTGAGGTGGACCTGTGTGAGGTGGACCTGTGTGAGGCAGAGCTGTGAGGCAGAGCAGTGTGAGGCAGAGCTGTGTGAGGTGGACCTGTGTGAGGTGGACCTGTGTGAGGCAGAGCTGTGAGGCAGAGCAGTGTGAGGCAGAGCTGTGTGAGGTGGACCTGTGTGAGGCAGAGCTGTGTGAGGCAGAGCTCTGTGAGGTGGCAGAGGTGTGTGAGGTGAACCTGTGTGAGGCAGAGCTGTGTGAGACAGAGCAGTGTGAGGCAGAGCAGTGTGAGGCAGAGCAGTGTGAGGTGGACCTGTGTGAGGCAGAGCTGTGTGAGGTGGCAGAGCTGTGTGAGGCAGAGCTGTGTGAGGTGAACCTGTGTGAGGCAGAGCTGTGTGAGGCAGAGCAATGTGAGGCAGAGCAGTGTGAGGCAGAGCTGTGTGAGGTGGACCTGTGTGAGGCAGAGCTGTGTGAGGCAGAGCTCTGTGAGGTGGCAGAGGTGTGTGAGGTGAACCTGTGTGAGGCAGAGCTGTGTGAGACAGAGCAGTGTGAGGCAGAGCAGTGTGAGGCAGAGCAGTGTGAGGTGGACCTGTGTGAGGCAGAGCTGTGTGAGGTGGCAGAGCTGTGTGAGGCAGAGCTGTGTGAGGTGAACCTGTGTGAGGCAGAGCTGTGTGAGGCAGAGCAATGTGAGGCAGAGCAGTGTGAGGCAGAGCTGTGTGAGACAGAGCAGTGTGAGGCAGAGCAGTGTGAGGCAGAGCTGTGTGAGGCAGAGCAGCGTGAGGCAGAGGTGTGTGAGGCGAACCTGTGTGAGGCAGAGCTGTGTGAGGTGGACCTGTGTGAGGCAGAGCTGTGTGAGACAGAGCAGTGTGAGGCAGAGCAGTTTGAGGCAGAGGTGTGTGAGGCAGAGCTGTGTGAGGCAGAGCAGTGTGAGGCAGAGGTGTGTGAGGTAGAGCTGTGTGAGACAGAGCAGTGTGAGGCAGAGGTGTGTGAGGCAGAGCAGTGTGAGGCAGAGGTGTGTGAGGCAGAGGTGTGTGAGGCAGAGCTGTGTGAGGTGAACCTGTGTGAGGTGAACCTGTGTGAGGCAGAGCTGTGTGAGGTGGACCTGTGTTCGGCAGAGCTGTGTGAGGCAGAGCTGCTGTGAGGTAGGTGACCTGGCTTCCTGCCTCCAGCTGGGCAGCTCTGCCTCACACAGAGAGGCTGGAGGAGAGAAACAGCAAGGATCTGATGTACACACATACAACCCTCACTTTGACACATATAGCTCAATGTCAGCGGCCACAACATACAAACAGCATCAGTTGTTCTTAATCCACAAACTGTGTAAATTGCCGTTCTGAATGTGTTATTTCGCACGTGTTTCACACCTGTTAGGTTAAAGACACCTCAAAAATAGATCCTGTAGACTAGCGAGCCAGACTGGATGAGTCACACATTACAACGGGCAAGTGGATTTGTCCAAGACATTAGTCACTTGTTCCTGAGTGCCTGAACAGAAAGGTCAAATGATCGTGTTGGGTAAGGATCAGTTCAGTTGAGTGAACGCTGTTTGCCTCCCGTCTCTGACCTGAGCTACGTGGGGAGCCCTGATTGGCTTACCATGGAGGTCCTCCCCAGGTCACATGACACAGCCAGTACACACACCAAGCATCCACACAGTACATGAACCCAGAAAAGATCCAGGACACACACCAAGCATCGACACAGTACATGAACCCAGAAAAGATCCAGGACACACACCAAGCATCCACACAGTACATGAACCCAGAAAAGATCCAGGACACACACCAAGCATCCACACAGTACATGAACCCAGAAAAGATCCACTCTTTTGTACCAAGTGCAATCAGGTTATTAAATTTGCACAATTCTTGAAGTTGTAGATGAATTTTAGTGTAACAGTGTTTTTAACTAGTCTGTGTTATGTGTATGTGGATATGCCTTTTTAACTGTTTTAACTGTTGTGCTATCTGTATGTTTATTTTTTTACCTGCTGCAAGTCAAGTTTCCTCCTTTGGGGGACAATAAACTTAAACTGAACTGAACTGAACTGAGGACACACACCAAGCATCCACACAGTACATGAACCCAGAAAAGATCCAGGACACACACCAAGCATCCACACAGTACATGAACCCAGAAAAGATCCAGGACACACACCAAGCATCCACACAGTACATGAACCCGGAAAAGATCCAGGACACACACCAAGCATCGACACAGTACATGAACCCAGAAAAGATCCAGGACACACACCAAGCATCGACACAGTACATGAACCCAGAAAAGATCCAGGACACACACCAAGCATCCACACAGTACATGAACCCAGAAAAGATCCAGGACACACACCAAGCATCGACACAGTACATGAACCCAGAAAAGATCCAGGACACACACCAAGCATCCACACAGTACATGAACCCAGAAAAGATCCAGGACACACACCAAGCATCCACACAGTACATGAACCCAGAAAAGATCCACTCTTTTGTACCAAGTGCAATCAGGTTATTAAATTTGCACAATTCTTGAAGTTTTAGATGAATTTTAGTGTAACAGTGTTTTTAACTAGTCTGTGTTATGTGTATGTGGATATGCCTTTTTAACTGTTTTAACTGTTGTGCTATCTGTATGTTTATTTTTTTACCTGCTGCAAGTCAAGTTTCCTCCTTTGGGGGACAATAAACTTAAACTGAACTGAACTGAACTGAGGACACACACCAAGCATCCACACAGTACATGAACCCAGAAAAGATCCAGGACACACACCAAGCATCCACACAGTACATGAACCCAGAAAAGATCCAGGACACACACCAAGCATCGACACAGTACATGAACCCAGAAAAGATCCAGGACACACAGACAGACCCCACTCAATATACCCACCAAGAAAGAGAATCAGAAAGGATAATCAGTTCTGTGTCTTCCTAATTCAACCAACATGTGTCCAGAGGCCTTTTGGCCAACCAGCAGAATGTGAAATGCTGCTCTTTGAAGTTTCAGAAGAACCGTCAGTCTGACGATGTTTAAGTCCACTGTTAGTCTGACAAGAAGAGTTCCCAGTGCTACCAGTGACCAGCTTCTCAATGGGAAAGTCTGAGAGCTGGAAATATTTCTGTTCAGCAAAGAGGCTAAGATTCATTGTTTATTTTCATGTAGCTCTCTCTCCCATACGGGTCTAACAAGGGCCCTGAGTTTGTTTAAATATATTCATAAATATAATTCTATTAAAAAAAAGAAAAAACAGCACCTGATCCCAACACTAACTCTTCCCCTGTCTGGATCCCCAATGGTGGAAGCAACTCCCCACCTCCATCAGAAACACTGACTGTCTCCTCACCTTCAAGAAAAGGCTCAAGACTCTCCTTTTTCAGGAGTTCAACGATACTAAGGAACGCCTGCTGTACTGCGGAGTACTTGCTTGCTTTGCTACAGCTACAGTATTGCCTGTTGGAGATACCATATAATTGTGATTTCCCTTGTGACTTACCTTTGGCACTTGTTTGGTTTCTCACAATGTATGTTTCATAATCCATAAACCCTCTATGTTTGAGGTCTATCACGTTGTTATGATCAGTGACAGATAGTCTTTTGTAAAGCTCTGTCTTGGATTTGGATAAAAGCGTCTGCTAAATGAATAAATGTAAAGTACATTTTAAATAAAGTAAATTTACAACATCTATAACATGGTCTCTTACCAATACGTTTAGATTTTAACTATTGAACATATATTTTAAAGCAAAACATTTTGAATGTATTTATTACAACCATTTTTATAAATATACAAAAATGTTAACTATTGAACATATATTTTAAAGCAAAACATTTAGAATGTATTTATTACAACCATTTTTATAAAAACTATAAACTTATTATTAATTAGTGATTAAAATCCACTATGAATTGTTGGGTCTACATTACACCACTGCGCAAACACATACAAACAATATACCGTGTACTGAACTTAATATAAACTATGTACAATGTACTGAACTTAACAAAAATTATGTACAATGTACTGAACATAATAAAAACTATGTACAGTGTACTGAACTTAATAAAAACTATGTACAGTGTACTGAACTTAATAAAAACTATGTATGTAAAAACTATGGTTACTATTGTACATAACTTAATAAAACTATGTACATTGTACTGAACTTAATAAAAACGATGTACATTGTACTGAACTTAATAAAAACTATGTACAGTGTACTGAACTTAATAAAAACTATGTACAGTGTACTGACTTAATAAAAACTATGTACATTGTACTGAACTTAATAAAAACTATGTACAGTGTACTGAACTTAATCAAAACTATGTACAGTGTACTGAACTTAATAAAAACTATGTACATTGTACTGAACTTAATAAAAAAATGTACAGTTTACTTTTAAAAAGTATGCAGGTAAACTAACCATTTGAAAATAAACTCTGAAGTAGAAAAGGAAGGTAGATCATAATTTAAAAATATATATACATAAAGATGGAATAGGAATATAAGAATATGAGTGATTATGTATGAGTGGGTTATAATTATGTACACAGTAGTGTAAAAGTGTATATTAAAGTGGCTTGTGCAGAGTGCAGTAGGATTGACTGGTTGGAAGGTAGTGTGTTCATGTCAGTGGGAGTCCTTGGCTGTGTTGAAGAGGTCAGTAGTAGAAGCTGTTCTTATGACTAACTTGATCCCCAGCAGATTTCAATCCTGTCCTAAAGCTTTTCTCAAATCTACATTTAGTCATTTAGCTGACGCTCTTATTCAGAGGGACTTACAGCACAGCACATTCCCCCCTGAGGCAAGTAGAGTGAAGTGCCTTGCCCAAGTACACAACGTCATGTTGGCTCAGCAAGGAATTGAACTGAAGACCTTCTGATCACTAGGCTGACTCCGTAACCACTCAACCACCCAATGCTAAAATGCTAAAAGGTGCATTTTCTATTCCTCTTCACTGAAAATCGAGGAGTGCGTTGTCCTCTTTAAGATGAGTTCTTTAAACTTCTGATCCACTTCTGTGTCCTTTTTCCAACCTCACCTGAATGGAACCTGACACACTTTCCTTAAACAGCAGCAGTAATTACTGCCATTACCATCTCCTCCCTCCTCCTGGAGAAACTGTCTTCAGTGAGGTGGAATACATCACCTTGCCCCAAAACAAGAACAATTCATCCTCCCTGCAGATGGAGGTGATGTGGATAAGAGAATAATGTCCATTACAACAATGTCAAGCAGGGTGACACAGATCAGTCTTACTCTCCATCAAGCTGTCTCTCGTCTCTCTTTCCTCATTTAATCTTTCCCTCTTCTCTCTCCTCCTTGTCCCTCTCTCTCTCTCTCCCCTCGTCTCTCCTCCTTGTCCTCTCTCTCTCTCTCTCCCCTCGTCTCTCCTCCTTGTCCTCTCTCTCTCCCTCTCTCCCTCCCCTTCTTCTCCTCTCTCTCTCTCCCCCCCACTTCTCTCTCCTCCTTGTGTTCTCTCTCCCCTTCTCTCTCTCCCCCTCTTCTCTCTCATCCTTGTCTTCTCTCTCCACCTTGTATTCTCTCTCCCCCTCTTCTCTCTCCTCCCCCTCTTCTCTCTCCTCCTTGTCTTCTCTCTCCCCCTCTTCTCTCTCCTCCTTGTCTTCTCTCTCCACCTTGTATTCTCTCTCCCCCTCTTCTCTCTCCCCCTCTTCTCTCTCCCCCTCTTCTCTCTCCTCCCCCTCTTCTCTCTCCTCCTTGTCTTCTCTCTCCTCCTTGTCTTCTCTCTCCCCCTCTTCTCTCTCCCCCTCTTCTCTCTCCTCCCCCTCTTCTCTCTCCTCCTTGTCTTCTCTCTCCCCCTCTTCTCTCTCTCCTCCTTGTCTTCTCTCTCCCCCTCTTCTCTCTCCCCCCCCTCTTCTCTCTCCTCCTTGTCTTCTCTCTCCCCCTCTTCTCTCTCCTCCCCCTCTTCTCTCTCCTCCTTGTCTTCTCTCTCCCCCTCTTCTCTCTCCTCCTTGTCTTCTCTCTCCCCCTCTTCTCTCTCCCCCTCTTCTCTCTCCTCCTTGTCTTCTCTCTCCTCCTTGTCTTCTCTCTCCCCCTCTTCTCTCTCCCCCTCTTCTCTCTCCCCCTCTTCTCTCTCCTCCCCCTCTTCTCTCTCCTCCTTGTCTTCTCTCTCATCCTTGTATTCTCTCTCCCGCTCTTCTCTCTCCCCCTCTTCTCTCTCCTCCCCCTCTTCTCTCTCCTCCCCCTCTTCTCTCTCTCCCCCTCTTCTCTCTCCTCCTTGTCTTCTCTCTCCTCCTTGTCTTCTCTCTCCCCCTCTTCTCTCTCCCCCTCTTCTCTCTCCTCCCCCTCTTCTCTCTCCTCCTTGTCTTCTCTCTCCCCCTCTTCTCTCTCCTCCCCCTCTTCTCTCTCCTCCCCCTCTTCTCTCTCCTCCCCCTCTTCTCTCTCCTCCTTGTCTTCTCTCTCCCCCTCTTCTCTCTCCTCCCCCTCTTCTCTCTCCTCCCCCTCTTCTCTTTCCTCCCCCTCTTCTCTCTCCTCCTTGTATTCTCTCTCCTACTCTTCTCTCTCCTCCCCCTCTTCTCTCTCCTCCTTGTCTTCTCTCTCCTCCTCTTCTCTCTCCTCCTCTTCTCTCTCCCCCTCTTCTCTCTCCCCCTCTTCTCTCTCCTCCCCGTCTTCTCTCTCCCCCTCTTCTCTCTCCTCCCCCTCTTCTCTCTCCTCCTTGTCTTCTCTCTCCCCCTCTTCTCTCTCCCCCTCTTCTCTCTCCTCCCCCTCTTCTCTCTCCTCCTTGTCTTCTCTCTCCCCCTCTTCTCTCTCCCCCTCTTCTCTCTCCTCCTTGTCTTCTCTCTCCTCCTTGTCTTCTCTCTCCCCCTCTTCTCTCTCCTCCCCCTCTTCTCTCTCCTCCTTGTCTTCTCTCTCCTCCTTGTATTCTCTCTCCCCCTCTTCTCTCCTCCCCCTCTTCTCTCTCCTCCTTGTCTTCTCTCTCCTCCTTGTCTTCTCTCTCCCCCTCTTCTCTCTCCCCCTCTTCTCTCTCCTCCCCCTCTCCTCTCTCCTCCCCCTCTTCTCTCTCCTCCTTGTCTTCTCTCTCCCCCTCTTCTCTCTCCTCCCCCTCTTCTCTCTCCTCCTTGTCTTCTCTCTCCTCCTTGTCTTCTCTCTCCCCCTCTTCTCTCTCCCCCTCTTCTCTCTCCTCCCCCTCTTCTCTCTCCTCCTTGTCTTCTCTCTCATCCTTGTATTCTCTCTCCCCCTCTTCTCTTTCCTCCTTGTCTTCCCTCTCCGCCTTGTATTCTCTCTCCTCCCCCTCTTCTCTCTCCTCCCCCTCTCCTCTCTCCTCCCCCTCTTCTCTCTCCTCCTTGTCTTCTCTCTCCCCCTCTTCTCTCTCCCCCTCTTCTCTCTCCTCCCCCTCTTCTCTCTCCTCCTTGTCTTCTCTCTCCTCCTTGTCTTCTCTCTCCCCCTCTTCTCTCTCCCCCTCTTCTCTCTCCTCCCCCTCTTCTCTCTCCTCCTTGTCTTCTCTCTCCCCCTCTTCTCTCTCTCCCCCTCTTCTCTCTCCTCCTTGTCTTCTCTCTCCCCCTCTTCTCTCTCCTCCCCCTCTTCTCTCTCCTCCTTGTCTTCTCTCTCCCCCTCTTCTCTCTCCCCCTCTTCTCTCTCCTCCTTGTCTTCTCTCTCCCCCTCTTCTCTCTCCCCCTCTTCTCTCTCCTCCTTGTCTTCTCTCTCCCCCTCTTCTCTCTCCCCCTCTTCTCTCTCCCCCTCCTCTTCTCTCTCCCCCTCTTCTCTCTCCCCCTCTTCTCTCTCCTCCTTGTCTTCTCTCTCCTCCTTGTCTTCTCTCTCCCCCTCTTCTCTCTCCCCCTCTTCTCTCTCCTCCCCCTCTTCTCTCTCATCCTTGTATTCTCTCTCCCCCTCTTCTCTTTCCTCCTTGTCTTCCCTCTCCACCTTGTATTCTCTCTCCCCCTCCTCTTCTCTCTCCCCCTCTTCTCTCTCCCCCTCTTCTCTCTCCTCCTTGTCTTCTCTCTCCTCCTTGTCTTCTCTCTCCTCCTTGTCTTCTCTCTCCCCCTCTTCTCTCTCCCCCTCTTCTCTCTCCTCCTTGTCTTCTCTCTCCTCCTTGTCTTCTCTCTCCCCCTCTTCTCTCTCTCCCCCTCTTCTCTCTCCTCCCCGTCTTCTCTCTCCCCCTCTTCTCTCTCCTCCCCCTCTTCTCTCTCCTCCTTGTCTTCTCTCTCCCCCTCTTCTCTCTCCTCCCCCTCTTCTCTCTCCTCCTTGTCTTCTCTCTCATCCTTGTATTCTCTCTCCCCCTCTTCTCTCTCCTCCTTGTCTTCTCTCTCCCCCTCTTCTCTCTCCCCCTCTTCTCTCTCCTCCCCCTCTTCTCTCTCCTCCTTGTCTTCTCTCTCCCCCTCTTCTCTCTCCTCCCCCTCTTCTCTCTCCTCCTTGTCTTCTCTCTCCCCCTCTTCTCTCTCCTCCCCCTCTTCTCTCTCCCCCTCTTCTCTCTCCCCCTCTTCTCTCTCCTCCCCCTCTTCTCTCTCCTCCTTGTCTTCTCTCTCCCCCTCTTCTCTCTCCTCCCCCTCTTCTCTCTCCTCCCCCTCTTCTCTCTCCTCCCCCTCTTCTCTCTCCTCCTTGTCTTCTCTCTCCTCCCCCTCTTCTCTCTCCTCCTTGTCTTCTCTCTCCCCCTCTTCTCTCTCCCCCTCTTCTCTCTCCTCCCCCTCTTCTCTCTCCTCCTTGTCTTCTCTCTCATCCTTGTATTCTCTCTCCCCCTCTTCTCTCTCCTCCTTGTCTTCTCTCTCCCCCTCTTCTCTCTCCCCCTCTTCTCTCTCCCCCTCTTCTCTCTCCTCCCCCTCTTCTCTCTCCTCCTTGTCTTCTCTCTCCTCCTTGTCTTCTCTCTCCCCCTCTTCTCTCTCCCCCTCTTCTCTCTCCTCCCCCTCTTCTCTCTCCTCCCCCTCTTCTCTCTCCTCCTTGTCTTCTCTCTCCCCTTCTTCTCTCTCCTCCCCCTCTTCTCTCTCCTCCCCCTCTTCTCTCTCCTCCTTGTCTTCTCTCTCCCCCTCTTCTCTCTCCCCCTCTTCTCTCTCCTCCTTGTCTTCTCTCTCCTCCTTGTCTTCTCTCTCCCCCCCTTCTCTCTCCTCCCCCTCTTCTCTCTCATCCTTGTCTTCTCTCTCATCCTTGTATTCTCTCTCCCCCTCTTCTCTTTCCTCCTTGTCTTCCCTCTCCACCTTGTATTCTCTCTCCCCCTCTTCTCTCCTCCCCCTCTTCTCTCTCCTCCTTGTCTTCTCTCTCCCCCTCTTCTCTCTCCCCCTCTTCTCTCTCCCCCTCTTCTCTCTCCTCCTTGTCTTCTCTCTCCCCCTCTTCTCTCTCCTCCCCCTCTTCTCTCTCCTCCTTGTCTTCTCTCTCCCCCTCTTCTCTCTCCTCCTTGTCTTCTCTCTCATCCTTGTATTCTCTCTCCCCTCTTCTCTCCTCCCCCTCTTCTCTCTCCTCCTTGTCTTCTCTCTCCCCCTCTTCTCTCTCCTCCCCCTCTTCTCTCTCCTCCTTGTCTTCTCTCTCCCCCTCTTCTCTCTCCTCCCCCTCTTCTCTCTCCTCCTTGTCTTCTCTCCTCCCCCTCTTCTCTCTCATCCTTGTATTCTCTCTCCCCCTCTTCTCTCTCCTCCCCCTCTTCTCTCTCCTCCTTGTCTTCTCTCTCATCCTTGTATTCTCTCTCCCCCTCTTCTCTTTCCTCCTTGTCCCTGGTGGTTTTTTATCACTGTTTGCTCACATTTTACATCCAGCTTTCTCTACTTGAGTCTGAATGGATTCCTTCAGTGGTCATCTGATAACACACTGCTCTGTCAGTGCAGCAGCAGCAGCAGCCAGAGATACGCCAGCTCTCATCTACCTCCAAACACTCCCTATTGGCACTGCAGTAAATCCCCTGTCAGCAGTCCACTTCAATTACCCCAAAACAACCATAACGTACCACCCTATTTACACCTACACAAAGCAGGGGGGGACGGGGGACGGGGGGGAGGGGGGAGGATGACAACAGGACATAACCCCCACACCCCCACCCCCCACACACAGATGAGGCATGCTGCCACTCTGAAGATTCTTACAGATGTATCCATTAACACAGTTCCTTCCAACACCAGCACTGCATTAACCCCCCCCCCCCCCCCCTGTCCATTACCACAGCTCCGTCCAACACCAGAGTGGTTGTCTGTGGGCCCAGTTGCCATTAAATGAATGACTGCCCTCCTGAGAGGACACCGAGTCCTGCAGGGGGTGTGACTCGTGGTCCAGCAGAGAGGACAGTGAGTCCTGCAGGGGGTGTGACTCATGGTCCAGCAGAGAGGACAGTGAGTCCTGCAGGGGGTGTGACTCATGGTCCAGCAGAGAGGACAGTGAGTCCTGCAGGGGGTGTGACTCGTGGTCCAGCAGAGAGGACAGTGAGTCCTGCAGGGGGTGTGACTCCTGCTCCAGCAGAGAGGACAGTGAGTCCTGCAGGGGGTGTGACTCATGGTCCAGCAGAGTGGACAGTGAGTCCTGCAGGGGTGTGACTCATGGTCCAGCAGAGAGGACAGTGAGTCCTGCAGGGGGTGTGACTCATGGTCCAGCAGAGAGGACAGTGAGTCCTGCAGGGGGTGTGACTCATGGTCCAGCAGAGAGGACAGTGAGTCCTGCAGGGGTGTGACTCACGGTCCAGCATAGTGGACAGTGAGTCCTGCAGGGGGTGTGACTCCTGCTCCAGCAGAGAGGACAGTGAGTCCTGCAGGGGTGTGACTCCTGCTCCAGCAGAGAGGACAGTGAGTCCTGCAGGGGTGTGACTCATGGTCCAGCAGAGAGGACAGTGAGTCCTGCAGGGGTGTGACTCATGGTCCAGCAGAGAGGACAGTGAGTCCTGCAGGGGGTGTGACTCATGGTCCAGCAGAGTGGACAGTGAGTCCTGCAGGGGGTGTGACTCATGGTCCAGCAGAGAGGACAGTGAGTCCTGCAGGGGGTGTGACTCGTGGTCCAGCAGAGAGGACAGTGAGTCCTGCAGGGGTGTGACTCATGGTCCAGCAGAGAGGACAGTGAGTCCTGCAGGGGGTGTGACTCATGGTCCAGCAGAGTGGACAGTGAGTCCTGCAGGGGGTGTGAC
The DNA here is from genome assembly GCA_030340665.1 of Neosalanx taihuensis. Classification (NCBI taxonomy): domain Eukaryota; kingdom Metazoa; phylum Chordata; class Actinopteri; order Osmeriformes; family Salangidae; genus Neosalanx; species Neosalanx taihuensis. The sequence goes on along the minus strand of CM059316.1, from coordinate 6,587,346 downwards.
TCGTGGTCCAGCAGAGAGGACAGTGAGTCCTGCAGGGGGTGTGACTCGTGGTCCAGCAGAGAGGACAGTGAGTCCTGCAGGGGGTGTGACTCATGGTCCAGCAGAGAGGACAGTGAGTCCTGCAGGGGGTGTGACTCGTGGTCCAGCAGAGAGGACAGTGAGTCCTGCAGGGGGTGTGACTCATGGTCCAGCAGAGAGGACAGTGAGTCCTGCAGGGGGTGTGACTCATGGTCCAGCAGAGAGGACAGTGAGTCCTGCAGGGGGTGTGACTCATGGTCCAGCAGAGAGGACAGTGAGTCCTGCAGGGGGTGTGACTCGTGGTCCAGCAGAGAGGACAGTGAGTCCTGCAGGGGGTGTGACTCGTGGTCCAGCAGAGAGGACAGTGAGTCCTGCAGGGGGTGTGACTCGTGGTCCAGCAGAGAGGACAGTGAGTCCTGCAGGGGGTGTGACTCGTGGTCCAGCAGAGAGGACAGTGAGTCCTGCAGGGGGTGTGACTCATGGTCCAGCAGAGAGGACAGTGAGTCCTGCAGGGGGTGTGACTCGTGGTCCAGCAGAGAGGACAGTGAGTCCTGCAGGGGGTGTGACTCGTGGTCCAGCAGAGAGGACAGTGAGTCCTGCAGGGGGTGTGACTCGTGGTCCAGCAGAGAGGACAGTGAGTCCTGCAGGGGGTGTGACTCGTGGTCCAGCAGAGTGGACAGTGAGTCCTGCAGGGGGTGTGACTCCTGCTCCAGCAGAGATGTCAGCTTTGCCAGGACTCGTCTGAGCTGGACTGAGCTGGACTTCTTGATGACCTTGTCCAGCTTCTTCCTTTCCCTCTCAGTGATACTGCTGCTGCTCCAGCAGACCACACCGTATAGGATGGCTGAGGCCACCACTGAGTAATAGAAGGACTTTAGGGTTGCCCCCTGCACTCCAAAAGACCTCAGTCTCCTCAGGAGGTAGAGCCTGCTCTGACCTTTCCTGTACAGTGGACGGCTCTTAAATTGGGACAGATATTTCTGTTCATTCCCAGATCAGCTATCCTCAAGGATTGATTCCTGGTTCATCACCACATGTCAGGTCACTTTGATTCAAGCAGCCTCCTCTAGCTGTGTGTCAGTTTGTCCTACTTTAGTCCTACACACACACAATACTCACTCACCCTACTTTAGTCCTACACATACACAATACTCACTCGCCCTACTTTAGTCCTACACATACAATACTCACTCACGCTACTTTAGTCCTACACATACACAATACTCACTCACCCTACTTTAGTCCTACACACACAGTACTCACTCACCCTACTTTAGTCCTACACACACACAATACTCACTCACGCTACTTTAGTCCTACACATACACAGTGCTCACCCTACTTTAGTCCTACACACACACAGTACTCACGCTACTTTAGTCCTACACACACAGTACTCACCCTACTTTAGTCCTACACATACACAGTACTCACGCTACTTTAGTCCTACACATACACAGTGCTCACCCTACTTTAGTCCTACACACACACAATACTCACTCACCCTACTTTAGTCCTACACATACACAGTACTCACTCACCCTACTTTAGTCCTACACACACACAATACTCACTCACCCTACTTTAGTCCTACACATACACAATGCTCACCCTACTTTAGTCCTACACATACACAGTACTCACGCTACTTTAGTCCTACACATACACAATGCTCACCCTACTTTAGTCCTACACATACACAGTACTCACGCTACTTTAGTCCTACACACACACAGTACTCACTCACCCTACTTTAGTCCTACACACACAGTACTCACCCTACTTTAGTCCTACACATACACAGTACTCACGCTACTTTAGTCCTACACATACACAGTACTCACCCTACTTTAGTCCTACACATACACAGTACTCACGCTACTTTAGTCCTACACACACACAGTACTCACTCACCCTACTTTAGTCCTACACACACAGTACTCACGCTACTTTAGTCCTACACACACAGTACTCACCCTACTTTAGTCCTACACATACACAGTACTCACGCTACTTTAGTCCTACACATACACAGTACTCACCCTACTTTAGTCCTACACATACACAGTACTCACGCTACTTTAGTCCTACACATACACAGTACTCACCCTACTTTAGTCCTACACATACACAGTACTCACCCTACTTTAGTCCTACACATACACAGTACTCACCCTACTTTAGTCCTACACATACACAGTACTCACGCTACTTTAGTCCTACACACACACAGTACTCACTCACCCTACTTTAGTCCTACACACACAGTACTCACGCTACTTTAGTCCTACACACACAGTACTCACCCTACTTTAGTCCTACACATACAGTACTCACCCTACTTTAGTCCTACACATACACAGTACTCACGCTACTTTAGTCCTACACACACAGTACTCACCCTACTTTAGTCCTACACATACAGTACTCACCCTACTTTAGTCCTACACATACACAGTACTCACGCTACTTTAGTCCTACACACACACAGTACTCACTCACCCTACTTTAGTCCTACACACACAGTACTCACGCTACTTTAGTCCTACACACACAGTACTCACCCTACTTTAGTCCTACACACACAGTACTCACCCTACTTTAGTCCTACACATACACAGTACTCACACATCACTGACTGAGATAAAGGAATCATCTTGTCTCAAGCACACTCATGTACCTTTGAACCTAAAACACCAGCCCCTCCTGCTGCTCCTGTTATACTGATCTTTAACAGTGGAAGCTTCCATTTCACACACTATTTCACTCTCATCTGTCTGTTATGAACCTTGCAGGTCATCTAAGTCCATCGGGAGCTTTGAACGTGAATTGAGGCCATGAAGACTGAACTTTTCTCTGGCGTTTTCAAGCCTGGGGATTGACATTTGCAGACATTTTTCATCAATCACTTGGTTTTCATGTGCCAGCATGTGGGGCAGCTAAGCCTAGTCCATACTGGGACCCAGCTGGGACCCAGTATGGACTAGGCACAGGAGATGGTGTGTGTGTGTGTGTGTGTGTGTGTGTGTGTGTGTGTGTGTGTGTGTGTGTGTGTGTGTGTGTGTGTGAGTGTGTGTGAGTGTGTGTGTGTGTGTGTGTGTGTGTGTGTGTAGGGAGCACAGCTGAAGGTCAGCCTGAACATAGTTTAGGCAGCCATGGATGAAATCAACATGATCCATTTTTCCACTGTACACACAACATTAAACCTGCTGACACCTGCAGCTTGGGGAACCGACGGATGGTCAGCAATGGTTTGCAGAATGAAAAAGAAATGGTGGAAAGCATCAGGTTTCTATATTGCAACAATTGAACACTCTCTTTTATACACACACACACACACACACACACACACACACACACACACAGTTAAATCGTAGACATAACTCTTGCCTTGGTTCAGTGAGTTTAGCCTGTCTGGTAGATTAGATAGATCTTCATGGTCTTTTACAGAAGCCCAGAAAGTCATTGCAGTTAATCTGCACAGTCTCATTCCTAATTATGTTCCTGGGTAAATCTAATAATCTAATCAAAATATTATTTGTACAGCCCTTTTTACAAGCAAAGTCACAGAGGGCTTCACATGCAGTATGCCCATAGAACTGCCCCTCAACCAACCTAAACCCTCAAGGAAGACAAGGAAACATGGAAGAAACCTTGGAAGGAGCAATTCAGTGAGGGATCCCCTCCCCCAGGGACAGATGGTGAAAGAGAGGAGCAGAGAGAGGAGCAGAGAGAGGAGCAGAAAGAGGAGCAGAGAGAGGAGCAGAGAGAGGAGCAGAGAGGAGCAGAGAGAGGAGCAGAGAGAGGAGCAGAGAGAGGAGCAGAAAGAGGAGCAGAGAGGAGCAGAGAGAGGAACAGAGAGAGGAGCAGAGAGGAGCAGAAAGAGGAGCAGAGAGGAGCAGAGAGAGGAGCAGAGAGAGGAGCAGAGAGAGGAGCAGAGAGCGAGGAGCAGAGAGGAGTAGAGAGAGGAGCAGAGAGGAGCAGAGAGGAACAGAGAGAGGAGCAGAGAGCGAGGAGCAGAGAGGAGCAGAGAGAGGAGCAGAGAGAGAGGAACGCAGAGAGGAACAGAGAGAGGAGCAGAGAGAGGAACAGAGAGAGGAGCAGAGAGAGGAGCAGAGAGAGGAGCAGAGAGGAGCAGAGAGAGGAGCAGAGAGGAGCAGAGAGAGGAGCAGAGAGAGGAGCAGAGAGGAGCAGAGAGAGGAGCAGAGAGAGAGGAGCAGAGAGAGAGGAGCAGAGAGAGAAGCAGAGAGAGAGGAGCAGAGAGAGAGGAGCAGAACAGACTTAACATACATCTAGAGAGAGTTAATTGGTCGTCCAATGAAAGTCCAATGAAAACTTGGGGTTTGAGCAGTGGCAGACCGTGCGTTTCAAATGAATTCAAATCAAGATTGATTTGTATAGTCACAAAGGGCTTCACACATGCCCATATAACTGAATCACAAACATTTTACTATGCAGGAATGAGCCTTGTGTAGAAACATCCAATAAACAAACCAAGAGTGAACAAGTCTCGTTCTCTAACTACAGCCAGCAAAAAACATTAATAACAACTTCATGAACTTGGAATATTAATCATTATGATAGCGACATTTCACTCACCAAAAAATCAGATTATTTGAAGACAGCCATTGTGGTCTAACTAAATAGTTATTTTGCTGTTGTTGTTTCGTACTATCAGTCATCAATAAACAACTGTTACAGTTGAAATGTGCGCGCGGCTAATGCAGTTTGCGAGCTCGAGTAGATACGCTCTCCAATTATCCAATCAGCAGGTCTGAATACGGTGACGTTGCCTACACCTGGCCTGTTGACACCAACTCAAAATCTGATTGGTTGAAGTATCGACTTTGATTTCGCGTTAGAGGGTCGTTGGAGAGCCTCCAGCCCTGCCTAGCAACAAGGGACAGCTGAAATGTGATTGGTTAAATGCTCCAATACGAAAATACTTGTCTGAAAGCAGTTTAACCATCAGATTCCGATGGTTCCGATGATCGGAAACACAATAAAATGAAATGAAAAGATCATTTGGAATTATTCAATGAGTAAACATGGACCAAATATAATGAACATATGATTCTGATATTTCTAGGCCTCCAGACAAGGCAGTGGGTTTAAGGCAGCATAAAGTCAGTTTAAACAGGCATAGTTTGAGAATCCAGCTGTGTTGTTATCTAACACAGTCAATGCTGCAGGTGGCTCTCTGTGTTTAGCTGAGATAGCTGCTGCTCTGCATGGTCTTAATTATTCAAAGCAGCCAAACTTGTCTGGACATGTCCTGTGCAAACGTTAGACAGATGTGCTGATATAACCCAGTCCTGCCTGAGAGCCACTTCTGCAAAACACTAAATGATGACAACATTATGATCCAACAGTGGATTACAGCCAATGCTGTGAAGCAGAAGAACATAAGCAACTATTTAGATCATGATGTATAAAATAAACTGGTATTAGTAATTGCAATGGGCCCCTAGAGAGAGTTTAGGTTATTATAATGATCACATTATAGTGTTATGGGGATGCTGGAGTCATGGTTTGAATGGACTGTTTCAGGTTTAGAGCTTACTGCCATCTTCTGGACACTTTGTGTCAATGCTTGTTCTCAGCATTGTAACTCAGGTACTCCATCATTACACTATTTAGCCTTTGTGAGACTTCCAGATAAATCAAGCACACGTTCCACATAGAAGACTAAGTCTTTCTGAGATGACAGTCCCAGAAAGACTGAGGGAAGAGGGACATGCGTCACCACCACAGCACACACACACACACACACCTGTCCAATCAGCACACACACACCTGTCCAATCAGCACACACACACCTGTCCAATCAGCACACACAAACCTGTCCAATCAACACACACACACCTGTCCAATCAGCACACACACACCTGTCCAATCAGCACACACACACCTGTCCAATCAGCACACACAAACCTGTCCAATCAACACACACACACCTGTCCAATCAGCACACACACACCTGTCCAATCAGCACACACACACCTGTCCAATCAGCACACACACACACCTGTCCAATCAGCACACACAAACCTGTCCAATCAGCACACATACACACACAGACCTGTCCAATCAGCACACACAAACCTGTCCAATCAGCACACATACACACAGACCTGTCCAATCAGCACACACAAGGGGGGAACATGTGTTATGCCCTATTAGGTAACAGGTCAATAGAATATTATGTCTCCATAATCAGTCCCACTTTACATTTATTCATTTAGCAGATGATTTTATCCAAAGCTTACTTTCCTCATCCTGAATATGCCAATAACTAAAACTTCAAAAGAACACATGGAAACTGAAATTAAATTAGCATGGTCACATGATCAAGAGCACCAAACCAGGGTTCGGGTTGCCAGGTAACCAGACATGAAAGAAAAAGCTTTTGTTGATGATGTAAGACCTAACTGGTGTAACGCAAGAAAAACGATTCTAATATGAGAAACAGGATTATTCTAGTCTGAACCTGCTCACTTTTACAGCTCGAGTTTGATTGACAGTTTCACAAAGCCAAAGGAAAACAGGATGTCTGGAACATAACTGGCTGAAACTAGACACTGTCTCTGTGAGGTGAAACAACTTTCAGAAGACTTCACTAACTTATACAACAAGTTTATTGGAGAAACACAAAATGATCATAAAGTAAATTATATCTATTGCACATTTAATCTGAAAAGAAAATGTATTGTCCTTTCTTGAAATATAGCTTTATTTGTGTTGGTATATTTCTATTTTCAATACAAATTTTCTAAATTTCATAACATGAAAGTATACAACAAAAATCTGAATGATATTTCAATGATCCAGTGGGCAATTAAGATGAAATTAAAAGGCACCATTAGTTATCATGATTAAAGCATCAAACTATGAAGGACTGTCAATAGCAGAAACAATGTAACAATACTCACTGTACAAATATACAAAAGTTTCAAGTCTTCAAGCATTAAGAATGAATAAGGAATAAAGAAAAATAAGGAAAGAAAACCAGATTATATATGCCAGTGCTTCAACTGACCATTTAGATTCTGTTTTGCAACAAAGCAAACTTCTTTCCCTCTCAGTAGCTCCAGGAATGTGACTGGCCAACCTTCTATAAACCCAAAGGAGAAGCTTTGTTGGAGTCTGGCTGGAGCTGTGAACCCCTAAATAAGTCTGGTCCTCATTTCTGCAACATGACAGAAGCAGTTTCCTGTTTAAAAGCCTGGAACCTGGTGAATATGACACACCTGAGGGCCTCATCTGGGTAACATGAGAGTAGAACACATAACATGACAACGCTGGTGAGAAGTGCATCAACAGGAATGTCTGCATCATCATAGTAAACACAATAACTGATCTCCAATACCACAAAGCAGTGGGAAAGAAAGATGTTAGATTAAAGAAGATTTAAAAACATGGTTCAGATAAAGAAAATACAACTAGAAAAAAATTCCTAAAGAAATTTTGAGTGTGCGTGACTCTGGCCCGGGACTCTCCCCCATATATCAATGACACTGTTGAGTCATTTTCTGAATATGACTTCTACCATTGCTTAGGTATGTGACAGATCAAGCTTTCAACAGGTGTTCATATGCTGATGCACTAGCAGTAGCGTTAACACTAATTTCAGCAGGATTAAAGACAGCTCCACTTGAGCACACTGCCACAGTTTAGGTTTAAGTAGTAAGCAAGCAGTAAACAATTGGTCACTCTGTGTCAGGTAGCACTTTACATTACAGTTCAGTAGCATAGTAATAGTTTGGTTCTAATTTGATAATAGTGATAAATGCTTTCAAAAACTTAGAGTGTAAAATGACCCAAATACATCCAATGCCAGAATTAGGCCATCAATGGCTATGACTTTGGTATTAGAAATACACCTTTTATCAAAATGATACCGCATTATAAATATCAGATAACATTATAAAGTTATACAGCTGTGTTAAATGTCAAATCAATCCACATGCAATCAAACATGTAACAAATCAGGATTCAGCAATACGCTAGCATCAAAATTCACAAAAAGCACTAGGTCACACAGTTATGATATCACACTAACAAAAACAGTGCTTTTTATCCAACATTAATTGAGAAAAACACACACGCACATACACATACACACACGCACATACACACATACACACACATCTATATATATATATATATATATATATATATATATATATATATATATAGATAGATAGATAGATGTGCATACACACAGGCAGTCTGTACATTAATGACTTAATGATGAACTGTCAATCAAACCATTCAGTGCAATGAATCACTTAGTAGCAGACACACAGGTTCAATCATCTATAAACTACAGGACTACAGGACTCCCCATACAACACTAGCCAATAGTTTGCAAGGTAAACCAGTATCCAGACGATTATGAATGTTTTACAGCAAGCCCCCCCAACAATTTAAATAGCAATTCCTAAAAGACCTGTATTTAATCCCCACTGTTTCTCTATGGAACTGCCGATCCCAACCACCCACACACCTCCCCAATACCTGGTTGGATTCGTCTGGACCCCACCACATTAACTCTGGCCTCAAACCCCTCCGAAATCGCCCCCCCCCCCGAGCCCCCCGCAACGTCACAAACTCCGCTTGAAAGTGAAACTAAATCATTCGCGATTGTCAAACCTCTCCCCCAAACAGGCTCATAGCTCATCAACCCGACCTCCCACACACCTCCCCAATATCTTGTTAGATTCCTACGGACCCCACCACATGAACCCTGCCCTCAAACCCCCCCGCACGAGCCCCCCCGCCCCCCGCCCCCCGCAAACGCCGATCGCCCCCCCCCTCCGAAAACGACCCTAAACGGTCAAAATGCACACAAATAACCCCCCCCCCCCCACTACCCTCCTTACAACCCTCCACCACCGTCCTGACTGATAAGCACATGAATACATATAAACCCAAATGTTAAAGAAGTCAAAAACCCACGTCTTATATAGCATGCTAGCAAAACATATGCTGATGCACTAGCAATTAGCTTAAGCGCTAATTTCAGCATTGGTCGCTAATGTTAGCAAACAGCATATCTTTACAGCTAGTTGGAATGTCAGTTGTAAATCCTGACTGATAAGCACATGAATACCTATGAGCCCAAATGTTAAAGAAGTCAAAAACCTACATTTTAGATAGCATGCTAGCGAAAGAGTTGAAAAAAGATGTTCGCTTACCTTAGAGACTTAGAGCCAGAGAGGAAGAGTTGAGTTGGAGTACAGTTTATAAATACACCCGAAACAAAAAGAGCCAATTTGATTCCTCCAGTAAATATCCTCCAATTAAAGTTATTAAATGTGAAATTAATTACTGTTCGTAAAATAGCCACCGTCATTCGTGGCCACCGTCTCTCCTCTTTCAAGCACGTTGCTAAGTAACGAACTTCGCAACTGTTGCAACGGTCATAGCAGTTGGACAGACAGAGAGAAAAGGCTTACAGCACCCCTCGAACAGGAAGGATTTCTGGCCAAACCGTGTTTCCAATCATAAAACCAGGTTAACGTGAAGCCGGCTGAGCCCTTCCTGAACGTCTACATAGGCATTTTGTGTTGACAAGTGAAGAAATGTGCTCTTGGGAGCAATTCTAAAAAGTGTTCGTTTTCTATCTTTTCAGTTACAGCCCCGCCTCTCTTAACATAGGAGTCTATGAGGCTGTTCATGGGTGCTGCGGCCGAATCTTCGCATGTCAAGCTAAAACAATAAATCTGACAGATAAAGTAAAGCAAGTGTGAGCTAGAGGACACATTTTCCTACGTTTCTATGTATAAATTGTGTCTGTAGTGGTGCATTTGAGGCCATGGTAATCAAATACGTTTTATTTTTTGTACACAATTCTCTCTCTTCTCCACACTCTAGCGATGACATCACCACTCTACCTCTCAAACATTCTCTCCATTGACACCTATTCATTTTTTTGGTGTGGTTTTTGGCAATTTTTGGGCAAAATTGTTCGCCAAAAGTCTTAGATAAATCATAGCACACATGTCGGGGCCGAGCCGCACGTTTTGATATAACTTTTGTGTATATGCGTCAAAAACTCTGGTAGGTGTTTTGAGCCAAAAAACGGCGTAAGAATAAGCAGAATAATAAACGCTAGTAATAACATAGTGTGCGCCTTGCAGCACGCACACAATTAGGATTGTTTCCGCACATTGCAAACGCTAAAGCAAGTAATCTAAGAAGCCAAATAAAATGTGTGTGAACGGGTCGGAGAAGGTATGTGAGTGAGACAGAGGTTGAAATGAACCAGATAAAGGTGGCAGATAAACACTGTAGAATCCAACACCTGCCTCTGTGATGAACCATTAGCTTGATCCCTTTATCAAGCAGTTCATGTGAAAGTCTTCCCCTCCTCCATCCGATCACACAGGGCTGAACTGACCCCCTGCTGGAACAGGACAGTCCTGAAGGGTCTCTGGATGTTTGTTTTGCCCCTGTTGATGGTCATCTGTCTATAGATACATCACAGAGCTGGGCTGAACCATCAGTTACAGTTACAGTACTGTCCTTTACCCAGTAGTTAGCTCTGAACATGGGGGTGGTTCCAGCGTCTCAGCTATCTCCCCGAGTTCATCCAGCAACTCTGTGAAAGCAGGTCTCCGAAAGGCCTCCATCTGAAGGGGGGGGGGGGGCACATTGTTTAGTGTTTGAACCCAGGGCCCGTTTGACTACATAGAAAAACAGCACCAGTGTTGTGTTGCAATCTGTCCATTTCACAGTGTGTCTGCAGGGTTTACACAGCTCTCTCTGCAGCAGTGTGTCTGCAGGGTTTACACAGCTCTCTCTGCAGCAGTGTGTCTGCAGGGTTTGCACAGCTCTCTCTGCAGCAGTGTGTCTGCAGGGTTTACACAGCTCTCTCTGCAGCAGTGTGTCTGCAGGGTTTGCACAGCTCTCTCTGCAGCAGTGTGTCTGCAGGGTTTGCACAGCTCTCTCTGCAGCAGTGTGTCTGCAGGGTTTACACAGCTCTCGCTGCAGCAGTGTGTCTGCAGGGTTTACACAGCTCTCGCTGCAGCAGTGTGTCTGCAGGGTTTGCACAGCTCTCTCTGCAGCAGTGTGTCTGCAGGGTTTACACAGCTCTCTCTGCAGCAGTGTGTCTGCAGGGTTTGCACAGCTCTCTCTGCAGCAGTGTGTCTGCAGGGTTTACACAGCTCTTGCTGCAGCAGTGTGTCTGCAGGGTTTACACAGCTCTCGCTGCAGCAGTGTGTCTGCAGGGTTTACACAGCTCTCGCTGCAGCAGTGTGTCTGCAGGGTTTACACAGCTCTCGCTGCAGCAGTGTGTCTGCAGGGTTTACACAGCTCTCTCTGCAGCAGTGTGTCTGCAGGGTTTACACAGCTCTCGCTGCAGCAGTGTGTCTGCAGGGTTTCCACAGCTCTCTCTGCAGCAGTGTGTCTGCAGGGTTTACACAGCTCTCTCTGCAGCAGTGTGTCTGCAGGGTTTACACAGCTCTCGCTGCAGCAGTGTGTCTGCAGGGTTTACACAGCTCTCAGTCAGTGGAGAGATACTCACCAAACAACAGCTGGATGCTAACTCCAGCACGCGCTGAGGGCAACCGCTCACCAGCTCCCTGAAAGCACTGACGTCCAGCCCATAATCCTGATAACACAGCCCAGGAACACACACACACACACAGCCCAGGAACACACACACACAGCCCAGGAACACACACACACACAGCCCAGGAACACACACACACACACACACACACATTAGCTCAGTTTTAACTACACAGGTGGCTTATTTACACCATGAACATCCCTAGTATAGAAATAGAGCAGCAGTACTGTGGATCTTTCAAACCTAAACATGACGCATTTCTTTTTCAGCGTGTGTCTGCGTTGAAGTGCCTGTGTACAGTTAACATGTGTGCTCGTATGGTTTCATTTGGCCAGGCTAGTTCAGCGGATATCAAACCTGTGTTCTGGGAAGGATTTCTGGGTCTGCAGGAATCCTGGCCAGTATCTCACACAGAACAATCCCAAAGGAAAAGACATCAACCTGGTGGTGAACAGGAAAATCACATAAAAATCACTGTTTCAGGCAGGTTACATTTCAACGTGCAATATTACGTGCAATTTATATAGAATTTTTTTTTTATTGCAATAACTTAAACCTCATCTTGTATTCTTTATATGCTTCTCTGTATCTTGTGTTCTTTTTAAATTGTTACTCTTGAGTGCTATACTGTATCTTACTATTGCAAACTGTATTTTCCCCAGTGAGGGACAAATAAAGGATCTTATCTTCATTATGAATCCCCACATGCTGTCCTTCTCCTGTCGCCATGACACTGCCCTGATATGACCTGGGTGCCATGGTTACCTTGCGGTCGTACGGTTCTCCCCGCAGCATCTCAGGAGCCATCCAGAACGCAGAGCCAACCAAGGATAACTTCCTCTCTGGGTCTTTGACAGGAAGTTCAACCACCTCTCTTGCCAGTCCAAAATCTGTCACCAGGGCTTCTCGGCCGCGAGCCGTCACTCGAATCAGACAGTTCTGAGGAACACAGCAAGATCAGCTCAATGCTTCAACTTCCATGAGTCCATTACCCCTGTGTGCACACTTCTACTCTTTTACCTCACACCCTTACCCCTGTGTGCACTCTTCTACCTCACACCCTTACCCCTGTGTGCACTCTTCTACTCTTCTACCTCACACCCTTACCCCTGTGTGCACTCTTCTACCTCACACCCTTACCCCTGTGTGCACACTTCTACTCTTTTACCTCACACCCTTACCCCTGTGTGCACTCTTCTACCTCACACCCTTACCCCTGTGTGCACTCTTCTACTCTTCTACCTCACACCCTTACCCCTGTGTGCACTCTTCTACCTCACACCCTTACCCCTGTGTGCACACTTCTACTCTTTTACCTCACACCCTTACCCCTGTGTGCACTCTTCTACCTCACACCCTTACCCCTGTGTGCACTCTTCTACTCTTCTACCTCACACCCTTAACCCTGTGTGCACTCTTCTACTCTTCTACCTCACACCCTTACCCCTGTGTGCACTCTTCTACCTCACACCCTTACCCCTGTGTGCACTCTTCTACTCTTCTACCTCACACCCTTACCCCTGTGTGCACTCTTCTACCTCACACCCTTAACCCTGTGTGCACTCTTCTACTCTTCTACCTCACACCCTTACCCCTGTGTGCACTCTTCTACTCTTCTACCTCACACCCTTACCCCTGTGTGCACTCTTCTACTCTTCTACCTCACACCCTTACCCCTGTGTGCACTCTTCTACCTCACACCCTTACCCCTGTGTGCACTCTTCTACCTCACACCCTTAACCCTGTGTGCTTTGACGAGACTGTGTGCCGTTGTTGCTAAGGAGTTTCCCGAGGGGATTAATTAAGTATTCTAAATCTGGATGTCTTTATGAATGTTTAGATGTTTCCCTGCTCCTGCACACCTGATTCACATCAAGCGTTCATTTGAATCAGGTGTGCTGGAGCAGGGAAATATCTAAAACCTTCAGGACAGCGGCCCTCAAGGACCGGAATTTCCCATCTCTGCTCTGTCCTATAACATACCTTAAACTGCAGCTGTATATGTCACCTAGTCTTAATTTACTTCCGGAAAAAGATGTCTTGTCTATGCCAGCAGAGGGCAGTGCAATACAGCTTTACCACTGTTCTCTGTCCTTTACTGATCAGGGAACTGAATTGAGACTGAAGAGTCTGGTGACTGAGTGGTGAGGGTGTTGACCAACTGGCCTGTACCCTGGCTGTGCCAACATGATGTTGTTTCCTTGGGCAAGGCACTTCACCCTACTTGCCTCAGGGGGGAATGTCCCTGTATTGGCTGTAAATCGCTCTGGATAAGAGTGTTTTTACCAAATGATTACATCTAAATGACAGCTGAGATTTGTTACAGACACATACAGAAGAAGATTGGTGTCAAACTGGTGCCATCCAACAGGGGGCAGGCTTTCACTTCAACCAAGCATTACTGCAGCTGATTACATTAAGTAGAGAAACTAGTTAGTGAAATCAACTGGTGTAGTGGACTGACATGAGAATCTGCCCCCTCTTGCCTCTTGACAGTCCTAGTTTGACACCACTGCAGTAAAGACTCTGCAGACTCTGTCTAGGATAATAACGGTACTGTGCATCCATTAGATCAACTAGATTTCTTTACGGCAGCCTAATGGGATCTCTGCTAAATTATTCACTAGTCTGGGCTGATGACCACTGACAACACAGAGGACTGAATCTTAACATTCAGGATTTCTGTCTGGAATGAACAGGCAAGGCAGAAGACAGGAGGTGTAAAGAACAGCCTCAGTCTGTTGATGGAGAGTGGGAGGGATTCTCTGCTACTGAAGCTATATAAAGCAGAGTGGGTGGGTGGCAAGGAGGAGAGACAGACAGACAGACAGCCAAGCAAACAGGCCAAGCTACAGTGTGGTATGACTTTAGATGCAGACAGACAGGCAGCCAAGCTACAATGTGGTATGAGTTTAGATGCAGACAGACAGGCAGCCAAGCTACAGTGTGGTATGACTTTAGATGCAGACAGACAGGCAGCCAAGCTACAGTGTGGTATGAGTTTAGATGCAGACAGACAGGCAGCCAAGCTACAGTGTGATATGAGTTTAGATGCAGACAGACAGGCAGTGTGGTATGAGTTTAGATGCAGACAGGCAGTGTGGTATGAGTTTAGATGCAGGCAGACAGACAGGCAGTGTGGTATGAGTTTAGATGCAGACAGACAGGCAGTGTGGTATGAGTATAAACACGTATGTATGGATGGACAGACAGACAGAAGAGGCAGAATAGGTAGACAGAGAGACATGTGGTGGAAGCTGGCCAGGGTGTACTACAGGAGAACAGGGTGTAGTACAGGAGAACAGGGTTTAGTACAGGAGAACAGGGTGTACTACAGGAGAACAGGGTGTAGTACAGGAGAACAGGGTGTACTACAGAAGAACAGGGTGTACTACAGGAGAACAGGGTGTACTATAGGAGGCCAGGGTTTAGTACAGGAGAACAGGGTGTAGTACAGGAGGCCAGGGTGTACTATAGGAGGCCAGGGTTTAGTACAGGAGAACAGGGTTTAGTACAGGAGAACAGGGTGTACTATAGGAAAACAGGGTGTACTACAGGAGAACAGGGTGTACTACAGGAGAACAGGGTGTACTATAGGAGGCCAGGGTTTAGTACAGGAGAACAGGGTGTACTACAGAAGAACAGGGTGTACTACAGGAGAACAGGGTGTAGTACAGGAGAACAGGGTTTAGTACAGGAGAACAGGGTGTAGTACAGGAGAACAGGGTGTACTACAGGAGGCCAGGGTGTACTACAGGAGAACAGGGTGTACTACAGGAGAACAGGGTTTAGTACAGGAGAACAGGGTGTACTACAGGAGAACAGGGTGTAGTACAGGAGAACAGGGTGTACTACAGAAGAACAGGGTGTACTACAGGAGAACAGGGTGTACTATAGGAGGCCAGGGTTTAGTACAGGAGAACAGGGTGTAGTACAGGAGGCCAGGGTGTACTATAGGAGGCCAGGGTTTAGTACAGGAGAACAGGGTTTAGTACAGGAGAACAGGGTGTACTATAGGAAAACAGGGTGTACTACAGGAGAACAGGGTGTACTACAGGAGAACAGGGTGTACTATAGGAGGCCAGGGTTTAGTACAGGAGAACAGGGTGTACTATAGGAGGCCAGGGTGTAGTACAGGAGAACAGGGTGTAGTACAGGAGAACAGGGTGTAGTACAGGAGAACAGGGTGTAGTACAGGAGAACAGGGTGTACTACAGGAGAACAGGGTGTACTATAGGAGGCCAGGGTTTAGTACAGGAGAACAGGGTTTAGTACAGGAGAACAGGGTGTACTATAGGAGGCCAGGGTGTACTATAGGAGGCCAGGGTGTACTACAGGAGAACAGGGTGTACTACAGGAGAACAGGGTGTACTATAGGAGGCCAGGGTGTACTACAGGAGAACAGGGTGTACTATAGGAGGCCAGGGTGTACTACAGGAGCTTGACGTGACTGCAGTATCTGGATCCCATTAGTTGGCTTTAAAAGCAACAGCCCCCTTTACTTCTCTCTCTCTCTCCCTCTCTCTTTCTTTATCGCCAGCCTCAATCTCTCTCTCCATCTCACTCTCTGTCTCTCCCTCTCTCTCTCTTTCTTTATCGCCAGCCTCTCAATCTCTCTCTCCATCTCCCTCTCTGTCTCTCCCTCTATCTCCCTCTCTTTCCCTCTCTCCCTTCCTCACCCTCTCTATCTTTCTTTATCGCCCCCCTCTCAATCTCTCTCTCCATCTCCCTCTCTGTCTCTCTCTCCATCTCCCTCTCTGTCTCTCCCTCTATCTCCCTCTCTCTTTCCCTCTCTCCCTTCCTCACCCTCCCTCACCCTCACCCTCTCCCTCTCCATATTTCCATTCAGTAGCTTGTGATTAAGACAGACCCTACAGGGATCTAACATGTCCCAGAGCTGAACACTAAATTTAGCCCAGACTCTCACTGAGCCAAGAAAAGCAACAACACAAATAAACCCAGGATTTGCAGCATACTGTATGTTCCCCCAAAAAATAATTATAGGCTTAAACAGTTGATTGCACGTTGAACTAGAAAGATCTATTGGTAACGCAGCAAACTAATTCTAATTGAGTAAACTTTGATTGGAGTATGAATTAGAAACTTGCTGTGTTCTTACTAGCCTCATGATTCCAACTGCATCACTAATTGGATTACATAAATCAATCAGTAGTTGTTTTTTTGGACGTCTTGGCTCCAGACTAATTTCTAGGGAATTTAAGATTGGCAATGAAACAGTTTCCACATGAGAAGGTCACTTTCACTGTGTGTGTGTGTGTGTGTGTGTGTGTGTATACACTCCTTTAATCCCTCCTGCCCAACCTCACTGGAAGCACAGGCCCTATTTATCACACTAATTTTATATATATTATTGTTGTTATCCTTTGAGATCTCATATTTTTATATGCTTCCCTGTATGTTATATTTTATAAATTGTTATTCTTGAGTGCTGTACTGTAACTTGCTGTTGCAAACTGCCTTCACCCCACTGCAGGACAAATGAAGGATTATTTTATTTAAGCTGTTCTGGGAAACTGTGAAAAGATGTGTAACCTTTTGTCCAGCCTACTGACAGAGGCTTCCAGAAGGAAAGACCGTGTTGAATTAGCATTATTTCAGAGGAGAAGCCACCATTAAGAGGACTGGAGGATGAATCGTCTCTCAGGGTGATCTGTTGAAATGTCAGCATGGACCAACGTCAGAAACCCATTCAGTGTATTCCTCTGGTCAAGAAGTGAGTGTGGGAGTGTGTGTGGCTGAGTGAGTGTGTGTGTGTGGCTGAGTGTGTGTGGCTAAGTGTGTGTGTGGCTGAGTGTGTGTGTCTGAGTGTGTGTGTGGCTGAGTGTGTGTGTCTGAGTGTGTGTGGATCAGTGTGTGTGTGTGGCTGAGTGAGTGTGTGTGTGTGTCTGAGTGTGTGTGTGTGTGTGTCATTAAGGAATAGCATATCTCAAAGTGGGAGTGGATTAGCATGACTAAGCGGGGGACATTTGCTTCACCCCCCGGCCCCCCCCAACCTGAAATTTAGTCTCCTAACTCAACAGATATATATATATATATATCTATAAAAAAAACAATATTACAAGTACATTGGGGATTATCTAACAGATCTGGCAACACGGACATGATAAATGAAAGGAAGGCCACACCTCTCCACAGATAGAGGCCAGGGGTCTCATTTATAAAGCTGCGGCTGAAATGGGGCTGAAAATGTGCGTACGCCAGTTTTCACGCAAAGTCAGTGATTTATAAAAAACAAACTTGGCGGTAGAATGTGCGGTCCTCCACGCAAACTATGACCCTCCCGTAAACCTACGCACTTTTTGGAGACAGTGGGAATTGGAGACACATACTGCAAAAAGTAAAAGTCGGAGAAGCTATAACTCGTAATATTTATGCATTTTGTTGTTCTCACACACATTGACTCAATTTATGATTATAATGAAGATTAAATACATCAGTGTTATTTGAGCTTGAACTGCGTGACAATTGTTCCATACACATCTTGTACAATGCAACTCAAATTTGTAATAAATATTCAGCGCTGTCTGTCTCACAATCAGATTGTCCTTTTACCGCAGTGTAGGAGGCTGAAATGCATGTAACTACAGAACACAAAGTATAACTAAATATATTTCTTTAATACTGTGCATATATCATCATATGTCAAAAACTGGAAATACAGTTGTTAAGCTCTCGCGCAATCACTACACTCATTACACTTCAGAATCAGAATTCGTTTAATCGCCATGCAAGATACTTAAACATGGAATTTACTTCTGCAGTTGTTACCGCTTCTTCTCCGGTTCTGCCACTTGGCGCTGTCACACTAGTGTTGTTTTTTGTTTGCCTTGATTCACCGTGAAAAAGAATCACCTGCCAGGTTCATGCATGATAATGATACTAGATTAGCATTCATGAGGTCCTTTGCATTGACCATTTATGGTTAAAAATGGGCGTGTTCAGGGCGGGGTGCAATGATACTTTACGTACGCACACTTGTGGTTAAGCTGTGATTTATAAAGCGAACATTGCCTACAGGTGTGCGTACGCACGGTTTTATAAATCTGAATTTTTGTGTGCGTACGCCAATTTACGCTTTTGGGCGTACGCACACTTTTAGTAAGAATTCTACGCACTCCTTTATAAATGAGACCCCAGATCTTTCTCAGTAGAAGGTTTTCTGTTGTACCTTGGAGTTGAGGTCTCTGTGGTAGATGTTTTTGTAATGCAGGTAGATCATTCCTCTAGTGATGTCACAAGCCAGGTCCACCTTCTCCTTCCAGCAGAGGGAAACATCCTTCCTGGCCAGCAGCTCCTCCAGACAGCCTCCACTCACATACTGAAACACACACTGGAGGGTTAACAACCTGGAACCTGCTTTAAACACACAAAAACACAAACACACACTGGAGTGTTAACAACCTGGAACCTGCTTTAAACACACAAACACACAAACACACACTGGGGGGTTAACAACCTGGAACCTGCTTTAAACACACAAACACACAAACACACACTGGGGGGTTAACAACCTGGAACCTGCTTTAAACACACAAACACACAAACACACACTGGGGGGTTAACAACCTGGAACCTGCTTTAAACACACAAACACACACTGGAGGGTTAACAACCTGGAACCTGCTTTAAACACACAAACACACACTGGATTCAAGTCAATAAGTAGTTTTAATAGCCTTAAAACACTAAACACATCAACTAAACACATCAACTGAACACATCAACTGAACACATCAACTGAACACATCAACTGAACACACCAACTGAACACACTCACCAACTAAACACATCAACTAAACACATCAACTGAACACACACACCAACTGACTCACCTCTAAAATTGGGTAGAGTTTGTCGTCCTTTACACAGATTCCCAAATACCTACAGTTATACAAATAAAAAAATAACGTTTACATTTTGGTCCCAAACAATATACAGTACAATGATGATAAGTAAAATGATGATAAGTGATGAATGCAAGAGAGAGAAACAGTGACTTTCTCACATACATATCTGACACGTTTTAGTTTGGCTTGTCATCCAAACACTTCTAGTGACCTGACAGGTTTTGACCAAGGCCTTCGACATGTCAAGCATCACTGTCTCCATCACAGTGCTCTGAAACCTTGGAGCACAGGCCTCCACCAACACACGCATGCTGTCATCACAGTGCTCTGAAACCTTGGAGCACAGGCCTCCACCAACACACGCATGCTGTCATCACAGTGCTCTGAAACCTTGGAGCACAGGCCTCCACCAACACACGCATGCTGTCATCACAGTGCTCTGAAACCTTGGAGCACAGGCCTCCACCAACACACGCATGCTGTCATCACAGTGCTCTGAAACCTTGGAGCACAGGCCTCCACCAACACACGCATGCTGTCATCACAGTGCTCTGAAACCTTGGAGCACAGGCCTCCACCAACACACGCATGCTGTCATCACGGTGCTCTGAAACCTTGGAGCACAGGCCTCCACCAACACACGCATGCTGTCATCACAGTGCTCTGAAACCTTGGAGCACAGGCCTCCACCAACACACGCATGCTGTCATCAGTGTTTGGGTACGGCCCACTCATCACCAGCTGGCTCCTGGACGCAGATCACTTTCATATGAGACTCCTTACATCACTTAGCTCAGCAGATATGGTGTGATAAGCACTCTGATTCAGATCAACCTATGAGAACGCTTGGATAAATACGATCTTTACATCTTATGCAACCATGTTACCAAGGCCAAAGTGACAGTTGGTAAAAAGTGTGCGAGTGTTGCAGTGTGCAGGTAACCTTCAAACCTGCGAGTGTGGTGTGCGGGTAACCTACAAACCTGTGAGTGTTGTGTGCAGGTAACCTACAAACCTGTGAGTGTGGTGTGCAGGTAACCTTCAAACCTGTGAGTGTGGTGTGCGGGTAACCTACAAACCTGTGAGTGTGGTGTGCAGGTAACCTTCAAACCTGCGAGTGTGGTGTGCAGGTAACCTTCAAACCTGCGAGTGTTGTGTGCAGGTAACCTACAAACCTGTGAGTGTGGTGTGCAGGTAACCTTCAAACCTGTGAGTGTGGTGTGCGGGTAACCTACAAACCTGCGAGTGTTGTGTGCAGGTAACCTTCAAACCTGCGAGTGTTGTGTGCAGGTAACCTTCAAACCTGCGAGTGTTGTGTGCAGGTAACCTACAAACCTGTGAGTGTGGTGTGCAGGTAACCTACAAACCTGCGAGTGTTGTGTGCAGGTAACCTTCAAACCTGCGAGTGTTGTGTGCAGGTAACCTTCAAACCTGCGAGTGTTGTGTGCAGGTAACCTTCAAACCTGCGAGTGTTGTGTGCAGGTAACCTTCAAACCTGCGAGTGTGGTGTGCAGGTAACCTTCAAACCTGCGAGTGTTGTGTGCAGGTAACCTTCAAACCTGAGAGTGTTGTGTGCAGGTAACCTTCAAACCTGTGAGTGTTGTGTGCAGGTAACCTTCAAACCTGTGAGTGTTGTGTGCAGGTAACCTTCAAACCTGTGAGTGTGGTGTGCAGATACTTGTTTGTGACTTTTTCCCTTGTAAAAGTGCAAATCTAGAATAACCAACTTTCATTTGCATTTTATAATAAACCAGGAAAACAGTTTAACCCAAATCTGTTACATTGGCAAAAGGCTATTTCCTAAGACTATTTCCCAAGGTTTATAGTATTTCTCAGTTGCTCAGGCTCATTTCACGAAACAGAATGACATTCTCAAAACAAGACATGTGAACCTTCCACTGGGCATTCGTTCACATCAGATTGGAATATCTGATTCATTTGAGCAAACTGCCAAAACTCAGTCACGTGTGTGTAAACAGGCACAGTTATTCTCATTTGCTTTGGCACATTTTTCGAAACAGTCTTAACATTCTCTAGACTGGGAGTACAAAGGTCACATCAGTTTACTGGAACTTTAGAAATGTATTGCATGTCTGCAGAAGATCATTACCTGCCCAAAACTGTTAATTCATGCTTTAAAACATAGTTTTCCAGTCGGTAATTTGGCCAAGAGCCACATAATAAAGTATTTTTGTCCTCTTTGGAGACACAAATGTTTAGTTGTTTTTTTCACCTTGACAGTCAACCATGGAAATGTACTAAGGTTTTATATAAAGACATCTGATATTTGTGGAGGAGAGTCAATAATATATATAAAAAAGTACATGAAAATGATTGGTATTTATACAGTAAATGTATTTTGCATGAATGTATTACATATAAAGTGAAATCTTGCTTGTCCAATTTCTGTGCATGTCATATGTCTTCTGTTAGCACAAATGGTTGATTCCAATTGTGTTGCAATTAGAGGTCATTTGCCAATTCATCAGACTTTAAAAACAATGTCATATTTATGGAATATAAATGTGTGTATACTAATTTTATAATACCAGACTGAATGGATTGTTTTGAATGTGATGGCTTACACAATTAAATGTTTTGGAGAAGTTGTGAAGAGGTTGATACTGTAAGTAAGAATCAATTAATCAGTTTTGATCAACAAGTTATATCGTTTACAGAATGTTATTGCCTTTGAATCTGGCATGACGTTAGCGTTCAGGCTAATAGCTCAGCCAAAGGAAAGCCAGTGTTGTTTCTATAAGATGATTGGACTACTGCAAATATCAGAGTTGGCTAATGTTGAAAGATTGCAGTGATGAGTGGGTACAGTACCTGACTATGAGCACTGCAGTGATGAGTGGGTACAGTACCTGACTATGAGCACTGCAGTGATGAGTGGGTACAGTACCTGACTATGAGCACTGCAGTGATGAGTGGGTACAGTACCTGACTATGAGCACTGCAGTGATGAGTGGGTACAGTACCTGACTATGAGCACTGCAGTGATGAGGGGGTACAGTACCTGACTATGAGCACTGCAGAGTGGGTACAGTACCTGACTATGAGCACTGCAGTGATGAGTGGGTACAGTACCTGACTATGAGCACTGCAGTGATGAGTGGGTACAGTACCTGACTATGAGCACTGCAGTGATGAGTGGGTACAGTACCTGACTATGAGCACTGCAGAGTGGGTACAGTACCTGACTATGAGCACTGCAGAGTGGGTACAGTACCTGACTATGAGCACTGCAGTGATGAGGGGGTACAGTACCTGACTATGAGCACTGCAGTGATGAGTGGGTACAGTACCTGACTATGAGCACTGCAGTGATGAGTGGGTACAGTACCTGACTATGAGCACTGCAGAGTGGGTACAGTACCTGACTATGAGCACTGCAGAGTGGGTACAGTACCTGACTATGAGCACTGCAGAGTGGGTACAGTACCTGACTATGAGCACTGCAGAGTGGGTACAGTACCTGACTATGAGCACTGCAGTGATGAGTGGGTACAGTACCTGACTATGAGCACTGCAGTGATGAGTGGGTACAGTACCTGACTATGAGCACTGCAGTGATGAGTGGGTACAGTACCTGACTATGTTGGGATGGGAGAGTTTCTGCAGCAGACTGATCTCTCGGACAATGCTGTCTTGGTCCACGTCATTCTTATAGATCTTCACCACCATAACCTTACGAGTGGTGCTGTGAATCACCTGACCAATGGATGACAGAATCAGAAGAAGGCAGACAGTCACCAAACCCTCTCTGCCAATTATAATGATGACATGGGTCAGAACACAGCGCGTCATCAAACACATTAACATGTCTGACAACAATAAACAATAACCCCCCCCCCCCATGGTAGTTTCTGAGCCTACATAAGGAGCAGAGTCTACATAAGGAGCAGAGCCTACGTGAGGAGCAGAGTCTACATAAGGAAGAGAGCCTACATAAGGAGCAGAGCCTACATAAGGAGAAGAGCCTACATAAGGAGCAGAGCCTACATAAGGAGCAGAGCCTACATAAGGAGCAGAGCCTACATGAGGAGGAGAGCCTACATAAGGACAGAGCCTACATAAGGAGGAGAGCCTACATGAGGAGAAGAGCCTACATAAGGAGGAGAGCCTACATGAGGAGGAGAGCCTACATAAGGAGCAGAGCCTACATAAGGAGCAGAGTCTACATAAGGAGCAGAGTCTACATAAGGAGAAGAGCCTACATAAGGAGCAGAGCCTACATAAGGAGCAGAGCCTACATAAGGAGCCGAGCCTACATAAGGAGCAGAGCCTACATGAGGAGGAGAGCCTACATAAGGAGAAGAGCCTACATGAGGAGGAGAGCCTGCATGAGGAGGAGAGCCTACATAAGGAGCAGAGCCTACATAAGGAGCAGAGCCTACATAAGGAGCAGAGCCTACATGAGGAGGAGAGCCTACATAAGGACAGAGCCTACATAAGGAGGAGAGCCTACATGAGGAGAAGAGCCTACATAAGGAGGAGAGCCTACATGAGGAGGAGAGCCTACATAAGGAGCAGAGCCTACATAAGGAGCAGAGTCTACATAAGGAGCAGAGTCTACATAAGGAGAAGAGCCTACATAAGGAGCAGAGCCTACATAAGGAGCAGAGCCTACATGAGGAGGAGAGCCTACATAAGGAGAAGAGCCTACATGAGGAGGAGAGCCTGCATGAGGAGGAGAGCCTACATAAGGAGCAGAGCCTACATAAGGAGCAGAGTCTACATAAGGAGCAGAGTCTACATAAGGAGAAGAGCCTACATGAGGAGGAGAGCCTACATAAGGAGCAGAGCCTACATAAGGAGCAGAGTCTACATAAGGAGCAGAGCCTACATGAGGAGGAGAGCCTACATAAGGAGCAGAGCCTACATAAGGAGCAGAGCCTGCATAAGGAGAAGAGCCTACATAAGGAGCAGAGCCTACATAAGGAGCAGAGCCTACATAAGGAGGAGATCCTACATAAGGAGGAGAACCTACATAAGGAGGAGAGCCTACATAAGGAGCGGAGCCTACATAAGGAGGAGAGCCTACATAAGGAGCAGAGCCTACATAAGGAGCAGAGCCTACATGACGAGGAGAGCCTACATGAGGAGGAGAGCCTACATAAGGAGCAGAGCCTACATGAGGAGGAGAGCCTACATAAGGAGCAGAGCCTACATAAGGAGCAGAGCCTACATAAGGAGCAGAGCCTACATAAGGAGCAGAGCCTACATAAGGAGGAGAACCTACATAAGGAGGAGAGCCTACATAAGTGAAGAGCCTACATAAGGAGCAGAGCCTACATAAGGAGCAGAGCCTACATAAGGAGCAGAGCCTACATAAGGAGAAGAGCCTACATAAGGAGCAGAGCCTACATAAGGAGGAGAGCCTACATAAGGAGGAGAACCTACATAGCCTATACTGCAATTGTAAAAGCTCTCTCTTGTAAGTCGCTGTGGATAAAAGCGTCTGCTAAATGAATGAATGTAAATGTACATAAGGAGCAGAGCCTGTCTTCCATGTTAGTGTTCCTCTTGCTCTGTTTCAGTACAGACATGTTGGCAGCAGGGTTGTGCTCCCCCATCACTGCTGTGTCAGGCTCATCAGAACCAGTTAGAACCAGTTAGAGCAAACACACAAGCAGGACTGCATGTGGACCCTGGTCAACACAGCTGCTTCGTACCTACATACCTTGTAGACTTTGGAGAAGAAGCCGCTCCCAATCAACTCGTGGGTGAAGTTCTCCCAAAACTCCAGCTTGCGTACGGCGGTACGTAGCCTCTGCCAACGGTCCACATGGTAGTACTGGTCCGATGATTCGCTGTGGAGTACGGGGCTGGTGGGCTCCGAGGACACGTCACACATTCTGGAAATGTCCGCTACAACACACACAGACCCAAGTTACTACACCAAACAACCACAACAAAAACTCAGAACTGGGAGCAAATAAATTTCAGCCCATTTCCAATGACTCAAATATAGTCAGTGTGATTGGATTTGAGCTAAATTGCACAAAGGCCTCATTTTTGTCACACATTCATGAGCCGGATGAGAGAGAAAGTGCTTTTGCTTTATTGAGTGAAACAAAAGGATGAGATAACAGGACCTTAAAATAGAGGGAGGAGAAAGAGATGGAGGTCTGGTCTACTGTAGAACAGAAGCACTTGAGAGTGGACAAGTGCCCTCTTCTTTCTCCAGAGGAATAATGAAGATAACTTGAATGAGAGAGGGTATTGTTCAGACACAGTGGATGTTCTGCATGGTGAAACATTTCAAAGTCAAATAGGATCTTATGATGATCAATCAGAAAAAATGCTCACAGGTAATAAGAGCGTCTGCTAAATGATTACATGTAAATGTAATGAATAAATCACGACAAATTATACAGCTGCTGTAACATTATTCTTAGAACTGCGTGTTTTTCAGTGTAAATGAAAACAAACTCATCTGATGGGGAGTTTGTTACCCACAGGAAACAACATCAAAGACCAAAACAGGAAGTTGGTGGCCCCCAAAAGAACAGCGATTAAGAATCCTTCTGTAACTGTGACTCAAACACCTCATCATGTCGAATTCAACCAAAGAGAAAATATTAAAGACACACAAGCCTGGTTCATAAGTGCCTTGGTTTGACTGGAAACAGGTATACATAAGGAGGAAAGCCTACATAAGGAGCATAACCAGCACTTGTGTTGGTTTGACTCAGTTTATGAACCACTTGATGGTTTGACAGAAAAACCGTTCTGACAAAGACAGCTGTGAACGGACTGACAGGATTACACCTTTAGCTAATCAAGAGGGGAATCAGCCCTCGTATTCATGATGGGGCTTCATACTGACATTGTCTTTGCTGCCACAAACTAGACAATAACTGGACTATCAGCTGTTCTGAACCTTCCTTCTCTGTGAGATGAAAACTCTTACAGTCCTGCCTTAAAACAGTCTGTTTTGGGCTCTTTGTCTCACTTTCTCCTCTGTCTCTTTCAGTGAGTACATAAAATAAGTATTATTTATTCCACAAAAGTATGACTTCTTACTGTGCCCACTGGGTATTATGTTTTGCACCATTGAAAAGAGTTTTGTATTTTTCAACACAGTCCACAAAAAGGCTAGAAACACAGGATGAGAAACATTATGGGAAACTTTCTGTCTAAAGTCCTGCTGAGTCTGAATGTTGAGTTATTTCCATGAATCACTCTGACGTCAGAACCACTAATTAGGAAGCAAAGTTATGGGACCTCAACTGTCCAATCATCTCACAGTAGGGTGAGACAAAACCTCAGAGAGGGAGTTTCTTTCAAATCCCCACAGGAGAATCCCTCAGAAGTCTGTGTAATGTTACCTCAGACTGGAAAGATGCTTCTAGGATGTGTGTTATATGTGGTTTAAAACACACACACACAGGTACAAACACACACACAGGCACACACACACACACACACACACAGGCACCAGAAAGTCAGACTTCTCGGGTCTATGCCAATGAAGATGTTATTCCGTCAGAGGGATACTGACACACACAGACACACACACTGACACACACAGACACACACACAGGCACACACAGACACACACAGACACACACACAGGCGTTACTGTGCATTGGCACGCAACACACCCTGGTCGCACAGCTGACTGTGCTTGCAAAGGCAACTCAAATGTTTACTGTCAAAAACATAGAAAGAGTTGAGGCAGCAGTTACTCTCTTTTGTGCCTCAAGTTGACTAGATGAACACGACCATTAGTACATGACATCTGCAGCTACCTCAGACACAGGAAATGAGGATGTGGTGAGCAGACAAATCAATATAATCCATCTCACTTAAAACAACCAGATACTCCAGTTACTTCTTCTGTGCATTAAGCTCAACCCTAAACATGGCACCCCTGATGAGGTGGTAAGATCCTCAGACACAGGGCAGACAGGAGCCCCACAGCACCCCTGCTGAGGTGGTAAGATCCTCAGACACAGGGCAGACAGGAGCCCCACGGCACCCCTGATGAGGTGGTAAGATCCTCAGACACAGGGCAGACAGGAGCCCCACAACACCCCTGATGAGGTGGTAAGATCCTCAGACACAGGGCAGACAGGAGCCCCACGGCACCCCTGATGAGGTGGTAAGATCCTCAGACACAGGGCAGACAGGAGCCCCACGGCACCACTGATTCAGAACGTGTCAGCAGTTTCCTGCCTGCATGGAGAGATGCTCATAGATAGATAGATAGATAGATAGATAGATAGATAGATAGATAGATAGATAGATAGATAGATAGATAGAGATAGATAGAGATAGATAGAGATAGATAGATAGATAGATAGATAGGATAGATAGGATAGATAGGATAGATAGGATAGATAGATAGATAGATAGATAGATAGATAGATAGATAGATAGATAGATAGATAGATTATAATATACATAGTATATAAGTTACATAGTATAAGATACATAGTAATATACATTAATGACAAAACCTAGAATCAAATCTAAGATTTCCCAACAGCAATCAGGCGTAAGACAAATGTATCTGTTTAGCTCCATCGCATGCGATCACTCCCAGTTATCCCAGTTAACTATGGTGGAACTGGCCTAACATTTGGTACAATGAGGCTTAATAGGGAGATAACAGGCTCATCTGTAGACGGGCTCGAACCCTCAGCTCGCCTTCCCACAATTCCCTCACTGCTCGGTTTAATTGAAAATACGCTGTCCAGTTCACACACACACTGTCAGGCAGAAACCAGCCTAGCTTTGTGTTCAGTCTGTCTTAATTCTACTGAACACATTCTGTATTGAAGCTGACCTATAACTCTTGAATATGAGGACAAAATGTGGACAGCACACTATGAGAACTTTAGACAAATGACCCTTGCCTTGCAGAATAGTTATGTGAAATCCAAACAAGCTTGTAATACTGTACAGCATAACATTTACATTTTAAATTTGTATTTAAATCTCGTATATGTTCTTAGTTTGAACATATACAAGATTTAGAATCTAATCTCATTCTAATTCTAATCTAGAATCTAGTTTGCTCCATCCTGCCACAGTACATTCTGTGTTTGTGCAATTTACATAGCAAATAAAAACAAATTCTGATTCTGAATGACCTAATAAAATGAGACAGGGGGACGGGGGACAGGGGGCGCGACGGGGGACGGGGGGGGATTATTTACTTAGATCCAATGAATAATTCAGGGTTATTATCAGATCAGCCTCATGCTGGTCATCACCCACATTATCAAACTGTAACCCAGTCACCTTCCTGAGCCATTAGACATCAGTCAGGTTACATGTGCTATCAAGCTCAAGACCATGGAACTTAGCTAGGACACAAATGTATTAACTGAAGTATGAACAGTATTTTGTTTTTTTCTAACATGTTAGAAGTTAACAAACTATTGTATGTAAATGAGCTACTGTAGTAAAATTAATCAGATTCCTTTTGTAAGGTTTTTTTAGGGCAATTTTCATGTGAAATAACAAACGAGGGACTGAAATTGTTGTTTTTGTGTTACTTCCTGACAAAGGGCCCTGGATTCAGCACCACAACATACTGCACTGAAGCCGTTCTGGATCTTTCCTCATCACAGAATGAATTGTGCTCTAAATGCTTTCCGCCAGCATGCCTACTGAGAACAACACAGTGCTTGTAGCCCAGGAGTGCGGCTGTGAGCAGGTCAAGCAGAATGTCATCACAACACAATAGAGCTCTGTCCCTCTCCAACTTCTCACCACAAGTCCAGGGCCATGATAAAACATCCAGTCAGGGTGTGTTTGGTTTATCACAGTACGCCTTTGACAGACTTTTGACCAAGGTAAACATTGGTCCATAAAGCTATGTGTAAATGTATTCATTTAGCAGACACTTTCATCCAAGCCACTTTCAAGAGAGAGCTTTACAAAAGAGCATCGGTCACTGAGCATAACAACATGATAGAGCCCAAACATATGCAGCTTGACAGATTAAGCTAACAGGATTAACATTCAGTAATGGAGAACAGGCGTAGCTGTTAACTCCAAAATAAGAATTTATGTTTGAAGCAGTGACACATTATTGATGATAGAAAATATTAAACATGGAAGGATATGTCTAGATCGAGGCAGGAATGTCATACTAGAGAGCTACTAAAAGGGAAATACTCAGATTCTTGATAAATACACATTCCTACATCAGTGAAAAATACAAGACAAGAAACAGCAATTACCACTGCTTCTCTCTCTCTCCCTCCCTTTCTCTCTCTATACTGCTCTCTCTCCCTTCCTCTCTCTATGCTGCTCTCTCCCTCCCTCCCTTTCTCTCTCTATGCTGCTCTCTCTCCCTTCCTCTCTCTATGCTGCTCTCTCTCCCTCCCTTCCTTTCTCTATGCTGCTCTCTCCCTCCCTTTCTCTCTCTATGCTGCTCTCTCCCTCCCTCCCTTCCTCTCTCTATGCTGCTCTCTCTCCCTTTATTTGTCTATGCTGCTCTCCCTCCCTCCCTTTCTCTCCCTATAGTTCTATCTTTCTCCATCCCTCCCTTTAGCTCCCTCTCTGCTGCTTCTCTCCCTCCCTCTCTCTTTCTATAATGCTCTCTCCTTCCCTTTCTCTCTCTATGTCTCTCTCTTTTCACTCTACCACACTTACTCCCACAGACCTTCACATAAATCAGACCACGAGTTTCTCTTCTAGTCTGAGATGTAGTTAACACAGATGTCTGGCAGAGACCAAGAGAGGCCAACAGCTTCTGTACACAGAAACTTAGCAAGTTTACCAGAAACAGAGCACAGAATGGCTATCAATGAGGATCCCTTATTGTGCGTTCATATAGAAAACATGAAACATGTGGAATCTGTCCAGACAGAGTTAACACCCAGACACTGGCTAACAAGACACTGTCCTGACTCAACACAACTGAACACCATTTGACAGGCGCAATGCTGACTTTAGGAGTTTCTAATTAGGCACTGTTAGATACACACACGTTTGTTATGTGAGCCACATCAAACATGACAATGACCAACAATACAGAAGCATTATTTCACAACATACAGCAAACAAGGGCCAATACACACAAAACTCAAATGTCCCTCCCTCCCTCCCCTTCTTGCTCCTCCCTCCCTCCCCTTGTCCCTCCTTACCTCCTCCTTCTCCTTCCAAACCTCCTTCCTTCCACCTTCCTCCCTCCCCTACATACCTCCTCCCTGCCCTCCTCCCTCCCTCCCCTTCTCGCTCCTCCCTCCCCTTCTCCCTTCTCCCTCCTCCCTCCCTCCCTCCCTCCCTCCTCTCTTCCCTTCTCCTCCCCTCTCTATTAGGTCTGCTCAACACTCCACTTCTCTATGAACAATGCATGATGGTCAGTGACATTGAATTTTAGACTGGCTCAACTTACTCCCACTCTTCTGATTCAAATGACCCCACACCTACCATCTGAACTTGCATCTTCCAGCAGTTTAGAGCTAAACTTTTGCAAACACTACAGCCTCATATTGTAATGAACGACATCACTAACACATGGGTGGATTTTAAATGTCTCTTAATTGACCAGGCCTAAAAATCATGACTCCTTCAACAAGAAACTACTTTGAGCCGCATGATTGTCTTTGTTGAACTTAAATGTGCTTTTCCACTTCACACAAGCTTCACAATGCAGTTGAAAAGGAAGAACCTTCAAAAAGGTATGGATTAAGGTTAGGGTCTCTATTTAAATGTTTATCGTTGTGTAGAAATCAGGGGTAGCTCAATTTACCCTCTGGCTCAAATGACCACTTCCTCCCCTATTTAGCTGCAACAGTATTCAGATTAACATTGAGGAGTTAGATTATAGTTTACTATACTTACTCCATTGATTTAATACACTATTCATATGCATCTTGAGAGAAGTGGGATTAACAGTCCACCAGCAGGTAGAACCCAAATGTGCAGGACAGCGATTAATATCTTAATCCAGACACTGAGGAAAACCACATAAACATGCAACAATAAGCACTTAAACACAAGCTATGACATGTAACACTGAATCAGTGATGCTTAACTCTGCCTTTCATGCGACATTTAGACAAACTACACAACTGAAACATTTCTTCACATAATCAAATATATATTGCCTAGATAGTCACAGTAAATACAGGTTAACACAGGTTATGTTAACAGAAAGACAATTCAAGTTAAACTACGTAACTTCAAAGTAAAAATGTGTATTTATCTTTTCTTTCATTAAACATTTACCTGTTGCATTTCTGTATCCATCCAAACCACCATTAAGCTGTTAATGTCCGAATCCTAAACTAGTTACTCTGTTAAACTTTTAGTTGTATTATTATTTATCCCCGAATGACTTAACGATGTAACAACATTCTTAGGTTAGTAAACTAACATGTGAAAATATGATCGTTAAACTAGCGATGCTGTAACTGTGTTTACGAAGATAAATACATACTTACATTGATGAAGCGACGGCAGACTTAAGATAATCAGGGGAAGATTTTGTAATAATGTTATTATTCTGCAATGTTGATCATTCTGCTGGCTCAATGTTCTTCACCACAGCGATGGATGGATTGAAGCTCAAACTAATGTTGATGAAATGTTAGCTGTTCTGACCAGGTTCGGCTCCACCTTCTGGACACCCTGGAGACATCTAATTAAAGAATTACCAGGAAGGGAGGAACTTTGCCTAATTTATAGACTCAAAAACAAGTAGCCTAATGAGAACAAAACTCCCACTCTAGTTGTGGGGAAATGATGGACAAAAGACAAATAACAGTGATGGTGGAGGTTCTCACACAGGAAAACACATCATCCAGACTTCTCAGTCAGCTGTCAGCCATGGTCTGGCAGTCAGAGTGTGATCTGTTGAGATGGAGGTGTTTCATGAGTCACATCTGACTATTTCTGATCCCACTCACTGCTACTTAAGATTGCTGTGAGAGAAACCCTTAGACACTCTGCAATTAAGAGCATCCAAGGACCCCCCCCCCTCCATCCACTCACACACACACACACACACACACACACACACACACACACACACACACACACACACACACACACACACACACACACACACACACACACGTCTCACTTAAACAGTGCTACATGAAACAGACCTGAGTATGATGATGAAGTCCAGCCAGTTGATTCTGACTACACTCTAACCATGCAGGCTCTCTGTCACTTACAGGATCATGCCATCTACTGTTCATCAGGTGTAACCTACACCACATCAGAAAGCATACATATAACACACACACCAATCACTACACCACATATTACTACATGTAACATTTTCTATTCCATTTATTGTGCAAATAATTATTAAAGGCCAAAGGAAATTAGCAAAAGAATAAAGTATTGCTATTGTTAACATTATTGTACATCATGAGGACATTAAACATTATCCAAGTGTTATTTCTCAATTACAAGGCTACTTGTGGTTTCATCATCAGCAGATGTGATGCCCTTTATGAAAGTCGTGCCAAATGTGAACCAGTTCCTGAGGGTTAAAGCCAGTGACAATGACACGAGAGGCAAACGTGCATCTGTTATATTCCAAACGACGGATTTCAAACAGGTTCCTCAGGGTCAAGTAGCTTTGAGAATACACAAGTCGCACGCCAGTCACATGTAAACACAAACCCACATAGACGTCCTCCAAAGGGATTATTTGAACAAACCTGGCGGCCCAAGTTATCCTCTTGGCCAGGTCCAGTGAGAATACATAAGCAGCACCAGAGACATAAGGAGGGAAGGTATCCTCTGGATACAGATCCTCTGACAGATACCATTTACTGTTCCTGTCTCGACGAGGGCGACCATCAGTAATGACCGACCCTGTGATGAAGTCACGTCTAGGAGCGTTCGACAGCAGATGATTGACAAGGTAAAACACATTGACAAAGATGTCTGTGTCAACCTTCATGGCATAAGAGGCTGCTTGGCAGTGTGTGGTCAGCCAGTTCATGACCATCATGGTTTTGATGGTCAGGTTCTGGTAGCTGTCTAGGAAGTCCATCTGAATGATGTCTGCATGTTCTTCACTTTCTCTACTGAGGCTTGTTTGAATGTTGGACCTCAGACCTTCCATGGGCAAACCAAGAAAAAACATAGTGACAATATCTAAGTTTGGTATCAAAAACTTGGATCCCCATGTATTCCTGATAGCATCCCTTGACTCCCTGTCTCCTGGTGCTACAGGAACCATTAAGACCAGGAAGGGACTTCTTTCTGTGCATACATGAGGCTGGTTGAACACGTACTGATACGTTTCTGGAGATATGACCTGGAAAAGCTCCTGAGATATGGGAAGAAGTGTGGAGTCACGTCTGCTGGAAGGAATGACTCTGCTCAACAGTATCTTTCCA
Organism: Neosalanx taihuensis; assembly: GCA_030340665.1. NCBI lineage: Eukaryota > Metazoa > Chordata > Actinopteri > Osmeriformes > Salangidae > Neosalanx > Neosalanx taihuensis. The sequence goes on along the minus strand of CM059316.1, from coordinate 6,553,543 downwards.
GAGAAGGTGAGGAATAGTGCAACGATTATAAACTTCACTAACCTTAAACAAGAATACATTTCGATATATTACAAACAAATTCCGGACCTTGAGTTGTTACTTCAGTATAATCTTATTCTTCCATTGTCCTTCTGGTAGTGAAGCTTGAATGAACCTGACAGTGAGCGGCCACTCCCATAACGACTAACACACTTCGTTCCGCAAAATAAATCATTGTTCAAATATAAACCTCTTTTTTATAACCTGTATTTGTCAAAATAAATCACTGTTCAAGTCTAAACCTCTTTTTTATAACCTGTATTTGTGAAGTTGTAAAGTTATATCCGTGTGTAACACAACATGCTCATACGTCCAACAAGTTTCTTCCGCAACATGAATCACTGTTCAAACCTCGTTTCCAAAACACACATGCGCTATAAGGAAGCGAATATATAGTGGAGATGTGTTTACAGGAATATATAGTGGAAATGTGTTTATAGGAATATATACACACGATATATTGTGTGTTCATGAAAAGACAGTGTGTTTAACGATGTAGGATTATTCATAAACTACAAATACTGCCGACACGAAAACGCACTTTGCTCTCCTACAATCTGTGTTCTCAGTTTCTTTATTTTTTTACCTCATCAAATATGACATGATAAACCTGCATTTTAAACAAATTCGTTTTTATTGTAATACCGGTTACAGAGAAGCACCCGAAGTTCACGCAGTTATAAACAAACAAAATCGAAAACAAAAATCCTTAATTTCCACAGGTTTTCAATAGGGGTCAGTGGTTTAGTCTTCTAACAGATGGGATATGATAGGACAAACTACATATTTACTTTTGGTCCATCTAAAGTGTTTATTAAAAACATACCTACTGTATGTTAACAAGAATGGAACATCTGGAAACATCCATCACTTGTTTTTCTTAAATCAATATTCCATTCTGAATTGTTCATATATTTATTCACATTTTGCAAAAATGTATTCATCCATTTCTTAATATATGGAATAATAGGTCCTGCCTTGGAATTTCTAAAGAAAAAAAAAAGTAAAGCAACTTTGTTCCTATCTGTCTTGGGCCTAATTGCATGGTAACTTTAAAGTAGCCCTGGTTGGCATGGTAACTTTAAAGTAGCCCTGGTTGGCATGGTAACTTTAAAGTAGCCCTGGTTAGCATGGTAACTTTAAAGTAGCCCTGGTTAGCATGGTAACTTTAAAGTAGCCCTGGTTAGCATGGTAACTTTAAAGTAGCCCTGGTTAGCATGGTAACTTTAAAGTAGCCCTGGTTAGCATGGTAACTTTAAAGTAGCCCTGGTTAGCATGGTAACTTTAAAGTAGCCCTGGTTAGCATGGTAACTTTAAAGTAGCCCTGGTTAGCAGTACATGTGAAATAATTGCACAGAGCCTTCAGGGCCACAATCCTTGGAAACTTCCTAACTGAGTGCACTGAATGCAGGAGATGATTTCCGTAATGTTTATTGTGTTCATGCCCATATATAATGTCAGATGACATTTTAGATCTGCTGTAGGAGGTGAAACAGTGACATGGAGGAGGGGACATTAAATGAGGATGTAACACAAGGGCCAGGAAATTACACCAGAGCCTTCAGATAAGACAGATGTCTGAATGAGAGGATTCTGAAAAGGAAAAGATGATTTTCATGTATTCTAGTATAATTCTAGTTGGAATTAAGATGATTGTGTGTGCACAAAGCAAAAGAACATGGTTTTGTATAATCCAGTTTAGAGGTTACAAGTATTAAGAGGCCCTGTCACTAGAGGGAACTACATGTAAACAGTGTGTCCTGTCTGCTGTGATGACTGTGGCAGGACAGGACTAACTGTAATAAAGTATCAGATACAGTCAGTCCTCTACATGTGACACGGTACGTCCCACTACATACCCATGTACACCCCTCCACGGTGAAGGGAGGAGCAAAACATGGACCGAACATGCCTGGGTGTTATATAGTGTGCTCTCTTTGGTGTATGTTGAATCTACGTGTGGGGTTGGTTTGTGGCATTTGAATCTGTGTATCCACATCCCATTTGGCATAGACAGTAGATAGATACTACTGCACACAACCCATTCAGAAAGGAGTGGGATGTGGGACTGTGGTTAAGCATGTCATCTGTTGTTGTGTATTTGTGCTTCTATCAGTGAGTGAGCAGGCGGAGGGGTGTGGGGTGAGAGGACAGAGGTGTGGGGGGAGAGGACAGAGGTGTGGGGTGAGAGGACAGAGGTGTGGGGTGAGAGGACAGAGGTGTGGGGTGAGAGGACAGAGGTGTGGGGTGAGAGGACAGAGGTGTGGGGTGAGAGGACAGAGGTGTGGGGGGAGAGGACAGAGGTGTGGGGTGAGAGGACAGAGGTGTGGGGTGAGAGGACAGAGGTGTGGGGTGAGAGGACAGAGGTGTGGGGTGAGAGGACAGAGGTGTGGGGTGAGAGGACAGGGGCTGGCAGGTGGAGGGTGTGGGGTGAGAGGGCAGGGGTGTGGGGTGAGAGGACAGGGGCTGGCAGGTGGAGGGGTGTGGGGTGAGAGGACAGAGGTGTGGGGGGAGAGGACAGGGGTGTGGGGTGAGAGGGCAGGGGTGTGGGGTGAGAGGACAGGGGCTGGCAGGTGGAGGGGTGTGGGGTGAGAGGACAGAGGTGTGGGGTGAGAGGATAGGGGCTGGCAGGTGGAGGGTGTGGGGTGAGAGGGCAGGGGTGTGGGGTGAGAGGACAGGGGCTGGCAGGTGGAGGGGTGTGGGGTGAGAGGACAGAGGTGTGGGGGGAGAGGACAGGGGTGTGGGGTGAGAGGACAGGGGCTGGCAAGTGGAGGGGTGTGGGGTGAGAGGACAGGGGTGTGGGGTGAGAGGACAGGGGTGTGGGGGGAGAGGACAGGGGTGTGGGGGGAGAGGACAGGGGTGTGGTGGGAGAGGACAGGGGCTCTTGGCAGTGACTTTGGTAGGTGCAGAGTGGATTCAGAGGACATGGGTGGGGTCATGGAGGTGGGAGGGAGAGGTGAGACAGACAGGACCAGGTGGTTCAGGATCGTTTCCTCCTTCCTTCAAAGTTTCTGAAGTTGGACGGTCGGATTTTCATCTCTGCAAACTCAATGGAATGCTCATGACCTTTCCAGTGGAACCAGTTAACCCCCTGGGAAAAAGCAAAGTTATTATTGAACAAAATCAATACACAGGAAACAAAAATGCAAGGCTCATAGTTATACAATATTGCTCTCAAGTCTTAACATTCCATTTACTCATTCATCTGAAGCTTTTATCCAAAGTGACTTACAGTAAGTACAGGGACGTTCTCCCTGAGGCAAGTAGGGTGAAGTGCCTTGCCCAAGGACACAAAGTCATATAGCCACAGCAGGGGCTCGATCTCACAACCTTCCGTTCATGAAACCAACGCCTTAACCCGTTGAGCTATCTGACTCCCAACATTACAGTATTGTAGTAGTCGAACATTTTCACTGTAACCCACCTTGCTGTGACTGTTGTCTCCATATCGTCCCATAAGGTTGACTCGATGGCAGTTCTTATACCAGAAGGCCCCCTTGTAGGACAGGGCACAGTTGGTAACAGCAATGTCATTATCATGGTCATAGGTTGAGAATGGACGGCCATGGTGGTACGTCATTGAATCGCCTGCAGGGGTCGACAAAGAGAAGCATTGAGAGGGGAAGAAGCAAGTGAGACTATTGACAGATATTAAATGCATGATGTTGTCAACAGTCCCATCCTTCAAGGATGACACAGAGATGAGGACGCAGTGATGAGGACACAGAGATGAGGACGCAGTGATGAGGATGCAGTGATGAGGACGCAGTGATGAGGACGCAGTGATGAGGACGCAGTGATGAAGACACAGTGATGAAGACACAGTGATGAGGATGCAGTGATGAGGACCCAGTGATGAGGACGCAGTGATGAGGACACAGTGATGAAGACACAGTGATGAGGATGCAGTGATGAGGACGCAGTGATGAGGATGCAGTGATGAGGATGCAGTGATGAGGACGCAGTGATGAGGACGCAGTGATGAAGACACAGTGATGAGGACAGAGTGATGAGGATGCAGTGATGAGGACGCAGTGATGAGGACACAGTGATGAGGACGCAGTGATGAGGACGCAGTGATGAGGACACAGTGATGAAGACACAGTGATGAGGATGCAGTGATGAGGACACAGTGATGAGGACACAGTGATGACGCAGTGATGAGGATGCAGTGATGAGGACCCAGTGATGAGGATGCAGTGATGAGGACACAGTGATGAGGACGCAGTGATGAGGGCGCAGTGATGAGGACACAGTGATGAGGACACAGTGATGAGGACAGAGTGATGAGGACACAGGGATGAGGATGCAGTGATGAGGACACAGTGATGAGGATGCAGTGATGAGGACGCAGTGATGAGGATGCAGTGATGAGGATGCAGTGATGAGGACACAGTGATGAGGACGCAGTGATGAGGACGCAGTCATGAGGATGCAGTGATGAGGACGCAGTGATGAGGACGCAGTGATGAGGACACAGTGATGAGGACACAGTGATGAGGACGCAGTGATGAGGATGCAGTGATGAGGACACAGTGATGAGGACGCAGTGATGAGGACGCAGTGATGAGGACGCAGTGATGAGGATGCAGTGATGAGGACCCAGTGATATGGACACAGTGATGAGGACGCAGTGATGAGGATGCAGTGATGAGGACACAGTGATGAGGACGCAGTGATGAGGACGCAGTGATGAGGATGCAGTGATGAGGACGCAGTGATGAGGACGCAGTGATGAGGACACAGTGATGAGGACGCAGTGATGAGGACGCAGTGATGAGGATGCAGTGATGAGGACACAGTGATGAGGACGCAGTGATGAGGACGCAGTGATGAGGACGCAGTGATGAGGATGCAGTGATGAGGACTCAGTGATATGGACACAGTGATGAGGACGCAGTGATGAGGACGCAGTGATGAGGACGCAGTGATGAGGATGCAGTGATGAGGACACAGTGATATGGACACAGTGATGAGGATGCAGGCTTACCAGCGGTGCCACTGTAGCCACCAACATGGACCTTGTAGCGCGTGCGCGGTTCAGAGACGGAGAACTTGTCATACTGAGCGTACGCCACCTCTCCCTTGTCCCTTAGATCCACACGCAGCTCATATTGACCACCCGCTGTAATCTTGTGCAGGTTGGACAAACCTGGACATAATTTGTGGCAAATTATTAACTTGTAAATAATGACTAAAATCCTGTTGTAGATGTACTGTATTCATTCATAAAGTCGAGTTGGGGCAGAACTGAGGTTCTACGTGACGATGTGGAGAAGCTGTTTGGCTGTGTGGAGAAACACGTTTTGGAATGTTTATTTACCGAGCCAGAATTCATCATTCATGTCTCCGAAGCCTGCAGTGTAATTCTTCCAGTTACGGAAGAACTCCAGCTTTCCACTTTGACGCCTGACAAACACCTGACAAAGTAAACAATGTCAGTTCTTCAGTACAAATGTCTGTTCAGAACTATTACTGTTCTGAAAATGAGATAACAAAGAGATTTGGAAGTTCAGCTAAATGACTTACTATCCATCCACCTCCGTCAGTAGTCATGTCACAGTAGACCTGTATGGGCTGGCCTTCATCTCCTCCCAGGTATATAATATACAGACCTGAGACAGCATCCCCATTCAGCAAGGCCTGGGAACAGTCTCTGGGGTGTCTGTAAAGAACACCAACTACAAACAAACACACACACATGAAAACAAATAAAAACACACACACACACAAACACACAGGATTAGTTTAAGGAACAACAGCACCTGTTTGACTATGAGTTGATGAATAGAGATAATCCCAGCAGGGGGTTGAGAGGGGGACCAGGTGATCCCAGCAGGGGGTTGAGAGGGGGACAAGGTGATACCAGCAGGGGGGTGAGAGGAGGACCAGGTGATCCCAGCAGAGGGTTGAGAGGGGGACCAGGTGATCCCAGCAGGGTTAGGGTTAGGGTCCATGAGAGGAGGACCAGGTGATTGCAGCAGGGGGTTGGGAGGGGGACCAGGTGATCCCAGCAGGGTTAGGGTTAGGGTCCATGAGAGGAGGACCAGGTGATTGCAGCAGGGGGTTGGGAGGGGGACCAGGTTATCCCAGGGTTTAGGGTTAGGGTCCATGAGAGGAGGACCAGGTGATCCCAGCAGGGGGGTGAGAAGGGGACCAGGTGATTGCAGCAGGGTTAGGGTTAGGGTCCATGAGAGGGGGACCAGGTGATTGCAGCAGGGGGTTGGGAGGGGGACCAGGTGATCCCTGCAGGGTTAGGGTTAGGGTCCGTGAGAGGAGGACCAGGTGATCCCAGCAGGGTTAGGGTCCATGAGAGGAGGACCAAGTGATTGCAGCAGGGTTAGGGTCCATGAGAGGAGGACCAAGTGATTGCAGCAGGGGGTTGGGAGGGGGACCAGGTGATCCCAGCAGGGTTAGGGTCCATGAGAGGAGGACCAGGCTCTGCTGAACTCACTGGTGGTGAACACTGTGCTGACCAGACGGCTCCTCTTGGGCCCGGCGATGGCCTGCAGAAGGACTGTGTACTCTGTGGAGGCATCTAGCTGGGCCATGTTGTACGAGGTGGCTGCTGGACTCAAGACCACCTCCTAGCAGAGAAATGGAGAGGAAGAACATTCATTAACACTAACACTTTCTACACAGTTAAAACATAGAAAATACATCGGTAAATACAGGAAATACAAAATGTTAAACAAATTTACAAAAATACTGATTACTGACATTTGTTTTTGAAAGTGTTCATTCAACACTAGAGTGTTTATTTTGTTTGTGAAGACATGCAAATAAAACCAGTTCTGACAGTTATTCCTTCTCTACCTTTTCATGGTTCACCCCAGACCACTCTGAACCCCAGACCACTCTGAACCCCAGACCACTCTGAAACCCAGACCACTCTGAAACCAAGACCACTCTGAACCCCAGACCACTCTGAACCCCAGACCACTCTGAAACCCAGACCACTCTGAAACCCAGACCACTCTAAAACCCAGACCACTCTGAACCCCAGACCTCTCTGAAACCCAGACCACTCTGAACCCCAGACCACTCTGAACCCCAGACCACTCTGAAACCCAGACCACTCTAAAACCCAGACCACTCTAAAACCCAGACCACTCTGAAACCCAGACCACTCTGAAACCCAGACCACTCTAAAACCCAGACCACTCTGAAACCCAGACCTCTCTAAAAACCAGACCCCTCTAAAAACCAGACCACTCTGAACCCCAGACCACTCTGAACCCCAGACCACTCTGAACCCCAGACCACTCTGAACCCCAGACCACTCTGAACCCCAGACCACTCTGAACCCCAGACCACTCTGAACCCCAGACCTCTCTGAACCCCAGACCACTCTGAAACCCAGACCACTCTGAAACCCAGACCACTCTAAAACCCAGACCACTCTGAACCCCAGACCACTCTGAAACCCAGACCTCTCTAAAACCCAGACCACTCTGAACCCCAGACCACTCTAAAACCCAGACCACTCTGAACCCCAGACCACTCTGAAACCCAGACCTCTCTAAAACCCAGACCTCTCTAAAACCCAGACCTCTCTAAAACCCAGACCTCTCTGACACCCAGACCACTCTAAAACCCAGACCTCTCTAAAACCCAGACCTCTCTGACACCCAGACCCCTCTAAAACCCAGACCACTCTGAACCCCAGACCACTCTGAAACTCTCACCCTGATGGTCCCATCGACGGACTCGAAGCTGAGGATGTAGCCTGTGATGTCAGCCCGTGGAGCCCTCCAGCTAAGCATGGCACTCTCTGATTGAATGTTACTGGCTGCCAGGTCCTGTGGGGCGTCGACATCTGGACAGATCAGATCAGGGTCAGACAGAGGTCAGAAGACACCCAGCAGAGAACAAACACCAACAAGGGCTTTTGAGAATTAGGGTTTAAATTGTGTGTTTAAACACATCTTTAGTATAACCCTTTAACCTTATAACCCTGGACATTATTTTACATTACACTTATATTACATTATTTAGCAGACGCTTTTACCCAAAGCGACTTTCAAGAGAGAGCTCTACTAAAGAGCATCAGTCACTGAGCATACAACAATAATCCCCCAAATATTGCAGGTAGTCTGATTATGGAGCATACATTGTGAGAAACCAAACAAGTGCCAAAGGAAAGAACCACAAGAGCATTCAGTTAAACAAGTTACAATTCAATAACATGAACCTCAAACATGCAATAGTGTATCTGTAGGAAAGCAAGTAATACTACGAATATACCTCACAGTACAAGAATTTCATCATTTACAATCAGTTACACTCTATTGATGTTATTGATGATCATGTTGAATTGAGTGTGTTGGTGGTATTTGATACTAGTATTATTCTTGTGCTGAGTGCCAGTTCCTGATGCCCTGGCCCTGACTCACCAGTGGTGAACTCTGTTGTGGTAGCAGCACTCTTGGCAGTGTCTCTTACTGCGTACACCTTCACTGTGTAGTGTGTGGCAGGGCTGAGGGAACTCATCTCAAACTCCACAATGTTGCCTGACACTCTCTCCATCACTGGGGCCACTGCAAAACACAAGCACGCACAGACAAGCACGCACACACACAGACACATATAAACACACACACAGACAGACACACACACACAGCAGGCATAGATCAGCATGCTCAAGATAAGGAGATTACATCAATCTGTAGACTTACTCACAGCAGATTTCTCCCCTGAGTGAACGAGAGCACACGCAATGTTCTGCATAATGTCTTCCCTCTTTTAATCCCTCATCACGTTCAGTTCAACCAGATGGAATAGATGGTGCTCATTCATTCCTCACTATGCACGGATACAGCACCCCCCCCACCCCCCACCCCCCTCAACACTTGGTACCCCCCTCAACACTTGGTACCCCCCTCAACACTTTGGTGCCCCCCTCAACACTTGGTAACCCCTCAACACTTGGTACCCCCCTCAACACTTGATACCCCCCTCAACACTTGATACCCCCCTCAACACTTGATACCCCACTCAACACTTGATACCCCACTCAACACTTGGTACCCCCTCAACACTTGGTAACCCCTCAGCACTTGGTACCCCCTCAACACTTGGTACCCCCCTCAACACATTGGTGCCCCCCTCAACACTTGGTACCCCCTCAACACTTGATACCCCACTCAAAACTTGATACCCCCCTCAACACTTGGTGCCCCCCTCAACACTTGGTACCCCCTCAACACTTGGTGCCCCCCTCAATACCCAGTGTGTGTTACAGTGTGTGTGTGTGTGTGTGTGTGTGTGTGTGTGTGTGTGTGTGTGTGTGTGTGTGTGTGTGTGTGTGTATGGATGGATGTGAGTGTGTATGTATGGATGTATGGATGGATGTGTATGGCCGTGACCTTACCAGTGTCTGCGCTGTAGGAGATGACATAACCATCTACAGTAGCGATGGCTGGTTGCCATAGAAGCAGAGCCTCACTGTCTGTGATGTTGACTGCAGTCAGGCCACGAGGCTTATCTAGAGCTGCAAAACACAAAACACAGAACCACATGAAACAGCGTCCCACAAACCTCCCCACCACCACTCTTGTGATGCCCATGCTGGGAGCGGCGGTCCTGGGTGAGGGGGTCCTGGGTGTGGGTGTCCTGGGTGTGGGGGTCCTGGGTGTGGGGATCCTGGGTGTGGGGATATGCAGCCTCACCTGTGGTAACCTTGTCTGAGGCTGGCTGGCTCTCTTTTTGACCCTTGACAGCGATGATGGTCACCTGGTAGGTGACTCCTGGGATCAGGTTGGGCAGGACGGTCTTGGTGTTGACTCCGTCCACCGTCAGAGTCTTTGGCTTTCCTAAACACACACCATGAAAAACACGTGATGTCAGATTCAGTTTGATCCTCGTATCACGATGAATGTTTGGAATTGGTTGATGTAATCTGCAGGTGAAACACATCGTTCACTTTCACCCTGGTCTGTACATGAAGTTCTGCATATCTGCCACCAGGGGGCAGCCTGTCACTGTCCCTAACCCTGTCACTGACCCTAACCCTGTCACTAACAAAGTGGACGATCAGTCTGTGTTCCTCAGATGAACTGTCTGCTGAGCCAATAAAGAAACGTCCCATCTCCCAGGGAGTCAGGTGGCTGAGCGGTTAGATCAGGGGTCTCCAATCCTGGTCCTCAAGGGCCGCTGTCCTGAAGGTTTTAGATGTTTCTCTGCTCCAGCACACCTGATTCTAATGAAGCGTTGTTATCAAGCTCTGTGGAGGTGTGCTGGAGCAGGGAAACATCTAAAACCTTCAGGACAGCGGCTCTCGAGGACCAGGATTGGAGACCCCTGCGTTAGGGAATCAGGCTAGTAATCAGAAGGTTGACAGTTTGATTCCCGGTTGTGCCAAAGGACGTTTTGTACTTGGGCAAGGCACTTCACCCTACTTGCCTCGGGGTAGGAATGTCCATCTACTTCTAAGATGCTCTGGATAAGAACGTCTAAATGACTAAATGTAAATCTTGACAAGAATAATTGACAAACTTTGTTGAACAGATTTACCTAGAAGATATGTTACAGTAACACATAATCAGAAACCTAATAAACCACCTGAACTACCAGTAAGAAGTAATGGGACAATGTGTCCAAACCTTAAACAGGAAGTGTCTAAACCCTTTCATTCTTAATGTACCAGGTAGAATAACCCTGATGGTGTAGGAGATGACTGGCACTCACCTCCCTGAATGGGCACATAGGCGACACGATATGTGTCTACTGGAGCTCTGGGCACCGTCCAGTGAACTGTGGCAGAAGTATCAGTGACATCCGAAAAACGGATGCTCTTTGGAGAGCCCAGACCTGGTACAAAATAGCAAACAGACACAGTTGACCACAAACAGGAAGAGAATCTACGACTGAAGCTTCATCAGGAAGAAACCAAATACAATAATAGGACAAAGACGGAAGACAACACTTGTTTTTCTTTAAATGAGCATCAATGCTTTTTTAAAGACCAGCAGGCAATACATGGACTGGACAATAATGGAGAGATGTTATTTTAATGACATCAACGGAATCGATTTGGTTAGAGAGTGAAGGGGAGTTCAGAGTCTAGAGAAGTCCAAGACCTTTTGACTGTTACCAACCCTGAGCCACTGTATCTTGCGTGACTGACACAGGGAGATTATCTTGCCCCCATTCCAGGCAAACAAAAGGGAAACATGCGCCATGGAACCCAAGGGGGGGAACCAGAGGGGCGGCGACCCACATCAATTCATTTCACTCGCAGACAAGTCTCGCTTTTGAAAAGAAGAGAAAAACCCAAAGCCTGGATAGCCGGAGAGGCGACAGGGACAAACTGGGAAAATAACAAAATGAAGAGTTGAATCCATCTCCTGAGCGGCTCTCTCTGGACAGTCTTGAAGGGCATTACCATCCCAATCTGATTGTTTGTTTATGTGGACAGAGAAAGCGTGTTCTCAAGATACTGGCATTGGTTTTAGATGAGATGGCTGACTGGATCCACTGGAGCCATTCAGGAGGGCTGACACACAGGACAATGACAGAACACAGAGCAGACAGGACCATGATGAGACACACACCCCGACGGAGAGGGAGAGAGAGAGAAAGAGAGAGAGACAAGGGGGAGAGAGAGAGACAAGGAGAAAGAGATCACACACATCTACTGACAAGAGACATGCAAGGCAGCCAGGGTAAGGTCTTAATCATGTTCTTGACAAACCAGCACCCTCCATTAAAAGGGCTTCATTAAACTTAATTCCGAAAGATCATACTTTTGGTTTGACCAGATGGCTGCCTTCAGTGCCTTAGACAATATTGTTACGATGTGGTTATTGGATTTGTGAACAAGAAGAACTGCAATGTTGCAGATCATTGATGGTAGTGAAAAGACCAACACAAATGTCATGCCGTCAACACGTTACAAAAGTATAAAACACAGGAGATCTAAAACAAAATGTCTGGTTTGAACCAGATAGACTACAGTGGCCAGTGAGACCCAACCACAATACTATATACCTGTTCTTGCCAATTCTGTCACAGTTCTGGAGCGTCGTTCCAAAATGAGCCCAGAGATCTCAACTTGGTATTCGGTATCCTCAGAGAGCTCAGTAATAACTGTGCTTCTCTCCTCTCCCGCTACGACCACTTCCTGTACTTCAGCCAGGTTGGCAGAGTCCCGGACCATGAGGACAAACGTATCAAAAACATCTTCGTCTGCCACCCAGGTCAGCCTAAAGCTCTCTGGTGTGACGTCGGAGACTAGCAGTTGTTCCACCTCTGGTTCAGCCTCTGGTGGAACAGGGGGAACACATGGTTTTCCTGCTGTGTGAAGCTCAAGAGCATTTTGAAGATCAAGATCAAGATGATATAAAACAGAAGATCTCTAGGGAACAACATCGAGGGTTTCTCGATGCCGGGCTCTATCAAACAAGATAACTCGATAACTCATTCCAAGAAAAGAGATTAGTTTCAGGAAATTGTACATGTATGTTAGTAACACTTTGGGATTCACATCAGCTTGTGTGGATTGTTGTATAGAAGTATAACATTAAGAGAAGTCATTCATCACCGGTGCCAACCACAGCAAATTCAATAGTGAGCCTTGAGCTTTTAGTATGAAACAGTTATGTAACTGGATTTAATATAGATCCTGTTGACTTTGTCCTTTAATTGATTCAATTGCAGAGTGCAGAGATGACACATGATGTTGTTGTTAAAGCTGCCCATGTTATCCAGTCATTACTGCAGCTAATAATGGCTGAGGAGGAGGAAGAGGAGGAGGGTGGTTTTAGACAGCAGGAGCCCACAGCTGTGGAGGAAGTACACTGCTGCAGAGGATGAGAGTCCATGTGCACCACATGGTAGCCAATTAGCTGCACACACTTAATGGAGAACATCCATGCAGAAGAAGAGATGGGCTAGAGTGCTTTTAAAAGTAGCTGATAAAGGGATGTACCCTATTAGTGGGCTCTTTCAGCACAGCCAGAGTAAACCTAAAGAAAAAAACAAATTAAAGTACCACACCCAACCTGGGAAAAAAGGTCAACAAGGTTCTGAACTTCTGCGAAATTCTCTTATTTGAGGATCTGGAGTGGCAGGAAAGACACAAAGCATTAGTTGTTAAAGCAGAGCAGATAGATCCTGTGGGGATGTTCTTCTGTCATTACCCAGGTTGGTCTGGCTGGACTGAGAGGGGGGCGGGGGGGACCAGCCATGGGGGAAGGGGGGGTAGCAGTCATGGGGGAAGGAGGGGTACCAGCCATGGGGGAAGGGGGGGGGGTAGCAGTCATGGGGGAAAGGGGGGCGGGGGGTACCAGCCATGGGGGAAGGGGGGGGGGGGGTAGCAGCCATGGGGGAAAGGGGGGTAGCAGTCATGGGGGAAAGGGGGGAGTAGCAGCCATGGGGGAAGGGGGGGGGGGCATTTGCGGTAGCTGGCGTTTTGTAGCCATTGCCACCCCCTTCTCTCGCTCCCCCTTCTCTCGCCCCCCTTCTCTTGCTCCCCCTTCTCTCACCCCCCCTTCTCTCGCTCCCCCGCCCCTCCACAGAGCCAGACTTCAGGAAATGTTATCCACACTCACAAAGGGGTGCCTGTTATTGCCAGAGGTATGAGGCGCCAGCCAGCCTTGTTGAATGGGGGTCTGCCTGAAAACAGTAAGAGTTCCTCTCTTCCAGTCTTCCATGGGTTCTTCAGTAACCTGGAGCAGCAACAGCCTGTGTTGATCTACATTAAAACTGAGCTGCTGATCATCTCAGTGGCTCCATCCATCTTTTATTTGTAATTTTTTAAGAACACAATATCAGTTTACTAGGCAACTGACTTGACAATAGCTAGTTGGGCCAACTTCAGGCCTCATTAAGTAGAGAGGAACAGAAGTATCCTTTATTGTATCTCTTACATGTAGTGCTTATATGGATAATGTATAGTGTTTTATGGACTGAGTGGTTCTAATGTAAATGCGGAGCTGGTCATTGGCTCTTAGTCATTAGCATGCAGGCAATGGGCAGGCTTGAGTTTATGCCATATTCTGCATTGAGGCCCCAGCAGGCACCTGGCATCTCAACACCAGGCATCCCAACACCAGGCATCCCAACACCAGGCCCCTGGCATCCCAACACCAGGCCCCTGGCATCCCAAAACCAGGCATCCCAACACCAGGCATCCCAACACCAGGCACCCCAACACCAGGCCCCTGGCATCCCAACACCAGGCCCCTGGCATCCCAACACCAGGCATCCCAACACCAGGCCCCTGGCATCCCAACACCAGGCATCCCAACACCAGGCATCCCAACACCAGGCACCCCAACACCAGGCATCCCAACACCAGGCCCCTGGCATCCCAACACCAGGCCCCTGGCATCCCAACACCAGGCACCCCAACACCAGGCATCCCAACACCAGGCATCCCAACACCAGGCCCCTGGCATCCCAACACCAGGCACCCCAACACCAGGCATCCCAACACCAGGCCCCTGGCATCCCAACACCAGGCATCCCAACACCAGGCATCCCAACACCAGGCACCCCAACACCAGGCATCCCAACACCAGGCCCCTGGCATCCCAACACCAGGCCCCTGGCATCCCAACACCAGGCACCCCAACACCAGGCATCCCAACACCAGGCCCCTGGCATCCCAACACCAGGCCCCTGGCATCCCAACACCAGGCATCCCAACACCAGGCATCCCAACACCAGGCCCCTGGCATCCCAACACCAGGCCCCTGGCATCCCAACACCAGGCATCCCAACACCAGGCCCCTGGCATCCCAACAGTAATGCCAGCAGAAGAAAGAGAAGGTCTGAGGAAAGCAGCCTGCATCAGAACAGAGCCAAGACAGAACGTCAGAGTCCCTGTTCTTCTTCTAATGTTAGGGTTGGTCAGTTTCTTCAGGAGGAAAGTTACGACGTTGTATTAAATGTGAGATGTTATCGCAGATTTATATGTGATCAGCTTCTTTCAAACGCCGTCTATGGATCTTCGACAGGATCAAATAAAGGATACATTCTTGTCTGACATGACATACTGACATGTTCCCCAAAGACAAATAACTCAAACATAGTGTGTGTGAAGGAGTGTGTGTGTGAGTGTGTGTGTGAAGGGGTGTGTGAGTGTGTGTGTGAAGGGGTGTGTGAGTGTGTGTGTGCAAGAGAGTGAGTTTGAGAAAGTATAGGGCGAGTGGGTGTTACAAAGGCACTAACTGGTCTAGAATTACAGTTATCATCTGCAGACACCCTAAATGCCAAAACAGGTGGTTTTTCAACACTTACTGACAAAAATCTCACATTGACAGTGTGAATGTGTTGCTGTCAAACTCAACACTTATCGAACTAATTGTATAAATTTGATCATCCATATTTTAACTGAATAAAAAATGTGGAATTCAGAAAAACCTAATGAGTGACACTCTGTGTAAAGCTTCATTTTTCTGTCAGCACAATATAATTTCCAGTAAAGCTTTGGATAATGACTATGATTGGTGCCTTGGGTGGATAAAGAGTGCACCTGTTTGGCTTTAGTTTACAAGCCAGATTACAAGATGGGTGTTGGCGGATCAAAGAGAGGTCCAGGTGGATCTGGAGTCGCGACAAGTACTGACAGGATGGATCCCCAGCTCTCACAGGAGCTGAATGGGATTGGTCAGTTGGGGACTCCAGTTGACTTCCACAATGGTTATGTAGGACGTGCACTTTGTAGGTAAATCACATTTCACAATTCGTCAATGAAAACACTCTCAGAGGCCATAACTAAGAACAACTAAGATGTACTGTTGAAAGAGAAGCTTCTGTATGGTTTGAATATGGCTCAGTAATATATGACTACTGTATGGTGATGTGTACAGCGTGTAGAGACAAGGCTGGAATGACCTCCACCAAGGAAAGGAACAGGCAGGATAAGAAAGACAAATGTTTGTGGGCTCCAAGAATGTGGGATACCTGTGATGGTTTCTGCAGACATGGGTTCAAGAAGGCCTCCCCTGTAAGCCCCATACAGACTGGCTTTGTACCAGGTGCTGGGGGTGAGGCCCACGATGACCAAGCTGCGGGCATCAGCAGACAAGGTATGATTCTGCCAATAAATCCCTGCTTCTGCATCAATGAGCTCTAACACAAAACCTTCGAAAGCCTCGGCCTGCCAGGACAAGAGGAAACTGTCCCACGACACGTCGGAAATGTGAACACTGAGCAGTTCAGGCTTCTTCTCCTCTGGATAACAAACACACCAGCAGAATATTCAATTAATCCACATAACGATACGTTACAACGATGGCAATGATACACGGTCATTTTCTGAGACTGGTCCAACACCAAAAAATACTTTCAGTAAAAATGACAAGAGGAACATGCTTGAACCTGGAGGAGAAAACATTTCCCTGTGGAAAAGGAGTTTGTGTGTTTACATCACATCTCATTGCTGTTTCAAACACTTCATTGTGAGTCAGAAAGAAAGTTACGACTGGAGAAATACTATCCATACATTTCTATTACAAAAGACAAACACGCTGATGAACTGGAGGTGGCTCCATACTGGGGGACTGAAGTCTTCATGCAGCAGACCCACCCCGCTTTAAAGAAGCTCTCAAATGAATGATTCTGAACGAGCCATTCATCTTTGAAGGTTCGGATGTGTAGTCTACAGAGCAGAAGTACACTGTCCACTTCAAAAGCTGCGGAGAAGCCATGCAGCTCCATGCAGCTCCATGCAGCTCCATGCAGTTCCATGCATTTCCATGCACTCTGTAATTGGACGCCCATTGTGAGGTGTCAGCGTTTAGAGATCCTGACAGGAAGCAGGTCAATACTGTCATTATCTGTCTTTCTGCTTCACTGTGGAGTGGGAAGGGAAATGGACGGATGAAGGGTAAATGGAATGGAAGACAATGAAGATGAGGTGGACGACCTTTTCTGGGACAAGCCTGACTGCTGCTTATGAAAGCTGAAATGAGAGTGTGTGTGTGCGTGTGTGTGTATAAATGTCTGTGTGGCTTATATAATAATGATCTTAGGGCTCTGGGTGCATCAGCCCAGAGGAAATGAACAAGATGTGTTTGTGAACCATATTTTATGAGGGGCTGCGTTGCCTATAATTCAAACTCATCTCTCATAAACACCATTGAAGACCTTGTCGCTTTCACACACTGAAATACACTCAAATTCACTACTGAACACCTACTAGTGTCACCTACTAGTGAAAACACAACTGAAAACCTCTCATTTTTATGAGACCCTCTCTTACCCCACAGTGAACCCCTCTGTCATCCAGAGACAGGTGTGAGTGTATTCCAGTAGTGTTTGTGAAAGACTAAATGTCTCCAGTGGCGTTTATGAGAGTTATGGCTGACACAACCTCTCATAATATTTCAGTTTTGTGTTTACAACTGATGAACTGGGAAAGGCCAATCATGTTTCATTTTGTTGACTTTGTGTGCGACGACTAACCCAAGGTTACACTTCGTATAAACATCTGAATATTGCTCTTATATCTGGTCTCCACACATTCTGATGGGGATAAATCAAACTAATTAATTGATTTTGTGTCTTTCTAAATTCATTACATGCCTATGCAGTCGTACCTTTTACAGCTCATATTGTTTTCCATGGTCCTAAATGGGATTTTCTTTTCAGGATGTGTGGTGATGTGATACTAAGGAATCCAAAACAGTGTTGTTTCTTGTTTTTACAGCATTGAAGCACATGGACCAAGCTGATCTGTTGAGCATCTCCATGTGCATCTTTCTAATCTGGTTACTGACTCCTTTGACTGCTTAAGGTCGTAACATTCAAACATTTTTCCGATGTTTTCACAAACACAAACCACAGACTTGACCAGCCTGTCAATCTCATGATTAACCTAAATTATGATAATCCACCTATTTTTGTTGTCTCTCCTGTTTCCACACATTGCCATGAACCCGTCAGGCTGCATAATGTGCCTTGGAATGACTCGAAGATTTGCTGTCAAACGCCCGTACTTGAATACAGATCATCAATTTCTGCAATCCAGACTTGTTCTGCAAGGATGTTTTATTTCTTGTTGCCTCTCCAGTGGGTCTCACAAACACAAACACTTGAACTCATATTTTTGTAATCCTTTCAATGCCTGAAGATTATCAAACACAAATAAAGCAGGGACCTTAAGGGGGGCTCTGGGTAAAGCAGAGACCTTAAGGGGGGCCCTGGGTAAAGCCCAGACCTTAAGGGGGGCCCTGGGTAAAGCAGAGACCTTAAGGGGGGCCCTGGGTAAAGCAGAGACCTTAAGGGGGCCCTGGGTAAAGCGAGACCTTAAGGGGGGCCCTGGGTAAAGCAGAGACCTTAAGGGTGACCCTGGGTAAAGCAGAGACCTTAAGGGAGGCTCTGGGTAAAGCCCAGACTTTAAGGGGGGCCCTGGGTAAAGCAGAGACCTTAAGGGGGGCCCTGGGTAAAGCAGAGACCTTAAGGGGGACCTGGGTAAAGCAGAGACCTTAAGGGGGGGCCTGGGTAAAGCCCAGACCTTAAGGTGGGCCCTGGGTAAAGCAGAGACCTTTAGGGGGTCCTGGGTAAAGCAGAGACCTTAAGGGGGGCCCTGGGTAAAGCCCAGACCTTAAGGGGGGGCTCTGGGTAAAGCACAGACCTGAAGGGGGGCTCTGGGACCTTCAGCACCCCCCTCTCCCTTACCCCCCTTCCACAATCCTGTTAAATCCCAGTAAACGTGCCAGTACTGTGTTTGCACTTCGTGTCTGAAAAAACAATAAAGCTTGGAGATTTTGGTGGCTGTGGATTAGGATGAGGGGAGATTTTGGAGACAATGTCGTAACAGGGGTCCTTTTATCTGACGGGTCCACAGTTCATCGTGGTCAAATCGCACAAAACCAGAGGGGAGTGGGCGCACACCAACAATTATCACATGAATGAGCTTTGTATGGAGCTCACACATCTACGAATATACAAGCTGTAGCGCACACACATGCAAACGCATACACCCACACACACAGTCATGCAAAACACACATAGACATTTTGCAACTTTCCAAACAAAAGCTCAGTTATTCTGAACCAAACCACCTTTCCCTTGTGCTACACTGATTCGGACCATAGCCATGCACTTAATAGGCATGGCTATAGAATATGGTTCAGCAGTATTTGCTTTGGACACACATCGACCACAGAAAGTAAAATAATTCACAGTCATCGTATTTGTCACTCCTTGTTTCGATACAGAAGAGTAAAACGAACCAGCGTTCCATAAATGAGAAAAGGGAAGGAAAAATATATAAAGAGAGTTCAGGAGAAGCTAACAAAGAATTCAATTCATTCTCTTGGTCTGGCCATATGGTTGCAGAGCTAAATCCACCAACGGTTGATGTGGGAAGTCTCCAAGCTAACCAGCACAAAATATTACTCCCCAAAAAGGGGAGTCTTTCTATTCACTTTGGGGAAGAGCTGAAAGGGCTCTCTCATGTACAATCTCTTTCTCTCTTACGTACGGTGAAGACTCATGTTTAATTTTTAAAAAGCAGGGCATTTAATACTCATCAAAGATGTGAGACACTTCATGACTGACCTGTGGGAGATGAGATGGTGGTGGGGGCACTGTGCCTGTGACCTCTCTCTGCTGTGATGGTGATGGTGTACAGCATGCCAGGGCTCAGATTCCTCAAGGTGTGAGTCATGCTGCCCCCCTGGACCACCGCCTCAGCCTTACGCCCATCAGCAGACACGTACACCAGCCGGTAGATATCGATCTTAGCCTGGGGTCTCTTCCAGGTCAGGGTCATGGTTGTCTCTGCCACATCTGTTGCTGTCAGGTCCTTAGGAGCATCCAGTGCTGAGGGGATGGTCAGGTACATCATTATTGGGATCCAACTGCACAGACAGAAGTTTTGGATACTTTTTCCTGGTACAACATTTATAGTGGCATATGGAGCACAGTAAGAAAAAAAGAACAGCATCCATTTACACTTTGGGATCCATGTTAAGAAGTTAAGCAGAAGACAGTGATGAAACAGTCTTACCCGTCACTGCATTGGTTGTTGTGGGTCGGCTCTCACGCTCCTCCTTCACTGCAGTCACTCCCATCCCATATTCTGTTCCAGGTCGTAGACCTTCACAACACAAGGAAGACACCTGTTGGTCTACTAGACTCTATCCTGTTGGTCTACTAGACTCTATCCTGTTGGTCTACTAGACTCTATCCTGTTGGTCTACTAGACTCTATCCTGTTGGTCTACTAGACTCTACCCTGTTTATCTACTAGACTCTACCCTGTTTATCTACTAGACTCTACCCTGTTGGTCCACTAGACTCTACCCTGTTGGTCTACTAGACTCTACCCTGTTTATCTACTAGACTCTACCCTGTTGGTCTACTAGACTCTACCCTGTGGGTCTACTAGACTCTACCCTGTTTATCTACTAGACTCTACCCTGTTGGTCTACTAGACTCTACCCTGTTGGTCTACTAGACTCTACTCTGTTTATCTACTAGACTCTACCCTGTTGGTCTACTAGACTCTACCCTGTTGGTCTACTAGACTCTATTCTGTTGGTCTACTAGACTCTATTCTGTTTATCTACTAGACTCTACCCTGTTGGTCTACTAGACTCTACCCTGTTTATCTACTAGACTCTACCCTGTTTATCTACTAGACTCTACCCTGTTGGTCTACTAGACTCTACCCTGTTTATCTACTAGACTCTTCCCTGTTTATCTACTAGACTCTACCCTGTTGGTCTACTAGACTCTACCCTGTTGGTCTACTAGACTCTACCCTGTTGGTCTACTAGACTCTACCCTGTTTATCTACTAGACTCTACCCTGTTTATCTACTAGACTCTACCCTGTTTATCTACTAGACTCTACCCTGTTCATCTACTAGACTCTACCCTGTTGGTCTACTAGACTCTACCCTGTTTATCTACTAGACTCTACCCTGTTTATCTACTAGACTCTACCCTGTTTATCTACTAGACTCTACCCTGTTGGTCTACTAGACTCTACCCTGTTTATCTACTAGACTCTTCCCTGTTTATCTACTAGACTCTACCCTGTTGGTCTACTAGACTCTACCCTGTTGGTCTACTAGACTCTACCCTGTTTATCTACTAGACTCTACCCTGTTTATCTACTAGACTCTACCCTGTTTATCTACTAGACTCTACCCTGTTCATCTACTAGACTCTACCCTGTTGGTCTACTAGACTCTACCCTGTTTATCTACTAGACTCTACCCTGTTTATCTACTAGACTCTACCCTGTTTATCTACTAGACTCTACCCTGTTGGTCTACTAGACTCTATCCTGTTGGTCTACTAGACTCTACCCTGTTGGTCTACTAGACTCTATTCTGTTGGTCCACTAGACTCTACCCTGTTGGTCTACTAGACTCTACCCTGTTGGTCTACTAGACTCTATTCTGTTTATCTACTAGACTCTACCCTGTTGGTCTACTAGACTCTATTCTGTTGGTCCACTAGACTCTACCCTGTTGGTCTACTAGACTCTATTCTGTTTATCTACTAGACTCTACCCTGTTGGTCTACTAGACTCTATTCTGTTGGTCTACTAGACTCTACCCTGTTGGTCTACTAGACTGAGAGCCAACATTCTGCAGTGTGACATAACTGGGTGCTGATCAATGACTACAACTGAGTTGTGTGGAAAATCGTTCAACTGTTGGGATCCTCAGGGACTAGAGAGTGGGAAAGGCTGTTTTAGGTCTTAATTGCTCGACAGAATGAGGGGTGATTGTGTTTAATGTTCTTCATTATGGAGCCTTCATTTGGAACTTGCATTTGGGGTCTCAGTGTTGTGTAGAAACTACAGTTTGTGGGGATGCAAGAGACTGAGTCCCTTTATCCTGAACCATTACTCTGCCTCCAGGTAAAGATGCCTTTGATTCCTTTATTAACTCCCAGAGAGGTCAGAGGTCACCACACAGAAGTCCTGCAGCATGAAATTACATCTAATGCAGAGGAAACTCATTATCAATAAAATCACAGGCGTGAAGGAAATTACAGATGATAAGTGTGTGAGAAAAAAAAAGAAAAGAAAAACTGCTGAGGTGTGTGCAGAGCAGAGGGGACATGATCTGAATAGACACACTGCCTTATTTACAGTGGATGGGCTTTGCAAGGACGAAGAATGGGGCCAGACAAAGACACTATAACCCATTTACAATCCTTTTTTCTTTCTTTAGTCTAATCCGGCGATGCAAGTGGCTCATGGTCTGGAGAAATGTGTCTGATTCAAAGCAGGACCAGAAGGCAGAGGAGAACAAGAAAAGCTTTTACTAAATGTACATGTAATGCTTTTCTGATTTGAGGATTCTACACTAAAACAAGCAGCAGTGTTATTTGCATTTAGGGAATTAAAATGGAAAAACTACCCCTGGGGTTGTTTTCCAATAACGTGGGGCTTTGTGGTCAGGCACAATGTACTGTCACAAAAACAAACAATGAAGCCTCTCTTTCTAAATATGAGAATTTCATTTTGACACACCACAGAGTTGGCCTGGAGAGAATCTGTTCAATTGACGTCCTCCTACTCACAGACAAAGTGGCTCCTTTATAAGTAGTATCTTCTTCTAGTGAAACTTTGAATTTCAGGGCTAATTGCAAGCGACATCACCTCCATCCTGTATCTTCCTCACCTGTGATCTTGGCCTGGCTGGTATCTCGAGGTCCAGAGGAGAAGATCATCTCTCCATGGTCTCCTCCAGATAGAGGGCCGTACTTGACGCGGTAGTTGTCCACTCTGGCCTGGCTGTTCCTCCACTCCAGCGTGATGCTCTCGTCTGTCAGCTCCGTAGCCTGGAGGTCCCTGGGAGCGTCCAGGTCTGGAAATGGTCCAGACATGCAGCACATCAGGCAGGAGACTCTCCCCTTGTAAACATATAGCCACCGGCTCATAGACCCATCAGCAGCACCCCTGGGTTAGTGGCAGGATCCTCGCCCACCATGTGCAGGTCACGGTTTGATTCCCTAGGTAAGTTTACCAACTATTGCAGTGAATGTCATTTCCTCACTATGGGACTAATAAGGGATAATCTTCCTTTCTTATAGTCACA
The DNA here is from genome assembly GCA_030340665.1 of Neosalanx taihuensis. NCBI lineage: Eukaryota > Metazoa > Chordata > Actinopteri > Osmeriformes > Salangidae > Neosalanx > Neosalanx taihuensis. Next base: position 6,530,485 of record CM059316.1, on the reverse strand, counting down.
GACTGTGTGATCCCCACCTCCAGTAGAGCAATCCAACACATCCTCAGTACAGCTTGATGATCACATCTCATAAACATGATGGCCAAAGTATTTCCATCGATTATATGGATTCATGAAATGAGTCAAGCAATCCTTGATCGTACACCATGTTCTTTCGACACCAGAAACGTCTTTTGCATGTTTCAAACGGTGTGAAAGAGGTGTGTTCTCTACCTCACCTGTAAGGAATGTTTCATGTACAGGGATGCTGGTCATCTCCCCCCTGCGAGCCATCAGCGACACCTCATACTCAGTGTCTGGGTGCAGGCGGCCCAGGTGGTGCTGGGTTTCAGAGGAGGACAGATCCACCGTGTTTCTGTCCGCACGGTCGTTACTGGGGCCAAACGAAAGGCTCACCCCATCTACCTGAGCCACTGGGTGGAACCAGGTGAGCAAGGCGGTGGTGTCAGTGATGTCTCGCACCTCCACAGAGTTGGGGCCATCGATCACTGAACAGAGAAGACAGACACACAGAAGGGGAAGAAGGCCAATTAAGTCGTGGTGCAGTCAGTTAGAGAGTCGGGCACCTGGTTCGAACCCTGGCTGTGCCAACATGTCATTGTATCCTTAGGCAAGGCACTTCACCCTACTTGCCTCAGGGAATGTCCCTTTACTTACTGTAAGTCTCTCTGGATAAGAGCATTTGCTAAGTGACTAAATGTATAGTGCTTCACTGCACCTCACAGCTGCTACAAGTGAAAGGCAGATATTCATGTATTCATGAGGTTATTTGTGTAATTGTGGATTAAGACTCCTTAACTGTGAAAGGCACTTTTCTACACGCTAAATTGATTTGTCACACGCAAGCAACTTTAGGGGAAAGTCAAGCTCCTGCAAAAGGCAGATAAAAAAACAGAATCTGTGTTTCAGCTTAACGTTTGTCTTCAGTACAGCCTGGCAGTGTTCTGGGGTTGAGATAGTCTCCCAGGAGGCTTCCAGAGTGAAGCAACCCCCCTCACACACACACACACACACACACACACACACACACACACACACACACACACACACACACACACACACACACACACACACACACACACACATGCACACACAGTGCGGAAAAGAGGGGTGATCTCCTCAAGCAGTTCCCCCCCCACAGTGTCAGTCACATTGTGTACGGCACATAGTGTACATTTCTGTGTGTGTTGTAGATCTGTTGTGTTCATCACTGTGGTGAGCAGTCATCTGATCCAGATTCATGTTCAGAAGCTCCAGCAGAACACTGTCCCTGTCCTCACTGTGTAAAGCAGCTCAGAACACTGTCTCTGTCCTCACTGTGTAAAGCAGCTCAGAACACTGTCCCTGTCCTCACTGTGTAAAGCAGCTCAGAACACTGTCCCTGTCCTCACTGTGTAAAGCAGCTCAGAACACTGTCCCTGTCCTCACTGTGTAAAGCAGCTCAGAACACTGTCCCTGTCCTCACTGTGTAAAGCAGCTCAGAACACTGTCCCTGTCCTCACTGTGTGAAGCAGCTCAGAACACTGTCCCTGTCCTCACTGTGTAAAGCAGCTCAGAACACTGTCCCTGTCCTCACTGTGTAAAGCAGCTCCAGCAGAACACTGTCCCTGTCCTCACTGTGTAAAGCAGCTCAGAACACTGTCCCTGTCCTCACTGTGTAAAGCAGCTCCAGCAGAACACTGTCCCTGTCCTCACTGTGTAAAGCAGCTCAGAACACTGTCCCTGTCCTCACTGTGTAAAGCAGCTCAGAACACTGTCCCTGTCCTCACTGTGTAAAGCAGCTCAGAACACTGTCCCTGTCCTCACTGTGTAAAGCAGCTCAGAACACTGTCCCTGTCCTCACTGTGTAAAGCAGCTCAGAACACTGTCCCTGTCCTCACTGTGTAAAGCAGCTCAGAACACTGTCCCTGTCCTCACTGTGTAAAGCAGCTCAGAACACTGTCCCTGTCCTCACTGTGTAAAGCAGCTCAGAACACTGTCCCTGTCCTCACTGTGTAAAGCAGCTCAGAACACTGTCCCTGTCCTCACTGTGTAAAGCAGCTCAGAACACTGTCCCTGTCCTCACTGTGTAAAGCAGCTCAGAACACTGTCCCTGTCCTCACTGTGTAAAGCAGCTCAGAACACTGTCCCTGTCCTCACTGTGTAAAGCAGCTCAGAACACTGTCTCTGTCCTCACTGTGTAAAGCAGCTCAGAACACTGTCCCTGTCCTCACTGTGTAAAGCAGCTCAGAACACTGTCCCTGTCCTCACTGTGTAAAGCAGCTCAGAACACTGTCCCTGTCCTCACTGTGTAAAGCAGCTCAGAACACTGTCCCTGTCCTCACTGTGTAAAGCAGCTCAGAACACTGTCCCTGTCCTCACTGTGTAAAGCAGCTCAGAACACTGTCCCTGTCCTCACTGTGTAAAGCAGCTCAGAACACTGTCCCTGTCCTCACTGTGTAAAGCAGCTCAGAACACTGTCCCTGTCCTCACTGTGTAAAGCAGCTCAGAACACTGTCCCTGTCCTCACTGTGTAAAGCAGCTCAGAACACTGTCCCTGTCCTCACTGTGTAAAGCAGCTCAGAACACTGTCCCTGTCCTCACTGTGTAAAGCAGCTCAGAACACTGTCCCTGTCCTCACTGTGTAAAGCAGCTCAGAACACTGTCCCTGTCCTCACTGTGTAAAGCAGCTCAGAACACTGTCCCTGTCCTCACTGTGTAAAGCAGCTCAGAACACTGTCCCTGTCCTCACTGTGTAAAGCAGCTCAGAACACTGTCCCTGTCCTCACTGTGTAAAGCAGCTCAGAACACTGTCCCTGTCCTCACTGTGTAAAGCAGCTCAGAACACTGTCCCTGTCCTCACTGTGTAAAGCAGCTCAGAACACTGTCCCTGTCCTCACTGTGTAAAGCAGCTCAGAACACTGTCCCTGTCCTCACTGTGTAAAGCAGCTCAGAACACTGTCCCTGTCCTCACTGTGTGAAGCAGCTCAGAACACTGTCTCTGTCCTCACTGTGTAAAGCAGCTCAGAACACTGTCTCTGTCCTCACTGTGTAAAGCAGCTCAGAACACTGTCCCTGTCCTCACTGTGTGAAGCAGCTCAGAACACTGTCCCTGTCCTCACTGTGTAAAGCAGCTCAGAACACTGTCCCTGTCCTCACTGTGTAAAGCAGCTCAGAACACTGTCCCTGTCCTCACTGTGTAAAGCAGCTCAGAACACTGTCCCTGTCCTCACTGTGTAAAGCAGCTCAGAACACTGTCCCTGTCCTCACTGTGTAAAGCAGCTCAGAACACTGTCCCTGTCCTCACTGTGTAAAGCAGCTCAGAACACTGTCCCTGTCCTCACTGTGTAAAGCAGCTCAGAACACTGTCCCTGTCCTCACTGTGTAAAGCAGCTCAGAACACTGTCCCTGTCCTCACTGTGTAAAGCAGCTCAGAACACTGTCCCTGTCCTCACTGTGTAAAGCAGCTCAGAACACTGTCCCTGTCCTCACTGTGTAAAGCAGCTCAGAACACTGTCCCTGTCCTCACTGTGTGAAGCAGCTCAGAACACTGTCTCTGTCCTCACTGTGTAAAGCAGCTCAGAACACTGTCTCTGTCCTCACTGTGTAAAGCAGCTCAGAACACTGTCCCTGTCCTCACTGTGTGAAGCAGCTCAGAACACTGTCCCTGTCCTCACTGTGTAAAGCAGCTCAGAACACTGTCCCTGTCCTCACTGTGTAAAGCAGCTCAGAACACTGTCCCTGTCCTCACTGTGTAAAGCAGCTCAGAACACTGTCCCTGTCCTCACTGTGTAAAGCAGCTCAGAACACTGTCCCTGTCCTCACTGTGTAAAGCAGCTCAGAACACTGTCCCTGTCCTCACTGTGTAAAGCAGCTCAGAACACTGTCCCTGTCCTCACTGTGTAAATCCTGATTCTTAAGGAGACAGTGGCCATATATGAGGAACTGGGAGTTCTCTTTATAGTCCAGTTTACTCTGGCAACATGTGGCCCCTTTTATAACCAGACAATAAACACACAGTACTGGAAATGGCATTGCACAGACGTGGTGATATGGACATTACACTACATCTTGAAATTGCTGTTCAGATTTGCTCAAACAGAAATTCTACTCGGTAGAAAGGTAAAACTGTTCAGCTCAAATTTCCAGTCTGGAAAGTTCCACCTTCCCTTGTTCAGAAAGTTCCCTGTCAGCTATTTGAATGGGTCAGTGCCTTGTTTTAACCTCCCCTTGAGTCATCTAAAAATAGTGATGGCAAGGAAAGTGGCCAAAATTGTAGGAGAGGTTGAGTTTCAACTCCTTAAACCAAGTCTTATATTGATCCCAAACCTCCAGTCCTTCACAACGATACAGACCAATAGGCTTTATAGCAGCTTCATGGAGATACGGTTCCCTCATAACTGTTAACCCACTAAAGGGAGTTTGCAGTAACATTTTACTACCTCTGTTAAATCAGAGCCACAGCTACGGCACAACATATTACTATAATGAACTAATCACTCAAAGTGAGCTTTTGAGCAGTTCTTAGGCAAAGAGAGGAGAGTGGATATCCATAAGGTGGCAGGGGGTTGAATTTATGCCTGACATCAAGGTGAAAATGTGTTTTAGTGTTTAAATGTGACGGTTGGCTCCAAGCTGCCTTTTGATGTCTGCACATCACATCCTCTGAATCACAGGCGGTCAGAGAAGCGTCAGCGTTTTCTGCGTAAGCTTATTTTCATTTGACTGTTCTATGCAAGTAAGGATTAGGAGGATTGAGGCTGGACAGTTTTTACCACATTAAGATTCATTGCCTTAATTTACTGGTTTAATTGTGTGTAGCCAGCATTGATGAGGATCACATTATCAAATGGGTAACTTCAACTACTGATTGATTCATGATATTCTAATGATGTCCTTATTTTCAGATCCATCATTTAGGAATGACACATCCCAGACCCAGACATCGTAGTGCCCAGATCTGCTGTTTGGGCCTTTTCTGGCTAATCTTACAGGATTGTTAAGAGGTTTTAACAGTCACAGATGATCCATTACTTTAGAAAGAGAAACTCACTTGTAACAACGTTTTTTGTCGCTGGTGGTCCTCTTGTCTTGTTTTTCACCACCTCCAGTTTGACCTCGTACTCCTGACCAGGCCCCAAACCTGACTGCTCAAAGGTGGTCTCAGGCCATCCCAGGGAGTTCATGATCTCCCCACTCTCCTCTTTCTACCAACACCAGAAAGAAGCAGTCATTATTCAGGACACAGTGTAGCCCTGTATTAATCTACAGTACCGAGAGGCGACAGGATGTAATAAGCTGTTTCTTTTCACGTCTCAGACTATTTTTTTATAGTTTACATACGTTCTTGCAAAAGAAAACAAAGCATGAAATAAAGTGTGAAGTGTTCTGTGCTGCCACATGGTCAGCTTGGCTGTCAACAGTTCAGGACATCTAGCTGAATTTGTCTTTGCTGATTAGTTTGGCTTCAAGTAGATTTTCCACAGAATAAACCATGTCTCAGAGAGACACACTGGAGGGGTAGGGGGTTTGCCATGGGGTGTAATGGTTTCTACCACAGGAGAATGTGGATAATGATAGGCTAACGTCTGGGGATCTCAACCTCCTTGTGGAATGTGTAAAGATATATTAGCAACAAACTGAGGCTTGTGGGAAGAGAGGGGTGGTGGGAGGAGAGGGGTGGTGGGGGGAGAGGGGTGGTGGGGAGAGAGGGGTGGTGGGGAGAGAGGGGTGGTGGGGAGAGAGGGGTGGTGGGGGGAGAGGGGTGGTGGGGAGAGAAGGGGGGTGGGGAGAGAGGGGTGGCGGGGAGAGGGGTGGTGGGGGGAGAGGGGTGGTGGGGGGAGGGGGGGTGGGGGGAGAGGGGTGGTGGGGGGAGAGAGGGGTGGTGGGGAGAGGGGGAGTGGGGAGAGGGGGGGTGGGGGGAGAGGGGTGGTAGGGGGAGAGGGGTGGTGGGGAGAGAGGGGTGGTGGGGAGAGAGGGGTGGTGGGGAGAGAGGGGTGGTGGGGAGAGAGGGGTGGTGGGGGGAGAGGGGTGGTGGGGAGAGAAGGGGGGTGGGGAGAGAGGGGTGGCGGGGAGAGGGGTGGTGGGGGGAGAGGGGTGGTGGGGGGAGGGGGGGTGGGGGGAGAGGGGTGGTGGGGGGAGAGAGGGGTGGTGGGGAGAGGGGGAGTGGGGAGAGGGGGGGTGGGGGGAGAGGGGTGGTAGGGGGAGAGGGGTGGTGGGGAGAGAGGGGTGGTGGGGGGAGAGGGGTGGTGGGGGGAGAGGGGTGGTGGGGAGAGAGAGGGGTGGTGGGGGGAGAGGGGTGGTGGGGAGAGAGAGGGGTGGTGGGGAGAGGTGGGGGGAGAGGGGTGGTGGGAGGAGAGGTGGGAGGAGAGGGGTGGTGGGAGGAGAGGGGTGGTGGGGAGAGGTGGGGGGAGAGGGGTGGTGGGAGGAGAGGTGGGAGGAGAGGGGTGGTGGGGGGAGAGGGGTGGTGGGGGGAGAGGGGGGGTGGGGAGAGGGGGGGTGGGGGGAGAGGGGTGGTGGGGGGAGAGGGGTGGTGGGAGGAAAGGGGTGGTGGGGGTGCAGAACAGGGCCAGCTGACTTACGGTGTTTCGAAAGATGAGGTTCCAGCCATCAAAGTGGATGTTTAGGGGGTCCCACTGTACCTCCACAGACGTGTCCCTCACAGATTTGAACTTGAGCCCTTCAGGCTCAGGGAGATCTGAAGGGGATGTGAACATGTTTACTTAACCCCCAGAACAGGCTCACAGCTAGCATCTAACCATGGGTTCTCTAAATCAAGATTAACTTCATAATAACATATGAACGCTGGCGCCATAAAATACCCGCTTTGATTGCTTGATTAAATTAACATAATTGAGAGACATGAGGCCTGCCTCCGTTTAACAAGAAGTAAAAACACAAGTATTAAATATCCTTATTTTTTTGTCCATAGTTTGCATGAGTATTAGCCTTGAAAGTAATTTCCAGATATAGGGCAGCTGTGATGTAGAAGACTCATGTTTAATGTTTAACAGGATCCCCATTAGCTGGCACCAAGTAGGATGAGCTAATCTGCTTGGGGTCCAAAAAGACCATACATTTATAATAAAAATCCCTTATCAATGATCATCTAAAAACAACACACTGTAGACATCATTATAAACATCATAAATTATTCAAAATAGGTGGCTGAGGGGTTAGGGAGTCAGGCTGGTAATCAGAAGTTACCTGGGTCGAACCCCAGACATGCCAACATGACATTGCGTCCTTGGGCAAGGCACTTCACCCTACTTTCCTCAGGGGGGAATGTCGCTGTACTTGCTGTAAGTCGCTCTGGATAAGAGCATCTGATAGTCACTGTACTTGCTGTAAGTCGCTCTGGATAAGAGCGTCTGATAGTCGCTGTACTTGCTGTAAGTCGCTCTGGATAAGAGCATCTGAGAGTCGCTGTACTTGCTGTAAGTCGCTCTGGATAAGAGCGTCTGATAGTCGCTGTACTTGCTGTAAGTCGCTCTGGATAAGAGCGTCTGATAGTCGCTGTACTTGCTGTAAGTCGCTCTGGATAAGAGCATCTGATAGTCGCTGTACTTGCTGTAAGTCGCTCTGGATAAGAGCGTCTGCTAAATGTAAAGGGAAGTTGTGACATCATGAAGGGACTTACGTGTTGCCACTCTGGCACTGACTGGCACACTCTTTTTGTTCTTGAGGATGGCATAGACGCTGATTAGGTACTCTATACCAGGCTCCAGCTCTCTGATGGTGGCAATCTTCTGGTCTCCTGGCACCCTCAGATCCAGCTCCAGACCTCCAGGGGCAGTGGGTACATAGGTGACCAGATACTCAGTCACCATCATCTCATTGACCCAGGAGAGGTCCACCGTCTCTGAAGTGACTTCCACCACTGTCAGGTCCTTAGGTGGAGAGACTACAGACAACAAGGTCAGTTAGCAGGCTGTCCACTGTGGGTCTCGGGCAAAGACACAACATTGCTGATGCAATTTGCTTGGTTGAATTGAAGATTTATTGACACACAAATGAACCCTAAACTATATTAGGCTGTACGTGATCCCCCACTTTAAATAGAAAAGATCAGTCTTATTCATGTAGAAATATTGCTCAACCTCACTGCAATGTCAAATTTCCATAAGCCTTTGCCAAGCCACATTTCATTTTTTAAGCGATCTGAGATAGCGGAAAGGAATATCACAAACTAAGCCATGCCATCAATCTACCAAGACTAACAACCATGGAAAATGTTAAAACTGCACACCCATATTACAGTGCATTATTCATTCATTTATAATACTACTACTTTGCGGCCAAATACATTAACAAGGAAACAATCTTAGAATTCTGAAACAAGCAATGTAAAAAGCTCTGAGAGCCCATATGATGCCAATGCTATCTTACCATCAGAGCAGTCATCTCCAATGAAGCCTTCGTCACAAACACACACCCCCTTCTCACAGCGGCCCTGGTCCTGGCAGTCTCCTGGACAGGTGAGCGCTGAACAGTCCAGGCCGCTGAATCCTTCGAAGCACACACACTTCCCGTCCACACAGTAGCCTCGATCCAGACAGTTGCTGGGGCACGTCTTCTCACTGCAGTCCTCTCCTGTGAATCCCTTGCTGCACACACACTGTCCGTTCACACAGCGGCCTCGATTCAAGCAGTTGTTGGGACAGGTCAGCTCTCCGCAGTCTTTGCCTGTGAAACCAAGGAAGCACACACATTTTCCGTCCAGGCAGTCTCCACGCCCCAGGCAGTCTTTGGGACAGGTCTTGACGCTGCAGTCTTCTCCGGCGAAGCCTTTGTCGCACCTGCAACGGCCGTTGATACACCGTCCCCGTTTCAAGCAGTTGTTGGGGCAAGAGAGCTCGCCACAGTCATCCCCTTGGTAACCAGTTTGGCAGATACACACGCCATTGACGCACTTGCCTCTGTTGTTGCAGTTGTCAGGGCAGGCCAGGATAGAACAGTCCTCACCCTCGAAGCCTGGGTCACAGATGCACCTTCCATTGAAGCAATGGCCTCTCTCACTACAGTCAGCAGGGCAGGTGAGCTTGGAGCAGTCCTCTCCGCTGTAACCTAAGTTACAGGCACACTGGCCGTTGACGCAGATCCCACGGTGGTTGCAGTTGTTGGGGCAGGTGAGCTCACTGCAGTCTTCACCGGTGAACCCCTCATCACAGTAACAGGTGCCATTGACGCATCGCCCACGATCGTAGCAGTCGTTGGGGCAGATGAGCTCAGAGCAGTCGAAGCCGGTCCAAGGCTCATCACAGATGCACTCGTCATCCACGCAGCGCCCCCGACCCAGGCAGTTGTTCAGGCAGTTAGTCTGGGAGCATTCCTCGCCAATGAAGCCATCCTCACACAAGCAGGCACCGTCGATGCACTGGCCGTTCTCCCCACAGTCCACCGGGCACAGCTCTACGCTACAGTCATCACCAGCAAAGCCCTCGAAGCAGACGCATCTGCCATCAACACAGCGGCCCTGGTCCTGGCAGTCATTGGGACACTCGGGCTCGGAGCAGTTGGCTCCCTTCCAGCCAGGCTCACACACACAGCTACAGGTCTCAGTGCTGTAGTTCCCACGGCCATTACAGTAGGGCTTGGTGGACACCTCACCTAACAAAGCAAAGAGATAAATCATCAAAAACATCATTAAACTAACAGGTGTTAGTTTAATGAGTCTGTAGGTGAATGAATAGATACTGTACATGTATGTTGCAGGGGAAACAGGTGTCATTCCTAACTTTTAATGGACAGTTGATTGAGGATGTAATGTTTATGTGCTCTACAATAATGCCCAGTCAATGGATTCTATAACCATAGTGACTTGCATACCTGTGACCTGAGCTCCACAGCAGCCTGTCCCACCTGCACACTGATCTCTGAGACTGGACACTTCTGCCTCCAGCATCTCCAGCCTGTTCAGGAGATCCTTCAGCTCTGGCAGCTGGTTGTTGCAGCCACAAGCCTGCTTGGGGATGTTGATGCGGTGGGTGAAAACAATCTGGTTTTCCCCATCCACCGTGTGTTCCATGTGCTGCAGGTCCATCTGGGGGTTGTTGTTGGGCTTCACTTCTGTACCTCCAGGGGAGTCCAGGTCCACGGAGCACAGGGGGGTGGAGGGAACGTTGATGTTGTAGACGTGGTTGAAGACCACCGGTTGGTCAGGGTTGGGGAGAGTGACGTTCTCCGAGGTGGGCGGCATCATGGATTCTCTCCGGTGGCGGATGACCTTCTTCACCAGGCCAGCACCGGAGAACTGTAGAAGGATGGACATGGTCGCCAAGCCCAGGAGAAGGTGTTTCATCCCCATGGTGGAAGCCTGTCACTGGGTTAGCTTCTCTCAGCCGTGAGGGAGGAAGATGGGGTTGTCTCTCTGTGGAATAGAGCTGATGCCCTTGTGTCCTAAAATGATAGAAAGAATGATGGTAAATGAAGAGAGTGTAACCTTTACGCCAGCAAAAATCCATTATTTAATCAATAATAGATTTTAAATGAGAAACAAAATGAATATTTAGTGAGTATTAATCCAACAAATCCACCAGGAACAAGAGCATCTATAACACTCAACTGTCATAATGAGGACTTTTTGGATTGTCCTTGACAGTATGGATCCGTCAATACAGACTCATCCACAAGGGACCATGTGGTTGCAGTGAAATGTCATAGTATCCCACTAAAAGCAATTAACCTTCCACAGTTGCCCTTAACAAAAGCTCACCTCCAATAGATTACCCTGTTGCTGCCCCATTTCAGCCCTTCTGTTCACAGTGGAGTTGACACACACTTAGTGGGTGACATTGGGTACATTCTTTTCACAATTTCTCAAAGGAACAGGCCAACACTGGCAATTACAGCAGGGGCAGCAGGGGGGGCGGCAGGGGGGGCGGCAGGGGGGGCAGGAGGGGGGGCAGCAGGGGGGGCAGGAGGGGGGGCAGCAGGGGGGGCAGGAGGGGGGGCAGCAGGGGGGGCAGCAGGGGTGACCTTGAACACTACAGCTTTGCTCTCTGACCATGTTTCTCATGACAAGCTGCCATGAACAGCAGGTAACACCTGCATGGAGGCCCTCCCCCCCCAACAGACCACAACCTAAACTGACTGATTAATGCTTGTGAGGGAGACACCATCTGCATGGCTCTTTCTAGTAGTTCCTGCTACAAAGCAGAAGCTCAGCGTTCTCTGACCGCTCTGCAGACTGGAGCTCAGTTAGGAAATGTGATTCTTTCCACAGGAGAAGTTAGCAGAAGGCCCCTGAGACACAATGTTTCTTTTAGGAGTAACAACCTTCTGGAGAATGTGCTGAGATTGAGTTGTGGTTGGAGGCAATTGTAAAACTTTATGTTTCCTCTAACCCTTTGATCTTGTTGTAACATAAAGGTTGGAGGAAGTATTCTCCCTTCTGTGTGCAAGAGGACAATGTACAATGTTAAACTGGTTCAGGACACTGTAGCAAGACAAGGAAAGAATCAGTCACTTATACTAAATAAGCTAAATAGGAGAGGAACTGGAATCGGCAAATAAAACACTTAAATTACACAATAAATTACTTCTATTATATATTTTTTAAGCAGCACAACACCTTGTCAAAATGCTGACACCATCTCATTTGTGTCCCACATCACTGCAACAAACAAAACACATTTCAGAGTTGTACTGAAGCAGACAAGATTAACTTGTACAAAAGAATACAGGTGAATGTCAACGCAAACACCATCTGTTTCAGAAACTGTTGTATTTAAACATCCAGTATACAGTTGATGATTCAAGAGGACAGCTCCTTGTCTGGGGCTGCTGATGGAGGGTTAGAAAGTGACACAGCTCGGCCAACAGCAGATTATCAATCTGTCATGTGTTCCTCCTGGAGAGATAGCAGGGGGGAGGACTGCCACTGTCAGGGGGGAGGACTGCCACTGTCAGGGGGGAGGACTGCCACTGTCAGGGAGGAGGTCACAAGCAGGTAATTTCCTGTGAGGAATGGCTCAGTCTCCTCAACCTGGGCCGACATGCGATTATCCAGGCAGACAGATGAGCTTCAGTCTGAGGGATCCCACTGCTTCATGAGCACCAGCCCTTCCAGCATCCCTGATTAGCCAGACAAGGATGAGCGCTTCTGTGATGGACGCACTGTAAGAGGGCTAATGTAGCCTGCCTGATGGGAACACTAAGATCTGGCCCCCTGAGGGGTGAGAGAAAGCTACCTCCCCCTCAACCCCGCCTCCTCTTCACACACACACACACCTCACACACTCACGGACACACTCTGCTCTGCCTGGGCATGGCAAACCATTAAATCGACAAAATGACCAGAAAATTGCTTTGAGTTGCAGCTAGAGTTTTAGTTATGGGCGGATGGTTGGCTTCTGCTCTTCAGAGTTTGGCTGCTCTCCACCCAGGATGGAGAGGATCCTGAAAGAGCAGACTTGTCTTTGTTGAGCTATGAGCAAATCTGCAGCATGACAGAAAAACACTGAAAGGAAGTGAAAAGAAGCAAAACATGCAGAAATGTTCAATGTACTTTTTTTTAAATACAGCAGCTTGTATGTAAAGTAAACAGGGTCATAATAACAGGAATAACTTTAGCCAGTTCAGCTACTTTTTTAATTACGAAGACTGGAGTTAAAGCTTGTGTTGTGTGTATTTCTGTCAGGACAGCCCTATGGTTATGTAGCTGGCACACTCAGGTGGACTTGACACAAGTTGACTGCTGCTGCTTTCTAATTCTCTTCCTTGTTACTATATTGTGAGCTTCTCAGACTGCTACAAAGCTGGTTGTCTGCCATGTGCCCAGTGTGAGGTAGACCAGGGAAACCTGCTGGCACACAGACTTCACTGCAACTGATCTAAATTAGCCCTGCTTTGCATGAGCGCTTTAGGCAACCATAAACATCTTTTTACCTCACACTGGGCAGAGCTGGAAATGTCTTCAAGTGATTTTATGTTAAATACAGAATAATTAAACAAATCATAATTTAAAGTCAATTATTTCATTTCAATAATTATTGAATTATTGATGTTTCTTACAACAATGTCAAAAACACTGAATTGTCAACTACATCATGATACAACATCCCCTTTTGTGCTGTTTTTTTACTAGCATGTTGGGTCAGTCAAGTGAATGTGCTTATTTAACATAAAGCAGCACAGAGAAGATCCCCCATAAGCTATAAGGTACCGTGTGAGTCTGACATGTAAGGAACTGTTTCCTAACACTGTTAAATCACTCAGTGTTGAGCCACTTCTCAATGTATTTCTTGATGAGAAACACCAAATCGATATTTACCACTCTGGCTTATTTCTTTTTTTTCCTCCCTTTCTTTTTCCTTTTTCAGACGTACGTTTCTCTGTCACAGTTCAGAAAGACGACTTTGTGACTGACAAGAAGTGTTTCCTTCTTTGAAGGATTTCAGATGTCATGTAAACTACATTGCCTGGATTTATCTCAAGCCTCAGCTCCATGCAACATAATCATCCCTGTAGGCGACCTACACTAACACTCTGCCATATGGTGAGCCACAGATAAACCACTGCAAACTGCTCCTCATGCATCAAGGCTGTCACAGCAGATAGTTTGGTGTGAGGGATCTGAAAATGAGAGGGAACTTTGAGAAACAACTGCATGTGTTGAGGGACTTCATGCAGATCATGACCCTGAATCTAAACATGGAGAACATGAAGACCTGAGCTCGTCACAGCATTTGTAAAAGTAACACGACAATAAACAAAATATGAATAATGGAACAGTGTGCCCCACTTGATGTGTAAAATCTGTAAATATTCAAAGATTTACAACTAAAGTCCCAAGACTGTGTATGTTAAACAGGGACAAGGGGATGCCTGCTTTCTTTTCATTTCTGAAGAATTATCAAGCTTGCCTAGCTTTGTAGGTCATCCATGACAAAAAAACTAGCTTGCGTTCTTCAGCGTAGAGTCTTAATCTGGGTCAAGAAAACTGAATGAACAGTTATTGTCTGGGGGCCTTTTCACCTTGAGAGAGGCCATACAAATGCTATGACAGTTATTGTTGTAGTACACTAAAGTAAATGACAAGGAAAAACCAGTCCATCAAAGGCTAATGTGCAACCACAGCAAACTGCCATACTAGGGCCTCACTTAGTACAGTGGAATACTGAGAATTATCAATTAAGGGCCTTCTGGAACAATCTCTGAAATCTTTTATTGAGAAAGTCCACAGCATGGTGGATCATTGGGAAATCAGTTGATGTAGACCTAAATCATGATCAGATTTGCGTACGGTCTACTGTACAGTCTGTACTGTACGGTCTGTACTGTATGGTTTGAACTGTACGGTCTGTACTGTATGGTCTACTGTACTGTGTGTACTGTACGGTCTGTACTGTACGGTCTACTAGCTGTTCAGAAGCAGTAAAGTATTGATTTATTTCAATCCAAACCAAGGTTATCATTGGAGAAACATTATGTTGCTGAGGACAGCAATATGGTTGTGTGTTATTATCATCAAACAGAAAAATGGATTTCCAGAATTACTCTTAACATGAATCGACCGCAACATACTGGCATTGATTCCTCTGTTGTTGTCTAAGAACGGCTTTCTGACTCATCACCTAGCCGACTCTGTCAATTATGAGATGTGTGGCCGGCTGGTGAAGTGTTAGATGTACCAGGATTTAGAATAAGATATCCTGATGAGAAATACGTTAATATAATGTCATATTTTCACGAGAGGAGTGAGATCAAGTACTATACTTCCTCTGACCTGGTGTTTTACCCTGATGTTTTAGCCTGGTTTTTTAGCCCGGTGTTTTAGCCTGGTGTTTTAGCCTGGTGTTTTACCCTGGTTTTTTAGCCTGGTGTTTTAGCCTGGTGTTTTACCCTGGTGTTTTAGCCCGGTGTTTTAGCCTGGTTTTTTAGCCCGGTGTTTTAGCCTGGTGTTTTAGCCTGGTGTTTTACCCTGGTTTTTTAGCCTGGTGTTTTAGCCTGGTGTTTTACCCTGGTGTTTTAGCCCGGTGTTTTAGCCCGGTGTTTTAGCCCTGTGTTTTAGCCCGATGTTTTAGCCCTGTGTTTTAGCCTGGTGTTTTAGCCCGGTGTTTTAGCCCGGTGTCTTAGCCTGATGTTTTAGCCTGGTGTTTTAGCCCTGTGTTTTAGCCTGGTGTTTTAGCTTGATGTTTTAGCACGGTGTTTTAGCCTGGTGTTTTACCCTGGTGTTTCAGCTTGATGTTTTAGCCCGATGTTTTAGCCTGGTGTTTTACCCTGGTGTTTCAGCTTGGTGTTTTAGCCTGGTGTTTTAGCCTGGTGTTTTAGCCCGGTGTTTTAGCCCTGTGTTTTAGCCTGGTGTTTTAGCCCGGTGTTTTAGCCTGGTGTTTTAGCCCGGTGTTTTAGCCCTGTGTTTTAGCCCGGTGTCTTAGCCTGATGTTTTAGCTTGATGTTTTAGCCTGGTGTTTTAGCCTGGTGTTTTAGCCTGGTGTTTCAGCTTGGTGTTTTAGCCCGGTGTTTTAGCCTGGTGTTTTAGCTTGATGTTTTAGCCTGGTGTTTTAGCCTGGTGTTTTACCCTGGTGTTTCAGCTTGGTGTTTTAGCCCGGTGTTTTAGCCTGGTGTTTTAGCTTGATGTTTTAGCCTGGTGTTTAGACTCTACAACAGAAGCTTACTCAGGCCATGCTAGACTAGCCTATTAACCTTGGGCTCCATAAAGAGACCACACATGTATTTGACTGGTCATTTTAAACATATCTTTTGGTGTGGACCAAAGACCAGACAGAGGATTGGAACAGGGGCGTTAATAACAAGTAATAAGCAAATTAAGTCAACAGTACTTTCTAAACCTGGGAACGGTTTCTGCAACAATGATGATTAGAGAAGATAAATAAAACTCCTCTTAAATGATCTTTGAGGAACTTCTAAGTGCAGGATCTTTGACTAGATAAATTGCTTAGAACTTGATGAAAAAAAAGATGGGAGTCTGTTACATAAATTATGTATATCATTAATTTGATTACAAGCCTCTTGGCATAGCTTAAATGGGGTCTTTTTTCTCTTTTATACCACAAACATCATTTGACTTGCTAAAAGGAAATGAAATGGGAATTTTTGAGTGATGAAAAGGCTTGCTGTCATTTGTTTTATCTGTGTGTGTGTGCTCTGTGACCCTGATGGCACAGATAGCAGGGAGTGGAGGGGGTTGGTGTGTTCCTGTCTGATAAGGTAAAATGGGGGTGGGTGTCTGTGATAGTAGCAGAAACACTTATCTGGATGCACCGTGCCACGGGTGAACAGAATCACACTGAAGGGACCACAAGGGTTATTTAGGGCTCACAGTTTTCCCGATACCAACATTTATTTGACTGAAAACAATTTTCCAGCTTTGACACCAAGATAAGAAGACAAAGAATGAGACCATCTATGCACACCGCTGGGAATTGCAAGGTTTCAACGCCTAAATCTCAATTCAATTTATGGCTTTCAGATTTTTTCTCTCATTTCTTGTTATGGAGCCCATCAATTTTATTTAGGGCCTGTACATCCCCCACTGTTGTTACCAGATACACTTGTGTTTAAGGAATGATCCAGACAGAGAGAAGTCATGCTGCTGTATTGGTTGTTGGTCATTTGTTTGTCTCTTTTACATGTTGAGGGCCAGTGACCTTCAGTCCAGTTTTCAGTCCATCCTGAGCAGTGAGAATAGATTCTTCATCTGCTCCAGACATTCATAACAATATAACTACCCTTAGCTTGGCTTTTTCAACTGCCCTGCTATTACAATAACATGATCCCTGTATCCTACCTGACCAGCCATGTTGTTATGCAGTCACACAGCATGAGGCCAACCTTGAAGATAGATGAGGATGAACTTACAGAGTAACTAACACCTTCCATCTCAGGTAGTCACCTGCAAGAGGAGACAAGCAGCATCCCTATTGCAGTGATACAAGTCTGGAGCCAGATCCTTTACCATATCAGATAACCTCAAGTGAGCTCTTGTAAACTCACTGTCTAAAGTGTGTCATCTAAAGTGGCATCACAAACAGATATAGGAGATGTTGGGGTCGGATATTGGGATTCCTCAGCCACCCAGCAAGGCCCAGGAATGTTTTTCTTAGCATCCTTCCTAGTCAACGATCAGTACTTCCTGTGATTTTTCCGTTTGCGCAGGACAGGAAACAATCAATCAACAGAAACATTCCTTTCTTGTGGTGTGGACAGAGCGGGTGCTGCTGCTACACTGGACCAGCACATCTACACTGGACTGTTTTCTCTGTCCTTGGTACTGGTTACTTCCTTACTTAATGCACTGTGACTACCGTCCTTTGAATGGACCAAACATACTGGCAATGACTAGAGGATGAGGAGCACCTTTAGTACATAGAGGAGTTTGAAAAGGGCAGTTGAAGGCCGACAAGTATATTTCCACTTGTAACAGGCTAATGGAAATACGTTCAGAGGGAATGGAGTTGTCATGTTCCCCCCCCCCAGAAAAAGAGGCAGGCATGTTGGCTATGATACGTGGACATCTGTTTGTCTTTGTCTGTGTTGAAAGCCTAAAGTGTGTCCCCTGTCCAACCTGGGAGGGGCATCCATTCAGACACTTGTATGAGCTTAATGACCCCTGAGGTCGGCTGTTTGTTGAGCTTTCCACGGTTACCATTTCCACCAATCTAAATAATCGACCTCTTTCAATAGGCTTGTCCAAGGCATATGCATTCCAATGAGATGGGGCATGTTGCTGAAACCTATAGCAGAGTCTGGCACATGGGTTGATCTTCTTGACTACCAATGGAAGCCTTGGTTTTGCACAATGGATGCAGGAACATTGAGTCCAGTAGCTGCTGTGGCTGCTCTGTCCTACACATCAACATCAGAGCAACATTAGAAACCATCTGGGACTCCAGCAATTAAACACATTGGACTGTTGAGGGAACCTTTGTTCTGTGTTGATGACTAATCTGCCAGGATCTTATTGTCTCATCAGTGGCCAGTCTGAAGAAATGACAAGTGTAAAAGACTTTCATACAGCTTTTCTCTTCCACACATTGATGAGTTTCTAACTTGATAAACACCAAATCAGAATATAAAAGAAAGGATTGTTTGAGGTCAAGCTAGTGGGTTTCAACTTTGACAAAGAGAGATGCAGTGTTTTCACAAATGATGTCTGGGCATGTGGAAAGCTTGAAGCACCTACCACAAGCAAACAACGTGTTCCTTAAACTCAGCACCAGCGCGTTGTATATTGTGGCTCTCAGGTACTCCAATGGTTTTGCACAAAGCTCTTTGTAAAACCATCTGGCACACAGGTGACTATGCCAGCAAGATGGATGTGCTCAGCACATTGTTTATAACCTTTATATAACTCTTGTAAACACATGCCTCTATTGTACAATGTAAGTTGGAATTACCAAAAGGGAATTCAGTGAAAGGACCTCAGAAGATGAAATGAAATACTTCAATAAGAGACTGATGAATGTGATTGGGCAGGATGGGGGGTGGGGAGTTATCGGTGGCTTGAATTGCAGATGATAACTTATTGATGAATGACTTCCTTGGGCAATGCACTCCAGCTCAGCTCTTCACCTGGCTCATGTCTGTACTAGCCTGTCCAGAAACACCTCTGAGGTTCATTACAGAGCAGCACAGATCCTGTTCCCTCTCAGCCAGCAACCCAGGAGCTAAGTGGGGCTGAATGAAATTACTCTCCCCACACACCAGGCACGAGACAAGAGAGACAAACAGCTGTCTAAACAAAGGCCCATTTCCCACCCATTCAAGCACCGGGTGTCGATGTCAATGGTCATCCTGTATTTTGCAATGACACAATTAAACTTTTACTTGCAAAGTCTGATCAAACAACACAAAAATGTGTGTTAAAAAATATCATCTTAACCATCAATTTATCAAATGTAATCTAAATAAAAAAGCGTGACAAAAAGATTTAACGTTAACAGCAAGATTTGTAAATTAATCTATATATGTCAACACAGCATGACGTATCATTAACATTCATAGTTAAAACTGATCCACTGGTATTAAATGTACGTATTGTGACTAGGCTACATGTCCCTATGATAAACTACCATCCAACAGCAGAAGCCCTGGTATCCTGGGGGTCTCTTTCTCTTGTAACTCCCTCATTCGCACACACACACACACACACACACACACTCACACTCACACACTCACACACTCTCACTTCCTGCTACCCCCCTTTGGTTTGGACCCAAACTCACTAAGCACACCACTTTTTCAAGGAGGTGTGCCCTCTGCATGCTATTACCAAAAGCCCTGTCAAGTAAGCTTCTTACAATCTAGTCCTCTGGTGGAGGAAATGGATGAGAACCCCATGGCATGGTGGAGGGTCAGCACATGTGGGGGTGGGGGGGGTAGAGGTGTGGGGGGGGGGTCGAGTCTGTGTCAGTGGAGCCGCCAGCTTTGACAACATCCAGTGACAGGAGCCAATAGAGAAGGGAGGGCAGAGAGCGGAGAACAGAGAGCGGAGAACAGATCACTAATGCAGAGCAGCTGTCCATCTCCCAGGCTACAGAAGCCTGCTGTCTGCTGGCACACACACACACAGTAGCAGGGGAGAAATAGAGAAGGCTGGACACACTCTGGCAGCCAGTACACACACACTACCACCACCCCCCTACCCCCAACTGATTATAATTCAACACAAGCAACAACTTGGGCTGAATTATTTTGAAGTTTCTCTGCTTATTGGATCACACAGTTGCATTGGCTTGTTTGAGTATGTTGCCAAGATTCAGAGACTAGCTGAAGTTTAAGATACTCATCGTCAAGACACAAAGTCACATTTCTTTTGCATGATTTTAGCCACCATACCAATATATATATATATATATATATATATTTTTTTTTTTTAATGTCAGTGAATAAATAAATATTCCCTTAATTTATACTTAGGAGAAAGACCAATTCAAATCCATGAATATTGACTCATCAATTCTTTGAGGAATGTCAATTTGGAAACAAATTAAGCATGGAGACGCAATAATAGTAGTGCAATACTGACAAATAGCAGACATCCTATACATTTCAATACATGTCTGTGTAGTCTAATTCACAGAGCATCCCTATAGAGCACACAGGTAAGGATAGACTGAAGCTTACCTTTGGCAGAATTCACTACAACCTCCACTGAAGAAATGTTCTCTGCTAGTTGAATGAAGCCCTCAAACTCTGCAAGAGGCTGCTTCAAATCAACCTGCCTCAACAACTGTTCTTGCGTTCTTGTAAGTCTGTGTGTTCTAAGCCTTCTAAAACAGTGACAGCTCAGTCATCCTTTCTCTCTGCTCTCATCGCAATCCGCCTGTTCTTCACCTAGAGAGCCTGCTGATGCTGTTGCCAGCGAGAGGAGAGAGCCAGTCACAACCAGGAGAGAGGGAGTGAAAGAGAGAGAGAGGAGGGAGAATTCCCTTTCTCTTAAACAGTAGACACTGCGGTCAGACCCTACTCCCACCTACCGCTTTTAAATATCCCCCTCCTCTCTGACTGGAAGCTAAGGACTTGAAACAGGATGCCTCAAGGCTGGCTACCACTCACACACACACACAAAAAGAGAGAGAGAGAGAGAGAGAATAAAGAAGGGGGATGGATACAAGCAAGTGGGGGGAGGGCCATTAGCCACAAAGTGGAACAGCCAGCCAGCCAACCAACATTAACATACGATTTTTTGACATTGGGAGTTTATAGGCTGCCTCCTCTTATGATGACAACCATAATAATAATGATGACGGTCTTGATATCAATGGTGACCAGGAATACAGGTAGGGGGGAGTTCTACTGGTCAATACTTGACTTTCCCCTTCAATCTGTACCTTCACCCAGTGTGTTTAGGTATCTATCTACATGTCAGGTAAGGCTTTCTACCTGCATGCTCATCATTCAGGCTCAAGGTAGACCAAGACTCAGAGGACGCTGGCTTTAATGACACGCCAAGCGCAGACTAAATATCCACCTCGCCTCCAATAAACACAGAAACAGAAGGAAAGAAAATCGAATGAAGCTTCAAGCAGCTTTCAGGACCTCACTACGCACACACACACACACAAACACACACCCACACACACACACACACACACACACACACACACACACACACACACACACAGACACACACACACACACACTCCAATCGACATAGGAAAGAAGGGTAGCAAGGGACATCCAAGATGGGCTTCAAAGATGTTCCATAACAGCCAGCAGCATGGAGGATGGAGTGGCACTCATTAAATCAGAGTGTGACCCCCAGACTAATAGGGGAGCCACTAACTCGCCTGTGCTGATGGTTTTGGTGTTGAAGATCTTCCCAGGGGAGCGTTCAGGAAGACTTTGACGAATAAATCAGCTCATATCAGTTTCTTTCTTGATGTGTCATGAAATGGCGATAATTCAGAGGCCCTACTGACTCCCTTGGTAGTGTCCCATTGATTGACATGCATTGCAAACATACACAAATTAAATTCATATGTATTTTTGTCTTCGGGTGACCGAGACTACCTCGCTATTGTCCATCATTCCAAAGTGCTGCCAGTTGTGGGCAGCAGCCAGTGCTTGTGTCAGCCTTGCTGTATGCAGGAGGCAGTGAGGAGAGGCTGTGGTGTGAGGAGAGGCTGTGGTGTGAGGAGAGGCTGTGGTGTGAGGAGAGGCTGTGGTGTGAGGAGAGGCTGTGGTGTGTGGAGAGGAGAGGCAGTTTGGAGAGGCTGTGGTGTGAGGAGAGGCTGTGGTGTGAGGAGAGGCTGTGGTGTGTGGAGAGGAGAGGCAGTTTGGAGAGGCTGTGGTGTGAGGAGAGGCTGTGGTGTGAGGAGAGGCTGTGGTGTGTGGAGAGGAGAGGCAGTTTGGAGAGGCTGTGGTGTGAGGAGAGGCTGTGGTGTGAGGAGAGGCTGTGGTGTGTGGAGAGGAGAGGCAGTTTGGAGAGGCTGTGGTGTGAGGAGAGGCTGTGGTGTGAGGAGAGGCTGTGGTGTGTGGAGAGGAGAGGCAGTTTGGAGAGGCTGTGGTGTGAGGAGAGGCTGTGGTGTGTGGAGAGGCTGTGGTGTGAGGAGAGGAGAGGCAGTTTGGAGAGGCTGTGGTGTGTGGAGAGGCTGTGGTGTGTGGAGAGGCTGTGGTGTGAGGAGAGGCTGTGGTGTGTGGAGAGGCTGTGGTGTGAGGAGAGGCTGTGGTGTGTGGAGAGGCTGTGGTGTGAGGAGAGGAGAGGCTGTGGTGTGTGGAGAGGCTGTGGTGTGTGGAGAGGCTGTGGTGTGTGGAGAGGAGAGGCTGTGGTGTGAGGAGAGGCTGTGGTGTGTGGAGAGGCTGTGGTGTGTGGAGAGGAGAGGCTGTGGTGTGAGGAGAGGAGAGGCTGTGGTGTGTGGAGAGGAGAGGCTGTGGTGTGTGGAGAGGAGAGGCTGTGGTGTGTGGAGAGGCTGTGGTGTGTGGAGAGGAGAGGCTGTGGTGTGTGGAGAGGCTGTGGTGTGTGGAGAGGAGAGGCTGTGGTGTGAGGAGAGGCTGTGGTGTGAGGAGAGGAGAGGCTGTGGTGTGTGGAGAGGAGAGGCTGTGGTGTGTGGAGAGGCTGTGGTGTGAGGAGAGGCTGTGGTGTGTGGAGAGGCTGTGGTGTGTGGAGAGGAGAGGCTGTGGTGTGTGGAGAGGCTGTGGTGTGTGGAGAGGCTGTGGTGTGAGGAGAGGAGAGGCTGTGGTGTGAGGAGAGGAGAGGCTGTGGTGTGTGGAGAGGCTGTGGTGTGTGGAGAGGCTGTGGTGTGTGGAGAGGAGAGGCTGTGGTGTGAGGAGAGGCTGTGGTGTGTGGAGAGGCTGTGGTGTGTGGAGAGGAGAGGCTGTGGTGTGAGGAGAGGCTGTGGTGTGTGGAGAGGAGAGGCTGTGGTGTGAGGAGAGGCTGTGGTGTGAGGAGAGGCTGTGGTGTGTGGAGAGGAGAGGCTGTGGTGTGTGGAGAGGAGAGGCTGTGGTGTGAGGAGAGGCTGTGGTGTGAGGAGAGGCTGTGGTGTGAGGAGAGGAGAGGCTGTGGTGTGAGGAGAGGCTGTGGTGTGTGGAGAGGCTGTGGTGTGTGGAGAGGAGAGGCTGTGGTGTGAGGAGAGGCTGTGGTGTGAGGAGAGGAGAGGCTGTGGTGTGTGGAGAGGAGAGGCTGTGGTGTGAGGAGAGGCTGTGGTGTGTGGAGAGGAGAGGCTGCTGGTCTGAAAGCTGCTTTCTCAGCAGGGGAAATGATCCAAGTGGTGTTATTGAGAAGCAGTGACCAATCAGGCAGAAAACATTCCTCCTAATCCCATATAGAGCACAATGGCACATCACCGCTATGATGTACTGGAGAATATTCAATGACTCTGGGCTCTAAATTCATTTCCCTTCTGTTCCCTTGGGAATATGATAATGTTATACATTTCTGGGTGGGATGATAAGGATTTGGCAGTTTTTTTTCTTCAGAACTGGGTTGTAATGAGTCTTGTCATTTGTGTTGAATCTGTACAGCACAGTGGCACTGTCTAAGTATAGCACCTGTTTTAAATGAGTCTGGCTGTACATGCAGAGAGAGGCAGAATCCTCGCGACCAAGGGAACACGTAGCGCATCACTCCATCTGTTCATCTTCTCACCTTCCTGTCTCTCTCTCTCTCTCCCCCCCGCTCCTTCTCTCTCTCTCTCTCTCTCTCCCCCCCGCTCCTTCTCTCTCACACTCTCTCTATCTCTATCGCTCTCTCACACTCTCTCTCTCCCCCCCGCTCCCTCTCTCTATCTATCTCTCTATCTCTCTCTCACTCTCTCTCTCTCTCCCTCTCTCCCCCCCCCCGCTCCCTCTCTCTATCTCTCTCACTCTCGCTCTCTCGTTCAATACATTGCAGGGATTCATGGACGGGGAAATTGCTGTGGGAGAACATTCTCTCTGTTTATGAATCTTTCCACCATCTACAGACTCTCCATAAAATAAGCATGGAGCAGTTGATTTCCCTGCTGACATCCATGTGCACATCCTTCTACATCCATGTGCACATCCTTCCCAGTTTCATACCTTCAAAAGCCAGAAGCCTGCTGGAGTGAACCTATTGTTCACTATCACCGTTGTTTACATTTATCTACAGGCATTTAAACGTGAAGTGCACAGCTACAATGTATTTATGTCAATTAAAAAGGATTGTGAAATGGATTGAAATTCTCCAGACTTGCCCACATCTTAAGACAACATAAGACCCTTTAGAAGAACCATAACGTTTCACTGAATGGGTGCTACAACGTTCTACAGCACAAACAAATGGGGTTATTTAATAATCCATGCTGTTCCTAAGTAGTGTAGCAAAGCAGTCAATACTGCCCTGGTGCTGCTCATGTGCAGATGCACTGGATGTTAATCTGGTGAGACTAAGGAAATCTGAGGCAAAGGTTGCCTCAAGCACATTTAATAAGGTCTCCATGCCATCATATAATTGGTGGCTTTCAACTTATAGGCAAGGAGAAGGACTCTGTGGGAAGTGAAACACTTTCTGTCAATGACACTGAGACCTCATTATAAAGCAGAAACCCTGGAGCAATACTGTGTATCAGAGCGGCCGGCAATAAGGCAACGGATGGGGCGGACACACACACACATACCCACACGAACACACACATACCCACACACACACACACCCACACGAACACACATACCCACACACACACACACACACACACACATATCCACACGGACACACACATACCCACACACACACACATCCACACGGACACACACACATATCCACACAGACACACACATACCCACACAAACACACACACATATCCACACGGACACACATACCCACACAAACACACACACATATCCACACGGACACACATACCCACACAAACACACACACATATCCACACGGACACACATACCCACACAAACACACACACATATCCACACGGACACACATACCCACACAAACACACACACATACCCCCAAGGACACACCCACATGGGGACACACACCATCCTTTGAGGATGTACCAGGCTGCAATTGACCTGGAAAGACCAGTTTATGTCATTAAAAATGTAGTCCCAGGTAATAATGGCCCACTGCTGTCAGTCCCCTCCCAATGTCTCAGTTTCATCCATTATGCAGGTTCCAGACCACATGAGTTAAACTGGAGGGTCACAGGAAAAGATCACGGTCTGTAGAGATCCAGGCTCAGAGACCAGGAATCCCTGTTGCACGATGCAGTAATGAACAATAACACAGTGATGGACACTGCTCTGTAATGTCGGGGGGGGGGGGGGGGGGGATGCCGGTAAAATTCGCCATCAGTAAAAATAAGCCACTGCTGTAAGTTAAACAAGGCTAAGCGAGCCTATTAGGAGTGATTCATAATTCATAACAAGGAGAGACACTGCTCAAGAATAGGCTGGATTAGAGAGCCTGAAAACATATCCCAGAGAGCAACACATGGAATTCTGTCTCTCGCAATCAACACTCATCTAAGTGCAGAAAAGCTTGATCCCTCATGGGAGGTGTGTAGAAAGACAAACAATACATAAAAGGTAACTCAGGAAGCGAAACAAACAACAACGCATTGTTCTGGCCATATGGGCTGTCACTGTTTTCCTTTTCTTTAGCTTTTCCACTGCAGAGGAATCATTTGGACCACACACATTTCTACTGTGTTCAACCTTGAAAAAACACCTTGTGAACAAACAATGAGAAGACCTTTCCACTTTACAGCTGCTCCTGACCTTTGACCTGTATTAAAGAGAGGTCCCCCACACCGCTTGTGTTGTTACAGTTGAAGCCTTGTTCTCATTGTCAGCTGTGGTCACAACACCTCAGCTGTATCTCAGGGCTCAAAAGACAAGGACGGATGACACGTTGTCATTACACATAAGAAAAAACCTGAGAATTTCCCAATTTCATCACCCAATTGTTTTTACATTTACATTTATTCATTTAGCAGACGCTTTTATCCAAAGCGACTTACAAGAGAGAGCTTTTACAAAGAGCATCAGTCGCTAACCCCAAACACAGGGTTTCTTTTAGATTGTGAATCATACATCATGAGAACCAATAAGTGCCAAGGGAAGTGCTATAAAAGCATAACACAACGATTGTGAACAAGAAAACAACAACACTGGCAAGTCACCATATGGGGACCAACAAGTAGTTCTAAACAACATTAGATTATGTGACGTGCCATACTATTCCTAAGTGCCATTACATTCTCTAAATAAGTGAGTTTTAAGCCTTCTTTTGAAGGTGAGAAGGCAGTCTGTGCTTCTGATGGAGGTGGGGAGTTGATTCCACCATTGGGGAGCCTGACAGTGGAAGAGTTTGTGTCGGGCTCTGGCGCTCTTGAGGGGGAGTACCACTAGATGGTTGTCAGCAGATGACCGTAGGTGGCGGGCAGGGGTATAGGGCTGGAGGAGAGAGTTGATGTAGGTCGGGGCAGTCCCGTTTACAGCCCGGAAGGTTAGCACCAGGGTCTTGAATCTGATGTGGGCCATGACGGGAAGCCAGTGGAGGGCGATGAGGAGTGGGGTGACATGACAGCGTCTGGGTAGGTTGAAAACCAGACGAGCGGCTGCATTCTGTATCCTCTAAAAGGGATGGATCACACTTGCAGGAAGGCCGGCTAGTAGTGAGTTGCAGTAATCCAGCTTTGAGAGGACAAGGGCTTGGACTAGCAGTAGGGTGGAATGTTGAGAGAGGTATTTTCTGGTTTTTGATTATTTGTGACAGGAACAGTTAAACATTGATGATTGTTAACCAAATGTCCTGTGTTATGAATCAAATCAAGATTTATTTGCGTGGCCCTTTTTACAAGCAATGTCACAGAGGGCTTCACATATGCCCATAGAACTGCTCCTCAACCAACCTAAACCCTCAAGGAAGACAAGGAAAAACTCCCAGAAAAACAATTGAAGAAACCTTGGGAGGAGCAATTCAGTGAGAGAATTCTCCAGTTTGAGCCTAAAGTAAAGACTAAATGTTCTAAATGTTCTACTAAACTTCTCCAAACAAACTGAAGGTTGCACAGAACAAAACCAGCAAAGCATTTCCGCCTGACTGGGTTCCTACAATGAACTTGCCATAAATGAGGGAGTCTATGAAGACAACATAGCGTTGCTGAATGATTTTTATTGGGGAACCTAAATGGAAGGATTAAGGGAGGTAGATTGGTTCAACATACTTTGAGAGCCAATCAAGGAATTAGATGCCATGAAAACACTGTTGTTGTACACAGAACATGAGTAAACCCAGTGTGGGTACACATTTTAATAGTTTCTATGGTATTTGAATTCCACCACAGTAATGTGTTCTCTGTGGTAACAGTAACGATCAGCACGACATGTCAACCTGTGTTGAGTCTTGGAGAATCAGAGAGTTGGAGACACTTCATGATGACAAAACTCTGGAGAGTAAATTAAGGGTTTAGTTCACCACATCAAGAAGAGTATTGAAACCTTCATTTATCCTGTCTGCATTTCCACTGTGAAATGAACCAACGCATCATCCCAAGGTCATGTAGATAATGTACTGTGAATCTGCACCATCAGCTCATATCATATTATGTTGTAATAACGTCTATGGAGCCCTTCTCCGTATCTCCACAAGCTCTCAGCTCTTCAGTCGCCCGTGGCACTTCACGCCGTGCGTCTTGGAGCTCAACTGTTGATTTATTAATGCCACACTGCACCGTTAAAAAGAGATGCCACCGCATTGGTCAGGGTTTGTAGGCTGTAGATTAATGTATATAAAATACTGATGGAGATAGATGGAGCTGTCGTTTGCACCGCAAAGCATCACGGACAACCAAGTCTGGGACTCATTCTGACAGCATGGCTTTCCTGTCAGAAAATCCTTCACAGAATACAAATATTTTGATGAAGGGATTGTCCAATTCATATGGTTCAGTTTCCAGAGCCATCTGTCATCTGACCATAGTACAGAAATGCATTCCTAACATTGTTATTACAGTTTAGGCAATAACAAATAAAGGACGTATTACAGTAGTATGACAATCTAATTCAAGCATCATGCCTAGACAGGCTGGAATAGGTGGTGTTCAAACAGAGAAACTGGTTTAATGAATCTCCATCACAGTCCTATTGAAACACACCAAGCCCTTCATGGTTCCTGTTCCCAAGTCTGTCTGGGCCGAGGGTTCAGCTCCCTCTTTGACTCCTTTGTCTGCTCTCCAACAGGAACATGAATGGGGGCTGGTGGGAGGAACAAAAGCCAGATCATGGATCTATTGGGGAGACAAACAAGCTTAGTTTGGGCCATGGTAGTCACTGGCATTGGGAGGTCAGGATCATATAAAGCATCATGTTTAGAGCAGGATGGGAAGGAGATGAGTCTGAATGAAACAAGTTTCTCACTGTTCTTACTTGTTTTGTATTCGTACCTCAGCCATATCAATCATAGACATAAATGTAAATGCTGACAGGTGGAGTATTGGCAAGCCTTCTGGCTAAGTGATTTGGGAATTTAATAGAGTGGAGGATCCTTGATACGCCAAGATGATATAATATTATGGAAAAATATTATGTTTGTATAAGCTTGTTATGAAATTATTGGAAATCAGTTAAAAATAAATGAAATCACATCAAAGCCACGTTTTATACTCATTACATTGAAGCAAAATTGCATGTGTCATTTATATATATGTGATAAACCTTTTCCTTTATAGAAAATATGGATGTGAGGTTTCTTTAAATGTCACCTGCTCTGTTGCTATTTGAGCTCTCTTGCTGGCTTGTCGTCACGTCTTCCTCTGGTATTTTATTCTTCCACTGCAGCCTCTCTTTGTGTCCTCCCTCCCTCATCCCTCCCTCCCTCCCTCCCTCCCTCCCCACCCCCATTCACTCTTCCCTGTCTGCTTCTTATCAACACTTCCTTTCAGCTCTGCAGCCCCATTCCCCAGTGTCAGTAATCCAGCAGGGTGTTAAACAGAGGACAAGTCACGCCTCCAAACTGCCAATAAGGCTCATCAGCGCCTGTTCCCATACACACACACACACACACACACACACACACACACACACACACACACACACACACACACACACACACACACACACACACACACACACACACACACAAACACACACATACACACACACACACACACCACACACATATACACACATGTACACACATTGTACAAACGGTGTAAGAAATGAACTCCCATTACGACACTTAATTAACATTTCCACTTGAAGAACGTCATGACCTGGAAAGTGACATCGAATGGCTGTTTGTTAAACATGTACAATGACCCACTGTAAAGCCAGCTGTCATCATTCAGGATGAAGACTGGGACCAACAGGATGTTGGCTGACCATGACCTCTGACATCAAATGAAGGGTCACAGTGACAGGTGATGAACATCAGTGAAGAGATGCTGTCTGAATTAAAGACTACTGTCAACATGGATCCCCCAATACATACAATGTCAGGCCCAGTTTCAGCCTGTAGACAGGAAACCACTGCTCAGCCTAGTCTAGAAGAGGACTGATGTCCACCTTCAGACAGGTTTGATGAGCTGTGGGTCGTCCACAATATGCAGACCATGTAGAAGAGATGGTAGCAGGGTATGTCCTACAGACCATGGGATTAGGTGGGTGGTGACAAAGGTTTGGAGTGTGTTCAAGGTTGGATCCAGAACACCAGAGTGTTTTCAAGGTTGGATCCAGAACACCAGAGTGTTTTCAAGGTTGGATCCAGAACACCAGAGTGTTTTCAAGGTTGGATCCAGAACACCAGAGTGTTTTTAAGGTTGGATCCAGAACGCCAGAGTGTTTTCAAGGTTGGATCCAGAACACCAGAGTGTTTTTAAGGTTGGATCCAGAACGCCAGAGTGTTTTCAAGGTTGGATCCAGAACACCAGAGTGTTTTCAAGACTGGATCCAGAACACCAGACTGTTTTCAAGGCTGGATCCAGAACGCCAGAGTGTTTTCAAGGCAGGATCCAGAACACCAGAGTGTTTTCAACGTTGGATCCAGAACACCAGAGTGTTTTCAAGGTTGGATCCAGAACACCAGAGTGTTTTCAAGGTTGGATCCAGAACGCCAGAGTGTTTTCAAGACTGGATCCAGAACACCAGAGTGTTTTCAACGTTGGATCCAGAACACCAGAGTGTTTTCAAGGCTGGATCCAGAACACCAGTGTTTTCAAGGCTGGATCCAGAACACCAGAGTGTTTTCAAGGTTGGATCCAGAACGCCAGAGTGTTTTCAAGGTTGGATCCAGAACGCCAGAGTGTTTTCAAGACTGGATCCAGAACACCAGAGTGTTTTCAAGGCTGGATCCAGAACACCAGACTGTTTTCAAGGCTGGATCCAGAACACCAGAGTGTTTTCAAGACTGGATCCAGAACGCCAGAGTGTTTTCAAGGTTGAATCCAGAACACCAGAGTGTTTTCAAGACTGGATCCAGAACACCAGAGTGTTTTCAATGTTGGCTTCACATACAGTACGTCCATAGAACTGCCCTTCAACCGACCTCAGCCTTCAAGGAAGACGAGGACAAACTTTCAAATAAACTCATAAAAGGAGAAAAAGAGAAGTCTAGAAAAAAATACTGCTGATTGCCCTGTGATTTGTGTGGAGACATTTACTGTAATAATGTGTATAGGTGTAAATCAGTCTTTAAAGACAGTCTGAAAAGTATCATCTGCTTCCTTTCATTTTTACAAAAGCCTTGATATCATGACCTGGTTAATGCCAAATCGTGATTTGTAGTACAGGCATTTCCTCTGTAAACATCCCCTCATCCAATCAGGTGTCTGGTTCCTTAGTTTCCCTTCACATTAAGTTATTTTGGAATGAATGTTTGCAGGACTTGCTGGAGGGAGAGAGAGACAGAGAGAGCAACAGAGAGAGCAACAGAGAGAGACAGAGAGAGACAGAGAGAGAAAAAAAGTGACTGAGAGTGAGGAAGTGAGAGAAATACAGAGAGAGAGAGAGAGAGAGAGAGAGAGAGAGAGAGAGAGAGAGAGAGAGCTGGACTAGTATCCCTGAAACCCAGCAGGCTATAATTACAGAGGCAGCTTCTGTGCGAGAGCTGAGAACCTGGTGGGAGAGCACAAGAGGAAGTATGGCTCCTTACTTCAAGCACTTCAAGCCAAACCATTCCATGGACAAGGGTCGGCCTGTAATTCATCCCCAACCCTCATCTGAAAATGTCATCTGGAAGGAAAAAGAAGATTCTGGATCTGGATCGTAACCAGTTAACGGTCACATCATAAAAACTGAGAAACATAAAATTCAGAAGTTGACTGAATTCTGAATTTTGGCTGTTGTTTAGGAGTGATTGATGAAGATCTTACACATACAAAAATACAGAATTTCTATGTGGCTTATAAAGGTGAAAGGTACATAACAAATAGATTTCCAACAGGTCACACTTCTCAAAAGCACACAACAACAAAGTTTAGTATTGTGGGCTATTCCAAGCTTGCCAGATTGTAAAACAAGTCCAGAAGTGCACAAGTTACACACATTGTCCCACACACATCGTGAACAACCTGAGAAATCCTGTGGGACAAAGGCAGCTGGCCCACAACCTTGTCTGACCTATCTGACAATTTATGGCAGTAAGAAGTCTGCACACATGGAAATATATAGCCATGTGTGTATACCAAGCCATGTATACCAAGGGTTAATTCTGCCAAATCTATTAGTCTATTAGGACAAAGCAAAAGACAAAGTTATAAAGACACAATGGAAAGGCCTGGAATGTGTCTCTTTTTTGGGATATAATGTCAATGTATAATGTTAATGTATATGTCATCAAGGGAACTACATGTGAATAAATGTTGTTTGCTATTAGTGGGACTTTGTGATATTTGTATGCTTGCCAATAATGTATCTCTTCTAATAATCATGTTTGTGATTTTTTAACATCATGTCAACCATTGTTCAGGTCAAACTTACAGTCATGCAAGATCAAACTGGCCTCGGGGGGGATTTCCTGAAAGGCTGTTCAAAGTATGGCTGTGGCATAATGACAAGTTTTACTACACAGTCCCTGTGTGTCACAGGAGGCTTCACAGTCCAAACCTGCAGTCATGGATTCGTTTTGTTATCTTTAAACTGGACACATCATAGTTATTATTTCAGTATCCATTTAACACAATTATAATAAAAAAATACTGGCAAGAACAAAGTCACTACCTCACACACACACAGTATCACTGTGTGACATCACTACCTCACACACACACACACCGTATCACTGTGTGACATCCCTACCTCACACACACACAGTATCATTGTGTGACATCACTACCTCACACA
Organism: Neosalanx taihuensis; assembly: GCA_030340665.1. Lineage (NCBI taxonomy): Eukaryota > Metazoa > Chordata > Actinopteri > Osmeriformes > Salangidae > Neosalanx > Neosalanx taihuensis. Next base: position 6,498,283 of record CM059316.1, on the reverse strand, counting down.
CACACACACCGTATCATTGTGTGACGTCACTACCTCACACACACACAGTATCACTTTGTGACATCACTACCTCACACACACACCGTATCACTGTGTGACATCACTACCTCACACACACACCGTATCACTGTGTGACATCACTACCTCACACACACAGTATCACTGTGTGACATCACTACCTCACACACACCGTATCACTGTGTGACATCACTACCTCACACACACAGTATCACTGTGTGACATCACTACCTCACACACACAGTATCACTGTGTGACATCACTACCTCACACACACACCGTATCACTGTGTGACATCACTACCTCACACACACATCGTATCATTGTGTAACATCACTACCTCACACACACCGTATCACTGTGTGACATCACTACCTCACACACACAGTATCACTGTGTGACATCACTACCTCACACACACCGTATCACTGTGTGACATCACTACCTCACACACACCGTATCACTGTGTGACATCACTACCTCACACACACACACAGTATCATTGTGTGACATCACTACCTCACACAGTATCATTGTGTGACATCACTACCTCACACACACACAGTATCATTGTGTGACATCACTACCTCACACAGTATCACTGTGTGACCTCACTACCTCACACACACAGTATCACTGTGACTGCCCAGGATTTCTCGATATGAAGCAACTAAGAAAGTAAAGATGAAACTTCGTTGTGATCCTGACAGGGTTTCAAGGGCACGTTGAGGGTATGACAACAGAATATCTCATATCTAATAGAGATCCTTTCATGGATAGCGGTCTTACATAATTGATGACATCGCCAGCTCATTTCACCCAGTCTGTCAAAAGCAATCCTCACTTGGGCCACTGAGTTGATACATTGAGTTGAATGACTGTGGTGGTTCGGTCTACAGATATTCATAGAAACTTAGAAATCTTCTTATTTATGAAATCATAACGTGAGAACATAGTCTGAGAGATAATAATTGTTATCAATGTAAGTCTGAAGGTTGATGATGTTATTATATTACCAACAGACATGGAGTCTGCATGCTTTATCGAGCTGTTTAGAACAATAATATCATAAACTAGTGAGTAAGTCAAGCTTGTGAAGGTCCACCTTGGAGAGTTATGGTCTGTAGATGTTACGCAACACCCTCTCCTTTACCTCACATATACAAAAGCTGTGTTATTCAAACACAAAGTCAGAATGTTGTCTTTATAAAGAGTTCATACACACACTGAACAGCTCAACTTGGACTGAAACAAAGTTCAAAGGATGTTTTTATTTATTTAAACAAGCAATGTCTTGTCTAACATGTGTTATAAACCACTTTAGAGCATTTAGACCTCTGAACTTTCAGTCTGACCCAAAGCACTTTTAAAAGCCAGCTGTGAATGAAGTTCAACATATCGCTTGTGTTCTAAAACAGAGCATCCAACAACAATACAATGTATCATGATACAAGACAGGGTGACTGTTCTGCCCCAAAATCACTAAAACAAGGAATCCAAAGTAGCCGCTCGCTGTAGCAGGGGAGATTTATGACAGAGATTCAGACGTGAATGAAACCCAGACTGTCCTCCTCTTTTTTTCTCAGGATCAAGACTTGGACCAGCAGAATTGGGGCTTTGGGGCGCAGGGGGGGGCAATATCAAAATCCAAACAAGGTTTTGTATGCAATGAACATTGGAATTAAATAGTGACCTCACTTGGTAGAGATACAGTCCAAGTTGCAAAATAATACATCTAGTGAACTTAAGGACCCCGTTGAGATATACTATAACTTTCCTGAATCCTAATGAAACTTGATGAACAGTCATTTATCATTCCAAGAACCTGGAACTATTTTCCCATGCATCAAACTTGGACCATGCAAAAAACTAAAACCTGTTCATTCCATTCAGTAAAAAATGACGGATCCATTCATAATGGATGGATCACAAAACGTATTTATTCTCTTCAACTTCAAAAACCCCAGTAAGTGTTGATATCACAGCAGTTCCTGATGTGTGATTGACAAGTACTGCAGCTGTTACCTCACTGCAGTACTGTAAAGGACTGACTGACCCTAACCCTTTAAAGGGCTGACTGACCTTAACCCTGTAAAGGGCTGACCGACCTTAACCCTGTAAAAGGCTGACCGACCCTAACCCTGTAAAGGGCTGACCGACCCTAACCCTGTAAAGGGCTGACCGACCCTAACCCTTTAAAGGGCTGACCGACCTTAACCCTGTAAAGGGCTGACCGACCTTAACCCTGTAAAGGGCTGACCGACCCTAACCCTGTAAAAGGCTGACCGACCTTAACCCTGTAAAGGGCTGACCGACCCTAACCCTGTAAAGGGCTGACCGACCCTAACCCTGTAAAGGGCTGACCGACCCTAACCCTGTAAAGGGCTGACCGACCCTAACACTGTAAAGGGCTGACCGACCCTAACCCTGTAAAGGGCTGACCGACCCTAACCCTGTAAAGGGCTGACCGACCCTAACCCTGTAAAGGGCTGACCGACCCTAACCCTGTAAAGGGCTGACCGACCCTAACCCTGTAAAGGGCTGACCGACCCTAACCCTGTAAAGGGCTGACCGACCCTAACACTGTAAAGGGCTGACCGACCCTAACCCTGTAAAGGACTGACTGACCCTAACCCTGTAAACCACTGACATGATGGGAGCAGATCTTGGACTCACTGACTTGGGATGGTGGGTTCCATTCTTTACTTTACATTCTTTACCTGAGTGTCTCGCTCTCTAGGTGCAAAAGAGAGAAACAGACCTGTATACACACACACACACACACACACACACACACACACTCACAAAAAAACACCTACATGCACACCAACATACACAAACATATGTATATTGTTGGCACTGACACTGTGCAACTTATGATTATCACAATCTGCAGGCTTCTATGCTCTTGAATGCTCTCATGGCTTTTCTGTTTGGTTTCTCACAACATGTTTCATAATCTATAAACTCGTTGTTTGGGGATCAGTGATCATAGAGCATCTCTTTTTTAAAGCTCTCTCTTGGAAGAGCATCTGCTAAATGAATAAATGTAAATGTTCTAATCAACGCTGACCCCGTTTCATCAACTGGCTAGGAAGTGGCCAGGACAATAGTGAACAGATATGGAATTGATGACCTGCTTTGCTTTTGATCCCAGGTAGAGAGAGCCAGGCACCTGATAGCAGGTGTCATCATGGCCCAGCTGTATTCTGAAGCTTGTCATGTGCGTAGCCAAGCATGATTGAGAGTCTCCAGGCTGAGAGAGCAGGAGCCCCAATGATCCTCCTGATCCTCCATGATGATACGTCTCCAAGTTCTGCATCAATAACCCAGGAACTTGGATCATCTATTCACACCCCCACACTTCGCTTTATCATGACAACAAACAATCATGGCATTGTCAAATATTTATAAACTAGAACAAAACTGACCCAAAAAATCACCCAAGAATCCTCCTTTTTGATGATCTGTCCCTTTCACCAACCCTCTCACACACACAGACCCACAGACCCACACACACACACACACACACACACACACACACACACACACACACACACCCCTGTCCACTATCTTCCCCTCTATTCTCAAAGGTTGATGGAAAGCCAGGTTTTCTCTCCACCATCCTGGTGCTCAGACACTTTTATAGGAGAGATTCCTCCGTCGCCTTCCGCTAATATATTGTCTATCTGTGGACACATCAAGTAACTGACTCTCCAAAGCCATTTTAGTATCAGCACTGCAGTAGCCATTTATTTGACAAAATCAAATAAACACTTTGAGCATGGTTGAGTGTGTGTGATGTGTGGAAGCATCCCAAAGAGATCAAGCATTTCAGTGTGAATGTCCATGTGTGTTTCAATAGACCGCCTGTCTATATGTTCTAACCTAAGTGTGTGACTCCTTCAGGACTCCCTTAAATTAGTACACATGGTTTCTCTTAGAATCTGGAACTATCGTGTAGCTTTGTGTTCAACCCCAGGTATGGCAGTGATCAATGTTAATGTCAGCATTGTACTGAACAGGGTTGGAAACAGCAACCAGCACATGTTTATAAAAAAAAAAAATATCCGGCTGCACAACTTACAAACTGATAAGTCCTCCTTCAAGTTTGTGTTCAATTCCCTGATACCTTTTACAATCTTGATGTTTGTGTATCAGAAGTTCAATATGTTTTTCTACCACTGTGTAATCTTCAGTGTTAACATTGAAGTGTGTGGGGGGGGGTGGGGGGGTGGGGGTTAGATAACACCTCTAAATTATCACTGCAGTGCAAGGGCAGGCTGTTTTTGAAACATAAGATTTACTATCATCCGTTTTCTTTAAACAGGACACTCAATGCCAAAAAAATCCACCTCGAGGACCCAATGCAGTCAATTATGGTTTACAATTTATACTAGAGTGACCTGATGGTCCACAGCAGCAATGCGGGGTCCAGTTGATTTACTATCACACCTCCATTAACAGCATGACGGATTGGTTAAGAACAGAGGGTCCCAATAGAAGACCAGGGTCAATAACCAGTGTCCCTCCTCCTTCCAGACATAGATCAGACTGGAAACTAACAGTATTTCACCAAACATAGCAGCAGGGTAGCTTCTGAGGTCTACACATTAGTTCAACAAGGTCTTGGGTCGTGCAGATGAATGATAGCAGCAGTAAAACGGTACCATATGCACACAGCTAAGAGATGTGCTGTTCTTTGGGTCATTAACTCCAGGTTTGGTTCTCAAGGGATGATAAGATTATAGTTGATGTGCCTGTGGGTGAAAGAACATAAGAACTTTCTGAACCTGTAACCTGTTTCACAGCTAAGGTTAAAAGCTGACGCATCAATTAGCCCCTGCAGTGATTCCAGGGCATCATGACATCATCAGCTGAGTTTTGCCAGGAGGGGAAACAGACCTGATGAGTGAGTCTTTAATTCAGCAGGACTCAGAGTCTTATTTGGCCTACAGAGCAGGGCGGTGTGCTGTTCTATCATAGTAGACAAGGATACCAGCCATTAACATAGTGGCTGATGGGATTCAACCATGGTTGCAGTACTGTCACTAAGCAAACACACCAGCAAGACTGCTGGGTCTTGGCAGGGCAGACTGTCTGACCTTCAACATCATCCTTTGGCCATGAAACAAGGGATGGGAGAGTAACTGAGCAGCAGCCACTTGAGTTGACTGTGTTTCCATATCAACACATGAAATGTTCCGGATCCGCTTATATCAACTGAGGATTGGCTGCACAATGGCAGCTATTCACAAGCGTGTGAGCATACTTCAACTCCTCAGTAATGAGACTAGTGTCACTGAATAAAAATCATCAATTGTCCCATCAAGAAGTTACTTACTATTAGCTGCTGTTTGGACATAATGAAACTTGTGTAGTAACTTTGGCCTGCCGAAGTTTCAAATGTACATACTAGTTAACAAAAGGGTCTGCATAAATAGCTTAATATGCTTCCTTCTGGTAAACATATTGGTAGACCGGCAGGCTGGCATGATGATAGGACACCCGCTTTAGAGCGAGATGGCAGACTAAATAAGGCAGGCATTTGTTCTGGGGGATGAAAAGGAGTTGGCACAGGGGCAAGACTACTGGCAGAGGATTCAATGGCAGAGTGCCATCCTCTCCCACCGTAAAACAGCTCTGTCCAATAGGCTCAGGTTCAGAAATCCAACTGGCAGGCGAAACCAGCAGGAAAACTGTGTTTAGGTGGTCGGTGGATCACAAAGCTGCCAGCTGATTTAACAGCAACAACACACAGGCCTGCTTGAGGTTGAAGGGGCCGTACCTGGACTCCTCACTGGAGCCCATGGAAACTGGACACATTAAAAAGCACTGAGGTGTTTTGATCTCACATCCCCTCATTAATTGGTTGCCAACAGCACTTGACTGCAGCAAGCTGAAGCCCCCCTCTCTGTGGGTCTTAAGAGGAGGGGAGGGGGTGTCAGAGGGGAGGGGGGGGGTGTCAGAGGGGAGGGGGGGTGTCAGAGGGGAGGGGGGGTTCAGAGGGGAGGGGGTGTCAGAGGGGAGGGGGGGGTTCAGAGGGGGGGGGGGTTCAGAGGGGGGGGGGGGTTCAGAGGGGAGGGGGTGTCAGAGGGGAGGGGGGGGTTCAGAGGGGGGGGGGGGTTCAGAGGGGGGGGGGGTTCAGAGGGGAGGGGGGGGTTCAGGGGGGGGGGGTTCAGAGGTCTGAGCCAAGAAGCCAGGTCATTTATATTTGGTATGATTAGATAGCTGCCTTGTGTCAGGAGTGGCTGGTCTGACCAAACTCAGTTACCTTCATCCTCTCTCTCTCTCTCTCTCTCTCTCTCTGTTTCTCTCTCTCTGTGTCTCTCTACCTCTCTCTTTCTCTCTCTGTCTCTCTCTCTCTGTTTCTCCCTCTATCACTTTCCTTCAGCTTCTGTTTCTAGGAGCCTTATGAAGTTTAATCATGTGGACAAAATGTCTGCTTATCTCCAGAAGCTTCACTAATGCACTCACCACTCTAACCAGTATTCCAGATTTAACATGAGGCCATATGAGGGAAGGTGAAATGTAAAGATATTTTAGTCAGGGGACACTGCACATGAATGCTCAACCAATGAGTCAACAAAAGTACAAAAGCATCTTTAGATCTATTTGAGTAAGAATGACATGATGTAGCCATGACGATAAGGTGGTGGAATAGCCACAGACAGTTTCCCAAGATATTTTAACCTGATATGTTCTTTTCATACAATGAACACTGCTCTCTAGTCTGTTCCAGTTTGAACTATTGCATTAGGATCAGCTTTCAAAAAATATGTTGCGGCAGTCTATCAGAAGAGGAACTGATAAGATACAGGAGCAACAGACATGGTCATCAACCATCATGGATCCTGATGAAACTTCGGGTGTATTTAAGGGGGAGGAGGGTTCTTCCCAGGCAATATGGCTTTAAAGTCCGGACAACCTCACACAATTAACACCAGCAAAGCTTCTAACATCTTCTAAATGCTTTTCAAATTGAATGGAGTATGTTTAAGTATACTTACTATAATGGACCTGGGACCAACTGATATATTGACTGAAACAAATACATTGAAAATATGATCGTCTACACTAAGACATTAAACTTTCAAAATGTGACGCCTGTAAAAAGAACAAGAAGCACTATTCATGAACCCTCAACAACATAATGACTGCCCATTAAAGAGCCTTCTGCACAGTTCATCTCTTAGCTCTGAGGTTCACTGCTAGGTACTTCTACACGCCTCATTCGTGGATTTCCATGGTAACTTTCAAACGTCAAACATTTCATAAGCCGGAATGCTTTTTTCCTTCAAATCAAATTTTAAGGTGTGTTAGGCTATTCATTCCACCCTTTCTGAAATTCGCCAGAGTAGAGAAACGTAATTCATCTGTATCAGGTATGTGTTACCACTCTGTGTGGAGCTACTCTGACTATGAGGACACCCCATATGTGTGTGTGTGTGTGTGTGTGTGAGATAGTTAGAGAGGTGGAGAGGGTGAGAGAGCGAGAGAGAGCACGAGAGAGAGAACACACCATCTTGCACATTTCTTAATCTCCCCCTCCCTCCACAGTTTTACTCACCCCATTATCTCTTTACATCTCATATGTCTCCATGTGTTTGTGTCATTATGTAAATATAGAGTGATTTGCTGTCTGTTCTTTGATTTGGAAATAAATACCTCCAAAAGCAGCTGTACTGTTGCAATGGAGTGGTGATATGTACAAAAACTATCAGTACCTGCATTTATCCTGCATCTATTGGAAACACTAGGATGACTATGAGGGGTAGACTGAGGATTAGTTCCTCCTGTTTCTGAATGTGTGTTACAGAATGCGTATAATCCCAAAAAAGAACTTACTGTCTAACAGTAATATATTGAGCTAAAACCAAGATAAGAAGATCAGAAGAATGTTGTCACCTACAATCTCATCTGTTTGTGTCTCCTACTGCAACCAGGCTGTCTACTGGTGGAAGTCAAGAGCTGCTCCACTCTCTTGAAGTGGCACATCTCCATAAATTGGTTAGACATGTTGGTATATGTTAAGGAAACCCTAACCTTAATAGTGTCAATTAAGCCCTTGTTTGCCTATGGCCTGTAGGGAGTGGGCCGTTGATCTGGTCTACCTCCACCCTCGCCCTCTAATCCCCTCCCCAGACAGGCTGAGGCCAGATCAGCTACAGCCTAGAGTCCCCCTCCTGGTCCCACATAAGCTTTAGGACCCTCCCTCAAAACAGGGGCCACATGCTCTCCAGCTCGCCTCCTGTTCCAGACACAAAACGGTAACTCACAAACGTAGAGACACCTAACGCTGTCAAAGCACATAAAACATACTGGCCACATGGCCCAGGATCAATTTCACATTCTGACATTCGAGCTTGAAAGTCCAACACTGAAAGATAAGCAATGGCTGTTTGTCAGTTAAAAAGACCAAGATTGTGAGCAGAATAAAATTTCACCTCACCCAAACAAAAAAGAACAGACCATGTATACGAGGGAGCATAAATCAGCCTATATTATTCATATTATGTCTATAGTGTGCAATGTCTATAGTGTGCACTGTCTATAGTGTGCACTGTCTATAGTGTGTACTGTCTTGTGTGCACTGTCTATAGTGTGCAATGTCTATAGTGTGCACTGTCTATAGTGTGCACTGTCTAGTGTGCACTGTCTATAGTGTGCACTGTCTATAGTGTGCAATGTCTATAGTGTGCACTGTCTATAGTGTGCACTGTCTAGTGTGCACTGTCTATAGTGTGCACTGTCTATAGTGTGCACTGTCTATAGTGTGCACTGTCTATAGTGTGCACTGTCTAGTGTGCACTGTCTATAGTGTGCACTGTTTATAGTGTGCACTGTCTATAGTGTGCACTGTCTAGTGTGCACTGTCTATAGTGTGCACTGTTTATAGTGTGCACTGTCTATAGTGTGCACTGTCTAGTGTGCACTGTCTATAGTGTGCACTGTTTATAGTGTGCACTGTCTATAGTGTGCACTGTGCTCATTAAAACCCACCAGACTAGGGTCTGGGTAACCTTTCAGAGAAGCATTTTCAATAAAATCCTAATGGCAGCCCTTTCAGTCTCTTGACATGAAATACCAAAGTACCATGAGCCTCATATCTCAGCCTCTGAAACCACCCAGATTCAACTGATAAGGCCACTGGGCTTTTTCAATATCACATGAGGACATGCTCAGAATATCTATGAGGAACTCCCATAAACCCCCTACCACTCAATTCACTATACATATCAACCCCCCCCCATCAAGTTGTCTCCCCCCCCCCTCCATCCCCATCACAGCTCTGACATATTAGCTCATATTTTGATCCATTGTTTGATAGGACGCTGCGAGCCACTTCAGATCAATGGCCGATTACAGAAAATACATGAAATAATCGCTGTTTCTCCAACTAAAGCTCGTGCCGTGAGCACAAATGGTAACTAACAAGAGACACTTTAATCTGATAAGCCATGAGAATGGAAACCGTGGCTACATAGATTGAATGTGAAGCTTAAATAATTTCCATACAAACAACATTCTAAATGCACGTGTGTTAGTCGAACACAGACTTGAATCAATAGTTTGTCTGAACAAACAGCTTTGTGTTTTTGTCCTGTCAGTCTAAATTCTAGAGGAAATTGGGTTGATGAACGAATATGAACACATCAATATTACATGTATCTGAATCCTCCCAAATCTGGGGAAGATGAGAGGGCTGAACTCCCTTGATATTCTTGGATGTTAGTTGCTTGTGAATAAATAAATTGACATTTATGAAATGCTACGGGGAATTTAACCCCATAAAATGTGCTTTAAATCATTTATCGTTTGTTTGGATTACACAATTTCCCTGCATTTCCTTAATACAGTTCTTTTTTTTTACATTAATACAGAAAATCACAAAACACTTTGGTATCAACGTATCCACAGTGCACACTATAGAGGTAGAAAAGAATAATTTAGAAAGTGTACCTTAGTCTATATGGAGACAGAGCACTTCAGTGGCACAGGCATTGAGTGGCTCCAGGGAGATTGTGGTCCCCCAGTGAACTGAGACAGATGTCACCAGAGACACCTGCTCAGCCTCAGTCTCCTCCTTCACTGCCTGACAGCCTCCCTTGGTTCTGGGGGTCGGCGCCCTCATCCTAAATAGACCCATCTCTTATCCCCCTGACATGCTATTGTCTTAAGCACACACTGGGATTTATAGGGAAACTCATTAGCAGGTCTAAGTATTTTCTATTAAAGACATGATGGTCAAAGGTTGTATCCTTTTATTATGAAATATTACCTGCGACAAGTCAGATCAGAAGTCTCTGGAAGTATTTCGCTGGAACACATCATTGGACGTTGAAAAAAAGAGGAATATTGCTTTGATGAGGAGAACCAAATTAGTGAGTGGCATGAAATAATCTAAGAAGCTTATAGTCTCTTACCCAGGGAGCATGTCCGAGTGTGTGGGTGGGTGGGTGGAAGGGGGGGGCACTCTCAAAGCTATGACCATCTGTCTGGATGTTTCATGGTGGGCTCACATCAACACCCACTTGATTGACTGGCAGTTGGGTCATCCAATCTCTTGCTGTTCCTACTGTGTGCTGTAGCTGAGACCACACGTTCTGTCAACTTGTGATATTAAATCACATGGTCCACATCACCTTGGAGGCACCATCCTACAAGGAAGGAAGAAGAGAATGGCCTGTTGATTCTGCCTGTCTCTAAACAGTGTAATGAATAGGCAGGAGCTTTAATCAGAGCTTGCTGTTAGAGAGACAGACTGACCTACATACTTTTCCAGCTGAATGACAGATGCCCTTCTGTATTTACTCTGTGTTGGGATTTCTCCGGCATTATTTAGTATATCCTGTAGCATGTTAACATTTTGCAACATAATGGAATTTAAACTCAAGATTACCACTAAGGTACGATAAATCTTTTATTCCAGAAAAGGACACTTTCCATTTGTTCTGAATGATAAGACACCCCATGTTGATGATGTTGATCGTATTTTCCAACAGTTCTTTACCTTCAAAGATATACACATTCCCCCACCCACCCCACCGCACCCCACCACCGCACCCCACCCCACCTCATCCCATTTCATTAGCTGCTTTGGTAGTAACGATTTTCTGATCTGAAGTAAAGACATGTTAGACAAACTCTTTTATGTGTCTGTAGCCTTTGAAATCAAAACCCAGTTGTCTACAAACCCTGGGCAATCTATGGGTGTGGTGGAAAGAAGATAGCTTCTCTTATGTGTCGCATTCAAGTTGAACCATATGCCAGTGGTTCAGCACTTGACCAAAAGACTCATGTTTCACAGGTGTGCACAGTCTGTGGCAGTAAAGAGTTCTCCATAACTGTTAACTAGTCTGTCATCATATAAAACATTATTCAAACTTCTGCTCTGTTCATGTCAGTTCACTTCCCGGCTGAGGCAACATGACGTTGTGTCGTTGGGCAAAGCACTTCACCCCACTTGTCTATGGAGGGAATGTCCCTGTACTTACTGTCACTCTGGATAAGAGTGTCTGCTAAATGATTACCTGAGATAACCTTCTCAAAAGTGTGTTTATGTGCTAGTTATTTATGTTGTTTATGATGTGTGAAAGACAAGGTCCTCCTTAGAGACAATCTTTCAAGATCTCCTTAAAAGCAGCCAAAAGTATTAGCAGTAACATCATTTTGCTGCTTCAGTATACAGATTTTGAGGCCTGTCTTTGAAAGAGTAGACGTGGCAATTGTGGTCTACATAATGCCTTGAGTCATCATTGACCCAAAGATGGTAGATATGGATTAATTCAAGGGATTAAGAGAGTATACCAATGGCATTGTGTATGAGAGGGGGGGGGGGTAATGTGACACATACAGTCTTTGTCTTCAAAAGGATCGGTAGTGACATCATCAATGGCGTTTCATTCATTTTAGGTTCTACTGGCAGAAACTTCCAGTATATTTATAGCGTCCCTCCTTTTGTTTCAAGCAGTCTGCTGTTGTAAAACAATAGGAAAGATTATGACTTCACTTGTCAAATTTTAGTTGACACATTTCCATGTGCTGATGATGTGATTTAGATGTTTCATATATCTCTGTTTAATACCCTTGACACGGCACACACACATGTCCCTGTACTTACTGTAAGTCACTCTGGATAAACTAGTCTGCTAAATTACTAAATGTAAAAGGAAGATAGATGGAACTAAATAAGAAATACCTATACACAAAGATATAATAAGAATGCATAGAGATAGAATACAATAACTTCAAGTTGATTTTGAAATCCTGAGTTTATATAGTATATATATATATAGGGGAGACCGGGGATGAAAGTAACACATTTTGTGCTGGGTCTCTCAAACTTTGATACATTCTACCCATAACTGTTTTATACAAATATAACTCACTTTGACATATTTTAAACAATCCCAGATTATGTGAGTTAGTGTCAAATACAAAGTGTTCCTTTGTTACAATCTACCCCACAACTGGGGTGAGATGTAACACCAGCTGGGGATGGATGTAACAATGAGAGGTAATTTGCTCAAATAAGATGCACACTATAAAATGTACAGTTATTGTCCTGTGCCAACTGGTATGCAAACTTCCTGACCTAAAAGCAAGTGATCAGTAAACATGTTATCCCCATGAATGATGTATGACACCTTGGGGCAACAAGTAAGCCACAACAAGGATATTTTAAACAGAAATGTCAGGCTTCTGAAAAGTATATGAAATTCTCTGCACTCAGTGCTTGGTTGGTGTTTCTTCTGCACAAATGACTGAATCAATGCAGCGTAACTTGGAGTTAATCCACCTGTGGCGCTGCACAGGTGTAATGGAAGGTTGCTTTGACAGGAGCCTTCAACTCATCTGCATCGTTGGGTCTGGTGTCTCTCATCTTCCTCTTGACAACAGCCCATTGATTCTCTATGAGGTTCAGGTCAGGCTAGTTTACAGGCCAATCAAGCACAGTAACCCCATGGTCATAGAACCAGCTTTTGGTACGTTTGGCTGTGTGGGCAGGTGCCAAGTCAGTCCTGCTAGAAAATAAAATCAGCATCTCCAAACAGCTTATCAGATGAAGGAAAGCAGATGCCATTCTGGACTGTGTAAATCACCCCCTTCATTGCTCTTTTGAGGTTCTCCCCTCAGGCAGGAGATTCAGAGTTCCTTGTTTTAAGTCCAATAGGACAAAGAACTATTTTGTACCAAGTGCAATCAGGTTATTACATTTGCACAATTCTTGAAGTTTTAGATGAATTTTTGTGTAACAGTGTTTTTAACTAGTCTGTGTTATGTGTATGTGGATGTGCCTTTTTAACAGTTTTAACTGTTGTGCTATCTGTATGTTTTTTACCTGCCGCAAGTTTCCTCCTTTGGGGGACAGTAAACTTAAACTGAACTGAACTGGAAATATGAACCATGTCTATGACTCTATACTATAAATGGGTTTGACTTTATTCATGATATTCTAATTTTCTGACACGTACATGTATATAGTGTATATATATGATTAGGTTTTTTGGCAACCCTTTCTTTTACAGCCCCTAATTACTATCTATTTACATGATAAATACAACAATACAACAACAATTTATAAATTAATACCAATGGTTGTAAGTTGGTAACAACAGGAGGTATATGGGGTCAATTCGAATGTGTTATTGGGTAAATACCACTGCTACTAAGTAGGTAAAGACAGTCAAACTCCAGCAGAATTACAAAGACAAAGCTCTTTACCCGAAGAAGAAAGAAAATACCCTGCAGTTACCCAAGGTTTATGTAGGTCACAATATATGTCCAATTAAGGAGTAAGATAGAACTTTCCAATCACAGACATTTCCCGATGTATGGCTGTTAATAACCTCTGGTAAAAGAGTTACTGTGTTGCTTCATACCAATAATATTGATGTAAACAGCTGTGCTTCTTGCTTATACCTTTTGGAATGACAACATATCTCCTCCAAAGTGAACTATTTGTTAAGGAAATATACAAATGACGCAAACAAAACAATTATCCACCATGAGACAAGAATGACCCTGCCATTTGATAACAACACAATGTTACAATATGATACATTTCATGTTGATGTTGTCTGTTCACATATTGGTAACAATTAGATGACATTTACTTTAATCTGCTCCCAATCCCGTCTGTTGCTGTTCCTATCATGAGTATTTCCATCAAAGGTCCCCCCCCCCATATTCTAATAAAGCACTATCAGTGAACCCCAGAGGGTTGGGGGGTGGGGGGGGGTTATCTGAAGAGGGCCAGCTTGTATTACTGCCAGTGGTTACCGTTCACTCTGCTTCCACCCCCGACCCCACGCCACCCCACCCCCCACCCCCCACCCCACTCCACCCCACCCCCCACCCCAGCCAAGATTTCAGTCTTTGTTCAAATGTGGCCATCAAAACTCATAAAGCGTCCATCCTATGGGAGACTCAAACTATTATATCTATCACTAGATTAAATATTTGGTTGCCAGGGGAACACAAGCCACCACAAGCCCTGGAGGTGAGCAGGAGAACAAACATCCCCTTGTGAAAACTCACTTATGTATGGACACTGTTGAAAGGACTCTGCTCCAGCACAAAGCTGCATTGCATGTAATTGCTTTAGAAATTGGCTTCTATATCAGATCCAATTGCCTGGAGTTGAAAATAGTAGCAGGCAGCACATGGCTCAGTGTTGGACAGGGCAGCACATGGCTCAGTGTTGGACAGGGCAGCACATGGCTCAGTGTTGGACAGGGCAGCACATGGCTCAGTGTTGGACAGGGCAGCACATGGCTCAGTGTTGGAGAGGGCAGCACATGACTCAGTGTTGGACAGGACAGCACATGACTCAGTGTTGAAGAGGGCAGCACATGACTCAGTGTTGGACAGGGCAGCACATGACTCAGTGTTGGACAGGACAGCACATGACTCAGTGTTGAAGAGGGCAGCACATGACTCAGTGTTGGACAGGGCAGCACATGGCTCAGTGTTGGACAGGACAGCACATGACTCAGTGTTGAAGAGGGCAGCACATGGCTCAGTGTTGAAGAGGGCAGCACATGACTCAGTATTGGACAGGGCAGCACATGACTCAGTGTTGGACAGGACAGCACATGACTCAGTGTTGAAGAGGGCAGCACATGGCTCAGTGTTGGACAGGGCAGCACATGGCTCAGTGTTGGAGAGGGCAGCACATGACTCAGTGTTGGACAGGGCAGCACATGACTCAGTGTTGAAGAGGGCAGCACATGGCTCAGTGTTGGACAGGGCAGCACATGGCTCAGTGTTGGACAGGGCAGCACATGGCTCAGTGTTGGAGAGGGCAGCACATGACTCAGTGTTGGACAGGGCAGCACATGACTCAGTGTTGAAGAGGGCAGCACATGGCTCAGTGTTGGACAGGGCAGCACATGGCTCAGTGTTGGACAGGGCAGCACATGGCTCAGTGTTGGACAGGGCAGCACATGGCTCAGTGTTGGAGAGGGCAGCACATGACTCAGTGTTAGACAGGGCAGTACATGACTTAGTGTTGAAGAGGGCAGCACATGGCTCAGTGTTGGACAGGGCAGCACATGGCTCAGTGTTGGACAGGGCAGCACATGGCTCAGTGTTGAAGAGGGCAGCACATGGCTCAGTGTTGGAGAGGGCAGCACATGACTCAGTGTTGGACAGGGCAGCACATGACTCAGTGTTGAAGAGGGCAGCACATGGCTCAGTGTTGAAGAGGGCAGCACATGACTCAGTATTGGACAGGGCAGCACATGACTCAGTGTTGGACAGGACAGCACATGACTCAGTGTTGAAGAGGGCAGCACATGGCTCAGTGTTGGACAGGGCAGCACATGGCTCAGTGTTGGAGAGGGCAGCACATGACTCAGTGTTGGACAGGGCAGCACATGACTCAGTGTTGAAGAGGGCAGAACATGGCTCAGTGTTGGACAGGGCAGCACATGACTCAGTGTTGGACAGGGCAGCACATGACTCAGTGTTGGACAGGGCAGCACATGGCTCAGTGTGGGACAGGGCAGCACATGGCTCAGTGTTGGAGAGGGCAGCACATGACTCAGTGTTGGACAGGGCAGCACATGACTCAGTGTTGAAGAGGGCAGCACATGGCTCAGTGTTGGACAGGGCAGCACATGGCTCAGTGTTGGACAGGGCAGCACATGGCTCAGTGTTGAAGAGGGCAGCACATGGCTCAGTGTTGGAAAGGGCAGCACATGACTCAGTGTTGGACAGGGCAGCACATGACTCAGTGTTGAAGAGGGCAGCACATGGCTCAGTGTTGAAGAAGGCAGCACATGACTCAGTGTTGGACAGGGCAGCACATGGCTCAGTGTTGGACAGGGCAGCACATGGCTCAGTGTTGGACAGGGCAGCACATGGCTCAGTGTTGAAGAGGGCAGCACATGGCTCAGTATTGGAGAGGGCAGCACATGACTCAGTGTTGGACAGGACAGCACATGACTCAGTGTTGGACAGGGCAGCACATGGCTCAGTGTTGAAGAGGGCAGCACATGACTCAATGTTGGAGAGGGCAGCACATGGCTCAGTGTTGGACAGGGCAGCACATGGCTCAGTGTTGGACAGGGCAGCACATGGCTCAGTGTTGAAGAGGGCAGCACATGACTCAGTGTTGGACAGGGCAGCACATGGCTCAGTGTTGGACAGGGCAGCACATGGCCCAGTGTTGGACAGGGCAGCACATGGCTCAGTGTTGGACAGGGCAGCACATGGCTCAGTGTTGAAGAGGGCAGCACATGACTCAGTGTTGGAGAGGGCAGCACATGGATCAGTGTTGGACAGGGCAGCACATGGCTCAGTGTTGGACAGGGCAGCACATGACTCAGTGTTGGGCAGGGCAGCACATGACTCAGTGTTGAAGAGGGCAGCACATGGCTCAGTGTTGGACAGGGCAGCACATGGCTCAGTGTTGGACAGGGCAGCACATGGCCCAGTGTTGGACAGGGCAGCACATGGCTCAGTGTTGGACAGGGCAGCACATGGCTCAATGTTGGAGAGGGCAGCACATGACTCAATGTTGGAGAGGGCAGCACATGGCTCAATGTTGGAGAGGGCAGCACATGGATCAGTGTTGGAGAGGGCAGCACATGACTCAGTGTTGGAGAGGGCAGCACATGACTCAGTGTTGGACAGGGCAGCACATGACTCAGTGTTGAAGAGGGCAGCACATGACTCAGTGTTGGACAGGGCAGCACATGGCCCAGTGTTGGACAGTACAGCACATGGCTCAGTGTTGAAGAGGGCAGCACATGGCTCAGTGTTGGAAAGGGCAGCACATGACTCAGTGTTGGACAGGGCAGCACATGACTCAGTGTTGAAGAGGGCAGCACATGGCTCAGTGTTGAAGAAGGCAGCACATGACTCAGTGTTGGACAGGGCAGCACATGGCTCAGTGTTGGACAGGGCAGCACATGGCTCAGTGTTGGACAGGGCAGCACATGACTCAGTGTTGAAGAGGGCAGCACATGACTCAGTGTTGAAGAGGGCAGCACATGGCTCAGTGTTGAAGAGGGCAGCACATGGCTCAGTATTGGAGAGGGCAGCACATGACTCAGTGTTGGACAGGACAGCACATGACTCAGTGTTGGACAGGGCAGCACATGGCTCAGTGTTGAAGAGGGCAGCACATGACTCAATGTTGGAGAGGGCAGCACATGGCTCAGTGTTGGACAGGGCAGCACATGGCTCAGTGTTGGACAGGGCAGCACATGGCTCAGTGTTGAAGAGGGCAGCACATGACTCAGTGTTGGACAGGGCAGCACATGGCTCAGTGTTGGACAGGGCAGCACATGGCCCAGTGTTGGACAGGGCAGCACATGGCTCAGTGTTGGACAGGGCAGCACATGGCTCAGTGTTGAAGAGGGCAGCACATGACTCAGTGTTGGAGAGGGCAGCACATGGATCAGTGTTGGACAGGGCAGCACATGGCTCAGTGTTGGACAGGGCAGCACATGACTCAGTGTTGGGCAGGGCAGCACATGACTCAGTGTTGAAGAGGGCAGCACATGGCTCAGTGTTGGACAGGGCAGCACATGGCTCAGTGTTGGACAGGGCAGCACATGGCCCAGTGTTGGACAGGGCAGCACATGGCTCAGTGTTGGACAGGGCAGCACATGGCTCAATGTTGGAGAGGGCAGCACATGACTCAATGTTGGAGAGGGCAGCACATGGCTCAATGTTGGAGAGGGCAGCACATGGATCAGTGTTGGAGAGGGCAGCACATGACTCAGTGTTGGAGAGGGCAGCACATGACTCAATGTTGGAGAGGGCAGCACATGGCTCAATGTTGGAGAGGGCAGCACATGGATCAGTGTTGGAGAGGGCAGCACATGGCTCAGTGTTGAAGAGGGCAGCACATGACTCAGTATTGGAGAGGGCAGCACATGGCTCAGTGTTGGACAGGGTAGCACATGATTCAGTGTTGGACAGGGCAACACATGGCTCAGTGTTGAAGAGGGCAGCACATGACTCAGTGTTGGACAGGGCAGCACATGGCTCAGTGTTGGACAGGGCAGCACATGGCTCAGTGTTGGACAGGGCAGCACATGGCTCAGTGTTGGAGAGGGCAGCACATGACTCAGTGTTGGACAGGGCAGCACATGGCTCAGTGTTGGACAGGGCAGCACATGGCTCAGTGTTGGACAGGGCAGCACATGGCTCAGTGTTGGACAGGGCAGCACATGGCTCAGTGTTGAAGAGGGCAGCACATGACTCAATGTTGGAGAGGGCAGCACATGGCTCAATGTTAGACAGGGCAGCACATGGCTCAGTGTTGGAGAGGGCAGCACATGGCTCAGTGTTGAAGAGGGCAGCACATGGCTCAGTGTTGAAGAGGGCAGCACATGGCTCAGTGTTGGACAGGGCAGCACATGACTCAGTGTTGAAGAGGGCAGCACATGGCTCAGTGTTGAAGAGGGCAGCACATGACTCAGTATTGGACAGGACAGCACATGACTCAGTGTTGGACAGGGCAGCACATGGCTCAGTGTTGGATAGGGCAGCACATGGCTCAGTGTTGGACAGGGCAGCACATGGCTCAGTGTTGGACAGGGCAGCACATGGCTCAGTGTTGGACAGGGCAGCACATGACTCAGTATTGGAGAGGGCAGCACATGACTCAGTGTTGGAGAGGGCAGCACATGGCTCAGTGTTGGACAGGGCAGCACATGGCTCAGTGTTGGAGAGGGCAGCACATGGCTCAGTGTTGGACAGGGCAGTAGGAAGGAGAAATAAGAAGTGGCAGGCGCTTCCAGAATGTCATTTCTAAAATGTATTCAGATGAATGAGGAGCCTTGGGTTGAGTGAAATGTGTTTATTTGTAGCCAATGGGAGTTCAGAATTGATTGAATTTGCTCAAATAATAAGAGCTCAAATAACATTATTGGCAGATGTGTTTTGATAGACATTGCTGACTGTGCCTGGTGGCTTTATTGCCACCAGGAATTTTGTTTTCATTTGTAGATATTGAGCACTTTGCTTGAAATGAAATGAATGAATGAAACACGTAATTTAATTACGTGTCTCAAAGCAAGAAAGATATAGACATTTTTTCCTTCCTCTGTGCTGTGTGGAAGATAAAGAGCAGTGAGGCGTGAAACAGGCTCATTTCTGTTGAGCACATGTCTACCTTTCATATCTCACCAGTTTGACAACCAATATCTATTTGCAATGTTTTGCATAATTCATGACGACTCTCCATCATTCCAATTACATGCAAGTCTCACTGACCCTTAAATCTTTTTTTGATACCTCTCCACAATGGGAGAGATGTTATGACCTTATGAAAATGTTCACTTTCTGTCAGTCATTTACATTTACTTTACTCTGTAAACACAATTTCCAACGAGGTCATTTTAAAGGGCAACTTCCTATCGTTATTCTGCTTCACCCTTTAGGATGCATTAACCAATCATGCTAGAGTGTGAGATGCTGAACTGAACCTATCAGAAGGGTGGAAACACCCCCTTTAATGAAACCATTTCACCAACATTTTCTCCTGAGCTCCTTCTTAAAAATTAAGGAAATTGGATACTGGACATCCTGAATAACTAAATTTAACAGCAAATTATTTTTCGACATATGCTCTAAATTAATGACATCCAATAAAGTTACACAATAGAGACAACAAAATCCATTATTATAATTAATATGGACAACAGTTTTTAGTTACATCCTTCAACAGGTAATGTTTTGCTCCAAAATCTCCAGGATAGCTTGAGTTAGAAAAGAATGAAGCATGTGAACCACTCTGTACTATTGTATTTCTCTGTTGTCTTAATCCATGTACAGAATGGCCACACACTATAGCCTTGAACCACATTCACTTTAGCTTCTACCATGAATAACAAGGAAGGAAGTTCTGGAGTCCATCAAGGATAGAGAGAGATCGGCTGCTCTGCATGACTGGTCTTGAAATAATTACTGATGTAATTCAAACACAGATGCCTTGGCTCTGATACAGGAAGTCAAATTGTAGAAAATAAGATAATGGTGTAAAAGTCCTGATCTCTGTTTAAGTGCCCAGTGTAGTTAGCTTTCTGTTTTCCTGCTCATCTCTCACTGTAGCACTGTAGGCAGGAAGGAACACTTTGGATTAATGAGTTGTGGTTTCTGAGGTTAGGTGATGAACTGGCCAATTTCCTTTCAAGACAGACTATACTAAAGGTGTGTTTGGCTACCTTTCAGTTCATAAATTGATTCAAATAATTGCAGTGACATCATCCACATCCAGTAAGTGTATTCTCAGATTAAAATAACAATCAGGAGCACTTCAACAATGGTGCCTGTGTGATTTTAAAGGAACCATGTCAAGACACTGGTAGCGTCTGCTTTGTTATTATAATCATATCAGAGATGCTTGGAACAGTCCTTTAGATGTCTCATCTCATGGATGTCTTGTTCTGCTGATAGGTGTCCTCATGGTAGGAACAGGAGAACCCAAGGAGAATCTGAATTATTATTCCTTATCTGACTCATAATTCAGGATGTGTCTATTGGCCAGCCTTCTCTTCCTTGTCACAATGTCTTCTCTATATTTCATGAACACCTAGTTGCTCTTTCACATACACCGCCTGTCCCCTCTCCCATCTGCACACAAACACATATGTGTGTGTGACTATCTACACACACACAGACACACGTGTGTGTGGCTCTCTCTCCACCTCGGTTTCACATGGTTTCCTCATTAACTGCCCACCTGCTAGAGAGAGCAAACCAGAGTTCACCCATCAAACTCCAGGGAAACTCCAGGAGGAAGTGTGGTAGCCTTGGGGGAGACTTCATCCTTAAGTTTCATCCACAGGAGCAGGCAAAACAGAACACTCTGTCCCAACTCAAAGGCTGTTTGAAGCCAGCACAGACATATTTCTCCCATAGCCCATAGCTAGCTGAGAGAGAAATACCCTCCAGGATCCCCCGGATGCCTGTCTTCCTCCCAGCCTCCATCAAGACCTGCCCAATCTTCATCATGTACACATTGTACGTGTTGCTGAGCCACCGTTTGCACATTATTTCATGTTATTCATATATATATATATTCATATATATTCATACATCATGTACACATTGTACATGTTGCTGAGCCACCATTTGCACCTTATTTTCTCTCCAACCGTCCGTAGTCCTTCCATGGAGTGGAATAAGATCTAATAAGAAACTCCTTTATTAGGTAAATTAGTCAGTTGCCTTGTGATTGTTAGGGAAGATCAGTAAAGATTTACAAGTTTATGTTCATCTGAACCTCACCAAAACAGAAGTTCTTATCATTCCAGCCAAACCCTCAATCACCCACGATCTCTCTATCACTATAGGATCTGCAACAGTGACCCCTTCATCCTCTGCCAGGAACCTGGGGGTCACCTTGGACGACGAGCTCTCCCTCACAGCACACATTGCCGCAGTCTCTCGGTCATATAGACTCACCCTCTACAACAGGGATCACCAATCCTGGTCCTCGAGGTCCGCAGTCCTGACAGTTTTCAATGTTTCCCTGCTCCAGCACACCTGATTCAAATGAAGTGGCCGTTATCAAGCTCTTTGGAAGCCTCATAATAACTCTTTATTTGAATCAGGTGTGCTGGAACAGGGAAACATTGAAAACTGTCAGGACAGCGGACCTCGAGGACCAGGATTGGTGATCCCTGCTCTACAACATCTGGAAAATCAGAAAATACCCGTCTCAACATTCCACCCAACTGGTGGTTTTCAACCTACCCAGACGCTGCCATGTCACCTCGCTCCTCATTGCCCTCCACTGGCTTCCCATCATGGCCCACATCAGATTCAAGACCCTGCTACTGAACTTTAGGGCAGTGAATGGGACCACCCCAAGCCATATCAACTCTCTCCTCAGGCCTTATACCCCCACCCGCCACTTATGGTCGTCTGCTGAACGGTACCCCCTCTCAAGAGCACCCGAGCCCAACATAAACCCTTCTACTGCCTGGCTCCCCAATGGTGGAATCAACTCCCCACCTCCATCAGAAGCACAGACTGCCTTCTCACCTTCAAAAGAAGGCTTAAAACTCACTTAATTAGAGAATTGAATGGCACTTAGAAATAGTATGGTACTTAGAAATATGCGGTGACTCGCCAGTGTTGTTGCTTTCTTGCTTTATTGTTCGCAATCCTTATGTGTTCATGCAATCTTGAGTGTTATGCAATAAGAGTGTTATGCTATTATAGTTCTTCCCTTGGCACCTATTGGTTCTTACGATAAATGTTTCACAATCTTTAAGCCCACTGTGTTCGGGGTCTATCACGTTGCTGTGCTCAGTGACTGATGCTCTTTGTAAAAGCTCTCTCTCCTCTGGGAAGCCAGTGGAGGGCAATGGCACTAATATGGCCCTTAGAGAAAATGAATTGCCCACCCCTGTTAAAGTGTCCCCGGGAATAACAGTTCTTACTCTCAGACTCTCCAGGGGAGAAAACCTTCACATCAGTCTAGATATGATCTCCTTTCAGCTCCAGCACTAGTCACCATTGTCCAACAGCAAAACATAACCTTGCAGCTTCACTTCTTTAAATGCATTCATGTGCCTGAAAACTCAACCAACCTTATATCCCTCTCAGGAGTCTCAATGTGATTTAGGTCTGGTTTCAGTGATTTTTTTCCAACAAAATTCCTTTGAACAGAAAAAAAAGTTAAAAAAAATTTGGCACAGTATGTGCACTTAAAACACATTTTTGTCAGGCATTCTTGAAAAGTCCTCTAATCCTGAAGATTGAAGCGTTTCAAAGCCACACATCTGAATTAAACCTTCATTTAGCAGTAAGATCTACCGTTGAAGGGATGGATTAACATAACCCGATTAGCTTCAGAATGGTCCCATATTTGTGTGAAAGGATATGTTAATATATCTTTTTACGCAAGTCAAAGTTTTCAGTTGACTTTGTACAGCCGCTGACTGTTATTGTATATTCACTAATAGTAGACAGTGGCAATTAATTTGGTTCATTACTTGTTTCCATCTGTAAATAACATGATTAAAAACTGGTAACAGGGTGTCTGGAGGCAGTGCGGTCAGTGCTCTCTCGTCCCAACAAGGAGATCATGAGTTCAAATCTTGGGCCCGACCATGATTTCTCTGGGTGGAGTCTGCATGTCCTCCCTGTGTTACTGTGGGTTCTCTCTGGGTGTAGTCTGCATGTCCTCCCTGTGTTACTGTGGGTTTTCTCTGGGTGGAGTCTGCATGTCCTCCCTGTGTTACTGTGGGTTTTCTCTGGGTGGAGTCTGCATGTCCTCCCTGTGTTACCGTGGGTTCTCTCTGGGTGGAGTCTGCATATCCTCCCTGTGTTACTGTGGGTTCTCTCTGGGTTGTCTGCATGTCCTCCCTGTGTTACTGTGGGTTCTCTCTGGGTGGAGTCTGCATGTCCTCCCTGTGTTACTGTGGGTTCTCTCTGGGTGGAGTCTGCATGTCCTCCCTGTGTTACTGTGGGTTCTCTCTGGGTGGAGTCTGCATGTCCTCCCTGTGTTACTGTGGGTTCTCTCTGGGTGGAGTCTGCATGTCCTCCCTGTGTTACTGTGGGTTCTCTCTGGGTGGAGTCTGCATGTCCTCCCTGTGTTACTGTGGGTTCTCTCTGGGTGGAGTCTGCATGTCCTCCCTGTGTTACTGTGGGTTCTCTCTGGGTGGAGTCTGCATGTCCTCCCTGTGTTACTGTGGGTTCTCTCTGGGTGGAGTCTGCATGTCCTCTCCGTGTTACTGTGGGTTCTCTCTGGGTGGAGTCTGCATGTCCTCTCCGTGTTACTGTGGGTTCTCTCTGGGTGGAGTCTGCATGTCCTCCCTGTGTTACTGTGGGTTCTCTCTGGGCATTCCGGCATCCTCCTACTGTCCACAGACATGCATGTGGTAGGTTAATTGGAGACTCTGGAAACTGCCCCTAGTGAATTCTGTGAGAGTGCATGGTTGTCTCTATGTTGTCTGTAACTGTCTGTGTGATAGCCCCATGACTAGTGGTAGATAATCAAGGAATGAAAACTGGTAACAGTCTTATACAGTTTAATAATTAAAGACTGTGCCATTTCTAGATTGCTGCATGCATTATTCTACATGTCACAGGAGTATTACAGAATACAGTATATTCCAAATATGCTATGCTAGCAGTTTGTTCCATTTTGATCAAACAGTATTAGAGATACAATGTATTTCATATATTCGTATTTCATAGCATCTGAAATGCTACCCTACATTGTGTGAACTGCAATTTCCACCCCCTGGAGGACAAATAAAGGTTCATCTAATCTAATCTAATCTAATGTTGATGAGGTAAAGTGCAATGAAAAGCCTGGCTGCTTGCATTGTCAGCCAAGTCAGCAGATAGATTCATAACCCAGATGTCTGGGTGGAGAATTCACCATTATGTCAGTTCAATTAGTGAGGTTACTGCTAAATAAACTGGCACAGCTTCTCATTTATCATCAGAGCACAAACAAGGACTTCTCATGGCTCATTAGACCACACTGGTAACAGGATCTGGAAGGAGTGGATATGAAGGCACTTCATCGCTTCATGAGAATCACATGAAAGGGCCGAGATGAGTTGAAGGACCGGATGAACTGAGAGACACTGTTACCATGACAACTGCAGGGCAGGTTCGTTCGTTTGTAGAGGAATGTTACGTTAATGAGTTTGTTACTTAAATCAGACCCAAAAAAGGAAATCCTGAAACTGAGCCAATTGTGATACAATGTATGGTAACAAAGGCTAATTTGTAATTTGCTCAACACCCACTAGCCAAACCCCCCTTCAGAAAAAAAACCTTGGCAGAGATCACAAGGGAACTGGTGAGACCCTCACAATGACAAATGGAGAGTAATTGAGGGAGGTATGCATGGGATCCATTGTCTTTTGAACACTCTCAGCAGGATCCCTCTTGTGAATTTTGAGGCTTGAGGGTGCAGCAGTGGGGAAAGAGGCCCAGACTGTAGCGTTTCTTTACAATTGTTTATTGCAATGGCTCCAGGGAATGACTGAGTTTCATTGTGACCCCAGTGAAACACGGTATCTCCTTAAACAGCCACCGCCTCCTGCCTTCCCTCATGCCCATATCCAAGTCCTTCCAAAAGTTTGGATTTCTTGATCCATCCAATGGAAGAATGTCTTAGAAAGATGGCCAAGAATGCCAAATCAGGTGGGCGTGGCCTGAGGATATGAATGAGTCAATGCTACAAAAACCAAGTGGGAAGGAGGAGCGCTGATCTGACTGACATCATGAGGGAATCACATCAGGTCGACAGGAAGTGCACAATGCAGTACAACAATGCAGTACAACAATGCAGTACAGTGTGAAAGTCATATCAGCCTAACTGGTAACACCTCTTTTCATAGTGCCAATGTTGGGTTAGGGTTAGGGCTAGTAATCAGAGTCAGGCTAGTAATCAGAATGTACCTGGTTTGAACCTTGGTTGTGCCAACATGATGTTGTGTCCTTAGGCAAGGCACTTCACCCTACTTGCCTCAGGGGGAATGTCCCTGTACTTACCGTAAGTTGCTTTGGATAAGAGCGTCTGATAAGTGACTACATGCACCTACTTAGTAGCACGTTAATAATGTATCTGTTTATGCTCAACAAATTTAGACTGTGTTTGAATGCCAAATTTCCATTTGCATGTGTGTCATGCTCTTTCGATGTGTTCAGTAAGTCTTCCTGTATATGGATCTATATCACTCTGGCTGTTTTTGGCCTTGGCAGGATTCAAGCCATTCTGAGAATGACTGGCATGTGCACTCCACTCATCACTCACAACTAGACAGACAATCAGCAACTAGTGCAGCACAACCTGAGCATTCATGGGTCTGACGCCCTAGACGACCAAGAAATCTGAAATTTCACGAGTTTGATACTCCAAATGAATGGTATCTTTCAGCCATGGTCTCCACAGCATAAGAGACACATAACAACATGAGGGAAGAGCTCTATCCTCCTTCACATGGAAGAAGTCAGCTCCAGACATGGTGTACCATACTGATGTCAGCTCCAGACATGGTGTACCATACTGACGGCTCAGTAGCTGCAGCCAGGGTTAAGAAGTCAGCTCCAGACATGGTGTACCATACTGACGGCTCAGTAGCTGCAGCCAGGGTTAAGAAGTCAGCTCCAGACATGGTGTACCATACTGATGTCAGCTCCAGACATGGTGTACCATACTGACGGCTCAGTAGCTGCAGCCAGGGTTAAGAAGTCAGCTCCAGACATGGTGTACCATACTGATGTCAGCTCCAGACATAGCATATCAGTAGCTGCATCCAGCCAGGGTTAAGATGTCGGCCTGGTGTCTAGAGGCAAAGCAGGAGACATGATTTACACAGATCTGTTCTCTGGTCTGGTCTAATTGCTGGACCAGACCTGGACTGGGCTACGGTCCAAGCACATCCCATGGTTTGGGGTAACAGCCAAGCCGTGAAACCTGTACATGTGTCTGTGCATCCTGGAACATTTACATCCTTTCTGTACTTTCCATACGTTGGTAAGCCATGTTTTTTTTTACAGGAGGGATAATAATGTTTAGCTATAAAGATGATGAATTACATTTTCCCTCTTAACATTCTGAGCTCTGATATCCTCAATATACAGTGAATCCTTTAAGAAAGACTAGGGCACTAACCACTAGGGAGCTGAGCAGCTAAGTGCCCTCCTCTTTCACCATATGCTTATATATAGATATATATACATGATGAAACACTGAAGCACTTCTTTAAGAAGCTGAGGAAAATGAGGAAGTGTTCAGATGCATTCATCCTAGTTCAGACAATCTAAAAGTGTGAATTGAGGTCTAGGTACATTCGTATGTGGACAACAGTGCCGTTTTCCAGACTGGGTCCACCTGGGCTGGTTTCACCCCCCCCCCCCCTTCTTCACTAACATGGCTTTGTTCCATAAGCTCAGACGAAGGGTTTCCCCAGTGATGTAACCACCACCCAGCTGACTGAAACACACATAAGGGACACTAATAAATGAATAACGTGGTTACTGCTTCTAAACCCTGAGTTAAGGATGAGGGTTTTGCTAATATTAGCCGTATTCTACCTCAAGTTCATAAGATTTTTGTTTTCAACCACAGTGACACACTTGACATACAGACATGTACACCTTCCCTACTTAGTTCAGCAGACTGTCTTATCTATTTCATATGTATCAATGTGTGGTTTTGTGTAGTGTTGTTTTATTTGGTTGTTTTTTGTGTAGTTGTTTACTTCCTGTCCTGTGTGTTTTGTTTGTTCCTGTGACCCTGGGAAAAGGGGATTCTTAGTAAGTCACTCTTGAGCTACACAACCTGTAGGTATAACTTTGTCTAAGAACACTAGTTAGAACTGAGCGGACCACCCGCTGTGTTTGTGTGTGGGTTAGTCTAGTCTAGTGGGGTAATTGAAGCAGGTCAGTTCAAACCAGTTCAAGTCTTTCATTTCTTGGGTCCAGCTCAGCCCCTTTTCTCAAACCCATTTACTGTGTGTTTATATTAAATGGTGATGTTTGATATGAAAGTGGCTCATTCAGACCTTACTGAGTCTCCTTAACAGTCAGTTGGACTTTCTGTTTAACTATCCAACATCAGTTCCCTTGTCTTCCAATCATTCCATCCAATCTGGACAGTGGGACTAACCACTGTTAGAATCCCCACCTCATTCTACACACAGTGAAGTGCAGATGTGGGGCTGGACGTCTACAAAGGACTGGATGGTGCCTTTCATTAGAAAGGAAAACATATAAAGGTGAATGCCTGGAACTATGGATGCCTATATAATGTATGTGAGAGTAAGTATAAGGCCATGGTCTGCTGTGCCACTATGAAAAGAAAGGAGAGTTTAAGGGTAATCGATAAACCTGATATCCTAGTGCTCCCAGTGGTACAGAATGCAGGTGGTCTAATTAGGCATCCTGGGAATTCTCTACGACTTCACACTGAGTCAATATCACTCTCTATTCTTTACAGATTGATGAGAAGCTTGTTCAAGTCTGTATCCTACTGTGTAGCACGGCACATTTCAGTAATTGTTGAACCAGGTAATTATGTAGTTAATCATTGTTTCATAAGAGTAATGGGTCATACAACATCAACCTTGAGAGAGAGACCTTGGGAGACATTCTGGAGCAGTAAGCAGCTAACAACAACTATGTTTAAATATCAAAAGTTTCTGTAAAAACTAGATAATATTTTTCCAAGTCCTGTAACACTGAATGGTTTAGGTGTGACTTTTGAATGTAATAACCAAACTAAAAGGATGATTACTCCAACCATGAAATGTTGACAAGCAAAAATTGTGTTATTGTAAGGTATGAGGTTTATAAGGATAAATACAATATAAGATATGGGCTGACATTGTGCAACATTTTTCTAAATAGAATTGTGTTATGACAACCTTACCATTCAGTAACTAAAGAAATCAAACAAAATAATGTTGTATGATTCTGATTTAAAGCTCTGTACAGGATTTTCATTTAATTTTTCCAAATGTGTTTTTATTGTTCAGAAGTTTTTTATGTAGCTCTGCTCTGTTTTTTTCTCGCAATAGTCAAGTCTCAGTTTCAGAAATGCTCTAAATACACTGACAGGTGAAGGTACATACATGATCAGATCTGGTTACAGACCCAGATAAGACGCCCCTGCTTACATCCCTGCAGGGATGACCTCTGGAGCTGAGAAAACACATGACATCACACTAAATTATCCTTCCAGAGGCCCATTAAATCACTTATCTGGTCATTAGCAAGTTGATTTTTTTTCCAGGTGTTAACAATACAGACCAAATCTGCGGCAGGGGCAAAAGTTTACCACTGAAGTTTTCTTCAGACTTCTAGACTTTAAAGGGTTAGGGTTAGGGTTAGAGACAAGCCCACTGCTCAGCCACAATCTACTAAACAGATGAACAGCAAGTAACATTCCCCCAGAGGCAAGTAGGGTGAAGTGCCTTGCTCAATGACAACATCATGTTGGCACAGCCAGGGTTCAAACCGGGTATCTTCTGATTACTAGTCCAACACCCTAACCACTCAGCCACATGACCCTCTAATTTAGAAGGATAAGTCACTGAAAGAATCAGAAAGCAGGTCATTGGTCCAATTACTCCACTATTTACCCGACAAAAAAAAAAAAACTGAATATGATTACATGTGTTCTTCTACAAAGGCAATTTTATTATAAGATATATTGGTGTGATGGTGTCAGTTTATTCCAATAGGCGTGGCCAATCTCCATGATAGGTTGGGATCACATAAAAGTCGGCGTAGACCATCATTCATCCAGGAGTGTTACTTTGCAGAAATAAATAGTGAAGTTATTTGTTTTATTTAACTTTGTCCTTTGTCCGCGTATTGGAATAAACACACCATCACCATTTCAAAGTCATAACTTTCAACTTATCCTGAATTAAAATTTTTGTTTCAAAATGTAAATTCACATGGCACCTATTCCAGAATTCAATATTCGAGAGGACTACTGCTTTGAACCTAATTAATGTGTCCACAAGCGCAACCACTCAAAGATTCCACTATTAAACCCTAACCTGAATAGCAGCTGGTAACACCTTGAACACACTGGCTGTCATATTCCTCTGCGCTGGTCACCAAGTCTTTCTCCTCAAAACTCCCCCTTTTTCAAATGTAACTCTGACGTCCTAAAAGGTTCACAAACATGGCAGAAGCTATATTCAGGAAACGTGTTCTTCCAACCGCTGCTACAACAGCATGCCAGCATTGAACCTTCTTTACGTTGTCAAATTGGTTTCTGGGGATCCTAGTGCTCTTCAAATGTTCACCGCGGTCTACAATTTATTTAATTCAATCTTTACAACGTGTTTTTTTTTGTTTGTTTTTTTTTGTTTTCAAATATATCAAATAATACAGTGTATTTTATCATCCTGCAAACAAAATTTGCTCTCAAAACAATCGCTGCACAACGAGAGGCAATGGCAGCACTTCTCAACCTGCGTGGACGTTCAGATTTGATAACATGAACATGAAAGAAAAGAGCTTTGAAGCCTTCGCAGCGTTGAACCATGGTACTTCACAGCAGCATCCTGATGTTAAGAGATTACATTTAGTGTTGACATAATGAGAACACACACTTTAATGAACGGAAATCCTCTTTAATATCTTCCTATTGACGACCATCATTGAGATTGATTAGTAGTCATCTTGCTACATCTTCAAAACCAAGATGATGTCCTTAACTTTTCATAATTACCAGTTATATTTACATTTGCCTATTTAGCAGACGCTTTTTTCCAAAGTGACTTGCAGCAAGTACAGGGACATTCTGCCTGAGGCAAGAAGGGTGAAGTGCCTTGCCCAAGGACACAAGAGCATTTCGTCACAGCCAGGTATCAAACTCACAACCTTGCGATCACACCCAACACCTTAACCCGTTGAGCCACCCAACTTCCCAGTCATACGGACTATATACCTAGACAATGACTTGCCCCATTGATTATAACAGCTTTGCTAGACTTTATTTTTGTCAGTGACCCCAATGGACTTCAGCCTGCAGATGTGAATGGATCTATTGTCTACTTGAGTTGACCATTCACTGGGAGTGTGCGTCATGTCACAGTTCACGGTTTATAGTTCACAGTTACAGGCAGGAGGTGCTCTGTTTGTCTTGACCCTGGATACAGGGTGTCCTGCAGCCCCCTTCCACCCCCACTGTGCCCCTGGATACAGGGGTGTCCTGCAGCCCCCTTCCACCCCCACTGTGACCCTGAGCATCCATGGACAGAAAACCCCCTATAAAGAAGTCATTCTATTCTGGAAGAAGAGAAGATCCTCCAGAACAGAGGGGTCTTTGTAGGCTCACCATAGTGGTGACCTCCTGAGTCTGTGGTCTGCAACAGAACTGATGGACCACCTGTGGGGAGCTCACTGCCCTTCACTGTATGTTTATGTAGAGCAATGAGCCATGAAACTGCCTCACAGACCTCATACACATCTCCCACACCTCTTTCATCTGAAAAGTGTCCACAATTGATGCAAATGGAAGTTATTTATAACATGCCAAGGGTGAAGAAATACTTTTATGAAGACAATATGGTTGCATTATAGAGAAGGTAAAAAATTAATTCTGTTATTTACTCTTGCGGAATATCTCTTATCTAATAATGAAAAAAACATCTTCAACCTCTGACAGGAATGCATTTCTTTAACTTAAAATGCATTACTCTAAGAAAACTGAGAAATATGATACAAATATACAGTTTATAATAAATGACTGTATGAAAATACAGAGATATTTAGATTAAACTTTAGAATCTAAGAAACTGAATGAAAGAATATGGCATTGCATAAAGAGTCATATCTCATCCTTCATGTACAGCACTAAATGAAGGGATATTTGTTTTGTTTGTTGTCAGAGAAGTTTTCTCTCAAATATCTGGTTCCCTGAAGTTGCATTGCTTAGTATATCAGGCTTGATTTAGATCAGTGAAATACTAGAGACTAGGCGTGATACTAGATCTGAGAGGAAGAATACACTCACTTCTCCACTAGATTTCCCCTCAGCCCTAAATTGACCTCTTACTCAAGCAATGCTGCCAATTGTTGACTTTTACTGCTAGTTACGTCATGTTCATTTATCCCCATTCCATTTTAACACCCACCCTCAAAACAGCAGTGGACAGAAATAATAGCTATCATCATTTGTGCTACAGTCTCACCTTGTTAAGTCCAGGTGCTCAGAGTCCTTAAAGTCTTTGATTTAGATGATCAAAGACAAAAAAGGGTTTTGTAGAAGGGTCAAACACGATTCTATACTAGGCTGTATTATTATAAATAGTACACAGTCTGTCTGCCTTTGTGAATAGTGCAAATTAGATCCAGTGAATGACCACTCAACCAGAGGACTTTTGATGCTTCTCTAGATATTTTATCTTGTATCTTTCCTGGATTAAAGATTGTGATTGTGACATAAGGTCAAGACGGGGCCTCTTTAGATTTTTGGCTCTCAGCTCAGATCTTCTTGCTCAACCACGAACTGCCATCTCTGCCATGAACAATCTGTCTCCACACCAGTGTTGGGGAAAAACACCTGGGGCCTCATGTACAAAGACTTGCGTGGATTTCTTACTGAAACTTGGCTTACGCCAAAACCCAGAAACTGTCGTACGCACAAATAAATTCAGATGTATCAAAGTGTGCGTAGGCATGAATCCAAGCACGTTTCTTTTGTACATCACAATCACCGTGGAATTGAGCGCACATGCAGAGGTGCCGAACTCCTCCCTGTCCACGCCCTCATTTAAATATGCAAATTAATGTAAATAGGCCCTGGACCTGAGATTTCCCTCTTGTGTCTCACATTGCGCATGCTTTTTATGAGATCAGGGCCGACTCTTGGCATAGGCGACATAGGCGGTCGCCTAGAGCGCCATCGGTTGGAGGGGCGCTGCCAGGCACCCTTAATCATGCCGTTTTGTGTGAAGACGTTTTATTAAGTAGAGCCGGCCCTGGATCAGATAAATCAAAATGAGTAGAGGGAAGAAAAGAGTCAATCAGTGGCTTGATAGAAAGCTTTGCAGCTCAATAAAATAAAAACATATGAATGCACACTTGCCCAAATGTGCATTTCGCTGTTTTACTTATGAGCCCGTTATTGTTTGCAAGTAAATCCTTGCGTTCCCTAAAAGCTTGCTCACGTCGGATTGCACCATTTGCAAGGTCCTTAAACAACGCTAACGCTGCCATTGTTAATACCATTTTCTTCATCACTTTGCGCATGCTTTTATATTCACCTATACTATTACAAACGCCTGGGTGTGTAAATTGTTCATGACGGTGTCTCTGATGTGCACATCACTCTGATGACTGTTTTCACATTATTAACAGTTTCCCAGCATCACCTCTAAGTGTCGCCAAATGAACAATA
Source organism: Neosalanx taihuensis (assembly GCA_030340665.1). Taxonomy (NCBI): domain Eukaryota; kingdom Metazoa; phylum Chordata; class Actinopteri; order Osmeriformes; family Salangidae; genus Neosalanx; species Neosalanx taihuensis. Next base: position 6,464,901 of record CM059316.1, on the reverse strand, counting down.
GCTGTAGAAACGTGCGTACGACAGCTATGAAGTTGGTGTGGGGCACCGCACATTTCCACGGTCATTTCACGTTTGATACATCTGAACGTGAGCGTGGGAAAGGACGTACGCCACGTTTTTGTGCGTACGCAACCTTTGTACATGAGGCCCCAGCACTATTAATCTGTCCACCTTCGTCTTGGCCTTCTGCTCCAGTAATACGGCCAAACCACAAAGATGAAAAAACGATTGTAGCTCCGAATATTACCTGGGACGTGCGACCAATGATGCCCCGATGTCCCATTTTATTCCAGGATATTGAACTTTAACACTTGTGCTCTCATATTCTGCAACTCTCCCGGTACTTAGGGTCAAAAAGGCCCACCTTGAAATACCCTGAAATAAAGCAGATTAATTTGACCCTATTGTGCAGCCATGTTGCACATGGGTCAGAAAGATTTTGTTTTGCTCAATCAAGCACATTCAATCTAAATCTCCTGTGAGTGTACGTGTGTTTGCATTAAACAATAGTTATGGGTCATTCTGGCCCCCGCAGAGAGAACAGGGGTTAAAACAGTAACGCATCTGCAAGATATGAAACCAACCAGCCTCATGCTCAGGAGAACAGGCGTAGGGGGAAAAGGGAAAAAAGTTACATTTCACAACCCAAGCTTAACCTCCCACTATATCACAGTCAACAGGCAGTCTACCCACTTATAAAATTAACCTCTGTGTGTCAGACAATCAGGGACAAGGAGCCAAGCATCCATTTCATACATTGATATTCAATGTAATTAATACTGACAGGAGCTTGAAGTCAGCAGGAATGTAAAGAAAACAGAAGCCATGGACAAGAAAAACATGGCGGCCCTGAGAGGCCCTTGGTGCTTCATAGGAACAGGGCAGCCTGGAATGAAAATAAAGCCGTCATGTCCAGAGGGCGGAGAGACAGAGCCCACTCCACCTCTACCCCAACAACCATCAGGGAGAGAGTCAGAGGGCAGAGACAGAGCCCACTCCACCTCTACCCCAACAACCATCAGGGAGAGAGTCAGAGGGCAGAGAGACAGAGCCCACTCCACCTCTACCCCAACAACCATCAGGGAGAGAGTCAGAGGGCAGAGAGACAGAGCCCACTCCACCTCTACCCCAACAACCATCAGGAAGAGAGTCAGAGGGCAGAGAGACAGAGCCCACTCCACCTCTACCCCAACAACCATCAGGAAGAGAGTCAGAGGGCAGAGGGACAGAGCCCACTCCACCTCTACCCCAACAACCATCAGGGAGAGAGTCAGAGGGCAGAGAGACAGAGCCCACTCCACCTCTACCCCAACAACCATCAGGGAGAGAGTCAGAGGGCAGAGAGACAGAGCCCACTCCACCTCTACCCCAACAACCATCAGGGAGAGAGTCAGAGGGCAGAGAGACAGAGCCCACTCCACCTCTACCCCAACAACCATCAGGGAGAGAGTCAGAGGGCGGAGAGACAGAGCCCACTCCACCTCTACCCCAACAACCATCAGGGAGAGAGTCAGAGGGCAGAGAGACAGAGCCCACTCCACCTCTACCCCAACAACCATCAGGGAGAGAGTCAGAGGGCAGAGGGACAGAGCCCACTCCACCTATACCCCAACAACCATCAGGGAGAGAGTCAGAGGGCAGAGAGACAGAGCCCACTCCACCTCTACCCCAACAACCATCAGGGAGAGAGTCAGAGGGCGGAGAGACAGAGCCCACTCCACCTCTACCCCAACAACCATCAGGGAGAGAGTCAGAGGGCGGAGAGACAGAGCCCACTCCACCTCTACCCCAACAACCATCAGGGAGAGAGTCAGAGGGCAGAGAGACAGAGCCCACTCCACCTCTACCCCAACAACCATCAGGAAGAGAGTCAGAGGGCAGAGAGACAGAGCCCACTCCACCTCTACCCCAACAACCATCAGGAAGAGAGTCAGAGGGCAGAGAGACAGAGCCCACTCCACCTCTACCCCAACAACCATCAGGGAGAGAGTCAGAGGGCAGAGAGACAGAGCCCACTCCACCTCTACCCCAACAACCATCAGGGAGAGAGTCAGAGGGCAGAGAGACAGAGCCCACTCCACCTCTACCCCAACAACCATCAGGAAGAGAGTCAGAGGGCAGAGAGACAGAGCCCACTCCACCTCTACCCCAACAACCATCAGGAAGAGAGTCAGAGGGCAGAGGGACAGAGCCCACTCCACCTCTACCCCAACAACCATCAGGAAGAGAGTCAGAGGGCAGAGGGACAGAGCCCACTCCACCTCTACCCCAACAACCATCAGGGAGAGAGTCAGAGGGCAGAGAGACAGAGCCCACTCCACCTCTACCCCAACAACCATCAGGGAGAGAGTCAGAAGGCAGAGAGACAGAGCCCACTCCACCTCTACCCCAACAACCATCAGGGAGAGAGTCAGAGGGCAGAGAGACAGAGCCCACTCCACCTCTATCCCAACAACCATCAGGGAGAGAGTCAGAGGGCAGAGAGACAGAGCCCACTCCACCTCTACCCCAACAACCATCAGGAAGAGAGTCAGAGGGCAGAGGGACAGAGCCCACTCCACCTCTACCCCAACAACCATCAGGGAGAGAGTCAGAGGGCAGAGAGACAGAGCCCACTCCACCTCTACCCCAACAACCATCAGGGAGAGAGTCAGAGGGCAGAGAGACAGAGCCCACTCCACCTCTACCCCAACAACCATCAGGGAGAGAGTCAGAGGGCAGAGAGACAGAGCCCACTCCACCTCTACCCCAACAACCATCAGGAAGAGAGTCAGAGGGCAGAGAGACAGAGCCCACTCCACCTCTACCCCAACAACCATCAGGGAGAGAGTAATATTCTACAGGAAGAATAGCACCATTGTAAGAGCATGTATAGCCACCCCACCAGAGAGGGAAATGTGTACATATAGCATGGAGCAGTTCAGCAAGTACCTGGAGAGTGAAAATGTAATGTTTTCCCCATGTCAAGCAGCCACAGTACTGTATCACAGGCAGTACTTTGTTGAGTCAAACTGGCATGCCATAGGGGTGATTTGTGGACAATTGTACAAAGGTGAAGGATGGCATGGTTAAATCGTTGAATCTGTTGATTGTCAACCATGCCAGTGGAACATGCTAAACCTCCCCTCCTGGAGAAATACACTTTCTGAATATCTCTCACCACATGCTCCTTGTTTCCTCTCACACAGGCACATTAAAAGCCTGTAATGTAAAAGTGTGGCCATGTTTCCTTCGAGACATGTAGAATGAACACAGACGACTTCAGAGACTCCCTGGTGGAACTGCTCTTATTGTGCTTCTGCATGAGCATATTTGTTAGTTTCCATGCTTGGTTTAGCAACTTCATAAATGCCCCTTTCATAATTTACAATGAACTGTGTCCTTCCTTCCATTCCTGAGACAAATCTGCATTCACATATTTCAGTTTGCCTCCAATACATATCGTTTTGTAAACCAATCCTGGAACTGGTCAAGGTTGTGGTCTGCATGTCACTTTCAATAAAGATCATGTTCCTACCTTCTGACTAGCTAATCCACACAAGCCACTTTGATCTTTTTGCACCACCGTGTGTACATACATATTTACTCATATTTGTATTTTATTGTTTATATTCCTCTTCTATATTTATGTAAAGTTATTTAAAATGTAATTCCATCTATATTCCTTTTATACTTAAGATTTTTTTTTTTTTTTTTACCTAACTTGCTTATTTGCACCATCCTGCCACAGTAAATTCCATGTTTATCGTTTATCCCACTTACATGGTGAATAAAAACCAATTATGTTTCTGATTTTGTATCATTCACTCAGTGTTATGACTTCATTCAGGACAGAAGTGACTTGTGTTCCTGTGTGTCTCAGTGTCTGGTGTTATAACACAACAGAAAACAGAAGATGGTTATCTGTGTCAGATTCCTAAAAGTGTTTTGCTGTACATAGAAAATATAATATAAGTCATTGACAGGTATAACACTGATTGTAACTCCTATTTATGGCATTCATATTATGAGCGACTCGTGAAACTTGTGGACTCGTGGAGGTATTTCTACCAGAAGAGGACCATTTTGTAATGAATTACAGTTTTTCACAGCTAAAACGCTAAACCTCATTCTCTAAATCAAAGTTTCAGTGGCCTAAAAACATTTTTCATATCAGAAACTCTTTGGCAAAACAATAAAGACATTCTTATACTCTAAAACCTGTGTGGTAAACTTGTGCTGCAAAATTGTAAAGACGGCAAACACAACTGGCATCTTTAAAACACAATGGATTGTTCATGCTTGTTTCAAATGGTGGTTTGGGACAATATCAGCTTTCACTGTTGTGTCTGTATACAAGAATAGTTCAACAACAACAACCACACCTGCGTGATGGTGGAAGGTTCATGACTGAACCCCATGCACAGTAACAGGGCACATGTCCTACAGACCATGGGATTAGCCTGTGGTAACAAAGGTGTGGAGTGTTTTCAAGGCTGGATCCAGAACACCAGAGTGTTTTCAAGGCTGGATCCAGAACACCAGAGTGTTTTCAAGGCTGGATCCAGAACACCAGAGTGTTTTCAAGGCAGGATCCAGAACACCAGAGTGTTTTCAAGGTTGGATCCAGAACACCAGAGTGTTTTCAAGGCTGGATCCAGAACACCAGAGTGTTTTCAAGGCAGGATCCAGAACACCAGAGTGTTTTCAAGGTTGGATCCAGAACACCAGAGTGTTTTCAAGGCTGGATCCAGAACACCAGAGTGTTTTCAAGGCTGGATCCAGAACACCAGAGTGTTTTCAAGGCTGGATCCAGAACACCAGAGTGTTTTCAAGGTTGGATCCAGAACACCAGAGTGTTTTCAAGGCTGGATCCAGAACACCAGAGTGTTTTTAAGGCTGGATCCAGAACGCCAGAGTGTTTTTAAGGCTGGATCCAGAACGCCAGAGTGTTTTCAAGGTTGAATCCAGAACACCAGAGTGTTTTCAAGGCTGGATCCAGAACGCCAGAGTGTTTTCAAGGCAGGATCCAGAACACCAGAGTGTTTTTAAGGCTGGATCCAGAACGCCAGAGTGTTTTTAAGGCTGGATCCAGAACGCCAGAGTGTTTTCAAGGTTGAATCCAGAACACCAGAGTGTTTTCAAGGCAGGATCCAGAACACCAGACTGTTTTCAAGGCTGGGTACAGAACGCCAGAGTGTTTTCAAGGCAGGATCCAGAACACCAGAGTGTTTTCAAGGTTGGATCCAGAACACCAGAGTGTTTTCAAGGTTGGATCCAGAACACCAGAGTGTTTTTAAGGCTGGATCCAGAACACCAGAGTGTTTTTAAGGCTGGATCCAGAACGCCAGAGTGTTTTCAAGGTTGAATCCAGAACACCAGAGGGTTTTCAAGACTGGATCCAGAACACCAGAGTGTTTTCAAGGCTGGATCCAGAACACCAGAGTGTTTTCAAGGCTGGATCCAGAACACCAGAGTGTTTTCAAGGCAGGATCCAGAACACCAGAGTGTTTTCAAGGTTGGATCCAGAACACCAGAGTGTTTTCAAGGCTGGATCCAGAACGCCAGAGTGTTTTCAAGGCTGGATCCAGAACGCCAGAGTGTTTTCAAGGCTGGATCCAGAACGCCAGAGTGTTTTCAAGGCAGGATCCAGAACACCAGAGTGTTTTCAAGGTTGGATCCAGAACACCAGAGTGTTTTCAAGGTTGAATCCAGAACACCAGAGTGTTTTCAAGGCTGGATCCAGAACGCCAGAGTGTTTTCAAAGCTGGATCCAGAACGCCAGAGTGTTTTCAAGGCTGGATCCAGAACGCCAGAGTGTTTTCAAAGCAGGATCCAGAACACCAGAGTGTTTTCAAGGCTGGGTACAGAACGCCAGAGTGTTTTCAAGGCTGGATCCAGAACGCCAGAGAGTTTTCAAGGCTGGATCCAGAACACCAGAGTTTTCAAGGTTGAATCCAGAACACCAGAGAGGTTTTACTTATTCTGTTATTTGTTCCTTGTAAACAGTAAGTTCAGTCAAAACACTGACGTGATTGATTTGATAATAAATGTATGATTTATTGATAATCATGACATGGAAAAATGTTTGACTTTGGCAGAGTGGAATGTCTAAAGGGGAAGCGCTCCCTACCGCCTCGAAGCGACACATACGTGCATACATATACAGTATGACAAGAGGCATGGAGCAATAGATATATAATCCCCCTTATAGACCGACAGATAGACAGACGGACAACAGGGGGAGAAAGGGGATGGTGGTGGGCGGCAGCAACACTGATCATTAGACAGTCAGGGTGATTGTTTGAATGTCCGCGCAGAATTTAAAGGCCGTCTCTACTGAGGTGTGTGAATGAGTGATGTATACTGAGGTGTGTGAATGAGTGATGATGTATACTGAGGTGTGTGAATGAGTGATGGCGTGGGCAGCCCGAGTGTCATACCGGAACTAGCTCCGCCCATTTGTGATGGTCACAATAATATTGGGAGGATCATTTCTGAGAGAGATCCCCCTCCTCCAGAGATAGTTAGATTAGATAGGGTTGAGGTACAAAACACAGGCTAACATAGTCATACAGCTGGTTAGTGTCAATGGGTGTTGAAACACCAAAATCCAGTGTTTCAAAATTCCAAATAAATTTGATTTATTGCTAAATGAATTTATACTATGTATACATATATTTACATATATTCATTTAGCAGACGCTTTCATCCAAAGCGACTTCCAAGAGAGCTTTACAAAAGAGCATCGGTCACTGATCATAACAACAATATTGCCCCAAACATTACGGGTAGTCAGATTATGAAGTCTAACATTGTGGGAAACCAAACAACTGCCAAAAGGAAGAACCACAAGAGCGTTCAGATCAACAAGTTACAATTAGGTAACATAGTGTACCTGTAGGAAAGCATGTAACGATACAGTTTTTGCCTACTACTATTATTTAACACCATAGACACATACTTACAGTGCCCATAGAAAGTTATCATACCCTGTGAAAATCTTTATCTTTTGTCACATTACACCCTGAAAATTGAAATAAATTAAATCTAACTGTTTTGATCTGTATGTACACATAATAACCATCATCATCAAAGTGAAATCGAAATTTTAAGAAATTCTGGAGAATTATAAAAATAATAATTTGTGAAATACCTCGTTTGGTTAAGTGATCAGCCCCTAAGAGTATACCATTCTAAACTTGCTCAGGTACAACCAATCAACTTCCTGATCAAGCACCAGACTAAGTGACCCCAACCTGACATCAACTGTAGTGATTTTGATTACTTCAGAATATAACCAGCTGTGTCTTGAGGATTACACTACCAGTAGTGCCTGGTACTGCAAATAATTCACCATGGTTGAAAAAGTGCTTTCAAAAGGGTTACCGAGCAAGGAGGACATTGATCAGAGAAGCTACCGAGAGGCCGAAGGCGACATTGAAGAATTTACAAGTCTTTATGTTTGGGACTGAACAGTCTGTGCATGTGACAACAATCTCACAAGCTTTACACAAAGCTGGCCTGTATGGCAGGGTGGCAAGAAAGAAGCCTTTTCTGAAAAGGTTATTGTTATACTATATGCTTTTTGGATTGAACTCCAATTGCTGTGTTTGGCGTAAATCAAACACAGCACACCACCCTAAACAAACCCTACCTACTGTGAAGCATGGTGGTGGCAACATTATTTAATGGAGATGTTTCTCTTCAGAGAAACTTGGTCAGGATGGAAAGGAAAATGGATGCTGCGATGTACACCCATATTATTGAGGAAAACCTGCGTCCTTCTGCTAGACAGCTGAAGATGGGCAGATCATTCATCTTCCAACATGACAACGATCCTAAAAATACCACCAAAAGAACAACACAGTGGCTTACGGATAGGAAGGTGAAACTCCTTGAGTGGCCAAGTCAGAGCCCTGACTTAAATCCAATAGAACATCTGTGGATGAACTTGAAGAGAGCAGTTTATCGCCGCCCACCCTGAATTTGACTGAACTTGAACAATTCTGCAAGGAAGAATGGGCAAATATTCCCAAATCTAAGTGTAAAAAGCTAATAGAGACATATCCAAACAGATTGATGGCTGTAATTGCAGCAAAAGGTGGCTCTACGAAGTATTAAATCATTTTGAACTCGAGTTGCAACAGAAAGTACAATAAACGTCTTTGTCCAATAACCACAATGTACATGCATTTCAGCAAAAATGAATTTTCTCACCTTACAATGCCTGCAAGTAGTCCGTTTGAGCAAAACATCCCAACAAATGTTTTCATAAAAATTCTAAATCATTCAAACTATTTAACTATGTAATGTTTTTAGTCCAAAACAATGTATTTCAACCATAGTACTGTATCAGTATCCATAATCCACATTCTGACTGCCAAGCAAGAAATGTATTCCTCGCGCGTAATCGTTTTATTTCCGGTCTACTTTCCAATTATTCAAAACAGTAGTAAATTGAATAGTTTCAAAATGTCCGCCAGACTCTCAGCTTTTGATTGACATCTCATTTGAGCCAATCCGATATGACCTGTCTACGACCTTCAACAGCCAACAAGTGCCTGGACACCCCTGACACACCTGTCTGGTATTTCCTTGTCTGTAACTCAAGCCAATCACAAGCGATTGTAAAACAGAGTGATGCATCTGTAGCCAATAGAATTACAAAGAGAAAAAAATCTAGTCCCTCAATAAGAGTCATTGTGATCCTGGAGGAAACTAACATTAGGTCCAGCAGTCATTCCTAAGTACCGTTGTACTGCTGGAACAAGTGTGTCTTGAACCTTTTCTTGAAGGTGGGGAGACAGTCAGTGTATGAGATTGAGAGTTAATTCCACCATTGAGGGACATACAGGGGAAGAGGTTGTGTTGGGACAATCAGGAGCAGAGTGAGAACAGGTGGAGTAATTAGGCAGGGCAGAGTTGAGCGAGGGAGATAATTGAAATCAATTAGTGTTTGTGTGTAGGAACAGGGAGAGACCATGACAGGTAAGACCACTAAACAGTTGTCAGAAGAAGACCGTAGGTGGTGTGTGGGGGTGTAAGGCTGGAGGACAGACTGGATCAGTTGCAGTCCCCTTCACCGCTTGTAAGGTCAGTACCAGGGTCTTGAATCTGATATGGGCTGTGAATGGGAAGTCAGTGGAGGGAGATGAGGAGCGGAGTGACATGGGAGCGTCTAGGTAGATTGAAGACCAGGCAGGCTGCTGCATTCTGGATCCTCTGGAGAGTGCAGTTTGCACATGTTGAGAGACCGGCGAGAAGTGAAATGCAGAAGTCCAACTTTGAGAGGACAAGAGCTTAGACTAGCAGCTGAGTGGAATGTTTAGAAGGGTATCTTCTGATTTCCTGGATGTTGTGGAGGGTGAATCTACACGACCAGTAGACTGCAGCAATGTGGGCTGTGAGGGAGAACTTGTCATCCATGGTAACCCCCAGGCTTCTATCAGAGGATGAAGGAGTCACTGTTGCAAATCCCAGGGTGACTAAGATATCGAGGGAGATGGAGGGTTTGACCGGGATGAATATTCATTTATAATGAAGGATGAGAAGTTCTGTTTTGGCGACGTTCAGCTGGAGGTGGTGTTTGATCATCGAGGTGGAGATGTCTGCCAGGCAAGCTTCGATCCAAGCTGAGATCTCCGGATTGGTCAGGGAGAACGACAGGTTCAACTGCATGTCGTCAGCGTAGTCGAAGTCGCTGGAGGGCAGTGGTGACTGACAGGAGGGCAGTTTTTGGAGATTGGCCGGTCCTGAAGCCTGATTGGTTGGAATCAAGTAGGTTGTTCTGGGAGAGACATTTGGACAGTTTGTTAGGTATGGTGCATTCAAGTATCAGTGATACTAAAATGTATGTGTGATCAGAAACTCACTCTTTATTTGGGGAGGTGTAAAATCTGTGACTGCTCAAAATCAGTATACCTATATTTTTCTTTACATTAAACTAAATGTCCTGGATGCTGTGTTCTCCATTTTGTTGTGTTGTTTAATGATTGCTCCATGGTGTTTATATATTGATTTGCTGCATTTATGATTTGACAGAAATGTTTGATTGAACACAGTTTAAATTATTTTGGCAGAGGAGTCGGAGGTTTTAGAAATTTTCACAATTAAAAAAACCCCACTGTGTTCGGGGTCTATCACGTTGCTATGCTCAATGACTGAAGCTCTTTGTAAAAGCTCTCTCTTGTAAGTCACTTTGAATAAAAGCGTCTACTAAATGAATACATGTCAATGTAATTTAGTTTGAATATTTTGTACTGTGCTTATAGTTTTACTGTTACTGTTTTTATAGTTTTTCTATATGGTGCAGAAAAGACAACAACAAGCAACAACAGACTTTGGATGAACATTGGTGAAGAATAACGCAACTAAGCAGTCTAGGTGAGTGAATGTCGGCTGCAGTCTCCGTTTCTTCCACATCCAGAGGCTATTTCCTTTTGTCTGCATCTGTTTGAGTGTTTGCCTCAGCCTCATTATGGACATTAGGAGTGTGTGTTCTCACCACAGGAGCACACAGGCCACCTGATGAGCTCTGAAACTCACTGCAGGTCCTCAGAATGTGGCTGATATAGTTAAATACCACATGAAAGGACTGACCAGGACTTTGTGGGGAATCCCAGCCTTCCTCTCCAGAGGGGTTCCAGTCATTGTCTTAATCACAGTTGAGGATTGTGAACAGTCAGCCTAGCAACGTAAACATATACATCCACACACAAGAAAACATGAGGAATGCTTGCTGACTTTGAGCAGTCACAGATTTAACACCTCCACAAAAAACGAGTGAGCTTCTGGTCACGTCACATCTGTGAAGAAGAGGAGGGGAGGCCTTGTGAAGGAGTAGGGGCATGCCTTTCTGCCTCTCTGCCTTTCTGCCTCTCTGCCTTTCTGCCTCTCTCAGATAATCTAGCAGTAGGGGCATGCCTTTCTGCCTCTCTGCTTCTCTGCCTCTCTGCCTTTCTGCCTCTCTCAGATAATCTAGCAGTAGGGGCATGCCTTTCTGCCTCTCTGCCTCTCTGCCTTTCTGCCTCTCTCAGATAATCTAGCAGTATAGGGGCATGCCTCTCTGCCTTTCTGCCTCTCTCAGATAATCTAGCAGTAGGGGCATGCCTCTCTGCCTCTTTGCCTTTCTGCCTCTCTCAGATAATCTAGCAGCAGAATGAAAAAAACACCCTTTAAGCTCCACTTCCTCACCAATGTGTCAGTCAGTTGTCCAGGAGCACTAAAACAGTATTCTACCAAAGTAAAGAATGCAAGAGACGTACAGTATATTGTGGTTTATTTCTTCAGTCACTCCATTACTTTATGGATAAGTGGTCAGTGATCTTAAACAAATGCAATGGTTACAGCAAGGGTGGGCAATTCATTTCTTGAAGGGCCATGAAAAATTGGGACTGTTGTGGCAGACTGAACCAAGAGGCTGAATTGAATTTTGCTCTTGACATATTAACACATGATGGGGACGGTTGTAACCAATGACACGTACAGTAAAAGCATACCAAAACTGTACACAGTTTATTTCAATCATAAAAAACCCTAACCCCTAAATGTAACCTGTCAAGTCCTCAAAATAATACTTTGTATAGTGTACATTATTATCACTGCTAACTCTTGGGTGTCCTGTACCCTACTACCTGGGACACCAGCCTCTGCCTCTTATTATGAAAACATTAAAGGGTCACATGACAAATGTCCTAGTATTTGGCCACTGCTCTGATCTGTTCTGTGTAACTTCATCTGAGGCTCTCCAGCATAGCAAGTTGTCCCTTCATCTGTCTAAGATGTGGCTGTTAGCAAAACAAACATGTGTCTGTTGACTATATGCATAGTCTTATAAGACATTGTGTAGGTCTTCCAGTGCGGGATGGGGTAACCAACAATCTTTTGAGCGATGTTAATAATACCTTTCATAAACAAATGTGTTGAAACAAAGTTTTTGAGTGTCTTTTACTTCTGTCCACTATATATGGATGCAAGCCTGCCCTCTATTTAAGAACATAGGGCAGTGACCTTCATGTTTATATTCCAAGGTTCAACACAAGTGCTCTGATATCTCAAAGATACAAAGATTTGTATTTAACAATGAATGCATCATGCCTTTACGCTACAGAAAAATAAACATTATGCATACAAATACATTAAACGAATAAACCATAGCCAATGAGGACAAAGTCGTAGTAAGGTTGATCATTTAATACACTTTTATCCATTTACTCTCACTGACATTGACATACAGGTGAAACTCAAAAAAATTGAATATCGTGCAAAGGTTCATTTATTCCAGCAATTAGATTTACAAGGTGAAACTAATGTATGACAGGTTCATAACATGCAACTCAAGATATTTCAAGCCTTCGTTTTATATAATTTTGATGATTATGGCTTACAATTTATGAAAACCTCAAATTGAAAATCTCAAAAATTTAAATATCACATACAATTATTAGAAAGGGGATTTTAAACAGAGAAATATTGGCCCACTAAAATGTTTATTCTTGCATATGTACTTAGTACTTGGTTTGGGCCCCTTTTGCATGAATTACTGCCTCAATGCGGCGTGGCATGGATGCTATCAGCCTGTGGCACTGCTCAGGTGTTATGGAGGACCAGGATGCTTTGATAGCGGCTTTCAGCTCTGCTGCATTGTTCGGTCTCATGTCTCTCATCTTTCTCTTGGCAATGCCCCATAAATTCTCTATGGGGTTCAGGTCTGGCGAGTTTGCTGGCCAATCAAGCACCGCATGTTTTGGTACTTTTGGCAGTGTGGGCAGGTGCCAAGTCCTGTTGGAAAATGAAGTCAGCATCTCCATAAAGCTTGTCTGCTGAAGGAACCATGAAGTGTTCTAAAATCTCCTGATAGACAGCTGCGTTGACTCTGGACTCAATAAAGCACAGTGGACAAACACCAGCAGATGACATGGCTCCCCAAACCAACACAGACTGAGGAAACTTCACACTGGACTTCATGCATCTTGGATTGTGTGCATCTCCATTCTTCCTACAGACTTTGGGACCTTGGTTTCCAAATGAGATGCAAAATTTGTTTTTATTTTTGTCTTTAGCCCAGGGGCCCGTTCTTCGTACGTCGCTAACTCAGTTAGCTGGATTTGATTGTTGACGATTTGGCATGATCTTGGATCGTTTGGTTCTTCAAAGCTCATCTTAGACTTGTCGTCATAGCAACAGGTCCGTAAACTCAAACCTGCTCGGGAGCAGGTTTACTTCATGTAAACAAGATTAGATTGAGGCTTTATAAGCGGAGGAGATAGGGAAGTATGTCGCAGCCATACGCGAGCAACCTCTTGCGGAAGGTGGGAGAATAATTCGCAGAGCTTTTCAAATTAATCGGGTATTGCGGGATAAGGTGTAATTGTTGAGAGATACCGTTTTTTTCAGCCTTTTTCTTTGTGGCTGTTATAAATAGACAAACACATAATTTAACAGTGGTTTTTAAAAGGGAGGAAAAATAAGTGTCTTTTTAAAATAAAGACTACCTTTTTAAATTAAAGGCTATCATTTTGTAGAATATTCTTGTATTTCACTTTTACTTTAATTTGTCTGCTACTTTTTGCCAGCTCACTCTCCTGGCATTTGCAGACTTTGAGGTGTTCCCTGTTGTTTTAATTAACGACTCAAGTTCGTCATAACCTTCCATTAAAAGCTCTTGTTCTGATTGGGAGAAAAAGTGGGCACGTTCTTTGGCCATGCTGAACAGCCAATAGCAGCGTTGCTGATCAATGTTTCTACTATCGATACATATCGCCTTTTAAGCCAACACATGATCGTATCCAGTGATACTAATCATACACAACAGGTTTGTTCGAAGAACCCAGTTAGCCGGATCATGGTTAGCACGATGAAATAATCTTGGATGTGTCATTTGATCTCGGATGTATTAAGCGACGTACGAAGAACGGGCCCCAGGTAAGACGCTTCTGACGTTGTTTGTTGTTCAGGAGCGGCTTGATAAGAGGAATATGACATTTGAAGCCCATTTGCAGGATCCGTCTGTGTGTGGTTGCTCTTGATGTACTAATTCCAGCCTTGGTCCACTCCTTCCCCCACAGAAGTTCCCCCACACTTTTGAATGGCCTTTTCCTGACAATCCTTTCCAGACTCCTGTCATCCCTGCAGCTTGTGCACCTTTTTCTTCCACACTTTTCCCTTCCAGCTAATTTTATATTAATGTGCTTTGATAGAGCACTTTGAGAACATCCAACTTCTTTTGCAATTACCTTCTTCCCTCCTTGTGGAGGGTGTCAATGATGGTTTTCTGCACAACAGTCAGGTCAGCAGTCTTCCCCATGATTGTGAATTCTACTGAACCAGACTGACCCTTTGTGCACACGTAGCTGTGTATTTTGAGAAACTAATATTTCCCTCCCTCCGTTTTCCAAAAAGTTTTTGTTTACATCAACCCGCATAAATACGCCATCTAGCACCATCATAACTACGCCAAGCCTGGGCGGTCTGGGGGGTATTGCACAAAACTAAGATAAGGGATTAAGCCGGGCTATGTTGGTTATCCTGGCTGAATTTAGCCTCAAGTCGGTTGCACGAAAGCCGATAAAACTTAGCCTGGCCAAGTTACCATGGTGATTTATTCTCCGCAGCTAGCCTGCTCCGGACCAGGCTAAGAGCCAGGCTAAGATTAATCCTAGTGATTCACCTGCATTTCCACAGTCAATCCTGTGAGGAATTCACGTGTTTTACAGCATGTCCATGATCTTTTTAAATATATTGCATCATTTTAATTATAATGCATTAAACATTTACACATATTTAGTATATTGTGATTTCTCATTTCATTTAAATCTACAACAGTCTTTTAATATTGATTTAAGTGGTATTATTATTACTCTGGCCAAGTGTTATATTGATATGCTGATGAAGACTACTCGTCAAACTGCCGTCGAGGTTTCATAAAGATGTGTTTTATTGCATTACACTGTAATTTACAGTGAACCATCGCTATATCACGGTTCAGTACTGTGAACCCTCGCGATATCATGGTTCAGTACAGTGAATCCTCGTGATATCACGGTTCACTTCACGGATTTGCCACGTGCATTGTGTTCTGCATTCTGATTGGATAAACAGTCTCTCCAAGTCTTCTCTACCTGTACATCAATAAAGTTGCGGTTTACTGTAATATGTACTGTGTCTGTACACCTACGTAACATTCGCAGAAAAAGTTAAACTTATGGACATGCTTAATTGTAGCCCAATTATGACAGCTCCAGAGGATTGTACACTTTTTGAATACTAACGCATTAATCCGGTCCGCTATTGTCTGCCAGGTTTATTCTCTTTCTTTGATCATGGCTTGAGTATTGGCTGTATTGTAGTATGGCTTTTTTAATAATATCCTTCTCCTCCTCATAAAACTCCATCAGGAGCTGTTGTTCTGCGGCCGTGAAATATGTTGCGCGACTCTTTTCCATGTTCTGATCGGTGATTCTGTGAGCGATCGCGAGGTCTATTTAAGAATGCCGTGAACACGCATTAATCCTGACTACCTACATCTGGGGGGTATTGCACAAAACTAGGATAAGGGATTAAGCCGGGCTATGTTGGTTATCCTGGCTGAATTTAGCCTCAAGTCGGTTGCACGAAAGCCGATAAAACTTAGCCTGGCCAAGTTACCATGGTGATTTATTCTCCGCAGCTAGCCTGCTCCGGACCAGGCTAACAGCCAGGCTAAGATTAATCCTAGTGATTCACCTGCATTTCCACAGTCAATCCTGTGAGGAATTCACGTGTTTTACAGCATGTCCATGATCTTTTTAAATATGTTGCATCATTTTAATTATAATGCATTTAACATTTACACATATTTAGTATATTGTCATTTCTCATTTCAATTAAATCTACAACAGTCTTTTAATATTGATTTAAGTGGTATTATTATTACTCTGGCCAAGTGTTATATTGATATGCTGATGAAGACTGCTTGTCAAACTGCCGTCGAGGTTTCATAAATATGTTTTATTGCATTACAGTAAACCATCGCTATATCACGGTTCAGTACTGTGAACCCTCGCGATATCATGGTTCAGTACAGTGAATCCTCGCGATATCACGGTTCACTTCACGGATTTGCCACGTGCATTGTGTTCTGCATTCTGATTGGATAAACAGTCTCTCCGCGTCTTCTCTACCTGTGCATCAATAAAGTTGCGGTTTACTGTAATATTTACTGTGGCTGTACACCTACGTAACATTCGCAGAAAAAGTTAAACTTATGGACATGCTTAATTGTAGCCCAATTATGACAGCTCCAGAGGATTGTACACTTTTTGAATACTAACGCATTAATCCGGCCCGCTATTGTCTGCCAGGTTTATTCTCTTTCTTTTATTATGGCTTGAGTATTGTCCTTTTTAATTAATATCCTTCTCCTCCTCATAAAACTCCATCAGGAGCTGTTGTTCTGCGGCCGTGAAATATGTTGCGTAACTCTTTTCCATGTTCTGATCGGTGATTCTGTGAGCGATCGCGAGGTCTATTTAAGAATGCCGTGAACACGCATTAATCCTGACTACCTACATCTGGCTTGACATAGCCGCGCCTTTTCATCCTGGCTTGGCAAACGTGCAACCAATTAAGCCAGGATACGACGGCCAGACTAGGTCAAGCCGCGCTTGCTCAGTTATTCTGGCTTTCTTTATTCTACTTTCGTGCAATACCCCCCTGGCTTGACATAGCCGCGCCTTTTCATCCTGGCTTGGCAAACGTGCAACCAATTAAGCCAGGATACGACGGCCAGACTAGGTCAAGCCGCGCTTGCTCAGTTATTCTGGCTTTCTTTATTCTACTTTCGTGCAATACCCCCCTGGGGCCCGTTCTTCGTACGTCGCTAACTCAGTTAGCTGGATTTGATTGTTGACGATTTGACATGATCTTGGATCATTTGGTTCTTCGAAGCTCATCCTAGACTTGTCGTCATAGCAACAGGTCTGTAAGCTCAAACCTGCTCGGGAGCAGGTTTACTTCATGTAAACAAGATTAGATTGAGGCTTTATAAGCGGAGGAGATAGGGAAGTATGTCGCAGCCATACGCGAGCAACCTCTTGCGGAAGGTGGGAGAATAATTCACAGAGCTTTTCAAATTAATTGGGTATTGCGGGATAAAGTGTAATTGTTGAGAGATACCGTTTTTTTCAGCATTTTTCTTTGTGGCTGTTATACATAGACAAACACATCCTTTAACAGTGGTTTTTAAAAGGGAGGAAAAATAAGTGGCTTTTTAAAAATAAAGACAGTATGAATTAAAGGCTACCATTTTGTAGAATATTCTTGTATTTCACTTTTACTTTAATTTGTCTGCTACTTTTTGCCAGCCCACTCTCATGGCATTGGCAGACTTTGAGGTGTTCCCTGTCATTTTAAATAACGACTCAAATTCTGAATAACCTTCCATTAAAAGCTCTTGTTCTGATTGGGAGAAAAAGTGGGCACGTTCTTTGGCCATGCTGAACAGCCAATAGCAGCGTTGCTAATCAATGTTTCTACTATCGATACATATCCCCTTTTAAGCCAACACGTGATCCTATCCAGTGATACTTATCATACACAACAGGTTTGTTCGAAGAACCCAGTTAGCCGGATCATGATTCGCACGATGAAATCATCCTGGATGTGTCATTTGATCTCGGATGTATTAAGCGACGTACGAAGAACGGGCCCCTGGTCTAGGCGCTCTGCAAGCCAATCAGAATCCTCAAAAAAATCCTCTGTTTTCTCAGTTTACACGCAAACGCAAATCCGCAGTTTTCCAGAATCTCCACTTTAGCTGGAGTTTTTAGAAAGATTCGTTTTCAGAGGAGAATTCACCGTTTGCGTGTAAACGATGGGTACAAACGAAGGGAAATGTCTCAGTTTTCAAAAATACCCGGCTACGTGTGCACATAGGGTGAGAGACCATTTAAAGACTCAGGAACCCTTCACAGGTGTTTTGGATTAATTAGCTGATGAGCGTGTGACACTTTAAGCCTATAGTATTGAACCTTTTCCAAATATTCTAATTTTCTGAGATTTGGAATTTGGGGTTTTCAAAAACTGGAAGCCATGATCAAGATTATAACAAATAAAGCCTTGACATATCTCACTTTGCATGTACTGAGTTTATATCACGCGTTAGTTTCACATTTGAAGTTGAATGGCTGACTTGAATGAACTTTTGCACAATATTCTAATTTTTTAGTTTCACCTGTATTGCAGTGAAAAGGCATTGCCTCCATGATACATTAGAGTGGATGCGATAGATTGTTAGAGAGAGCTCCCCAATACTGTCTCATTGTTTTCATATAGAACTCAGAAGGACTCACAGGAAGTGAATATTGCATACATTTAAAAGTATGTGTTTGTTGCTGCTTATTTAAAACTTAAAATACAAAGAGTGAAGAGTAGAATAAAACTGGTGTTTTCTAATTTCCCCTGCAAGAGGGCATAGCAAGCACCATAGTTGCACAAAAATGAAGAATCTGGGAAATCTGCTTGACAATTATTTAGAGGGAAATTGCTCATTCAAAAAGAGTTAACTGGCAAAGTGTAACCATTTTGGTCTTAATTAACAGACTTGCGTGAAGAAGCTGACACCAGTAAATTGTACTATGAGCTAGCTAACTAACAGGACTAGCTACAAAGGTTATGTTAGGTGACTATTTAGCTGCATGGTTCCATGACGTTTAGGGAAGAACGACTGAGGGTCCTGGGTCTGAGGGCGGGAAAATCATGATTTATTAAATAAATGAATAAATAGATGAATAAATAAATGTACCATAAATAAATACATTAATTTAGGAACACATTTATAAATGTATGCATACATAGCCTTAAAAACGGAATAAATAAACTGACTGAATAATTCAGTAAATAATGTATTGATTAAATACGTAAATGAAAAAATGAATGAATTCCTCAATGGTGGAATCAACTCCCGACCTCTATCAGAGACACTGATTGTCTCCCCACCTTCAAGAAAGGGGTCAAGACACACTTATTCCTGGAGTACAATGGTACTTAGGAGGACTGGTTTACTGGACCTGTTAGTTTCCTCCAAGATCACAATGACTCTTATGGAGAGACTTGTATATGGAGGTATAAAGGGGCCAAAACTAAATAAATATTATATGATATTGTGTATATTTATATTTCTCAGTGCCATTAAACTCTCAGAACAAGTGAGTCTTGAGCCTTTTCTTGAAGGTGAGGAGACAGTCAGTGTTTCTGATGGAGGTGACGAGTTGATTCCACCATTGAGGAGCCAGACAGGGGAATAGTTTGTGTTGGGCCCTGGTGCTCTTGAGGGGGGGACCACTAGATGAATGTCAGAGGAGGACCGTAGATGGTGGGCAGGGGTGTAAAGCTGGAGCAGAAAAATGATATAATTTGGGGCATTTTGAAGTCCCCAAGAATAATCAGTGGAGTTCCGTCGTCTGGGAGGGTGCTAAGGAACATATCCAGCTCTTCCATGAAGTCGGCTATCGGCCCAGGAGGCCCTTGATAGGATCAGTTAGCATCACATGATGCTATTCGAATGCTTTGGCAGTAGGAGATGGTGGGGTGGATGTGAATTTAATATGTGGATGTGCGGATGTGCCTCTGGATCAAGGGTCTCCAATCCTGGTCCTCGAGGGCCGCTGTCCTGACGGTTTTAGATGGTTCCCTGCTCCAGCACACCTCCACAGAGCTTGATAACAACGCTTCATTAGAATCAGGTGTGCTGGAGCAGGGTAACATCTAAAAGCCTCTGATTGGTGAAAGAGCGGTATTACACACCAGTTAGGCTCAACCAGTCGATCAAGTTACAGGGAGTACCAGAGGGATGGCAAGTTTTCATTGCAACATATATGGATTTTTAGGGCCTCACACACCTGTTTTAGCTAGCACAAGCCCATTGAGCCCAGTCCGATAAGACGGCCTTGAAAGGCCGAATATACACACACAACCCCGACAACAAGCCCTCATTTCAAAATGGTTCACTGTTAGCGATCAAATCAGTCAGTAACCCTAACACTGTTAGCGATCAGATCATAGTCAGTGACCCTAACCCTAACCAGATCATAGTAAGTAACCCTAACACTGTTAGCGATCAGATCATAGTCAGTAACCCTAACACTGTTAGCGATCAGATCATAGTCAGTAACCCTAACCAGATCATAGTCAGTAACCCTAACACTGTTAGCGATCAGATCATAGTCCGTAACCCTAACACTGTGCTCTCACCCTAAATATAGACTCCCATGTCGGAATAAGATGTGTAATAATGATAAGAAAAGGTAGAATCACTTAGGTGGTTTCACAGCTTCGTTGCTTAGCCACCAATAAACAACAACAATACATTTGTTACCCTGTACTTGTACCTGTGTAATGACAATGAAGTTGAATCTAATCTAATGAGAGAGAACAAAAGGTAAAGGTAAACGCACCACAATTATCTACAGATTACACTATTATGTCCATTTGACTGGCTATGGTTGATTGACTCACATAGTTTAGATTATTCTCTGGAGTGATCAGCTGCATTTTTAACAACAGCTCTATTTAACAAAATAACTTTTCACGCTATGTCACAAAAACCCATGTAACTGATTTTGGGCTCTGCCACCAAAGGACCAGCTAACATAATTTTACTAATCAGATTATCAGCACATGGAAAGTGTGAACAAGTGCAGCCAAATCACTACAATTCTTACATTTATTTCATGTGATTCCCAATAAAATCCTTCAAAATTCACAAAATGCCTATCATTGTTTTTTTGGTATACCACAGAAATTTATGAATAATCTACAAATACTGACGCTGCAAACTTTGCTTAATTGAAGTCATTGGCTATACTGTATGGATCACAATACGCAGTATATTTGAAAGTGAACTATTTATTCTGAAACAGGAAGACCCACACAAGATAAAGCCTAGTACAATATTTAAACCCAATGATTGGTTGAGATTGCTTATACTGACAAGAGGCAAGCTCATCTCAAATATATTCCTCTGCAGACTACCATGGACATTCGTGGGGATGTGAGGTAATGTTATCCCATATTTACCTTGAACTATCCATTACTGAGTGCTAGTCAGTGGTCATTTCCTGAGATCCCAGGGGTGCAAAGCCATTTCCAAACTTTGAGGCTAAGCATTCAAAAAAAGCAATACTCAACCTTTGAACCCAATTTTTCTTTTTCCCAGCAGTATTTATATGAGCATACAGCTTCAGGATTCACAGTCAAAGGTTCTATACAAAATTAGATTTTTATTACATAATGTATCTTTTGTGTTAGATTTAAGTGATGAACTCAACAGGTCTTAAAATTTGAGTCAATTCATATGATCTCATACTGTAAGAACTCTAAAATGTTAAAAACATTCTTAGAAAACATGCACATATTGCTGGTACTTACATGGGAAAGGCTATCAAGACCGCAGTTGATCTTTCCCAGATGTCAAGACACACATTTCTCCACAGCTTCAATGGTCCCACTGTTAACTGTTCTCTTCAATGATAACACATGATGTATCCACAGCAGCACTGATATGGTATAACCAAGTCTCAATATGTTATATTGTGGATGTTATGAACAAGGGTTCCTTTATGTGTAAAATGAAAGAATCTCTTAAAATACAACAGAGATCACCCGTGCACACACACGCACACACACACACACACACACACACATGTAATTCTGTATGGAAAAGACAGATCCAAGCCACACCGGTTGAGCAGAGTTCTGGAAAAGCTGTGTGCATGGAGAGACTTCCACTATGTCTGAGGGATGGAGGGTAGGGGTGTGTGTGGTGTGTGCATGGAGAGACTTCCACTATGTCTGAGGGATGGAGGGTAGGGGTGTGTGTGCATGGAGAGACTTCCACTATGTCTGAGGGATGGAGGGTAGGGGTGTGTGTGGTGTGTGCATGGAGAGACTTCCACTATGTCTGAGGGATGGAGGGTAGGGGTGTGTGTGCATGGAGAGACTTCCACTATGTCTGAGGGATGGAGGGTAGGGGTGTGTGTGGTGTGTGCATGGAGAGACTTCCACTATGTCTAGGGATGGAGGGGTGTTAAGGAGGAGGGGGGTGAAAGAGCAGAGACATGAGACCTATGTAGGTTTTGATTACCTTGGTGCAGCCAACTGTGATCTGTGACAATCAACAAGCTCCAACTGATTGGCAGGAGAACCAAAACTCTGAGTACAATGATGGTAGTGAGATGACAGCGCCTCCATGTGGCAAAAACATGTCACATCTTTTAGAAAAAGAGTTACAACTTATATTTGTGTCATATAAAGGTCATGAAGATCCACTGAATATGAAGCTGAAGCAAAGATAATGTCATGTTCGTGTTTGAAGGATGAGGCCGTCTTGTGATCAAGCAACTTTCTCTTAATAACTACGGTCTCAACAACATATGTGGCATAATTAGTCTTGCTCTACTTGCTTAACCCATGGTACTGACTAAACCAGTATTGCCACCTAGCGGTCAAACATGGAATAACATCCAATCATAACATCCCCCTTTTTTCTAAGGTAAAATGTATTAACATGAACTATCATATTAGCTGTGTCAGTTATTTTTTACCAATTCTCATTCAGCATAACTCTGCTACACATCTGCAGTATAAACAGTATCAGATTGCATAACCCAAATCTAAGCCAATATTAGACCAGTTAGAACACATTCACAACATCAATCAATATACATTTCAATATACATGTTCAACATTTAATATATGTATATTGAATTCTCTTTGTTTATAAATTCAGTCTATTAGGCTTTCTGATTTTTCTTGTGGACCTTCTTAACTCGGGTTCACTTGGAGCAGGTGTGTGAGAGTCAGTGTTACAGTCTATAGCCGGTGTGTGAGAGTCAGTGTTACAGTCTATAGCAGGTGTGTGAGAGTCAGTGTTACAGTCCATAGCATGTGTGTGAGAGTCAGTGTAACAGTCCATAGCATGTGTGTGATCGTGGAGTAACCTCAGCTACCACCATAGGCTTTTCATTCTGCTTGTTCCTGTGTCCATGGTGTTGCTGGCACCTCAGTTACCACCATAGGCTCTTTACTCTGCTTGTTCCTGTGTTTCTGGCATGTTTCACATTTAATTACAAGTGTTTCAATGTCTTTGTTAATTCCAGGCCAGAAAACCGACTCTCTCGCCCTCCTCTTGCACTGTTCGATGCCGAGATGGCCTTCATGTATCTTGTATCATGTCCATTCTCAAAGTCTCCATCCATCCATCCATCCATTATCTTCCGCTTATCCGGGGCCGGGTCGCGGGGGCAGCAGTCTGAGCAGGGAAGCCCAGACTTCCCTCACCGCACACACCTCCTCCAGCTCCTCCGGGGGGATCCCGAGGCGTTCCCAGGCCAGCCGAGAGACATAGTCCCTCCAGCATGTCCTAGGTCTTCCCCGGGGCCGCCTCCCGGTGGGACATGCCTGGAACGCTTCCCGAGGGAGGCGTCCAGGAGGCATCCGAAACAGATGCCCGAGCCACCTCAACTGGCTCCTCTCGACGTGGAGGAGTAGCGGTTTTACTCTGAGCTCCTCCCATGTGACCGAGCTCCTCACCCTATCTCTAAGGGAGCGCCCGGCCACCCTGCGGAGGAAACTCATTTCGACCGCTTGTATCCGCGATCTTGTCCTTTCGGTCATGACCCAAAGCTCATGACCATAGGTGAGAGTAGGAATGTAGATTGACCGGTAAATCGAGAGCTTTGCCTTGCGGCTCAGCTCCTTCTTCACCACGACAGTCCGGTACAGAGACTGCATCACTGCAGACGCTGCACCCATCCGCCTGTCAATCTCACGTTCCGTCCTTCCGTCATTCATGAACAAGACCCCAAGATACTTGAACTCCTCCACTTGAGGCAAAGGCTCCCTACCCACCCAGAGGGGCAAGCCACCTTTTTCCGGTCGAGTACCATGGCCTCGGATTTGGAGGTACTGATTCTCATCCCAGCCGCTTCACACTCGGCATCAAACCGCTCCAGAGCATGCTGGAGGCCCCGGCTCGAGGAAGCAAACAGGACAACATCATCCGCAAACAGCAGAGATGAGATCCCGTGCTCCCCGAACCGGAAACCCTACCTGTGTAAAGTTGGCCCCCCGTCTTGTTCAAAATAAAAAGATAGCACTGCTGTTCGTTTGTGCTAGGTTTGTGCTGGTTTGTGCCGTAAAAATTATCGTTTGTGCTGTTAAGGGTTTTGAGTAATTCAAAATTAAATGTTATGGCCAGTGACGTCACTCAGCCCCCCGTCAACGTCCAAATCGAGTCAAAATGGTCTGTATGGTTTGTGCTAGGTTTGTGCTGGTTTGTGCTGTTAAAATAAAGTATTTTGCAATTATAGTTTGAGAGATATTAAAGTTTTATTTTTTCACACGTGACGTCACTCAGCCCCCCGTAAACCTTCAAATTGGGTCAAAATGGTCTGTATCGTTCGTACTAGGTTTGTGCTGGTTTGTGCTGTTAAAATAAAGTATTTTGCAATTATGGTTTGAGAGATATTAAAGTTTTATTTGTCATACGTGACGTCACTCAGCCCCCCGTCAACCTTCAAATCGAGTCAAACTGGTCTATATCGTTTGTGCTAGGTTTGTGCCTGTTTGTGCTGTTAAAATAAACATTTGTGCTACTATAGTTTTTAAGTTATTCTTAAAACTTCATGTTGCCCACTTGTTATGTATTTTTTACTCCACCTGCAGTGCTTTTCAGTTAGGGGCTTTAATCATATCCAACATGACCCTGGGCTGGGCATGAAAACCAAAGGTTTGAATGTATGTGATAAGAGAAGTAAAGAGGCAATTTTTCACGTTGACAATGCAACTGTGTGTGCCATTTATTAATTAACCAACAAAGTGCAAAAATAGCAACAAATAATATTTGAAAATATAAATTTACGTTTTTGTGTAGAACACAACATGAGGTGGCACGTTCTGTTCGTCCTGTGCTGTGGAAACCCCCTTGGACAGGTCATCATACCATCATAGAAGTCCTTTACTCGGCGTCCCTTTTTTTGTAAACATTCCCATCGAGTGATCAGTTTGATGCAATGGGCAACATCTACTCGGATGAAGCAGGGAGGTAACTGACTTGAGTCAGCGTGACCCAGTAGTACACCAAAGCAGGTATTTATGTAAGACTTTAGGTCGGGCTGAGGTGTGAAGGCCTTGACAAGAGCCCCTAGTAATGCCAGTGAGAAATCTGACACAGCCTCTTTTGGAATTGGTGCCCCTGCTCTATGCCACTCACTTAGCCAGTTTGCAATGCTGTCAATGTTATGGTTTTCAGACAGCATTTGTACTACTGGTGTGTGTACACCAGTGTGAGCAGACAGGACTCCTTGATATAAGAATATGTGGCCAGATTTATCTGTTGGTCTGCTCAGCCGTCTTACCACAGAACCAGTGGCATCAAAGCTAACACTTGACTCATGGAGCTTTGAAATGGACTTGTACACTTCCATCTGGGAAGGGGTCCAGTAGTGGCAGAAGAACTTGTCCAGCCCAATGTCAAAAATGCTCCCACTCAAACTGGCACTGTACTTCAGCAGCTGCAGTGACAAGACTGGATCTTTGTGCTGCAACTCCTTGCTTCCCCTCTCTGACTTTGCCTTTCTCAGAGTAGATAGGCTGGGTAGGTGGCTTGGCTCAGGATCGCCCATGGACATCAGCTTTGTGGCCTTGGCTGCTCTCCACACATGAGGAAGTTCTTTCCCCTGCCAGAGCTCCTCCGACACCTTCACCCTCTCTTCACCAGCCAAATTACGTTTCCCTTTGCCGCTGTGGAGACTTTTATTCACCTGCTCCAATGAGCAGTCCAGGATCACGGGTTCATGCTCCTTTGGCAGTGTTTCTGAGGTTATCTGGAGTGTTGCCTTGCATTCTGTGCAGTGGCCATCAATAATGATGCACCTTGAGGCACTGTTGGGGTGCACTTTTGCCCTTTTAAAGCTAAGGGTACATTCACATTTCTTTGCTTTCCAAATATTTTCACTTAGAAGATGAGTCCAAGAGGGCTTTAAGATTTTATAGCGCCTTTTGTTGCTTTGGGTTTCACTGCACTGGTACAGTGCTTCATCCAAAAACTGCTCCTTCCATTCCTGAAAAGGAATCTGCAGTTTGAACACAATTGTGTCAGAGTGGCAGTCATCTGAACTGGGAGACTCCTCAGGATGTTCCTCTATCTGTATCTTCCCCAGCTTTTCCCAAATGTCATGCCTATTCATCAAACCTTTGGTTTTCATGCCCAGCCCAGGGTCATGTTGGATATGATTAAAGCCTGAATGATTGAATGAAAAGCCTATGATTAAACTGAAAAGCACTGCAGGTGGAGTAAAAAATACATAACAAGTGGGCAACATAAAGTTTTAAGAATAACTTAAAAACTATAGTAGCACAAATGTTTATTTTAACAGCACAAACAAGCACAAACCTAGCACAAACGATATAGACCAGTTTGACTCGATTTGAAGGTTGACGGGGGGCTGAGTGACGTCACGTATGAAAAATAAAACTTTAATATCTCTCAAACCATAATTGCAAAACAATTGATTTTAACAGCACAAACCAGCACAAACCTAGCACAAACCATATAGACCACTTTGAAGCGATTTGGACGTTGACGGGGGGCTGGTTACATAACAAGTGGGCAAAATAAAGTTTTAAGAATAACTTAAAAACTATAGTAGCACAAATGTTTATTTTAACAGCACAAACAAGCACAAACGATATAGACCATTTTGACTCGATTTGGACGTTGACGGGGGGCTGAGTGACGTCACTGGCCAGAACATTTAATTTTGAATTACTCAAAACCCTTAACAGCACAAACGATAATTTTTACGGCACAAACCAGCACAAACCTAGCACAAACGAACAGCAGTGCTATTTTTTTTTATTTTTAACAAGACGGGGGGCCAACTTCACACAGGTGGAAAACCTCCGCCCCCTGGGCGCGCCTAGAAATTCTGTCCATATAAACAATGAACAGAACAGGTGACAAAGGGCAACCCTGGCGGAGTCCAGCATGCACCCGGAACAGGTCTGACTTATTGCCAGCAATGCGAACACAGCTCCTACTTTGGTTGTACAGGGAACGGACGGCCCCTAACAAAGGGCCCCGAACCCCGTACTCCCGAAGTACCCCCCACAGGACACCACGAGGGACACAGTCGAATGCCTTCTGCAGATCCACAAAACACATGTAGACTGGTTGGGCAAACTCCCATGAACCCTCGAGCACCCGGTAGAGGGTGTAGAGCTGGTCCAGTGTTCCGCGGCCAGGACGAAAACCACACTGCTCCTCCTGAATCCGAGGTTCGACTTTCGGCCGGATTCTCCTCTCCAGTACCCTGGCATAGACCTTACCGGGGAGGCTGAGGAGTATGATTCCTCTGTAATTGGAACACATCCTCCGGTCCCCCTTCTTAAATAGGGGAACCACCACCCCGGTCTGCCAATCCATAGGCCTATTCTCAAAGCCTGTGAAATGACAATCCTGTCCTTTTTACACAGCAGACCATCCACAGCACTAAGCTCACCTCTGACATGGTAAAATCAACCAGCTGAACCAGCTGGCCATCCCTCATCCATGTTCCTCATGACATGCTGTAACTCTGCATCCTTTGCCTCACCATGTTCACGTGACACTGTATGTCAATCTCACGTTCCGTCCTTCCGTCACTCGTGAACAGGACCCCAAGATACTTGAACTCCTCCACTTGAGGCAAAGGCTCCCCACCCACCCAGAGGGGGCAAGCCACCTTTTTCCGAGAGCTTTGCCTTGCGGCTCATCTCCTTCTTCACCTAGGATCATCCAAGCACTCAAACCCCTCCACCACATTAAGGTGGCGATTCACGGAGATTCACCAGTCGAATGCAAAGGTACTACTGGTAGATTGCATGACATAATAACCCTAACCCTGGCTGCCCTGTATGTCACTGCACACAAAAATAGGCACTAAGCAATGTTCCCTCTAAGATGTGCAATTGCGCACTGGTTGCACACTCTCAGTGCACAAGAAAACCAATCCAGTGCAGTGAACGCACTGCAAATGAATTAGACATATAACTTTTTTTTTGTATCATTTTTCAGTGTAATTCAGTGAGTGACAGGTGTTCAGCCAATCATACGATACGATGCAATTATGCTACGCAGCCAATCACGGCATAGCTCCAATTTGAAGCCCTCCCTTTTTTCTTTAAAACTAAAGAAAGCTTATGACCATCAAAATGAGTGTGGTTGCTGGACCATGTAAGAAGACAAAAACGTCATACAGAATAGAAGGTGGACTTTTTGCCTCATAGGTAGGTAGATCATTGTGACTTGGTCATTTTATAAGTAGATCCTGTCAAGGAAATGTTTGACCAATGTTTGTACAATTAACATTTCTTGAACAAGAGGTCTCCTGCATTCTTTAAGAGCCATTTGCTCTGATGAGTGACGATACTCCTTTGTGAAGCTCTGCTGATTGAATAATGTAAATGTTGCTTTTGTCAGGAGGGAGGTTGTGATCCTTCCTACCAACCAGACAATACAGCATTTTGGTCGGCTACCTTCTGAAGCATTTAACTTGGAGATGTGAAGTCTGCAGATAATGTGGATTCAACTTACTCTATTGTGTTTTGAGAGTTAACCAATTAGAGAACAGACATGGGACAAACTGCATGTCTGAGATAGACCAATGACTTCTGAGACTATAAAATGGTCTGTTGAAAGTATGTTTGGGGGGTTCAGGGCGATCAGCTGCGTAGTGCTGGTGGTCCCTGGACCTCTCCAAGGTTTTGGAGACGTAGACCAGGGTTCCATGCTAGAATGCTAGCTGGAACAGTATGGTATTGTCTTTGTGTAACTTTCATGTGTTTGTGCATTGTGTGTGAATATGTGTGAAACGTTGCTTCAATATTCCTCATACGTTTTCCTGTTTTGCTACTTGTAATAAACATTAACAAGTTACTTCACCCAACTTTAGTCGAGTGGATTGATTCTCAGAAAACTGCCACCACAATCCCATGCTGAAAAAGTGTGAGCACCCCGGGCTCCATAACATCTGGAAGATCAGAAGATACCTGTCTGAACACTCCACCCAGCTGCTAGTCCAAGCTCTTGTCCTCTCCAAGCTGGACTGCTGCAGTTCATTACTAGCCGGCCTTCCAGCAGGTGCACTCCGCCCCCTTCAGAGGAGAGCAGCAGCCCGCCTGGTTTTCAGTTTACCCAGACGCTCTTATGTCACCCCGCCACCCCTCATCTGCCTCCACTGGCTTCCCATCATGGCCCGTACCAGATTGGTTCTGGTTCTGAACTTCCGAACAGTGAACGAGATTGCTCCGAGCTATATCAACTTTCTGCTCCGGGTTTTACGCACCACCTACGGTCCTTCTCTGTCAACTGTCTAATGGTCCCACCCCTCAAAAGCACCAGGGCCCAACACAAACTCTTCCCCTGTTTGGCTCTCCAATGGTGAAATCAACTCCCAACTCCCACCTCCATCGGAAACACTAACTGTCTCCTCACCTTCAAGAAAAGGCTCAAGACTCACTTGTTCTGAGAGTTCAATGGCACTTAGGAAAGGCTGGACCCAATAATAGCCTTTCCCCCAGGGTCATAATGATTCCTACTGGGGAACCTGTGGGGCCTCATGAACAAAGGTTGCGTACGCACAAAAACATGGCGTACGTTCTTTCCCATGCTCATGTTCAGGTGTATCAAACGTGAAATGACCGTGGAAATGTGCGGTGCCCAACGCCAGCTTCATAGCTGTCGTACGCATGTTTCTACAGCTAATGGTCTTTTGGCGACACTTAGAGGTGATGCTGGGAAACTGTTAATAATGTCAAAACAGTCATCAGAGTGATGTGCACATCAGAGACACCGTTATGAACAATTTACACACCCAGGCGTTTGTAATGGTATAGGTGAATATAAAAGCATGCGCGCAATGTGATGAAGAAAAATGGTATTAACAATGGCAGCGTTCATGTTGTTTGAGCACCTTGCAAATGGTGTAATCCGACGTGAGTTTTTAGGGAACGCGAGGATTTGTTTGCAAACAATAACTGGCTCATAAGCCGATTTCGGTTACCAAGGCCAGTGTTACTGGAGTACGCAATTAGCAGCGATAGCGATTCCTTAAGGTAATCGGAGATATTGACTGCACACACATTGCTATAAAAGCGCCATCACAGGATGAATTTGTTTATGTTAATAGAAAACATTTTAATTCCATTAATGTTCAAATCATATGTGATGCGCAAATGCAGTTAACTAAAATCGTGGCAAGGTGGCCTGGCTCAACGCATGACTCATTCATTCTGACTAACAGCATGGTTGGGAACAGGCTGGAGGCTGGCGCGGTGCGCGATGGGTAGCTGTGGGTGCGTAAATAGTTTATTTGTTTAATTGTCTATGTAAACCAGCGAAATGCACATTTGGGCAGGTGCGCATTCAAATGTTTATTTTATTTTATTGAAATTAGAGCTGCAAAGCTTTCTATCAAGCTTCTGATTGACTCTTTTCTTCCCTCTACTCATTTTGATTTATCTGATCGGACCAAGAGGGAAATTAGATAAACCTTTATTTGTCCTCCAGGGGGTGGAAATTGCAGGTCCAGGGCCTATTTACATTAATTTTACATTTAATTTTACATTAATTTAAATGGAGGCGTGGACAGGGAGGAGTTCGGCACCTCTGCATGTGCGCTCAATTCCACGTTGATTGTGATGTACAAAAGAAACGTGCTTGGATCCATGCCTACGCACACTTTGATACATCTGAATTTATTTGTGCGTACGACAGTTTCTGGGTTTTGGCGTACGCCAAGTTTCAGTAGGAAATCCACGCAAGTCTTTGTACATGAGGCCCGTGGTCTTTTCGAGGGTTCTAAACCTGCATAGGTTTTTGGTACTCGCAGTCAGGTGCACTGTTGTTGCTTTGTTGTTCGCTTCCTACAGGTACACTATTGCCCTTCGGAGGTGCTTAAATTTGTGAACTTGTTCGGCTGAATGTTCTTATAGCTCTTCCCAGGGCACTTATTGGTTTCCCACAATGTATGTTTCTTTTTTTTTAACTTTCTTTTTATTTGTTTTTCAGGTTTAGTGATAACAAACAAACAGACAAAGAAACACGTAGGGCAAGCATGGGCAATACTAGAATACAAGTACAACAGGGTTCAAGAATAATATATTTTTTTAGATGACAGGAAAATGTACAATTTGAGTGGGTTACATTCCTCACAATGGTCAGACCATTTTTTCCAGGCCTCGATATAGCGGTCAAAGTGTAGCCTTAGGGAAAAGGTCAGTCTCTCCATACAGTTTATTTCGTTGACAATAGCGACCCATTCTTCTTTAGAGGGTGGCTCTTCCCTTAGCCACTTCTGGGTGATGGCTTTCTTACATACAACAAGAAGGATGTTGTAGAGATATTTGTCATGGGTCATAAGGTTGTCCGGCAGTTTGCCCAGGTATAGTATAACAAAGGAGTTAACAACTTTAATTCCAAATATTGAACTTAATATTGAACTTTGGAAATCTCATCCCAAAATGGATGGATAACAGAGCAGTCCCAAAATATATGATCAGCCATGGGTTTACCGCACCACCTCCAACATCCACTCGGGCCCTGAGATCCCTGCTGCATGTATTTAATTTTCGGGGTCACAAAGAAACTTATTGTATTCTTCCAGGAAAATTCACGCCAAGATCTTGAGTTGGTAGTTTTAACCTGGTTTTCCCAAATATCACTCCATTCTTCTTCAGTTATCTCCAGGCCCGATTCCTTCTCCCATTTTTGTCTGACATGGTCAGTGGACTGGTCTTTAGAATTCTGCAGTTCCTTAAATATCCGAGAGATTAAATGTTTGCTACCTTTGGCCTTGTATGCCTCAGTAAATATATTTATCAATTTAGATTCACTTTCCGCTAGATGTTTAATTTCTCTATTAAAATAGTCCCTGACCTGGAGATACCTGAAGAAGTCACATTTTTCAAGGCCAAATACATTTGAGAGACGATTAAATGACTCCAGAATACAACCATTGGTTATAAAACAATAAGCAGTTATACCTTTGTGGACCCACTGTTTAAATTGCTTATCGAGGCTAGATGGTAGAAAGCTAGAGTCATAAGCCACCCATTTCAATATTCTTGAATGCCTCACAAGGCAGTTTTTTGCAAGTCTTGAACCACACCCTAAGAGATTGTCTGATTAAGTTTACACAGGTAGGTGCCTCGGTTTTGATAGTCACCCAATATAGACTGTGCTGGTGATTCAAAAAGCTTAAATTCTAAGTCCTTCCATTTAGCTGAATACTCTGGGTTGCACCAGCAGACAAGTGGTCTTAGTTGAGCGGCAGTGTAATAATCCTCTAGGCAAGGGAGGGCAAAACCGCCCTTGTCTTTGGGAAGTTGTAGGGTTTGAAATTTAATCCGGGGTCTTTTGCTATTCCACACAAACCTTGAAATTATTTTATTCCAGTCATTAAGGGCAGTAGGGGGAATAGCAACAGGAAGAGACTGGAATAGGTAGAAAAGCCTGGGGAGCACCACCATTTTAACAGTTTCAATTCTATTAGACATATCCAGAGGTAGTACAGTCCATCTATTAAGGTCTGCTTTAATTGACTTAGAAACAGGGCTATAGTTGCTTTCATAGACTTTAGAGATGTCCCTTGGGATCCACACACCCAAATATTTAATAGCCGTAGCGTTCCATTTAAGGTCGTATTTACATTGCATCTCATCATTTGGTTTGAAGTTGTAACAAAGTATTTAGGATTTATTCGTATTCAGTTTATATCCTGAGTAAGTGCCAAACAATTCCAAAAGAGACATTAATTTGGGAATACTTTTCTCTGGGGCACTCATAGTCATCAGAACATCATCCGCGAATAAGCTTGTTTTGTATTCAGTACCCCCTATACAAATCCCCTTTATCTCTGGGTCTTCCCTCATGGCTTGAGCCAAGGGCTCTATAAAGAACGCAAAAAGGGCAGGGCTAAGTGGGAAACCCTGGCGGCACCCTCTCTCTAATTTGATGGGGTGGGACAGGTGCCCATTAATTCTTATTCTGGCTGTAGGGGACGAGTATAAAGATTTAATACACTGAATTGATATTTTGTTGAAGCCAAATCGCTCTAACACCTGGTAAAGATAACCCCACCCAACTGAATCGAACGCCTTCTCTGCGTCCAGGCTGATCAATGTTGCACTGATGTTTTCCTTAATCACATAGTAAACCACATGCAGGGTGCGCCGAATATTGTCCTGTGTTTGTCTTTCACTGACAAACCCTGTTTGATCTGGGTGTATCATTTCAGAGACAATATGTTCGACCCTTTTAGCCATAACTGATGCAAATAGCTTATAATCAGTATTTAAAATAGATATAGGCCTATATGAACGACATTCCCCTTTGTCTTTGCCCTCTTTATGAATTATTGTTATTACTGCCTCGCTCCATGATTTGGGTGTCTGTCCCTCTTTGAGAGTGTAGTTGAAACATTTAAGGAGCAGTGGTGCCAACTCGGGTTTAAAGGCTTTATACCACTCACTGATGAAGCCATCAGACCCAAGCACTTTATTGGCTTTCAGTCGCGAAATCGCTTTGTCTAGCTCAGCAATGGTTATGTCTGAGATCAAAATATTATTTTGCTGGACACCTATAGAGGGAAGATCCAGAGATTTCAAAAATTGTTCTATCTTCAAAGTATCTGCCGTTCCAGGCTGGCTATATAAGTCCTTGTAATAATTCTCAAAAGATTTTTGTATATCCTCTAGCTTGTAACACATCGTGTTATTTCTCGTATTCCTTATTTTATCAATAGTCCTCTCGGTTTGTTGTTTACGTAGTCTCCAAGAGAGAAGCTTCATAGCCTTGGGACCAGTTTCATAGTATTTTTGTCTGCTAAATCTCATTTTTACCTCATTTTGTTCATTGTAGATCTTGTGTAATTCCTGTTTGACACATTTTATTTGCGTCAACACTTGTGGGCCTCTCCGTGAATCGCTACCTTAACGTGGTGGAGGGGTTTGAGTGCTTGGATGATCCTAGGAGCTATGTTGTCAGGGGCTTTATGCCCCTGGTAGGGTCTCCCAAGGCAAACAGGTCCTAGGTGACTAGCCAGACCAAGAGCGGTTCAAAAAACCCATATGATGACAAAACCAACGAAGTCAGCTACGTCGCCCGGATCGGCGAAACCGGGGCCCCACTCTGGAGCCAGGCCCAGAGTGGGAGCTCGCAGGCGAGCGCCTGGTGGCCGGGTCTTTTCCCATGGGACCCGGCCGGGCCCAGCCCGAAAAGGCGACGTGGGACCACCTTCCCGCAGGCCCACCACCCGCAGGAAGGACCGTAAGGGGCCGGTGCTGTGTGATTTGGGCGGTGGTCAAGGGCAGGCGCCCGGACGACCAGGGCCGCGCACACAGTCACTAGCGCTGGGGACATGGAATGTCACCACGCTGGTGGGGAAGGAGCCCGAGCTTGTGCGGGAGGTCGAGCGTTACCGGCTAGATATAGTCGGCCTGGCCTCCACGCACAGCTTGGGCTCTGGAACCATTATCCTTGAGAGAGGCTGGACTCTTCATTTCTCTGGCGTTCCCCGCGGGAAGAGGCGGCGGGCTGGTGTGGGTTTGCTTATAGCTCCACAGCTCAGTCGCCACGTGTTGGAGTTTACTCCGGTGAACGAGAGGGTCGCGTCCCTGCGCCTAAAAGCCGGGGACAGGTCTCTCACTGTTATGGCGGCCTACGGGCCGAACAGCAGTGCAGAGTACCCGGCCTTCTTGGAGTCTTTGGGAGGCGTACTGAACAGTGCGCCGACTGGGGACTCCGTCATTCTACTGGGGGACTTCAACGCCCACGTGGGAAATGACAGTGACACCTGGAGAAGGGTGATCGGGAAGAACGGCCCCCCTGATCAGAACCCGAGTGGTGTTCTGTTTTTGGACTTCTGTGCAACTCACGGTTTGTCCATAACTAACACCATGTTCAAGCACAAGAGTGTCCATCAGTGCACGTGGCACCAGGACACTCTAGGCCGGAGGTCGATGATCGACTTTGTTGTCGTGTCTTCTGACCTGCGGCCGTGTGTCTTGGACACTCGGGTGAAGAGAGGGGCGGAGCTGTCAACCGATCACCACCTGGTTGTGAGCCAGATTCGCTGGCGGGGAGGGAAGTTAGACAGACTTGGCAGGCCCAAACGTATCAAGAGGGTCTGCTGGGAACGCCTGGCGGACCCCTCTGTCAGAGGGGTCTTCAACTCACACCTCCGGGAGAGCTTCTCACAGATCCCGGGGGAGGCTGGGGACATTGAGTCTGAATGGACCATGTTCTCGACCGCCATTGTCAATGCGGCAGTCCGGAGTTGCGGTCGCAAGGTCTCTGGTGCTGGTCGCGGCGGCAATCCCAGAACCCGGTGGTGGACACCGGAAGTAAGGGATGCCGTCAAACTGAAGAAGGAGTCCTATCGAGCCGTTCTGGCTCGTGGGACTCCCGAAACAGTTGACCGGTACCGGCAGGCCAAGCGTGCCGCGGCTCGGGTAGTCACAGAGGCAAAAACTCGGGTCTGGGAGGAGTTCGGGGAGGCAATGGAGAAGGACTATAGGTCGGCCCCAAGGAAATTCTGGCAAACCGTTCGGCGCCTCAGGAGGGGGAAGCAGTGCTTCACCAACACTGTTTACGGTGCGGGTGGGGAGCTGTTGACGTCGACTGGGGATGTTGTCGGACGGTGGAAGGAATACTTTGAGGATCTCCTCAATCCTGCCGTCACGTCTTCCGAGGAGGAAGCAGAGACTGGGGACTTCGGGGCGGACCCGCCTATCACCCGGGCTGAAGTCACTGAGGTAGTCGATGGGCTCCTTGGTGGCAGGGCTCCGGGGGTGGACGAGATCCATCCTGAGTACCTGAGGTCTCTGGATGTTGGGGGACTGTCCTGGTTGACACGCCTCTGCAGCATCGCGTGGCGGTCTGGAACAGTGCCTATGGATTGGCAGACCGGGGTGGTGGTTCCCCTATTTAAGAAGGGGGACCGGAGGATGTGTTCCAATTACAGATGAATCACACTCCTCAGCCTCCCCGGTAAGGTCTACGCCAGGGTACTGGAGAGGAGAATCCGGCCGATAGTCGAACCTCGGATTCAGGAGGAGCAGTGTGGTTTTCGTCCGGGCCGCGGAACACTGGACCAGCTCTACACCCTCTACCGGGTGCTCGAGGGTTCATGGGAGTTTGCCCAACCAGTCTACATGTGTTTTGTGGATCTGGAGAAGGCATTCGACTGTGTCCCTCGTGGTGTCCTGTGGGGGGTACTTCGGGAGTACGGGGTCCGGGGCCCTTTGTTAGGGGCCGTCCGTTCCCTGTACAACCGAAGTAGGAGCTGTGTTCGCATTGGCGGCAATAGGTCAGACCTGTTCCGGGTGCATGCTGGACTCCGCCAGGGTTGCCCTTTGTCACCGGTTCTGTTCATTGTTTACATGGACAGAATTTTAGGCGCGCCCAGGGGGCGGAGGGTTTCCGGTTCGGGGAGCACGGGATCTCATCTCTGCTGTTTGCGGATGATGTTGTCCTGTTTGCTTCCTCGAACCGGGGCCTCCAGCATGCTCTGGAGCGGTTTGATGCCGAGTGTGAAGCGGCTGGGATGAGGATCTGCACCTCCAAATCCGAGGCCATGGTACTCGACCGGAAAAAGGTGGCTTGCCCCCTCTGGGTGGGTGGGGAGCCTTTGCCTCAAGTGGAGGAGTTCAAGTATCTCGGGGTCTTGTTCACGAGTGACGGAAGGACGGAACGTGAGATTGACAGGCGGATCGGTGCAGCGTCTGCAGTGATGCAGTCTCTGTACCGGACTGTCGTGGTAAAGAAGGAGCTAAGCCGCAAGGCGAAACTCTCGATTTACCGGTCAATCTACATTCCTACTCTCACCTATGGTCATGAGCTTTGGGTCATGACCGAAAGGACAAGATCGCGGATACAAGCGGTCGAAATGAGTTTCCTCCGCAGGGTGGCTGGGCGCTCCCTTAGAGATAGGGTGAGGAGCTCGGTCACTCGGGAGGAGCTCGGAGTAGAACCGCTACTCCTCCACGTCGAGAGGAGCCAGTTGAGGTGGCTCGGGCATCTGTTTAGGATGCCTCCTGGACGCCTCCCCCGGGAGGTGTTCCAGGCATGTCCCACCGGGAGGCGGCCCCGGGGAAGACCTAGGACACGCTGGAGGGACTATGTCTCTCGGCTGTCCTGGGAACGCCTCGGGATCCCCCCGGAGGAGCTGGAGGAGGTGTGTGCGGTGAGGGAAGTCTGGGCTTCCCTGCTCAGACTGCTGCCCCCGCGACCCGGCCCCGGATAAGCGGAAGATAATGGATGGATGGATGGAACACTTGTGGGTTTTTGTGGGCAGAATGATTAATTTCTAATTCATTCATTTTAGTCTGTAATTCTGGTTCAGTCAAGACACTCACGTGATTGATTTGATAATAAATGATGATTTATTGATAACCATGGCATGGCAATATGTTTGACTTTGGCGGAGTGGAATGTCTTAAGGGGAATGCTCCCTACCGCCTCGAAGCGATACATACGTGCATACGTATATGACAAGAGGCATGGAGCAATAGGATATATAATCCCCCTGATAGATGGACATACATACATAAAGACAGACAGACAGACAACAGGGGGAGAAAGGGGATGGTGGTGGGCGGCAGCAACACTGATCATAGACAGTCAGGGTGAGTGTTTGAATATCTGTGCAGCCTTTGAAGGCTGTCTTCCCGAACGAGGGCCCAATGGGCTTGCACTAGCTGAGTCAGGTGGTGTTCATGAGTGATGACGTGTACTGTTAGTGCATGTGAGGGAATGAGTGATGACATGTACTGAGGTGTGTGAATGAGTGTTGATGTAACTGAGGTGTGTGAATGAATGATGTGTGTACTAAGGTGGGTGGATGAATGATGTGTATACTGAGGTGTGTAAATTAATGATGATGTATACTAAGCAAGTGAATGAGTGATGACGTGGGCAGCCCGAATGTCCTTCCAGAACTGGCTCCGCCCATTAGATGTTTTTGTTTACTCTTTTTCCTATAAGCAGAGAAGGCTATAAGTTTTCCTCTTATTACCGCTTTCCAAGCATCCCACAAAACATTTGGTGAAACTGTTCCATTGTCATTGAATAGCAGATACTCTTTCAATTCTTTCCTCATAAATTCCTTACATACTTTTTCGTTCGTTAAA
Source organism: Neosalanx taihuensis (assembly GCA_030340665.1). Lineage (NCBI taxonomy): Eukaryota > Metazoa > Chordata > Actinopteri > Osmeriformes > Salangidae > Neosalanx > Neosalanx taihuensis. Next base: position 6,426,711 of record CM059316.1, on the reverse strand, counting down.
CTTGGGTTGAGGCGCCAAAGTGAATCCTTTCTTTTATTGTCCAGGTGAAGTGTGAGATACACCCCTAAGTGGTCTGAAACATCTCGAATACCTATTTTACAGGCACTTATCCTGTGTCTATCCACAGTGTACATAAAGAAATAATCTAACCTAGAATATTCTTTGTGGCAAGATGAGTAATAGGTCAATTGTTTTTCTGAGGGGTGTAAGTCTCTCCATACATCTATCATACCTGGGGTCTCATTTATAAAGGAGTGCGTAGAATTCTTACTAAAAGTGTGCGTACGCCCAAAAGCGTAAATTGGCGTACGCACCCAAAAATTCAGATTTATAAAGCCGTGCGTACGCACACCTGTAGGCAATGTTCCCTTTATAAATCACAGCTTAACCACAAGTGTGCGTACGTAAAGTATCATTGCACCCCGCCCTGAAAACGCCCATTTTTAACCATAAATGGTCAATGCAAAGGACCTCATGAATGCTAATCTAGTATCATTTTCATGAACCTGGCAGGTGATTCTTCACGGTGAATCAAGGCAAACAAAAAACAACACAATAGTGCGACAGCACCAAGTGGCAGAACCGGAGAAGAAGCGGTAACAACTGCAGTAGTAAATTCCATGTTTATGTATCTTGCATGGCGATTAAAAACGAATTCTGATTCTGAAGTGTAATGAGTGTAGTGATTTCGCGGGAGCTTAAAAACTGTATTTCCAGTTTTTGACATATGATGATATATGCACAGTGTTAAAGAAATATATTTAGTTATACTTTGTGTTCTGTAGTTACATGCATTTCAGCCTCCTACACTGCGGTAAAAGGACAATCTGATTGTGAGACAGACAGCGCTGAATATTGATTTAAAATTTGAGTTGCATTGTACAAGATGTGTATGGAACAATTATCACGCAGTTCAAGCTCAAATAACACTGATGTATTTAATCTTCATTATAATCCTTCTAGTCCTTGCTCTCGTGGAGGCGGTCGCAAACTTTTTCGCTCCCTTATCTTTTTCCTGCTCTATCGTCTGCCTGTCTGCTGGAGAGACTAACTGCATCACCCTTTTAAGCTGAAACATGGAATTGATTAGCTGGTCAAGTACTATTGACACCATATATTTAAAGAGATTTTGGGGCTGGGGGGACCCAGCATGTCCCCGCATGGGACCGTCTCCAGCGGGATACATGATGGACGCGTCGGATAAGAGGCGTGTCGTGTGCCTGTGGGAACCTTCCGTCGAGGACTTTGAGGATCTCTACATATTGGGATTTATGATGGCCGGGCTTCTGCTGATTGGATTAAGCATGCCATGGGACATCGGCAAATTATAAAAACTAAGGCAGCCGTTAACGGCCCCTTTAAGCTGCCCCACTTGATTGATGTGATGGGCAGGGCTGTTGGTGGCCAAAGTGTGACTTTACACACATCGCGGGATACCGATGGCTCTGCAGGGGACAGAGGAACGTATTGACCAACAAAATGGAAGAGTGAGAGACATTGAGGGACATTGAGAGACATTTAAGAGACATTTGAGAGACATTGAGAGGCATTTGAGAGACATTTGAGAGACATTGAGTGAGACTTGTTTGTAGGGTGTAAACTAACTCTACGAGCAACGACATGAGTATATGTTTTCGGCTCCAAATTCCTGTACGGCTGTGCCTGGTACCGTGCAGGGCTACCCCTCCCCCTACCTGTTTCTGTCTTGCAAGATTGAGGTACGACGTCTCTCTACACCCCCAACCCCACACCCCCCACCCCATTCTGTGAGAGTTGTCTGGCTGGAACAAGATGTCCTGACCTCAAGGCCATGAGGCAGATTGTTCTGTGTTTTGGCTACGAACACAGACTCATCCAACGCCTCCACCTGCTTGTTGTTGTTGCTTATCTGTCTGCTGAGGTGTTTTTTTTTGGTTACAGGCTCTGGCATGTCTCCTTTTTTTTCTCCTCGAAAATCTATTTGTGTTTTCCCAATTTCAGAAGGCTTGTGCGCCGATAATGTACTTTGTCGTGTTGCCACGGTGGGCACTGTCCTGCCAAAGAGTTTCCCCAAGGGGATTAATAAAGTATTCTGAATTCTGAATCTGAATAATCATAAATTGAGTCAATGTGTGTGAGGACAACAAAATACATAAATATTACCAGTAATCGCTTCTCCGACTTTTACATTTTGCAGTCTGTCTCCAATTCCCACTATAGTTTGCGTGGAGGACCGCACATTCTACCGCCAAGTTGTTTTTTATAAATCACTGACTTTGCGTGAAAACTGGCGTACGCATGTTTTCAGCCCCGTTTTGTGCGTACGCAAGCTTTATAAATTAGACCCCAGATTCCTTTAGAAGTTTTCGCATAATTAAGGAATTACCATTATTGCTCTTGTTTAAATTGGTAGAGTCGAGTTTAGACTGTAACTGAACATTCCAATCACCCCCACAGATTACTATTCCTGATGCCTCTTGAACTAGTAGAGTGAATATTTTTTGATAGAGTAATCTATCTTGTCCTGGAGGCATGTACACATTTAGTAAGGTCACTTCTTTGTGGTCTATCTTACCTCTAATAAGTATAATCAATCAAGTATAATCAATCAATTAATGATCCATTAAAATGACCAATAATAACATAAATACTGAGCTTAAACAGTGGATTTGCAGTGGATGTCATCACATCAATAGGACACATGCAATATGCACCAGTTAAATGGATTAATATTTTTTAAACACAAAAATGCAGAAGTATTAATGTTTGATGTCTTTATTAGAAAAATAAATTACAAGGAACATGTAAACAGTTGACCATTCCTTGGTTGGACAGCTGGCTATATTACTCAATGGAATACTTTTCTCAGTTTTGTTAATAAACTATAAAAGCCTTTAGACATTAAATTAACCCAAACATAGATGAAACCATTTCAACATATAGTCAAATATATAGGGTCGATAAATAACTCTAAATTTAAGAAAAATAATATAATTAAATTCTCAATATGCATCAATTGGATTGAGTTGAATCACACGTTTATCCGCTATATACGCTATTATAAATAACAAACAAATACAAAACCATTCTAGTCTACGATATAAACCAAATTTTAATAATATTTATCTTTACTGAAATGTCCAGTAGTTTAAATATTTGTTGTGGCTGATTGGAAAACATGTTGAATTCATTTGATGCATTGAGGCCAATTATTAATTGTGTAACTCTAAACTTTAGAGTGATGTTAAAGGGAATACTTTTATGAACATAAACTGAAATTACGTTACATTCTTAGTGGCTTAGATGTATTAATAATGAGAATTTGTGTACATGTGTAGACCTGTGTCAAAGCAAAATCTCAAGTTTTTTACTTATATTCATGATATTTACAATAAAGAACATCCATAGCTTATTTAACAGCCCCACCAGAAAAAGGATGCAGGCACTTATTGCAAAAAAGTAGGTCACATTTTGATCTGCCATTGTTGAACAGCTTGAAGCTGTGATTAAAGCCAAAATAGGGAATTACAGATTTCACATAAAGGTACTACAACTTTTCTCACCACACACTGCTGCCCCTCCTGTCACAAACAACTACAATTTGTCTAATTACAACTGCTGGTGCTACTGTTCAGGTTGTTAGACAACCTTAAATATGCACAAACTACAGTTCATCTTCCACAGATCCAACATGCAAGCTCATTCAGAAACACATCAAGAAAACATATTCCAAAAATTACATACTGTACCCAGAATTCATGGAATTCAAGCAATGTCCATTACAACATATATTAACCAATCATGAACACGGAACTTGGGATCAGAGGCAAACTGTTTTTAAATCTGAGTAGTATCATGAAAAATGAAATGCCTACTCTTAACTATACTGGAATAGTGAGAAACCCAATTGCCAAAAGGTTTATGAAGCATTTTTTATGAGCACTGACCACTATTGCTGGGACTCACATAATATGAAGTACATAAAAACAACTGAAAGGTCCGCTAGTTATCAAGCACCAAACATGTTAGCTACACACCGAGCACCAGCAGAATGAGATGATTATAGTTCTATCTAAAAAGGTTAAAGTGTCAGTTGTTGATAAAGTTGCTTCATTACCACGACAAACAGTTAGCTAGTTCACATTTCCTATGAAACACACCATTAGTCACGTTAAGATTAGTGTTTTTGTGGTGTTCTCTGAAATAACAATTCACGCCTAAACAAAATACCTAGAATGGCATGAACATTTTACACCAAGTGGATTGATAGTGAAATTTCAAATTACAGTCCAGTCAAGTCTACAATAGCTTTGATGAATATAGTGTCATCGCGAACGTAGGAGTTTTTGGAGTCCAGTTTGGAGAGTGGACAGAAGAGTGGGCAGCCACTGGCAATGTTCATGTCACTGACTGGCCTCTGGAAGGAGGACGAGGAGATGTCGGGCCTGAAGGCATCAATGATGTGTTCTCTGTTATTCTGGTCCAGTAGCATAAGAGTTACCTTGACAAAAAAAAATAAAAAAACAGCTCCGGTGATCAGAACATGCTGACCTCAATCCTATCTGAATGAGGATCCAGTTAACTAATAAGCTGCTGTATAAACTGTTGATGAACGGAGAATTCAGAGCTGACAAGGGTGTACTAGATTAGCCTCACCTTTTGGTTGAAGGGCCACTTGAGGAGAGCATCACTATGTCCCCTCATCACCACGAAGAACAGAGATAAGTGACTACTCCGGCCTGTCCCATCTCCATTTAGATAGATGCGAAGACACATCTTATAGCCATACTTACTGGTGTAGAACGCTGAAACGTGTTTATGAACTTTATGACACGGAGGATCCAGAGAATAATAAGGAACATAATCATGATGGGGTGTCTGTGTTACCTGGAGAGAACATTGCTGGGGCCCGCCCAGCCACAGCATCCTGTCTCTTCTTAGTGAAGTCAGAGATCTTCCAGACAAAGATACCATCGAATGTGGCTGCAGACATCTCCCTCATTTTCCCCTCCAACTCCACAATGGACAAGTCCCTCAAGCCCACTGTCCTCTCCAGCTGACGCACCTGAAACAGATGTTGCTTGCTGTCACGCAACTGAAAGCAATTTTTCATAGTATTTAGTGTGTGTTGGTTGAACGTGTGGTTAAAATGAGGGTTTTCATATCACTGATTATGAGTTATCACCTTGTTGTTGAGGATCTCTATCTTGTCCTGGTCCAAGCGATGTTGACGATTGTGGGCCTCCATGTTGGTGCAGGAGCTCTCCATCTCTCGGTTGAGGACGCACACGATGTTCTCAAAGGTGCTCACCTTAAGCTCCAACTCCTGGCACCTCCGGCTAAGCTCTGCCACCTTGGTCTTCTCACTGTGGAGCTGTAACCCCAGTGCTGCACCCACAGCGCTAGGTAGTGGAGTAAATGAGGTGCCAAGGGCAGGGGTGCCAAGGGCAGGGGCGCCAAGGGCAGGGGCACCAAGGGCAGGGACGCCAAGGACAGGGGCGCCAAGGGCAGGGGCACCAAGTGCAGGGGCACCAAGGCTAGGGGTGCCAAGGGTGGGCGCACAGGCTCCCTGCATGGGGTTTCCCCCACTCAGCTCACCCAGTTTCGACTCCAGTTCCCTCAGAGACTGGTGCAGCTCGTGGAGCTTGTGACTGGCCATCTCTAAGGTCTGAGGCTGCAAGCTCTCCAGGCTAACCTTGATGCCCATGATGAAGTGCAACAGCATGTTCAAGTGTTCATAAGAACATGCACGTTCATGGTCGTGGATTCTCTCCTTCTCTACCTTGGGAAAAGAGTTGAACAAAGACATGAACACAAGCATAACCATGAATAAAATACATTTTGTTACTTTATTCATTGTCACTATGTAATAATGTGGATAATATCTACAGAACGGTTAATCATAATAGTAATGATGATTTTAAAATGTAACTTACAGACATATCGCAGCCAACTACATGAAATCTGCAAGGTGCTCTGAATTTACCACAGAACTTAATATGGTCCATGTACTACAAGAAAATAATACGATGATAAGTGAACAAATACCAAACGCTAATAGTTTGAGGTCAATTCTGTATAATGAATGTTTCAGTCAAGATCAATGTAAGGTGGCATGCTTGCCTTTTCTCTTGGTATCTTTTTTTTTGCACAGCCTTCACAAATCATGGGGTACTTTGGACAAATTTCATCATGAGCCTAGAAAACACAATCACTAAATCAGTCTTTTTGATGACCATATCAACTTCAAACTAAATAAATAGAACTAAATAGAAATAGAACACACCATAACTTCCTTGTACCTTTATGTTTTTGAAATGAAAAGGTTCCTTGCAGTACTTGCAGTTCAACGTCCTCTCTGGACATTCACGGTCACTGTGGCGCTCCAGCTCAGTAGATCTCATGAGCTCTTTACACGAGGGACAGATGATGACTATGAAGTCACACTTGCCTTCATGGTTCAGCTACAGAAGATACAACCACAAAACCTCTTCATGGGGAAAAGTATGAAGGACCAAAACTCCAATATTTAGAAATGAATTCATTAATAAATGTCCACATCAATGCATATATGCATAAATAAAAACATGAGTTAATTAAAATGCAAGTAATTCAATTATAAATAATTCCAAGTAAATAGTCCAGTTTAAAGCAAATATGTATACAGTCACTGTACAGTGACAGTTTATACAGTTATGAGTCTACTGATTGCCTGTTCACTTCCACAATGTACCAGAGTACTACCAGATGTGTTTTCAGTTCCAGTTCCACTGGGGGTGATTGTGGGTGAGTGCAAAATGAATGGTAGTCTATGTAACTAAATGGCTACTAGTCTCTTTCACCAGATTGTCGTAGAGAAATCTTAGATTTGAATGAGTAATTGTGTCCTTTGTATTTCTTATTGGGTGAGTCATTATTGCCCATAACATGCTAGCATTCAATGTGTACTGACAAAACAAATTAAACAACTTTTAAAACAACACCCAGGAACGTATATAACACATAACAGGGATAGTTGTAACACATGACAGGGCTATGACTGGGACAGTAAAAGCATACCAAAACTGAACACAATTGATAAATTTTAATTTAGCATGGCAAGGTGCACCATAGCAAGGGGCACCATAGCAAGGTGCACCATAGCAAGGGACACCATAGCAAGGGACACCATAGCAAGGTGCACCATAGCAAGGGACACCATAGCAAGGGACACCATAGCAAGGGACACCATAGCAAGGGACACCATAGCAAGGGACACCATAGCAAGGTGCACCATAGCAAGGGACACCATAGCAAGGGACACCATAGCAAGGTGCACCATAGCAAGGTGCACCATAGCAAGGTGCACCATAGCAAGGTGCACCATAGCAAGGGACACCATAGCAAGGTGCACCATAGCAAGGGACACCATATCAAGGGACACCATAGCAAGGTGCACCATAGCAAGGGACACCATATCAAGGGACACCATAGCAAGGGACACCATAGCAAGGTGCACCATAGCAAGGTGCACCATAGCAAGGGACACCATAGCAAGGTGCACCATAGCAAGGGACACCATAGCAAGGGACACCATAGCAAGGTGCACCATAGCAAGGTGCACCATAGCAAGGGACACCATAGCAAGGGACACCATAGCAAGGGACACCATAGCAAGGGACACCATAGCAAGGGACACCTGTCCCTTCATCTTTCTGATACGTGGCTGTTAGCAAAACAAACGTGTCCGCTGACTATATGCAGGTAATACATTATAATTACGTTAGCATTCAGTTCATGTATCCTTAAGGTACAGGGTTAGAGTTAAACCCTAATTTAACCCCAAAATAAATGCTAAATGTACTCAAAATGAATAAAAACCTACAATGAAACCCCTAAATGAATAAATACTATAATGGTGCCCCTGTATCACCAGTCATGTTGTCAGCTACTCTAAACTAACTTAACTGCACTTTACACTTTTATCTGTTCTGTTTTTAGCTACAAAATTGTGAAGAATATAAATTTATATATATTAGGATTCCTAGGCATTTGATCTTGGGACACTATTTTTAAAAGACATTGGTTGGAAAAGTTACATGTTTACCTAAAAAACATATTTTGGCTAACAACTTTCTCTGCCAGTTAGGAATGTAGCTATATTTAACAGAAAGCTAATGTTATTGATAATGTGCAGAGTGTGTGTCATCACTCCAGCTTGTTTCTGATTTGAGGAAGCTACAACATTACAACCGTTCCTTGTTACAACTGTCCCTGGTCTCCCCTACTGAAGGGGGCACCAAAATACCCTCATAAAAATCATATTAGTCATAATAATTATAATGTCGATATTATTTCAGTGTAGAAATAATGGGCACTTTTTCTCAGGGTGTGAAGGCATCACAATGATGACATAAAGTTGGAGAGACATGGGGCCCGTTCTTCGTACGTCGCTTAATACATCCGAGATCAAATGACACATCCAAGATGATTTCATCGTGCGAATCATGATCCGGCTAACTGGGTTCTTCGAACAAACCTGTTGTGTACGATTAGTATCTCTGGATAGGATCACGTGTTGGCTTAAAAGGGGATATGTATCGATAGTAGAAACATTGATCAGCAACGCTGCTATTGGCTGTTCAGCATGGCCAAAGAACGTGCCCACTTTTTCTCCCAATCAGAACAAGAGCTTTTAATGGAAGGTTATTCCGAATTTGAGTCTTTATTTAAAACGACAGGGAACACCTCAAAGTCTGCAAATGCCATGAGAGTGGGCTGGCAAAAAGTAGCAGACAAATTAAAGTAAAAGTGAAATACAAGAGTATTCTACAAAATGGTAGCCTTTAATTCATACTGTCTTTATTTTTAAAAAGCCACTTATTTCTCCTCCCTTTTAAAAACCACTGTTAAAGGATGTGTTTGTCTATTTATAACAGCCACAAAGAAAAATGCTGAAAAAAACGGTATCTCTCAACAATTACACTTTATCCCGCAATACCCGATTAATTTGAAAAGCTCTGCGAATTATTCTCCCACCTTCCGCAAGAGGTTGCTCGCGTAAGGCTGCGACATACTTCCCTATCTCCTCCGCTTATAAAGCCTCAATCTAATCTTGTTTACATGAAGTAAACCTGCTCCCGAGCAGGTTTGAGCTTACGGACCTGTTGCTATGACGACAAGTCTAGGATGAGCTTCGAAGAACCAAACGATCCAAGATCATGCCAAATCGTCAACAATCAAATCCAGCTAACTGAGTTAGCGACGTACGAAGAACGGGCCCATGGAGGAGACTAGCCTGAACCTTGTACTAATATAATGCAGGTATATGAAGTGGCTGGTGTCTGCTGAACCTTGTACTAATATAATGCAGGTATATGAAGTGACTGGTGTCTGCTGAACCTTGTACTAATATAATGCAGGTATATGAAGTGGCTGGTGTCTGCTGAACCTTGTACTAATATAATGCAGGTATATGAAGTGACTGGTGTCTGCTGAACCTTGTACTAATATAATGCAGGTATATGAAGTGGCTGGTGTCTGCTGAACCTTGTACTAATATAATGCAGGTATATGAAGTGACTGGTGTCTGCTGAACCTTGTACTAATATAATGCAGGTATATGAAGTGACTGGTGTCTGCTGAACCTTGTACTAATATAATGCAGGTATATGAAGTGACTGGTGTCTGCTGAACCTTGTACTAATATAATGCAGGTATATGAAGTGGCTGGTGTCTGCTGAACCTTGTACTAATATAATGCAGGTATATGAAGTGGCTGGTGTCTGCTGAACCTTGTACTAATATAATGCAGGTATATGAAGTGGCTGGTGTCTGCTGAACCTTGTACTAATATAATGCAGGTATATGAAGTGGCTGGTGTCTGCTGAACCTTGTACTAATATAATGCAGGTATATGAAGTGGCTGGTGTCTGCTGAACCTTGTACTAATATAATGCAGGTATATGAAGTGACTGGTGTCTGTGGTGTGATAGTGTTGACCATGCAGAGCAGCTTACTCCTAAACAAAAAATACCCAAAATTTCTGACTTTTTGTTCTCTGAATTTTAGGCTTCACAACCACTCAACACTAATACACCGATGTACACAGTGTAGTGTAGTAATAATCACATTATTGAAAGCAGCATTAAAAGCCACAGAAACATACCTCATATTCTTTAATGTTGCCTGTCCATGTGCATCCCTCATTTGGACAAACAGCTGACAGCGTCTCTACTTCTCTACGTGCTGCATTATCTGGAAAAGCCTGACAAGGGAACCATGAAGTATGTCACTTGATATTGTTTGTGTTTGTAAAAGAAGTTCTGAATCAATTCCCAATTAAGTTACTTACACCGCCTTGCTTAAGGATGGATGTTGGATCTTCAAACAAGTCTTCCTTTAAGCAAGAATTGCATTCCTGTGGTCCTGAACTAGAAACAGATACTTTGTACTTGTGCCTGGAATGACACCTGCCTCACTCTCAGCTGTCACCAACTGAGATATTAACTGGCATGTCAACATATCACTGCACATAATTACACATTTAATTGTATTATTAGGCCGAGAAAACTAGGCTAGTCAAATAAGACAGGCTATAAGCAGAATTAAACAGCAAACAATAAGGTAATGTCCCCATGGTATGACCATATAAGGTAATGTCCCCATGGTATGACCATATAAGGTAATGTCCCCATGGTATGACCATGTCAAGCTACATTTACTCACCTCACAATTTTATTGAAACAATATAAACAATAGCGATGACCGCATTGGGCTTGCAAAGGCCTTCTCAATATTTGAAGACAGGAATTACACAAATGCTTATCTTCAAGATTGTTTTCCAGGATTTTGGTGGGAAACCCTGGTTTGTTGCCTTCCAGTGAAGATGGTGGAGATGTCTCCTGTGCAGCCATTATCAAGCAGCAGAGCTAGCAAGCTAAACCCCTGAACATTCAGCTAGTAGTGGCATGGTGAGCATAATACTGTTCAGATAATAATGCTGTCAATAAACTAAATACAGTATTACAATAGCCTGCTGTCAGCAGTGATGAGCTACCCTCTCAACGACAGTACGTATCTAACATTTTCATAATATGCTGTGTAGGGGACGCCATGACTGAGAGAGGGAGAGAGAGGGAGGGAGGGAGAGAGAGAGGGGGAGGGAGGGAGAGAGACAGAAGGAGAGAGAGAGAGAGAGAGGGGGGTAGCGAGAGAGAGAGCGAGAGGGGGGGAGGGAGAGAAAGGGAGACAGAGTGAGAGAGCGAGAGAGGGGGGGAGGGAGATGGAGAGGTAGACAGGGCGAGAGTCAGTGTGTGAGAGAGAGACACACACACACATAGAGAGAGAGTGGGGGGGGGGAGGGATAGAGAGAGAGAGAGAGAGAGAGAGCGAGAGAAGGGGGAGGGGGAGAGAGAGCGAGAGAGGGAGAGAGAGGGAGACAGAGCAAGAGCGAGACACAAACAGAGAGACAGAGAGAGAGAGAGGTAGAGAGAGAGACAGAGAGAGAGAGAGAGAGAGACACACACACAGAGAGAGAGAAAGAGAGAGCGAGAGAGTGACACAGAGTAAGAGAGGTAGAGAGAGAGCGAGAGACACAGAGAGAGGTAGAGAGAGAGAGAGAGAGAGCAAGAGAGTGACACAGAGAGAGAGAGCGAGAGAGAGAGAGCGAGAGAGGTAGAGAGAGCGAGAGAGAGAGGTAGAGAGAGCGAGAGAGAGAGCGAGAGAGGTAGAGCGAGAGAGACACTTAGAGAGAGACTTAATAACCAGGAAGCAGGAGGTTTCAAGCGTAGGAATGTTGCCGACATCTGTCAGATGTGGTTTTAAAATGATTGAAATACATGGATCATGAATCTGTTATGTAAGTGTGTTAAAGTTTAATATACTGTAAACATCACAATTTAAATAGTTTGATTAGACTTGATTAGACTAGCTCTAACGTTGGATGGACTAGCTTAGCTAACTCACTTACATTAGTTATCTTATCAAGCTAGTACAGTAGCTAGTAGAGCTAGCTTAGCGAACTCACTTCCATTAGTTATCTTATCAAGCTAGTACAGTAGCTAGTAGAGCTATCTTAGCTAAACCACTTCCATTAGTTATCTTATCAAGCTAGTACAGTAGCTAGTATAGCTAGCTTAGCTAAACCACTTCCATTAGTTATCCTATCAAGCTAGTACAGTAGCTAGTAGAGCTAGCTCAGCTAACTCACTTCCTTATTTACTTGGACTTTGACTATCCAGATACTTATAATGGTCAGATGATTGTAGACATGCTCTGCTACTTATTGTGGTCAGATTAATGTAGACATGCTCTGCTACTTATAATGGTCAGATTAATGTAGACATAGACCTGCTCTGCTATTTATAATGGTCAGATTCTTCATGTTTATTTGAGTGTGATTGTGTATTTGACATTTGATTTAAATCTTCTACTGTAGTTTAACTAGATGATCATTGTTTATATCTAGTCTGGAAACTCAAATTGTGTTGTGCAATGTCCAAATACATCGATATTGACATATTAAATGATGTTTCTTTACAGATAAAATACATAATGGTTGACAATATCACAAAGGATGCTGTTGAATTGGTGTGGTGGTGAGAGGACTTAAGTTGAGCACATTAAGCTTTCTCCAAGAAATGTTTAATGTCAGTAAACACAACATATTCCTGGAAATGCATCTGCATGATGAATCAAAGTGCACACCACTGTTCATCATTGTAAAATTATAACTTACTGTTTTTAGTTATCAGTCATCAGACTGGATTCGTAGTTCGTAGTTTTAGCACTTTTTCCCACCGAGGGCAGGTTTTTTTGACGATCTGTCGAGATGTTTTCAGCTCTGAAGAAGCTAGTTGGTTCTGAACCAGGACAAGTCAAGGACAAGAACATTCCTTCTGGTCTGCAGTCCATGAACCAGAGTTTACAGAGACGCTTTGCAAAAGGGGTTCAGTATAATAGTAAGTGTATGTGCTCATAACTACACAACATTATGTAGCCACAGCTGGGAATTGAACTCACAACCATCCGATCACAAGCCCAACACCTTAACCGTTGAGCCACCTGACTTCCAGATATTTATATTTAATCCTGCTTGTAGAAACAAAGAGAGAATACATCACATGGACTCTTTAATAGAAAACATTTCCATCTGAATCAATTTTATTATGAAGCATACATAGTGGATGTATTTTGTAACATTCATTTTCATCTTGCACCCACCCAGTGAAAATAGTTATTAGAGGAGATCGAAATACTGGCAAAAGTACTTTGTGGCATCGACTGCAGGGGAAGATGTTCATGGAGGACTACATACCAACTCAGGAAATCCAAGCCACCAGTATTCACTGGAACTACAAAAGTAAGAGACCTCTTTTATATTGTTTCAAAATATTAATTGGTTTTGGGTACAACAACTTAAGAATTAATTACTTACAGCAAGCTGACATACTCTCTCATATAAACATTTTGCTTCTGTTATTTACTTCAGTGAGTCCCTATCAAGGTAACTATTCAGATTTCCACTAGCATTGAGCATTAGTTGAGTGTCCTGTTGATATGATAGTTGTAGAGATATTAATATCCCCTTTATAGAAACATTAGTCTTGTGTCAGTTAGATATTTAAATGCATTCATTATGTCTACTGAAAACATTGGTAACTTTTGCCTTTTGTCTTTTGTCTTGTATCAAAATATCCCAGTTGCTTTAGGATCAACATGAAATATTTCAGTTTGAGCGAGAGTGCCAATTCTGTCAGAGTATAAAAATACCTGTGTTCTTCCCAGCTACGGATGATGTGGTCAAGGTGGAGGTTTGGGACGTGGTGGATAAAGGTAACTTCCTCCTAGTTGTTTGTCTTACTGTATTTGGGGGCTTATTTCTCTAAAAGAAAATAGTATTATTGTGGTTCATATTGTCTGCTGCAGTTTTCAGTGTTGAAGCCACTCAATATGATAATCAACAGATTTAGGAGCACAATACTCATAATTGGTTCTTGTTTAATTTAAGCTCCAAGTTGAGTTGTGGGCATGTCATGTGTGATGTGATTTGCATCATGGTGCAGTCGTTTTTACTTATCAGAATCCCATTTTTTCTTTTCTTCGCCGTGTAAGTTGCACATACACAGAAATTATTGTGGTGAATGGAGCAAACAAAGAACATACTGGACTTAAATAAAAGTTACAAATAAAATGTAACCATAGCAACTAATGCCAGCATGGTGGTCCTAGCTGTAAAGTTTTGAATGTAGGCTGTGTTTGTCCAAAACCACCATCATGTAAACAGATTTTTGTTAATGTTGTTTCTTGTTTCTTTCTTGCACTTGCTTAAGGCCAAAAATATGCTGTTCCTGAAGGTGTAGGTGAGCCTCAGTGGGTACTAGTGTAAAGTGTAGAGTACTCAGTGTACAGCCCCACTGTAGAGGTCAAACTCTGGTGTGTGCAGTGGCTTTGCCCCTAGTGTGGCTTTGTATTTGAATGCAAGTATACCTCAAATTGGCTGCCATAGATTGCTTTGATTTAAAAACATTTTGATTAATATATATGCTTGTCAAAAACAGGGAAATAAAATAATATGAATGCAAACTGTTCTGTATAATATAGAATGTACGAAATGCTTATTGTTTAGTTGCTTCTGTGTTCGTGAAATTTCCCGCATTATGCCCTGTTTTGGATTTCTTTCATTATTCACTTTCAAATGCTTCAAAACAGGCCTGTGTTTGAAATGCTATAATGCTTTGGGAATGAAAATCTATTAAAAATACACTCTCTTTTTGTGTTTCAGGAAAGGGTAAAAAACTAGGAGATAATTTAAAAGTGGAGAATGAGCCCCAACAGGTATCAACACATCATACTATGTGATAAAACAATGCATTGGTGTTATGAAACATATCCTCATTCAGATGCTTTCTATTCTACAGTTTTTGACCTGTTGTTCCTCTTGCAGTCTGATGAAGTTGCTTTGGATGCAGAGTTCTTAGATGTCTACAAGAACTGCAACGGAGTCATCATGATGTTTGACATCACTAAACAATGGTAGGAGTGCTGCTTCACTTTCTGTTTGTGCTCTGCAGTGCAGTTTTGTTCCCTTGTACTGATCAATGACCTATCAGGGTTCTCCAATCTATTTACGTCACCACACGTTTTCTTTGTTTTTATTTACCTTGCAGGACGTTTGATTACATCTCAAGGGAACTGCCCAAGGTGCCCCTTCATGTTCCAGTGTGTGTCCTGGGTAACCACAGGGACATGGGAGAGCATCGCGTCATCTTGCCTGATGACATCAGAGACTTTATTGTCGGCCTTAACAGGTGGAACCTTTCAGGCATTTAGCTTTTCTTCACTGTTAAGATGCTTTTAGTTCCTATACTGAGCATCACCTTATGACATGTGTATGTGTTCTTTCATAGCTCCTATACTGAGCATCACCTTATGACATGTGTATGTGTTCTTTCATAGTTCCTATACTGAGCATCACCTTATGACATGTGTATGTGTTCTTTCATAGTTCCTATACTGAGCATCACCTTATGACATGTGTATGTGTTCTTTCATAGCTCCTATACTGAGCATCACCTTATGACATGTTTATGTGTTCTTTCATAGCTCCTATACTGAGCATCACCTTATGACATGTGTATGTGTTCTTTCATAGTTCCTATACTGAGCATCACCTTATGACATGTGTATGTGTTCTTTCATAGTTCCTATACTGAGCATCACCTTATGACATGTGTATGTGTTCTTTCATAGCTCCTATACTGAGCATCACCTTATGACATGTTTATGTGTTCTTTCATAGCTCCTATACTGAGCATCACCTTATGACATGTGTATGTGTTCTTTCATAGCTCCTATACTGAGCATCACCTTATGACATGTGTATGTGTTCTTTCATAGCTCCTATACTGAGCATCACCTTATGACATGTGTATGTGTTCTTTCATAGCTCCTATACTGAGCATCACCTTATGACATGTGTATGTGTTCTTTCATAGCTCCTATACTGAGCATCACCTTATGACATGTGTATGTGTTCTTTCATAGTTCCTATACTGAGCATCACCTTATGACATCTGTATGTGTTCTTTCATAGCTCCTATACTGAGCATCACCTTATGACATGTGTATGTGTTCTTTCATAGCTCCTATACTGAGCATCACCTTATGACATGTGTATGTGTTCTTTCATAGCTCCTATACTGAGCATCACCTTATGACATGTGTATGTGTTCTTTCATAGGCCCCTTGGCGCCTCTTACATTCACTATGCTGAGTCCTCAATGAAAAACGGATTTGGCTTGAAATATCTGCACCGATTTTTCAATATTCCTTTCCTACAACTTCAGGTTTGTTTCTTTTTTTATCCATCTGCAGCCCATCATCGAGAATGAAAACCTTCTTGTTGATTGCTATTAGGAGTCTAACACTATGATACAGGATCAGCTTGAGTCATTTTGATAATTGGGCAGGGTTGGTCAGCAGATTAGTCAGCCACCTGCAGCCCAGTGAGAGAGTGTATGTGCTTGTGAGTTACATGTGAATGTCAAGACTAACTCACATCCAAGCTGCTTGATGTCTGCAGAGGGAGACACTACTGAGGCAGCTGGAGACCAACCAGCTAGACATGGATGCTACTCTGGAGGAACTTTCTGTACAGCAGGAAACAGAAGACCAAAACTATGACATGTAGCTCTATGATCTATGATCTATTACTAGCCAGTGTAAATAAATACATCTGTTTTGTTAGCTCATTACCAAACAGTAATTATAGCTTTTTTTCTGTTTCACAGTTTCCTGGAGAACACAGAATCTCGCGGTAGAGGTGTCGGCTCTCCAGGACCTGCTAACGGACAGAGCCCCTCATCCGGCTCTCAGTCCCCTGTTGTTACCCCCAGCAGGGTTTCTACTGGAAGCTCCAGCCCCGGGACCCCCCAGCCACCCATGCCCCCCCAGCCACCCATGCACCCCCAGGCACTGCAGTCTCCGTGTCCTTCCTCTCCACCCCCCGCCACAGCAAGCATTACTACCTTGCCTATTACTGAACCCCAGTTCCACAAGTATCCAGAATCCTCTGCCTCCCTTCCACCTTCTGCCCCCGTTACCTCTGCTCCTCCCCCTCAGAAACGTGGCTTCATCTCCCGCCTCTTTGGCTCATCCACCGCACCAGAGGCAGCAGCTACTGTGTCAGGTGGGTATGCCCTAACCCTAACACTGTGTCAGGTGGGTATGCCCTAACCCTAACACTGTGTCATGTGGGTATGCCCTAACCCTAACACTGTGTCAGGTGGGTATGCCCTAACACTAACCCTAACACTGTGTCAGGTGGGTATGCCCTAACCCTAACACTGTGTCAGGTGGGTATGCCCTAACCCTAACACTGTGTCAGGTGGGTATGCCCTAACCCTAACACTGTGTCAGGTGGGTATGCCCTAACACTAACCCTAACACTGTGTCAGGTGGGTATGCCCTAACCCTAACACTGTGTCAGGTGGGTATGCCCTAACCCTAACACTGTGTCAGGTGGGTATGCCCTAACCCTAACACTGTGTCAGGTGGGTATGCCCTAACCCTAACACTGTGTCAGGTGGGTATGCCATCATTTACAACTGGACAGTAGTAACACTACTACTTTACAGTAACACTCTACATCCAGGACCTTGTCATAACTGTTACTTCATGTTTTAGAACACACTCTTCCAGTTTTTCACAGTTTGTTCAAGTTCAGTGACTAAAATGAAATGCCACAAAGGTAAAATTAAATGACCAAAAACATGAGAATAATATGCTACATCTCATGCTCTTGAGGTTGAATCACCATTCAGCCTGATGTTATTAACCAAACATTAATTAATTTCATGCTTGGCATAATCCCACTCGGCCTCACCCCACTCGGCCTCACCCCACTCGGCCTCACCCCACTCGGCCTCACTCCACTCGGCCTCACCCCACTTCAGAGTGCAACACATTAATGGGAACTCCATCTTCTGTTGGGAAGAACTTACTGAATAATATTTGATATAGAAAGAATGTCACAAGAGTGTTTGGCTTTCATATCTGAGAAAGACGACCCCTATGATGAGTAAAACATAGTTTACCTGTATTCATTTGTCAGACGCTTTTACCCAAAGCAACTTCCAAGAGAGCTTTACAAAAGAGAGTCGGTCAGTTGGAGACTCACAAAGACTGTTTCAATGTTGTTCTTCTAGAATCACCAGTCCCAGTGTGCCCTGCCAAGGTTATGAGTGTGGATGACTTTGTGCCTGATGACGGTCTTGATAAAAACTTCCTGGAAGATAGTCTACCTTCAAAGGCCAAGATCCCTCAACCCTCCCCTGCAGGAGACAGTGATAGGTAAGTCACATGATCCCTCAACCCTCCCCTGCAGTAGACAGTGATAGGTAAGTCACATGATCCCTCAACCCTCCCCTGCAGTAGACAGTGATAGGTAAGTCACATGATCCCTCAACCCTCCCCTGCAGTAGACAGTGATAGGTAAGTCACATGATCCCTCAACCCTCCCCTGCAGTAGACAGTGATAGGTAAGTCACATGATCCCTCAACCCTCCCCTGCAGTAGACAGTGATAGGTAAGTCACATGATCCCTCAACCCTCCCCTGCAGTAGACAGTGATAGGTAAGTCACATGATCCCTCAACCCTCCCCTGCAGTAGACAGTGATAGGTAAGTCACATGATCCCTCAACCCTCCCCTGCAGTAGACAGTGACATGATCCCTATGAAAATGTTCCCATGAAAAACCCTAATATAATTGGTTCTGGGTCTGTGTCTTCAGCACCTGATCTGTTCAGGTGGATCTCTAGTCTGTAGCGCTAAACCAAGAGGAGAATTAGGAAGGACACACTCTCACATGAACGCTGCAAAATGTCAAATAAAGCATTAGTAGCATTTCAGCATCGACTTTGGATCCCTATCCAAGTCCAAATGTTGGTATCATGACAACACTAATCAGGAATGGTAGTTTTGATCTGGCGTGTCTATTAATCCATCCAACACTGATCTGTGTTTCAACCCTGTATGTTGTAGTGATGGGGAGGACGGAGGGAACCCCATGGTTGCGTGTGATCAGGATGAGCTGGACCTGGATGACAAGGAGCCCCCCCTTCCCCAGCCTGACCCCCTCAAGCTCACCCTCTACAGTGACGAAGGAGAGAGAGAGCCTGCTGGTGTGCAGGACAAAGACTTGGACCACAGTACTGAACAGACTGTGTAAGCTCTAAACAATCTGACTTTGAATTAGCGTAGTAAAGACTTTCAACTCACATAAGGTACACTTCATCCACTAAATAGGCTCATTTCAAATATCATGCCCGCTACATGTTTAAACCACTCATCAGCAGGATTGTGTCAATGACATTACTAAATACCTTTATTAGATGTCCATGGTCCTTCACCACTCATCAGCAGGATTGTGTCAATGACTTTACTAAATCGGGTCCAGATTTGAAATTTTCTTCGGAAATCCCAGATGCCAGCGACCTTCCATTGTGTTATCAGTGTTCAGTTCAAAAGCCAGAATCTTGTTGTTATGGGGGTGCATAAGTACACACGTATGGGCAGCTTGTATGTTTTGGAAGGCACTATGCTGAAAGATACAGTAGATAAAGTTTTTAGAGCAACATATGCTCCTCTCCAACATCTACTTTAGGGAAGGTTTTGTGTATTCCAGCAGGGTAATGCAAAACCACATACTACAGCTGCAACTAATCTAGCGATTATCTTCTCGATTGGTCGACTACTCTAACGATTATAATTATTTTTGTTGATTAGCTAATGAATCCTTTAGATAACTTTACAAAAAACTATAAATACAAGTTCTAATATATTATTTAACCTTTTATTAAAGTTTTCCCCCAAAATACTTGAATGTTTTTACAGTATACAAAAATAAGGTGTCAAAAATGTAATTTTAACAACACTTTGGGCCAATTTATGATTATGTTATTATGTGTTTAATTGGCTTCTCCCAAAAGTAAACAAAAATGCATTAGTAGCCTATTTATCTATATGTTCACATATATTACAAGATTACAGCATACTGTTCATTTAAATCTAGTAGTTAATTTTAAGTCTTCTTGTGCATAAACAACCTATAACAACAAACAACCTTTAAATGTAAACATTTGCTTTATTTTCACCAAAGGGACCTATACGGTAATATCATACAGTTAGCAATGTTAGCAATTAACATTAGCATTATTAACTAGCATATATCAATTCATTCTTGACCAAAACACAGCAGGTAAGAATGCATCAGTTACTCCTAAAACTAATTGGATTCATGAATCTCCTTAGACGAGCCATCTGTGTAAGTATTTATACTAAGTATTTATACTCTTCCTTTTGAGCTTGCAAAGTGCCAGGATGTTTTCTTCTTAGGTACTCGTGCATCACTCGTGTCATAGGATGCCATTTTGGCTTTGCAAAGGGAACGATGGACCATTTTATTTGGCCTCTGTTTAAAGTACAGTACTTTTGATAATCGTGGTCTACGTTTTTGTGATGGAATGGAACTTTCTCCATTCCCAGGAGCTGAAGCCGCCATTATGCGATGCATTTTATGTACTTCGAAGTATTTTCATCAAACTAACACTTACTGCAGCTTTTAGTCCAGGTTCTGAATTGGCCTTCAGTCCAGATCTTTCACTGACAACACTGAAACATTTGGCATCATTAAACTAACAATATGTCAAAGACCACGAACACTTCGGCAGCTGGAAAACACCTAAACTTAATTTCATTCAAACGTCTCAACTTTTACGGAAATAAGGTTGAAAGACTGGATCATGTTGAGACCTATAAGACAAAGTTTTCACCGTCTTTTTAGGTCCACGGTTCAGTCCTTGACACCTCAGCTGGTGGTGGAAGCCCCAGAGTTGAGCTCTTCCTCCCAGCTCGATGTGAGTCTTGTCCACCAGGAAGGAGCCCCAGTGACCCACACACAGCTGTCTGACCCACCCATAAGGACTAAACAGGAAGGAGCTACATGGGCAGATGATTCTGACACCGACCCAGAGGCTCCGATCGCCAAGCAGATGCTCTCCTTTGTCCTGGATGACCCTGACTTTGATTCAGAGTGCTCAGACACCCCTAAGATTGAGAAGGTAGATCATTTTTGACCCCCTTTCTAATTCATACAGTTGATCAGTTTCTTCCAACATACAGTGTTCAGTGTTTTTTGTTGCTCCAGTTAACTTTTGTCCCCCTCCATCTCGTCAGGATTCATTTCCAGTCAGAGATGTACAACTGTCTGACATGTCTGACGATGACAGTGCACCTCTCAAGGTTCCAGAACCTCTGAATCCACCGGTGTTGTCCTTTAAACACAAGAACGATTCAGACCTGTTTGGTTTGGGCACCCAGGAGGAGCCAATATTAGCCGAGGAGCAGGAAGGCAAGTCCTGCATGCCCTTATGAACCATTTCAAACCAAGCCCAGTTTGGAGGCTTTTTGTGAAATATGTTGCCCTGGTCTCAAAGTTTTTGTAATTAATTCAGAAAACAGTTTACAGAGGTTAACATGGCATGTTCATTAAATGTGCATTTCCTTTGCAGAGGAAGAAAGTAAAAACACTGTAAAAGAAAAGAAGAAAAAGAAGAAAAAAAGCAAAGAGGTAATGATGAATAGTACGCAGAGCAGCGATAGACCATAGGTAAGTCAGTTTGGATGTTCATTGAAATCATCCCTAATTTTCTTCAGGAGGAAGACATGAGCAGCAAGAAAAAGCATAAACATAAAAAAAGAGAGAAGGCTGAGAGAGAAGCAGGAGACGAGAAAGAGGAGAGAAGGAAATCTCGACCTAAGAGAACTACAGTGGATAACTTGGAGGACTTCTTGGGAGGAGGGGAGGGGTCAGCAAACCGAGAGGGTGGAGATTACGAAGAACTTTAAACTGTCCTGTTTCAATCTGGGCGATGAGGACACCAGATCAGTTGTGCATAAATAGAATCTGCCAGCCATGTACAAAGTTGCCTATAGTTTGGCAAACTCTAGTCTGTGGTGCCTGCAAGTTCTTATCTTTTGTGATGGGAGGGGTTCTAACATTTGGAGGATATTAAATTAGTTTCCCTTTCTTGATCAGTACGTGTAGTCGTCCATCATTTCTCTTAAGTCAGGTATGCTCTGAATGGAGACCACTCCACATGGGCTTGGTAGGAAGTCCCCTATTTTCTGGAAAGTGTGTGCTTGTGAAGAATGACTGTAGGGAATGCATAGCTATTAAGAGACTGTAGATGTGTATTAAGATTAAGATTGTCTTCTTGTGCTTGGTGTACAGTTATCTTACTCAGAGATGTCACGGTTGGTATAAGTTGTGCAGCTTTCTTTTTTGCTTTATTGTAATTTGTGCAAAGACAAAATGTACCATTTACATGAACTTTTTACTACTGTTTAGTTTTCCCCCTTAATATTTTGAGTGTTTACATCAGGTGCCTTAAAATAAGTCACTTGTAAAATAAAATTTGCGCCAGTTATCTTTTTCAATGTCAAATAGGTAGACTGGATAATGTGCATTAATATAAGTTGTATTTAAAGGGGGATGACACATGGATGTTTTTTGTCCTGAGTTCATGCCAGTACTGCACTTAAGTCATGCTAGGGGGTCAACAAGGTACATTTTACACACTGATGGTGAAAAGTTTTCTCTTAAGTTTTGTTTTTGTCTATATTCCATAACACACATTGAACTTTCTTCCTCTGACTGTCACTAACATTACTACAACAGCACCTCCTTTGAAATAGCTTCTTCTAAGCATGTACTAAACAGTCCTATTTTCAAGCAAGTATGTTAAAAGTCAGACTGGCCAGATTTAGAATATAGTTTAAGTATTCATAGACTATTTTACTAACCCATCACCAAAAATCTTCCAGGTCCACATTTAATTGGACTTGATAAGGGGATTTCCAGAGGTTATGTATACTGACTACCAATTTCAAGTTAGTTATATGCATCGTGTCTGGTAAAAGCTATCTTTTGAACAAAGACATGGACTACATACATGGAACACTACTCTGTTGTAAATGATACCCTTGAAATTACTTTAAGCTGTCTGCTTAAATGTGAACAGGTAAATTTATTTAACCATCAATATTACATAAAAACTATTCTGAATTTATTGCAGAAAAGGTTTCAGAAGTTCTCATCTGGACACTTTTGAAAATCAAGACGTCTCGATTCCATTCAGAAGTCAGTCGCGAAAAATGAATGAATCGTCTTAATTTTGAAAACAGTTCAGATGAGAACCTCTAAAACCTTTCCTACAATGAAACTTTCCTGGTCTATTGAGGGTCTAAACCACAGGTGTCAAACTCCAGTCCTCGAGGGCCGCTGTCCTGAAGGTTTTAGATGTTTGCCTGCTCCAGCACACCTCCACAGAGCTTGATAACGACCCTTCTTTAGAATCAGGTGTGCTGGAGCAGGGAAACGTTTAAAACCTTCAGGACGGTGACCCTCGAGGACTGGAGTTTGAACCCCCAAACCAACCTTTTCTGAATGTAAAGTCCTGTCCGAAACAGCAAGTTAATCTGTTTCAGTATACTCAGAATTGTTTTACATGTGATTGTATTGTATTGTAGGATTGGATGTTTTTATATGCATTAATCTTAAACACTGTACGATCTGTAAATTTGTCTGCAGTTCATTCACACATGTAAAGCATGACACCTGTAATGTACATTGAGAAATGAATGCACAAAGTACATTAATGCTTTATTGCCACCCAGTTACATATTTCCATCGTCATACTTTATTTAAACTGGCTTGAGTTTGGTTGGTCCAATAAAAGCAAGGAAAGTTTCTTCATTTATGCTTTTCTTTTTTGGAATTAGTTTTCATGTCATGGTTGGTTCCATGACTATGTCAGTGTTGATCCTAATGAAGACAAAGCAGAATTAGCACAAGTTCTCATGAATTGTCCCAGTGCCAGTTTTGATGTAGAGGTTGACAATATTAACTGACATTATTAATAACCAATTGTATTTGTTGGTCCTGTCATGAGTCTTAAAACATGACTTTTGAGTTTAAAGTTTTAATGGAATACTTACCATGGTTTTGCTTGTCCTGGAGAGAGAAATAAACAAAGGACTTGTTACATAGTCTTGTGGTAGTAGTCTGCATTATAATAACAGGAATAATAACAATGCTATGGAACTACTAGATCACATCTGTGGAATGGTAACTTACGGTTTAAGTACAAGTGAAAGGTGATGACAGCAATAGGAAGCAGAGGTCGAAAAATCCAGCGCAGAATATCCCAAAGACAAAATGCTGGAAATGGAAACATACTGTATATTAAGCTATATTGACATACTGTGTAAAGTGCTATAATCAAACTGTATGCATCTTAACAACCCATGTGACTTGACTTACAGCTACGGAAGTATCCATCAGCTAGCTTGATGATGGTTTGATTCATACCAAGCACACCACACCAGTACAATCCATTTTCATGGACCAGGTCATGGACAAGCACGGTAAAGGAGTCTGAATCCTGTAGCACCTCCAGCTGGCCACCGTCCACAAACTGTGCTTCTTTGTGAAATGCCACTCCAGTACAACACATCTCTGAGCTCTGCTTGCACCAAACCTTAGGAAGGTCTTTATACTCCAAATGAACAGGACAAGTCAGCTTCTGCAGCACACTCTCACAAGTTCCTGTGGAACACAATATTGCTATGATCCTCAAAATAAGATCTTGAAAAGGCTTGTTGATTGTATCTCTGCTAGTGCTTAATCGCAATGGTGGTGAGTGAGCTGTTAGAATGACTTGACACAGCTTCCTGTGTTGAGGTAAATGTTTCAACATTAGACTTAATAGCAGATATGAAGAGTCTTCAGTTTTAGAAAGAATATACTATCGTCTGCTATCAACATGTACTTAACTGCTTTGTAATTATACACATAAACTACAGTATATTATGCTGTGCAGTATACTACAGTATATTAAAATATTAGGTAAATTCATATTAACTGCACACAAGAAGTAAGTTGGTCATAAAGATTATGCACAATAATATCTCATATTGAGCATGGAAGACTAATTTATAGTTTTAAGAACATTTTGGTGTACTCACCTGTTATCCAAAACAGTACTGAAATGACCACAAATACTGTTTTGATCTTTGAACATTTCATTGTTGTTGATGTCAAGCTAATGACGAATAAGAAAGTTATAAGAACGGCTCAGAATGTAAGAGTGCAACAAAGCAGGAACTGAACTGTAGCCTCTGCTGTAACGTCTCTTATAGTAAAGACATCTTCAGGTTTAACCCATAAGGGGGTATCACTTTTATTGTAAAATACATAAGGGGGATCATACCTTTATTCACGTTCTGCATGTTAGATTTGGTGAATAAAGAAATTGAATAGAAATTGTACCCCCACTAACTCTAACTAGAAAGGCGTGTCCATATTTTCTGAGGATGTTCATCGTGACCAACAGAACACAAGAATGCACAAGATGGAAGGACAGACTGTTGGCAAGTTCGGGGGGAGAAGTTACATGTTAGATTATCTTTTATTTCTTTTTTTTTGGTGGAAAATACATCTACCTGTTTTTAGTGGATAATACATAAGGGGGGGGTGTTACTTTATTATTACCTTTTTTGGGTGGAAAATACATTAGTTTGACCTTTTATTGGTGGAGATAACTGGAGACTGCTTGCGCAGGTGAAACCTAACTGGAGTGTGTATGTGTGCAGGTGGAAACCATAGGGGATGCCTACATGGTTGCTTCAGGTGTTCCTAACCCAAATGGTAACCGGCATGCAGCAGAGGTGTCCAACATGTCCCTGGACATACTTCACTGCATTGGAGCCTTCCGCATTAAACACATGCCAGACGTTAAAGTCAAGATCCGCATCGGACTGCATTCAGGTACACCTTAACCTCTCTAAATGTTAGAAGTATTTAGTATATGAACTTATAATCATGAACTGATCATACTTATCAATGTATACTTATCAACTCATACTTACCAATGTATCAAACTTATGCAAAAATACATACACGCAGACTTAGGCCGTGGAACAGAAGGTCCTGTTTTCACTGAGTACCAAGAACTAAAAAGAGCTTGCACAACAGAATATGTTGTGCAATAACCTGATGTTTTTCCCATTAAGTTTCGAAACAGGACCATATAAGGAATAATAAGTGCAAAGATAGGATGTATTTTGCCAATATTATCTGCGTAGGAGGTTATATCATGCATTCCATCTTGTGAGGAACGCCCAGTTCCTACTCTATAAAGCTTGACAATAATTGTAAATTGTTTGAGTGTTTGTGTGGTAGACAGGATATTGAGCACCTGTGTACCTGGCACTCCCTTGCAAGTAATTAAAGAACCAAGTTAAGCCTGATCGCCGGTGTCCTGGGGCCTCATGTACAAAGACTTGCGTGGATTTCCTACTGAAACTTGGCGTACGCCAAAACCCAGAAACTGTCGTACGCACAAATAAATTCAGATGTATTAAAGTGTGCGTAGGCATGAATCCAAGCACGTTTCTTTTGTACATCACAATCACCGTGGAATTGAGCGCACATGCAGAGGTGCCGAACTCCTCCCTGTCCACGCCCCATTTAAATATGCAAATTAATGTAAATAGGCCCTGGACCTGAGATTTCCCTCTTGTGTCTCACATTGCGCATGCTTTTTATGAGATCAGGGCCGACTCTTGGCATAGGCGACATAGGCGGTCGCCTAGAGCGCCATCGGTTGGAGGGGCGCTGCCAGGCACCCTTAATCATGCCGTTTTGTGTGAAGACGTTTTATTAAGTAGAGCCGGCCCTGGATCAGATAAATCAAAATGAGTAGAGGGAAGAAAAGAGTCAATCAGTGGCTTGATAGAAAGCTTTGCAGCTCTAATTTCAATAAAATAAAAACATATGAATGCACACTTGCCCAAATGTGCATTTCGCTGTTTTACTTATGAGCCCGTTATTGTTTGCAAGTAAATCCTTGCGTTCCCTAAAAGCTTGCTCACGTCGGATTGCACCATTTGCAAGGTCCTTAAACAACGCTAACGCTGCCATTGTTAATACCATTTTCTTCATCACTTTGCGCATGCTTTTATATTCACCTATACGATTACAAACGCCTGGGTGTGTAAATTGTTCATGACGGTGTCTCTGATGTGCACATCACTCTGATGACTGTTTTCACATTATTAACAGTTTCCCAGCATCACCTCTAAGTGTCGCCAAATGAACAATAGCTGTAGAAACGTGCGTACGACAGCTATGAAGCTGGTGTGGGGCACCGCACATTTCCACGGTCATTTCACGTTTGATACATTTGAACGTGAGCGTGGGAAAGGACGTACGCCACGTTTTTGTGCGTACGCAACCTTTGTACATGAGGCCCCTGGTCTTGTCTTGTTAATTGATAAGCAGCGCAAAATAGATGTAGAGGGGAATTACTCTTTGATGAGTGGTTTTCCCTTTGACACTAAACCATGAAACCCCCCTCCATCGACCTTTATTACAAATGTATGTTTGTATGCATGTGCTGTGTCTATTTACTGTATATGTGTGTTCCATCCCCAGGGCCAGTTGTGGCAGGTGTTGTGGGTTTGACCATGCCTCGGTATTGTCTGTTTGGAGACACAGTCACTACTGCATCTCTCATGGAATCTTCTGGTCTACGTTAGTATTAATACATCTCTCTTACACACACAATCATGTGTAACGGGTGCCAGGGTTGGAATGATGTTCAACAACCCACCTATTTATGAAAAGGGTTAGTTTAATGTTAGTTTAATGATTAACAATTTTCTTTGTTTGCATTGTGTCCTTGGGCAAGGCACTTCACACATGGGCGTCGTTAGCCCTGTTTTAGGGGGGCTGAAGCCCCCCTAAAATGTTCTTCAGCCCCCCTAAATAATTATCGGGATTATTATTATCGGGCCGCCGATGAAATACGATAATTAATAACAATATTTTATTTCGAAAAATTACCGGATGCTCTCGGTTAAATGTCGGTAACTTGAGCGTCAAACATGTAACCCACAAGTTCGAAAAACGACTAAAAAACGGACGTCTTTGTGAATCGCTGGCTAGCTCACTCGCACCCCCCCGTCGACAGAAAATGCCAGGGGCTAAGCCCCCCTTCTCTTTCAATCCTAGCAACGTCCCTGACTTCACCCTACTTGCCTCCTTTACTTGTCCCTGTACTTGCTGTAATCCATCCAGATTGACTGTAAAGGTTTAGGTTCTTATCAGATATTTCAATCATTAATCATGGTAGAACTGTGACCTGTTCATTTTCGCTGTGTTGAATGCTGATAAAACCGAAGTTCTACTTGTTATTCATGTAAATATAAATACCACCAGTAGTTCTCACAATACGCCACCAGGTAGCGATGATAAACTGCAGCCCTACTGTTTCCACAGTCTATCCAGATTTATTATAAAAGTTTAGGTTCTTTTCAGCTGTTAAAGTTAATATTGCCAGCCACTTTATTGATATGAAATATTTTTGGGTGACATTGTTCACCGTAAGCAGTATTCACTGTTTGTTTTTTTGCTGTGTTGATTATTGCTAAAACTGAAGTGCTACGTGTTATTCATGTAAATATAAATACCACCTGCAGTTCACACAATAGGCCACCAGATGGGGATGATAAACCTGTTTGGAGAGTCGGTCCAGATGTTACATTTACATGTATTCATTTATCAGACTTACAAGAGAGAGCATTATAAAAGAGCATCGGTCACTGATCATAGCAGGGTTACACTTACAGTCCCCAAGCATAGTGGGTTTACAGATTATAAAACATATATTGTGAGAAAACAGTAAGAGAAAGAAAAAGTGACAGTGGTTTTGTGTTCAGTGGTTTCAGTACGCAGAAAGAAGGAAAATAAAGCAACTTGGCTTTAGTGCACAGGAGGAAGATGAATAAAACCATCGAAAAATATTTCAGTTTTGTTCGATCAGCTCTTATACTGCCGCGTTAAAGGCACTGTTCAGAAACAATCAGTTCAGGTATACGAATAAACACTTATAGTACCAAATCTTTCTATGTAAATATCTTATTTCTCAACCTGGATATCAGCGGCTTATAGTCCGGTGCGGCTATTCAATTTTAGGTGGTGCGGCTTATATTTAAGTGCGCTCTATAGTCCGGAAAATACGGGTAAATAAATGTGTTATCTTATATTTTTCATATATGATACTATTATTCATTCATTATCTGCCGTTTATTAGCGATGCCGCTTATTCTCATTAGGGGTCACGGGTGACTGGAACCTATTCCAGTTACTTTTGGACCTTAGACAGGGTACACCCTGGACTGGGACCTTAGGCAGGGTACACCCTGGACTGGGGCCTTAGGCAGGGGACACCCTGGACTGGGACCTTAGGCAGGGTACACCCTGGACTGGGGCCTTAGGCAGGGTACACCCTGGACTGGAGCCTTAGGCAGGGTACACCCTGGATTAGAGCCTTAGGCAGGGTACACCTTGGACTGGAGCCTTAGGCAGGGTACACCCTGGACTGGGGCCTTAGGCAGGGTACACCCTGGACAGTATACACCCTGGACAGTATATTCTGATTATACTGTTCATACTATGTATATTCTGAGTATACCCGTATTTATTATATTCTGTTGGATTAACTGTTTTGCACTTCTGGTTGGATGCTAACTGTATTTTGTTACACTGTACTTGTACCTGTGTAATGACAATAAAGTTGAATCTAATCTAATCTGACATGCATATCTTTGGACAGTGGGAGGAAGCTGGAGTGCCCGGAGAGAACCCACAGTAACACAGGGAGGACATGCAGACTCCACCCAGAGAGAACCCACAGTAACACAGGGAGGACATGCAGACTCCACCCAGAGAGAACCCACAGTAACACAGGGAGGACATGCAGACTCCACCCAGAGAGAACCCACGGTAACACAGGGAGGACATGCAGACTCCACCCAGAGAAAACCCACGGTAACACAGGGAGGACATGCAGACTCCACCCAGAGAGATCATGGTCTGGCCCGAGATTCGAACTCACAATCTCCTTGTTGGGAGGCAAGAGCGCTAACCGCATTGCCACCGGACACCCCTAATACTGTTATACTATACAGTATATTGATGAATATGTGACATCAAATATTCAATATTAGGCCAAGTAGACGGTTCAAGCTCTAGCACTCCAGGGCAACAACAGTCCTGATAGTTTGAAATGCTTCGCTGCACTTGCCCACCTGATTCATACATTTACATTCATTCATTTAGCAGACACTTTTATCCAAAGCGAAACACCCTTAACTTTTCAACAGAGTGCATTTATTTTACATAACGTCGATTAATGTCCAGCCAAGTAGCTCTCCACAAAGCATTCTGGTTCTGTGTGTTATTCATAAATATAATTGTATTGTATTTTACATTATATTTTTGTATCCTGTTTTATTATTATGTCACATATATGTTTTATGTTTGCTCCTTTCTGCCATAGTGTATTATGTGTTTTTATATCTTGCATAGCGATAAAAATAGATTCTGATTCTTATTCTGATACCACCAGCAGTTGTAACTATGAATTCTATGTTTGTTAATCTTGCATAGCGAATAAGCCCCCATTCTGATTCTGATGAACCGCAGCCCTACTGTTTCGACAGCGTCCAGATTTGTTATAAAAGTTTAGGTTCTTTTCAGCTGTTAAAGTTTAAAAGATTGCTTCTTTTTTCTAACTACTTTATTAATGTAAAATATTATGTTCTGACAATGTTCACCGTAGTTACACTGCTTTTTTTGTTGCTGTGTTGAACATTTCTAAAACCGAAGTTCTACTCTTATTCATGTAAATATAAATGCCACCAGCAGTTCTCACAATACGCCACTAGGTGGGAATGATAAACCCGTTTGGAAAGTCGGTCCAGATGTTACATTTACATTTATTAATTTAGCAGACACTTTTACCCAAAGCGACTTACAAGAGAGAGCTTTACAAAAGAGCATCGGTCTCTTAGCATAGCAACAAGATAGACTCAGAACACAGTAGTTTATAGATTATGACATACAGATGTATTATCAAACTTTAGGTTTCTGTCAACTGTAAACGTTTACCTATTTTGCCCCCACCCCTTTATTGACAACTACTTTAGTATTTTAAAATAATGTTTCGTGTTAGTGTTCACCGTACGTTATACTACTCTTTATGTGTTGTGTTGAAAAATTTGCTAAAACCTAGCCTTCTGGACTGAATTCCAGATTCCTGACTACATTCCCGTCTTCCGGACTACACCTCTGACTTCCGGACTGCAGTTTCAAGTTCTGGACTACAATGTTCGGGTTGTGTTAGCTAATCACTCGTGTGCCCCATAGAACACAACCTTGTTCAACAGACAGTTCATTTCTCTTCTTCTGATACATCCTCATTTCATCTGGAATTTCTTTTGGCCATCCTTCCATAATGTACTTGTGCAGCTGTGAAAGGTCTTTTCTTGTTGCTGTGGCAATCTGTCTTGCATTCAGTGGTGCTTCCTCCAGATGCTCACACATCAGGGCATCAATGTACGCTGACATCACTTCGGTTCCAGAATCCTTGGTCTCTGAGAGAGGGACACGGGACAGCCCATCAGCGTTACCGTGCTTTTCTGACTGGCAGTAGACTGTGGTAGTCATACGCTGACAACACGATAGCCCACCTCTGGATACGCCCCGCCGCCATTGTTGGAAGCCCCTTATGCTCCCCGAACAGTGTCAATAGAGGTCGGTGGTCGGTGACCAAATTGAACTGTCGCCCCCACAGGTATTGGTGAAACTTTTTCACACCATACACTAGGCTCAACGCCTCCTTCTCTATCTGTGAATATTTCTTCTCTGCTGGAGAGAGTGTTCGAGAGGCATAGGTGATTGGATGTTCTTCTCCATTGGGTGTTGTGTGCTGAAACATGGCTCCTATTCCGTAAGTTGACGCATCACATGCAAGGGTAAGTGGTAAGTCCTGGGGGGTATTGCACGAAAGTAGAATGAAGAAAGCCAGAATAACTGAGCAAGCGCGGCTTGACCTAGTCTGGCCGTCGTATCCTGGCTTAATTGGTTGCACGTTTGCCAAGCCAGGATGAAAAGGCGCTGCTATGTCAAGCCAGATGTAGGTAGTCAGGATTAATGTGTGTTCACGGCATTCTTAAATAGACCTCGCGATCGCTCACAGAATCACCGATCAGAACATGGAAAAGAGTCGCGCAACATATTTCACGGCCGCAGAACAACAGCTCCTGATGGAGTTTTATGAGGAGGAGAAGGATATTAATTAAAAAGGACAATACACAAGCCATAATAAAAGAAAGAGAATAAACCTGGCAGACAATAGCGGACCGGATTAATGCGTTAGTATTCAAAAAGTGTACAATCCTCTGGAGCTGTCGTAATTGGGCTACAATTAAGCATGTCCATAAGTTTAACTTTTTCTGCGAATGTTACGTAGGTGTACAGCCACAGTAAATATTACAGTAAACCGCAACTTTATTGATGCACAGGTAGAGAAGATTTGGAGAGACTGTTTATCCAATCAGAATGCAGAACACAATGCACGTGGCAAATCCGTGAAGTGAACCGTGATATTGCGAGGATTCACTGTACTGAACCATGATATCGCGAGGGTTCACAGTACTGAACCGTGATATAGCGATGGTTCACTGTAATGCAATAAAACATATTTATGAAACCTCGACGGCAGTTTGACAAGCAGTCTTCATCAGCATATCAATATAACACTTGGCCAGAGTAATAATAATACCACTTAAATCAATATTAAAAGACTGTTGTAGATTTAATTGAAATGAGAAATGACAATATACTAAATATGTGTAAATGTTTAATGCATTATAATTAAAATGATGCAACATATTTAAAAAGATCATGGACATGCTGTAAAACACGTGAATTCCTCACAGGATTGACTGTGGAAATGCAGGTGAATCACTAGGATTAATCTTAGCCTGGCTGTTAGCCTGGTCCGGAGCAGGCTAGCTGCGGAGAATAAATCACCATGGTAACTTGGCCAGGCTAAGTTTTATCGGCTTTCGTGCAACCGACTTGAGGCTAAATTCAGCCAGGATAACCAACATAGCCCGGCTTAATCCCTTATCCTAGTTTTGTGCAATACCCCCCTGGTCATAATTACAACAACACCCAACAACAACAACAACACTTTATCACTTGTCAACAGTTCCTTACATTAGTTGAATGAGTCCTGTTCAGCTTTACTCCATTTCCAGGTGGTTTGCTCTGAGTCTGTAGAGGGGTGCCAGCACAGTGCTCTGCTGTGGAACGAAACATCCACAGTAGTTCACAAGCCCTAAGAAGGCTGGAAGTTCTTTAACATTTGTGGGTGCTGGTGCCTCATGTATAGCTCTGGGTGCTGGTGCCTCATGTATAGCTCTGGGTGCTGGTGCCTCATGTATAGCTCTGGGTGCTGGTGCCTCATGTATAGCTCTGGGTGCTGGTGCCTCATGTATAGCTCTGGGTGCTGGTGCCTCATGTATAGCTCTGGGTGCTGGTGCCTCATGTATAGCTCTGGGTGCTGGTGCCTCATGTATAGCTCTGGGTGCTGGTGCCTCATGTATAGCTCTGGGTGCTGGTGCCTCATGTATAGCTCTGGGTGCTGGTGCCTCATGTATAGCTCTGGGTGCTGGTGCCTCATGTATAGCTCTGACCTTGTCCCTGGATGGATACACACCTTTTTCATCCAGCATGCGGCCCAGGTACTCAATTTGAGTCCGGCCAAACTCACATTTTGACTTTTTCACTCTCAGTCCATTCTCTTGCAACCGCTGCAGAACTCTGTCCAGGTTCTGAAGATGCTGGGCGTCGTCTTTTCCTATCACTAGGAGATCATCAAGGTAAACAACAACATTGAGGTCCTTCATGATGTTCTCCAAAATCCTCTGGAAAATACTGACAGCAGAGTTCACGCCAAAACAAAGGCGGTTGTAGACGAATAGTCCCTTGTCCCTAGTCTTCTTCGATACGTGGCAGTGGGTATGTGTCAGTGTTGGTAGCCTGGTTCACAGTTACCTTGTAGTCGCCGCACAAGCAGATTGTGCCATCTCGCTTGACCACAGGAACTACTGGAGCTACCCACTCACTGTGCTTTAATGGGGAGATGACATTCTCTCTCTCAAGTCGTCCTAGCTCTTCTTCCACTTGCGCCTCCATAGCAAATGGCAGGGGATGGGCTTTATGAAATCTTGGAGTGGCGTCAGGCTTCACTGAAATTATTGCTTTAATGTCTTTTAACGTTCCAAGCTCGTCCTTGAACACCTGACTGTATTTTGCTAGCACGTCAGGAATTGATTCGGGTGCCTTTGTGTTTTCACTGACCATTTTCACCGTTTTCCAGTCCAATTTAATTTTTTCTAACCAGTTCCTACCACAGAGTGAAGGCCCCTTTCCTTTTACTACGATTAGTGGTAAGTCAGCAGACTGGTCTCCATAAGCCACTCTGGCTAAAAACTGTCCTTTCACTGGAATAGCCTGGCCTGTATAAGTTTTCAGTGCAACATTGCTGCTCTTTAATGGTACACTCGCAAATTACTTTTTGTACAGGGTTTCTGAAATAATGCTGACAGCTGCTCCTGTGTCTATTTCCATTAGAACATCTTCCTTGTTTACTTCAAATTTCTCTTTAAATGCATGTTTCTCTGCCTCATTTACACTAAGCACTTTTTCAGCCCCTGTCTCATCTTCAGCATGAACATAGCTAGTGCCTTGGTGCTTGCTTGGTCTCTGCTTCCCCCTTTTTTCACGTGCTGGCCCACTAGCCCTACACGCTTTCTGTCCAAGCTTATCACATTTATGGCATTTACAATTCCTAAAGTAGCATTCATTTGCGCTATGATTTTTGCCTTTACATCTGTAGCACTCTGCCCGTGCTGGTCGAGGTTTGTGCTTCTGGTCCACCTTGTGAACAGAAACGGCTACATCATCGGTGTGTCTAAACTGTCGCACATCTCGGTGGGCTGTCTCCATGTTGAGTGCGACCTCAAGGGCCCTCGCAAAAGTCAGTCCATCCATAGCAAGCAGTTTGCGTTGGCAAGCCTTGTCAGAAATCCCACTGACAAAGCCATCGCGCAGAGCTTAATTAAGCCTGTCCCTGAAATCACACCGTGCAGCCAACTGCTTTAACTCTGCAGCAAACTGGCTAACACCTTCATTTTTCTTCTGAGCACATTTTCGAAACCTAAAACGTTCGGCAACGACCAAGGGTTTGGGTTCATAATGTTCCATCAGAACGTTCATGACATCATCAAAAGTTTTATCTTTTGGCTTCTGTGGTTGGACTAAATTACATAAACACCGTATGTTGAAGCACCCATAGCACTTAACAAGGTCACTAACTTTCTATCCGTGTGAACATCATGTGCATCGATGAAGAGCTCCATTCGCTCGACGTATGCTGACCACTGTTCAACTTCAGGCTTGAACTCGTCCGGTCTTGCATAGTTTGCCATCTTCAGCTCACGTCTTCCACTTTACCTTGTCGCCAAATATGTGGTGTATTAATAACGAGACAGTCGTATCACACACATTGATATTTACTGAGAACTGTAACTCAACAACACAGCATCCATTAGGGCAGGACCGTTCAACTAAGGTATAACTGAGCTTGCGCAGTGCGCATCATATCACTAAAGTGCTATGATCCAATCAGTACATCACAGTAAGTCGAATGTGAATATACAAGGTGATTTGGTAAACAAGCAGTCAAATATAATTTTGTGTTTAATAAGTGTAACTGTAACTCCTCCCCCTGGGCGCGCCTAGAAATTCTGTCCATATAAACAATGAACAGAACCGGTGACAAAGGGCAACCCTGGCGGAGTCCAGCATGCACCCGGAACAGGTCTGACTTATTGCAGGCAATGCGAACGCAGCTCCTACTTTGGCTGTACAGGGAACGGACGGCCCCTAACAAAGGGCCCCGGACCCCGTACTCCCGAAGTACCCCCCACAGGACATCACGAGGGACACAGTCGAATGCCTTCTCCAGATCCACAAAACACATGTAGACTGGTTGGGCAAACTCCCATGAACCCTCGAGCACCCGGTAGAGGGTGTAGAGCTGGTCTAGTGTTCCGCGGCCAGGACGAAAACCACACTGCTCCTCCTGAATCCGAGGTTCGACTTTCGGCCGGATTCTCCTCTCCAGTACTCTGGCATAGACCTTACCGGGGAGGCTGAGGAGTGTGATTCCTCTGTAATTGGAACACATCCTCCGGTCCCCTTTCTTAAATAGGGGAACCACTACCCCGGTCTGCCAATCCATAGGCACTGTTCCAGACCGCCACGCGATGCTGCAGAGGCGTGTCAACCAGGACAGTCCCACAACATCCAGAGACTTTAGGTACTCAGGATGGATCTCGTCCACCCCTGGAGCCTTACCACCAAGGAGCCCATCGACTACCTTAGTGACTTCAGCCCGGGTGATAGGCGGGTCCACCCCGGAGTCCCCAGTCTCTGCTTCCTCCTCGGAAGACGTGACGGCAGGATTGAGGAGATCCGCAAAGTATTCCTTCCACCTTCCGACAACATCCCCAGTCGAGGTCAACAGCTCCCCACCCGCACCGTACAAAGTGTTGGTGAAGCACTGCTTCCCCCTTCTGAGGTGCCGAACGGTTTGCCAGAATTTCCTTGGGGCCGACCTATAGTCCTTCTCCATGGCCTCCCCGAACTCCTCCCAGACCCGAGTTTTTGCCTCTGTGACTAACCGAGCCGCGGCACGCTTGGCCTTCCGGCACCGGTCAACTGTTGCGGGAGTCCCACGAGCCAGAACGGCTCGATAGGACTCCTTCTTCAGTTTGACGGCATCCCTTACTTCCGGTGTGACGATGTGTTTAATCCTGTAAGCCCTGAACTATGAAAGAATGGTCAGAAAATTCTAATTTTTTGGATATGAACTATTTATTTGGCCCTTTGACAAAATGTAAAAAGAAATTTGACAAAAAGAAATGCTAAAAAATATATATTTTTGTATCACATTTGATACAACAGGTATTAAAAAAATTACTGGTGATCAGTGATCAGCCAATATGGATAGTCTAAGTGAAATTCTTGAACCCATTTCAATCTATAAATTGTGTATTTAACTCATCCAAACACTGCATGATGGCCTATGGAAGACATAATCCATGTAAAACACTGGACAGATATACCCGACTTTCTGCTCGATATAACTACAAACTGTAATTATAAAACTGAGTAATACAACGTTTTAAGGACAAACTAACTGTCCATTTAAAATTATTGCTAAGTAATTTAGAGAAATTCTGACCATAAAACGATGAAATGGCTAAGTTTCTTGATGGTGAGTATCACAGATGTGCGCTCGCACGATGCGACCCACTTTGAATGACAGAAAAAGCACACATCCAAACATTGGGAAAGCGAAGTATGTCCACTACGGGGAAGCATACATATAAAAGAGTTCATGCAAAAGGGTTTCATGCAAAGTTTACGTTTAATGGTGATGCAATGAGCTCCAGAAATGTATGTATCAAATATGATACGTACGGGCTCACAGGGTTAAATCCAGTATGAATATTTGACTTGTTAGTTAGTTACCGGCTGAACAAAGTGAAACCCTGTCATGGATGAGGAGCCAGAGAGAGTTAAGCACTGGGAGGGAGGATACGAGCGGACATGGTGAACCTCAGTTTACTGGGACTCATGTCTCCATCACTGTGCTGAACCATCAGCTTGTTGTTGGCATCATCAGTCTGTTGTTCTGTCTCACCCACAGGGAAGTGCTCAAGGAGGATGAGTCTGGGTCTCTCAAAGACACAGTAGAAGACATCCTCTTCCAGGTCAAAAGGAAAAGGTGTTTTTGTTGGAGGAGAGGTTCCTCTCTTATTGTTTGATGTTGTTGCACAGTGTTGACAGCTGAGATGTGTGAACTGAGCCTAGATGATACCACCTTGATTCTAACTAGAAGTTACAACTGTCCACTTCTGATGTGGCTTCTTCTGCTGTACTGTCTACATGCATGCATTTGTATTTCACTTTGGATATGGCTATATTTTCAAAATAAGTCAAGCGATTTCTAACTGTCTCTATCTTTGATTAATTAATTGTTAGTGTGCCCCGTTGATCTTTTAAAACAGTCTGCTTGTACTTAAAAATACAGCGCATACTGAGTCCTTGGAAAATGCCTGCTTTAAGTTTTTGTGTTGTATCGTATAATGAGCAGGTTTGAGCTTTCAGTTACAAATTCCTTTTGTTCACAGCGCTCACGATCAACTAAATGCTAGACCTGGCCTAACAAAGACAGAAACCCGAGTATCTTTTAGGAAGAATGAATGTTCCTCTTTGTCTTTATACCGTCACTTAGTTGATTTACTTGACTGGATCGGAGTATGTTTCTTTGGAAGACCCTTCTCAGGAAGAGGGGGTCCGCTCAGGACGCAGGACTTGTGAGCTCTACTGCAGGGTTGGGATTGACTTCCATCTTCAGATTCACACCGATGGTAGAGTCAACGGCACTCATGAACCCAGTCAGTTAAATAAGTTTCATTCATTCATTACATGCATCCAACAGGCTATTGAACCAAGCCACTCCTCTCCACTCCTCCCCTCCACTCCTCCCCTTCTCTCCTCCACTCCTCTCCTCCACTCCTGCCCTCCACTCCTCTCTTCCTCTCCTCCACTTCTCCACTCATCAACTCCTCCCCTCCTCTCCTCCACTCCTCCCCTCTCCTCCACTCCTCCCCTCCTCTCCTCCACTCCTCCACTTCTCCCCTCCTCTCCTCTGCTCCTCCCCTCCCCTTTACTCCTCTCCTCCTTCACTCTCTGCTTTCAGTGCTTTCAGACTTAGAAACGAGTACATGAAAAAAGGAGACCCCATCCTTCCCTCCTCAAAGACAGCTGGAGGATCAGGGGGACTGAGGTCCATCAAACTATCATTTCACTCCTCCCAGAGGATCGAGATGCCCCATCAGTCAAGTGCCCAGTGCTGGAGAGGACTTTGGATAAAAGCCTCTGCTAAATGAATAAATGTAAATGTAAACCCAGCACCCTCACAACTGTATTGTGCCTGTATCATTTAGGATTTTCAAAGCAACAACTGATTTGAGTTGATCAAGTTGTTCACACGAATAATGTGTCATTTAACCTCTTGTAGTTTTACAAGGTGCTTTGATGAATGGATTGTTGTGCGTAAAATGTTATCAATTGTAAGGCCAATAATATCATTGTTTCATACCCACAGCCCATGCTAATAATAATAAAACAGGTTTGTTCCTGTGCCGTTGCTGCGAAGGAGTTTCCCTTGGGCTAAATAAAGTAATCTGAATCTGAATTCCCTTTATGTATTTCACATTGTGTTTTCCATTATTCAGTTTGAACATTTTGTTTATATTACTTTACATTAATTGTGACAAATTGTAAATCTTTGAAATAGTAATTTATGAATGAGCTGTTGCTACATTGTAAAAATAAGCAATGTGTAAGCTGAGTAAAATGGCTAAATTGTATCCATACCTATATCAACAAA
Source organism: Neosalanx taihuensis (assembly GCA_030340665.1). Taxonomy (NCBI): domain Eukaryota; kingdom Metazoa; phylum Chordata; class Actinopteri; order Osmeriformes; family Salangidae; genus Neosalanx; species Neosalanx taihuensis. Next base: position 6,387,246 of record CM059316.1, on the reverse strand, counting down.
ATGCTTAAATGTTGAGGTGTAATTTGATGTACAATATTTTCCATATCCTTCTAATACCGTGTAAGAATAGTAAGTGAGTGTTTGGGTCCAGATAATTCTTCTAAAACCATTCATGGCAGCTAGCCAGCCCAGCCTGCTAGCCAAACCAGCCCAGCCTGCTAGCCAGACCATCCCAGCTCATGGGTCCTCCTTCCTGTGAAGGAGCAAGGGGCCAGCCAACCAGCCAGCCAACCAGCCAACCAACCAGCCAACCAACCAGTCAGCCAGTCAACCAGCCAGCCAACCAGTCAGCTAGCCAGCCGCCCAGCCAAGGGACCATCGCTTCTGTGAGGGAGCAAGGGGCCAGCCAGCCCAGCTCAGTCCAGCCTAGCCTAACTGGGCTAGCTCAGCCCAGCCTAGCCTAGCCTTGGGCCAGTCCATAGCTTTATTTATGAAATAGTCACTTTCAGATTCTCATATAAAAATGGTTACTTACAATCAGTTTATGTCAATGATTTTATTGATTTGAAGCAAATGTATTTTGATCCAAACCCTTTGATACAAACTCCCTGAAGAGCCTTCAACTATGTTACAGTTGCTTTTACTTTCTATGTAAAAAATTTGGTTGAAGAAGCCTTGACATTTACTGGTGTTATAAGGTTTGACATTGTGTGTTATCCATGTAATCATAAATACCACCATCAGTTCTCACAATACGCCACTAGATGGCGATGATAAACCGCAGCCGTACTGTTTCGACAGTCTATCCAAATGTTTTATGATAGTGTAGATTCTTGTCAGCTGTTGAAAGTTTAAAATATTGCCAGTTACTTTAATAATGTAAAATCATGTTTTGTGACAATGTTCACCATACGTTACACTGCTCTTTTATCGCTGTGTTGAACAATTTACTACAACCAAGACTTCTGGACTACAGTTATGGCTTCTGGACTACAGTTCCTGCTTCCGGGAAGGCTTCTGATTCAGGTGTTTGCTAGTTAAGATCACATGGTGGTATGAGTCTAATCCTATCCACAATATAAATACCTCCAACTCAAACAACTGAAGTTAATAGTTTTAATTTTATTGCAAAAATAGATCAGAAAAAAATCAGCAATGCTTTCAAAGATAAGTGATCCATAGTAATACATTCTAACCTTAATTTAAAGTAGAAGTGAAATTAGTGGTGTTTTCAATGTAAAATATTTTAAATGTCTTTTTTAAGGGAAGACCAGCAATGATCCACAAGGTCAGTAATGTTTCACCATAACCTTCAAACTAAGACATGAGTGATGAGACAGTCAGCTCTATTATGCCATAGAGAACATAGGTTAGTTTGATGCTGTCAACCTTTACCTTCAACAATGATACTCAGTAAAGCTTCCCCTATTGTAGACTTCTATCCCCATTACAAGGACATGAAATCAGCACAATGAGAAACAATAAAAGAGAGACAGACGTCATGCTCCTGGAGCACTCAAATGCAGCCCTCAAACACTGGGTTGGTCACCTCTCCAAGTGAGCACTATAGTGGGGGGAGGGGGAGTGCTCCCTCTGCAAACTAATATTTTATAGATTTTTTATTTGAGTCTTTTATGTAATTTGACCTCAAGTGATTATTGTGTTCTTTATTCTGGTGTATTGTGTTTTACTGGTTTATTAATCTATTATTTAATTTAAAGCACTTTGGGTTTTCCAAATGTTTTATGATAGTGTAGGTTCTTGTCAGCTGTTGAAAGTTAAAAATATTGTAAATAATGTAAAATCCTATTTTGTGACAATGTTCACTGTATGTTACACTGCTCTTTTATCGCTGTGTTGAACAATTTGCTACAACCAAGACTTCCGGACTACAGTTATGGCTTCTGGACTACAGTTCCTGCTTCCGGTTTGAGGGGCACTGTTGGTGCAAGGCATTGTGGGTATTTTTTTCCTACTTATATTCTGTTTTATTAATTATCTGTGCATATTTGAGTAGAGTTTTGTGGTACTGTTGATGATATTTGTTAAGTGGATGCTATGGACTGTAAAAAAATAAATAAATAAAAATCTAACCATAACTGTGAACTGCCTCTCATTGAATGACTTACCATGCATTCACATTGGTGAGTCAGCATTTAATCCTGAAGTTGAGCGGTGTATGGAACTCAGGTTAAGTGCTCGGTAAGGTATGGTACGGTAAACATCTGTAGGCAGGCTGTGACAGGGGCAGCTTGCCAGGTAAGGTAACCCTCTTTGGGCAAGCTGTGACAGGGGCAGCTTGCCAGGTAAGGTAACCCTCTTTGGGCAGGCTGTGACAGGGGCAGCTTGCCAGGTAAGGTAACCCTCTTTGGGCAGGTTGTGACAGGGGCAGCTTGCCAGGTAAGGTAACCCTCTTTGGGCAGGCTGTGACAGGGGCAGCTTGCCAGGTAAGGTAACCCTCTTTGGGCAGGCTGTGACAGGGGCAGCTTGCCAGGTAAGGTAACCCTCTTTGGGCAGGCTGTGACAGGGGCAGCTTGCCAGGTAAGGTAACCCTCTTTGGGCAGGCTGTGACAGGGGCAGCTTGCCAGGTAAGGTAACCCTCTTTGGGCAGGCTGTGACAGGGGCAGCTTGCCAGGTAAGGTAACCCTCTTTGGGCAGGCTGTGACAGGGGCAGCTTGCCAGGTAAGGTAACCCTCTTTGGGCAGGCTGTGACAGGGGCAGCTTGCCAGGTAAGGTAACCCTCTTTGGGCAGGCTGTGACAGGGGCAGCTTGGCAGGTAAGGTAACCCTCTTTGGGCAGGCTGTGACAGGGGCAGCTTGCCAGGTAAGGTAACCCTCTTTGGGCAGGCTGTGACAGGGGCAGCTTATCTGGCTGGGTAAACCTAACCATCTGCAGTATCTCTCTCTTGGCCCTTAGCTGCTGGTAGAAGCTTGTGGGGAGTTAAGATTTTAGAATGTTCCCTCCCTTCCGCCAGCATTCCCCCTACCCTCTCTAGGCAAGACTGTGGTGTCCTTCACCTCAAGCAGTTTTGTTTGGATGAGTCTGGGAGGGAGATCTTCAGGCCCTCTCCGGGCAGGCTGTGGTAACCAAGCGGTGTTAACAAGCAGCTTGTTTGGGTGGGCGGTAGGTATGCGGCCCTCCTGCGTCCCACTCGGGACAGCACGCAGGATGTGGTGGTCCAGGGCTCAGGACCTTCATCGTAGCCCAGTCTTCTAATGGGGAAAAGCCCCACTCATACACTCACTGCACCACACTCCTTGCCTCTTACATCTGTCAATACCCAAGGCCCTCCCAGTGGACCAAGATGGTAATCCCGGACACTGGAGGTATTGACCCCCCCCCCCCATATCTGCGAGTAGAACGCATCAGTTTTTAGGGTTTGGGTGGGCCTAGGTTTGTAAATGACCTATAGAAATACTCAGCTTCTGGGTGTAGTTCAATCGACCATCAGGGTTAGTGTTACATTTTGTGTCTTGTGCATTGGAACACAAGTAAAAATGGCTTCTGAATCAGGTGTAGCTAGTTAAGATATGGTGGGATGAGTCGTAGTTGATACTTCTAGTTGTGCAGCGTATTGAAAGACAAGTACAAATGGCTTCTGAATCAGTTGTAGTTAGTTCCAATCACATTTTGGGATTGAGTCCATGTAATAATAATCCAAAATTGGTTTCTTCCCTTGTATTTCACTTTGTGTTATATTTTTCAGTTAGGGTTATGGTTTCATCAGCTTTTAGGGTTTGGGTGGGCCTAGGCTTGTGTAACTGACTCAGCTTCTGGGTGTAGTTTAATCAACCATGGGGCAGCAACAGGGATAAGATTTGTTAGTATGGCAGTATTTTTTTATCTTCAAGGACTTTAATTCTGTGTTTTTTTTATGTTCCCCCTTTCAATGCACTTGATTCAAATGAAGGGTTATTTTCTAGTGACTGCAGCACTAGATAATGATCCGTTCATTAGTATCAGGAGTGTTGGGAGGGGGAACATTTAAAAAAACACAGAATTAAAGTCCTTGAAGATAAAAAAAAAAAAATACTGCCATACTGACAAATCTTATCCCTGTTGCTGCCCCGTGGTTGATTAAACTACACCCAGAAGCTGAGTCAGTTACACAAGCCTAGGTCCACCCAACCCCTAAAAGCTGATGAATACATAACCCTAACTGAATAATGTAACACAAAGTGAAATACAAGGAAGAAACCCTTTTTTTGGATTATTATTAACATGGACTCAATCCCAAAATGTGATTTGAACTAACTACATCTGATTCAGATGCCATTTGTACTTGTCTTTCAATACGCTGCACAACTGGAAGTTTAAAACAGATTATGTGGTCTCAAAGTTGTGATTAGGCACTAGTTATCAACTTCCTATCAACTCTGTTTGACGGGTCATCAATTTTAGTTCATGAGGCCCAATGTCCTGACAGTTTTAGATTTTTCCCTGCTCCAGCACAACTGAAAGGGTCAGGGTTCCACCAAGCTTGATAATGGTGCTAGTTAAAAATCACATAGTGGGATGAGCTCATGCTAATAATAAAGAAACAGGTTTCTTTTGTTTCACTTTGTCCATTATTCGGTTAGCGTTTGTTAGTGGAACACATCAGTTTTTAGGGTTTGGGTGGGCTTAGTCTTGTAACTGACCTATAGAAACACTCAGCTTCTTGGTGTAGTTCAATCAACCATCAGGGGCAGTGACAGGGTAAGCGTTAGTATGGCAGTAATTCTTTATCTTGGACTTCAATTCTGATGTTTTACATTTTGTGTGTATTGGAACAAGTATTAAAGGCTTCTGAATCCAGTGTAGCTAGTTAGGATCATATGGTGGGATGAGTTTCCTTGATACTAGTTGTGCAGTGTATTGGAACACAAGTATTAGAGGCTTCTGAATCAGGTGTAGCTAGTTGTGATTACATTTTGGGATGAGCCCATGATAATAATGGTTTTCTTCCTTTGTCTTTCACTTTGTTTTTCATTATTCAGTTAGGGCTATGCTTTCTGTCAGTGGAACACATCAGCTTTTAGGGTTTGGGTGGGACTAGGCTTGTGTAACTGACCTATAGATATTCAGCTTCTGGGTGTAGTTTAATCAACCATGGGGCAGCAACAGGGATAAGATGTTAGTATGGCAGTATTTTTTAATCTTCAAGGACTTCAATTCTGTACTTTTAAAATTCCCCCTTTCAATGCACTTGATTCAAATGAAGGGTTATTTTCTAGTGACTGCAGCACTAGACAATGATCCCTTCATTAGTATCAGGAGTGTTGGGAGGGTAAATGTTTAAAAGACAGATTGTGGTCTCTGAAAGTTAGAAAGTTGTGGGATTTGTCACTAGTCATCAACTTCAGTTCATGAGGCCCAATGTCCTGACAGTTTTAGATTTTTCCCTGCTCCAGCACAACTGAAAGGGTCAGGGTTCCACCAAGCTTGATAATGGTGCTAGTTAAAATCACATAGTGGGATGAACTCATGCTAATAATAATAAAAAAAACAGGCTTCTTCTCTTATGTTTCACTTTGTCCATTATTCGGTTAGCATTTGTTAGTGGAACACATCACTTTTTAGGGTTTGGGTGGGCCTAGTCTTGTAACTGACCTTTATAAATGCTCAGCTTCTCGATGTAGTTCAATCGACCTTCAGGGGCCGCAACAGTGACAGGGTAAGCGTTAGTACAGCAGTAATTCTTTATCTTGGACTTCAGTTCTTGTTTTAAATTTTTGGTGTATTGGAACAAGTATTAAAGGCTTCTGAATCTGGTGTAGCTAGTTAAAATTTCATTTTGGGATGAGCCCATATTGATAAGTTTACTCCCCTTCTATTTAACAATTTTTCATTATTCAGTTAGGTTAGGGCTATGGTTTCTCAGTGGAACACATCAGCTTTCAGGGTTTGGGTGGGACTGCTTGTAACTGACCTATAGAAATATTCGGCTTCTGGGTGTTCAATCGGGCAGCAACAGTGATAGCATTTTTCTACAGTGATGACATTCCTTAATTTTCAAGGACTTCAATTCTGTCTTTTTAAAATGTTCACCCTTTTAACACACCTGATTCAAATGAAGGGTTATTTTCTAGTGACTGCAGCACTAGATAATGATCCGTTCATTAGTATCAGGAGTGTTAGGAGGGTAAATGTTTAACAGTGGTCTCTGAAAGTTGTGGGATTAGTCACTAGTTATCAACTTCCTATTCTGTATGACAGGTCATCAATTTTAGTTCATGAGGCCCAGTGTCCTGAGTTTTAGATGTTTCCCTGTTCCAGCACAACTGAAAGGGTCAGGGTTCCACCAAGCTTGATAATGGTGCTAGTTAAGATCACATAGTAGGTTAAACTCATGCTAATACAAAAACAAACAGGTTTCTTCTCTTATGTTTCACTTTGTTGTCCATTATTCGGTTAGCATTTCTGTTGGGAACACATCAGTTTTTAGGGTTTGGGTGGGTCTAGTCTTGTAACTGACATTTATAAATACTCAGCTTCTTGACGCAGTCGACCATCAGGGGCAGTGACAGGGTTAGTGTTAGTACGGCAGTAATTCTTTATCTTGGACTTCAATTCTGATGTTTTAAATTTTGTGTGTGTATTGGAACAAGTATTAAAGGGTTCTGAATCCAGTGTAGCTAGTTGGGATCATATGGTGCGATGAGTCTCCTTGATACTTGTTGTGCGGTGTACTGGAACAAATATTAGAGGCTTCTGAATCAGGTGTAGCTAGTTAAGATTAAATTTTGGGATGAGCCCATGTTAATAATATTAAAATGGTTTTCTTCTCTTGTATTTCACTTGGTTTTTCATTATTCAGTTAGGGCTATGGTTTCTGTCGTTGGAACGCATCAGCTTTTAGGGTTTGGGTGGGCCTAGGCTTGTAACTGACCTAAAGAAATATTCAGCTTCTGGGTGTAGTTCAATCGGGCAGCAACAGTGATAGGATTTGTGTTAGTATGGCAGTTTTCTTAATTTTCAAGGACTTCAATTCTGATGTTTTAAAATGGTCCCCCTTTTGAATGAACCTGATTCAAATGAAGGTTTATTTTTTAGTGACTGCAGCACTAGATAATGATCCATTCATTAGTATCAGGAGTCTGAGGAGGGAAAACATCTAAAACAGACAGAACATGTGGTCTGACAGCTAGAAAGTTGTGGGATTAGTCACTGGTTATCAACTTCCTACTTTGTATGGCAAAGGTCACTAATTTTAGTTCATGAGGCCCAATTTCCTGAGTTTTCTATGTAACACTGCGCAAGCACACACGTAAGGAAAGGTTAAGTTTCCACCAAGGTTGATAATGGCATGAGTTAAGATAACATGGTGGGATGAGCTCATGATAATAAATAGTTTTTTTCTTTTTATATATTATTTTTTTTACTTCAATATTCAGTTGGGTTTATTTTTTTTATTTTTTTTCATTGAACACATCAGCTTTTAGGGTTTGGGTGGGAATATGTTCCTGTAACTAGATATATTCAGCTTCTGTTTGTAGTTCAATCAACTAATTTGTATCTGTAATTCTTAATCCTCAAAATCTTTAATTACAATGTGTCTTGTGTGTTATTAGAACACAAGTATTAGCAGCTTCTGAGTCAGGTGTAATTAGTTAAGATCACATGGTGGGATGAGTACATGCTAATATTAACAAAGCAAGTTTCTTCCCTTGTATTTTACTTTGTTTTCCATTATTCAGTTAAGGTTTGTCAGTGGAACACATAAGCTTTTGGGGTTTGGGTGGGCCTAGGCTTGTGTAACTGACCTATAGATATTCAGCTTCTGGGTCTAGTTCAATCAACTATCAGGCTGTGACAGTAATTCATAATCTTCAAGAACATCAACTCTGTCTCTTGCTTTATGTGAACAATCGTTGTGTTACGCATTTATAGTTCTTCCTTTGGCACTTATTGGTTCTCATGATGTATGATTCACGATCAAAAAAAGTCACTCTGTTAAGGATCTATCATGTTGCTATGCTCAATGATTGATGCTCTTTGTAAAAGGTCTCTTGTAAGTAGCTTTGGATGAAAGGGTCTGCTAAATGAATAAATGTAAATTTTGTAAAATGGGTGTCTTTACTTGTTGTGCAGCGTAATGGAACCAAAGTAATGGCAGCTTCTGAATCGGGTGTAGCTAGTTAAGATCACATGGTGGGATGAATTCATGTTAATAAAAATAATAAAACATGTTTTTTTTCTTGTATTTGCCTTTGTTTTTCATTATTCACTTAGAGTTTGTCAGTGGAACACATTAGCTTTTAGGGTTTGAGTGGAACTAGGTTTGTTTAACATCGATATATTTAGCTTCTGGGTGTAGTTCAATTGGGCAGAAACAGGGATAAGGTTTTTAGAAGTATGACAAGAATTCTTAGTCTTCAAGGACCTTAATTCTGTGTATTTAAATGTTCCCCCTTTTTAATGCACCTGATTAAAATAAAGGGTTATTTTCTAGTGACTGCAGCATTAGATAATAACTGGTCATTAGTATCAGGAGTGTCTAATGAGGGTTAATGTTTAAAACAGACTGAATATGGTCTCTGAAAAGTAGAAAGTTGTGGGATTAATTCAGAGTTATCAACCTTCTACTCTGTATGCCAGAGGTTGTTATTAGTTCATGATACTTATTAGAAACAGGTGAGCTGGAATAGGGAATCTTTAACTGTCAGGGCATTGAGGACTGGAACTGGTGATAACAGGTGTATGAGTTAGGGTAGGATATGAGGATGTAATGAAAGACAATTAGTGTAGTATTAGAAAAGTGTGGGTGGTTGAACAATCTGGGTATAATCTGATTTATGGTTAGATTCATTTACAAGGGTTAGGGTTATGTTGTTGCAGGATAGGTATTAAAACATGCAGTGTCTAATCAGTAGGGTAGGAAAATGAATAAAAACACTGGTCCTAAAGCTTGATCCTCATGCCCCTCCTTGTCCTGCCCATTTTTGATTTTTCCAACTCCAACATGCCTGATTTAAATGAACAACTTGTTTCAAAGCTATATAAAGCAACAAGTTGTTTATTTAAATTGGGTATGTTGGAGGTGAGAAAATCAAAAATGAGCAGGACAAGCGGGGGTGCATGAGGATCAGGCTTTACAGACCCTTGGTCCAGGGGATGGATTACCCAAGGTCCAGAGGCAAGTTTTGGGCCCTTGGGGTTAGGGCTTGGGGCCCCTAGGGCTAGGGTTAAGTTTTGGGCCCTTGGGGTTAGGGCTTGGGGCCCCTAGGGCTAGGGTTAAGTTTTGGGCCCTTGGGGTTAGGGCTTGGGGCCCCTAGGGCTAGGGTTAAGTTTTGGGCCCTTGGGGTTAGGGCTTGGGGCCCCTAGGGCTAGGGTTAAGTTTTGGGCCCTTGGGGTTAGGGCTTGGGGCCCCTAGGGCTAGGGTTAAGTTTTGGGCCCTTGGGGTTAGGGCTTGGGGCCCCTAGGGCTAGGGTTAAGTTTTGGGCCCTTGGGGTTAGGGCTTGGGGCCCCTAGGGCTAGGGTTAAGTTTTGGGCCCTTGGGGTTAGGGCTTGGGGCCCCTAGGGCTAGGGTTAAGTTTTGGGCCCTTGGGGTTAGGGCTTGGGGCCCCTAGGGCTAGGGTTAAGTTTTGGGCCCTTGGGGTTAGGGCTTGGGGCCCCTAGGGCTAGGGTTAAGTTTTGGGCCCTTGGGGTTAGGGCTTGGGGCCCCTAGGGCTAGGGTTAAGTTTTGGGCCCTTGGGGTTAGGGCTTGGGGCCCCTAGGGCTAGGGTTAAGTTTTGGGCCCTTGGGGTTAGGGCTTGGGGCCCCTAGGGCTAGGGTTAAGTTTTGGGCCCTTGGGGTTAGGGCTTGGGGCCCCTAGGGCTAGGGTTAAGTTTTGGGCCCTTGGGGTTAGGGCTTGGGGCCCCTAGGGCTAGGGTTAAGTTTTGGGCCCTTGGGGTTAGGGCTTGGGGCCCCTAGGGCTAGGGTTAAGTTTTGGGCCCTTGGGGTTAGGGCTTGGGGCCCCTAGGGCTAGGGTTAAGTTTTGGGCCCTTGGGGTTAGGGCTTGGGGCCCCTAGGGCTAGGGTTAAGTTTTGGGCCCTTGGGGTTAGGGCTTGGGGCCCCTAGGGCTAGGGTTAAGTTTTGGGCCCTTGGGGTTAGGGCTTGGGGCCCCTAGGGCTAGGGTTAAGTTTTGGGCCCTTGGGGTTAGGGCTTGGGGCCCCTAGGGCTAGGGTTAAGTTTTGGGCCCTTGGGGTTAGGGCTTGGGGCCCCTAGGGCTAGGGTTAAGTTTTGGGCCCTTGGGGTTAGGGCTTGGGGCCCCTAGGGCTAGGGTTAAGTTTTGGGCCCTTGGGGTTAGGGCTTGGGGCCCCTAGGGCTAGGGTTAAGTTTTGGGCCCTTGGGGTTAGGGCTTGGGGCCCCTAGGGCTAGGGTTAAGTTTTGGGCCCTTGGGGTTAGGGCTTGGGGCCCCTAGGGCTAGGGTTAAGTTTTGGGCCCTTGGGGTTAGGGCTTGGGGCCCCTAGGGCTAGGGTTAAGTTTTGGGCCCTTGGGGTTAGGGCTTGGGGCCCCTAGGGCTAGGGTTAAGTTTTGGGCCCTTGGGGTTAGGGCTTGGGGCCCCTAGGGCTAGGGTTAAGTTTTGGGCCCTTGGGGTTAGGGCTTGGGGCCCCTAGGGCTAGGGTTAAGTTTTGGGCCCTTGGGGTTAGGGCTTGGGGCCCCTAGGGCTAGGGTTAAGTTTTGGGCCCTTGGGGTTAGGGCTTGGGGCCCCTAGGGCTAGGGTTAAGTTTTGGGCCCTTGGGGTTAGGGCTTGGGGCCCCTAGGGCTAGGGTTAAGTTTTGGGCCCTTGGGGTTAGGGCTTGGGGCCCCTAGGGCTAGGGTTAAGTTTTGGGCCCTTGGGGTTAGGGCTTGGGGCCCCTAGGGCTAGGGTTAAGTTTTGGGCCCTTGGGGTTAGGGCTTGGGGCCCCTAGGGCTAGGGTTAAGTTTTGGGCCCTTGGGGTTAGGGCTTGGGGCCCCTAGGGCTAGGGTTAGGGTTAGGGTTAGGGTTAGGGTTAGGGTTAGGGTTAGGGTTAGGGTTAGGGTTAGGGTTAGGGTTAGGGTTAGGGTTAGGGTTAGGGTTAGGGTTAGGGTTAGGGTTAGGGTTAGGTATAAGGTTGATAACCACGATCGGTCATTGACCGATCCTCGACCGATCCTCTAAGTCAGTCATTTCTGGCCTTTCTGGGTACTACAAGTGGATGAGATTGAGTACACAGACTAATTGGGACACCCCGGTTCGAATGGCGGTGGTCTCGTGATCGTGGGAGCTTCCGTTCGGGAGCTACATCCGTTTTGGGCCGGAAACGGATGTATCTCTGGAACGGAAGGTCGTAGAAACTCGGGGACAAGACAGGCGTGTTGCCCGTGGCCGAATTATGGCAGGCGGATCTTGGTTTGGAAGCTGTAGGACGCACGGTTCCCGAGTTACAAAGGGTGAAAGGTCGTCCCATTGAAATGGATGGGAAATGCGAAAATTATTCAAAGTCCAGAGATGACCGATCCTTTGAGTGGTCCTTTGTGGCCTTTGTGGGTCCAAGAACGGCTTGAGATTGCCTGTACAGACTAATTGGGACACCCCGGTTCGAATGGCGGTGGTCTCGTGATCGTGGGACCTTCCGTTCGGGAGCTACATCCGTTTTGGGCCGGAAAAGGGCTGTATCTCGGGAACGGAAGGTCGTAGAAACGCGGGGACAAGACAGGCGTGTTGCCCGTGGCCGAATTATGGTAGGCGGACGTTGGTTCCGAAGCTCTAAGACGCACGGTTCCAAAGTTATGAGGGGTGAAAGTGGGTCCCATTGTAATGAATGGGAATATGCGAAAAATCTTCAAAGTCCAGCCCTGACCGATCCTCTAATGGGCCTTTTCTAACCCTAACCAGCCCTGACTCATCCTCTAACCTTAACCATAGCCTGTCCCTGAACCCTAATCCTAACCTTAACCCTCAAATAGGGTTGTGTTTAGGCTTAGGGTTGTGGTTGTGGTTAGGGTTATGGGTCAGGTTGGGGTTCGGGTTGGGGCTCGGGTTGGGGCTCGGGTTGGGGCTAGGGTTAGGGTTAGGGCTAGGGCTAGGTATAAGGTTGATAACCACGATCGGTCATTGACCGATCCTCGACCGATCCTCTAAGTCAGTCATTTCTGGCCTTTCTGGGTACTACAAGTGGATGAGATTGAGTACACAGACTAATTGGGACACCCCGGTTCGAATGGCGGTGGTCTCGTGATCGTGGGAGCTTCCGTTCGGGAGCTACATCCGTTTTGGGCCGGAAACGGATGTATCTCTGGAACGGAAGGTCGTAGAAACTCGGGGACAAGACAGGCGTGTTGCCCGTGGCCGAATTATGGCAGGCGGATCTTGGTTTGGAAGCTGTAGGACGCACGGTTCCCGAGTTACAAAGGGTGAAAGGTCGTCCCATTGAAATGGATGGGAAATGCGAAAATTATTCAAAGTCCAGAGATGACCGATCCTTTGAGTGGTCCTTTGTGGCCTTTGTGGGTCCAAGAACGGCTTGAGATTGCCTGTACAGACTAATTGGGACACCCCGGTTCGAATGGCGGTGGTCTCGTGATCGTGGGACCTTCCGTTCGGGAGCTACATCCGTTTTGGGCCGGAAAAGGGCTGTATCTCGGGAACGGAAGGTCGTAGAAACGCGGGGACAAGACAGGCGTGTTGCCCGTGGCCGAATTATGGTAGGCGGACGTTGGTTCCGAAGCTCTAAGACGCACGGTTCCAAAGTTATGAGGGGTGAAAGTGGGTCCCATTGTAATGAATGGGAATATGCGAAAAATCTTCAAAGTCCAGCCCTGACCGATCCTCTAATGGGCCTTTTCTAACCCTAACCAGCCCTGACTCATCCTCTAACCTTAACCATAGCCTGTCCCTGAACCCTAATCCTAACCTTAACCCTCAAATAGGGTTGTGTTTAGGCTTAGGGTTGTGGTTGTGGTTAGGGTTATGGGTCAGGTTGGGGTTCGGGTTGGGGCTCGGGTTGGGGCTCGGGTTGGGGCTAGGGTTAGGGTTAGGGCTAGGGCTAGGTATAAGGTTGATAACCACGATCGGTCATTGACCGATCCTCGACCGATCCTCTAAGTCAGTCATTTCTGGCCTTTCTGGGTACTACAAGTGGATGAGATTGAGTACACAGACTAATTGGGACACCCCGGTTCGAATGGCGGTGGTCTCGTGATCGTGGGAGCTTCCGTTCGGGAGCTACATCCGTTTTGGGCCGGAAACGGATGTATCTCTGGAACGGAAGGTCGTAGAAACTCGGGGACAAGACAGGCGTGTTGCCCGTGGCCGAATTATGGCAGGCGGATCTTGGTTTGGAAGCTGTAGGACGCACGGTTCCCGAGTTACAAAGGGTGAAAGGTCGTCCCATTGAAATGGATGGGAAATGCGAAAATTATTCAAAGTCCAGAGATGACCGATCCTTTGAGTGGTCCTTTGTGGCCTTTGTGGGTCCAAGAACGGCTTGAGATTGCCTGTACAGACTAATTGGGACACCCCGGTTCGAATGGCGGTGGTCTCGTGATCGTGGGACCTTCCGTTCGGGAGCTACATCCGTTTTGGGCCGGAAAAGGGCTGTATCTCGGGAACGGAAGGTCGTAGAAACGCGGGGACAAGACAGGCGTGTTGCCCGTGGCCGAATTATGGTAGGCGGACGTTGGTTCCGAAGCTCTAAGACGCACGGTTCCAAAGTTATGAGGGGTGAAAGTGGGTCCCATTGTAATGAATGGGAATATGCGAAAAATCTTCAAAGTCCAGCCCTGACCGATCCTCTAATGGGCCTTTTCTAACCCTAACCAGCCCTGACTCATCCTCTAACCTTAACCATAGCCTGTCCCTGAACCCTAATCCTAACCTTAACCCTCAAATAGGGTTGTGTTTAGGCTTAGGGTTGTGGTTGTGGTTAGGGTTATGGGTCAGGTTGGGGTTCGGGTTGGGGCTCGGGTTGGGGCTCGGGTTGGGGCTAGGGTTAGGGTTAGGGCTAGGGCTAGGGTTAGGGTTAGGGTTAGGGTTAGGGTTAGGGTTAGGGTTAGGGTTAGGGTTAGGGTTAGGGTTAGGGTTAGGGTTAGGGTTAGGGTTAGGGTTAGGGTTAGGGTTAGGGTTAGGGTTAGGGTTAGGGTTAGGGTTAGGGTTAGGGTTAGGGTTAGGGTTAGGGTTAGGGTTAGGGTTAGGGTTAGGGTTAGGGTTAGGGTTAGGGTTAGGGTTAGGGTTAGGGTTAGGGTTAGGTATAAGGTTGATAACCACGATCGGTCATTGACCGATCCTCGACCGATCCTCTAAGTCAGTCATTTCTGGCCTTTCTGGGTACTACAAGTGGATGAGATTGAGTACACAGACTAATTGGGACACCCCGGTTCGAATGGCGGTGGTCTCGTGATCGTGGGAGCTTCCGTTCGGGAGCTACATCCGTTTTGGGCCGGAAACGGATGTATCTCTGGAACGGAAGGTCGTAGAAACTCGGGGACAAGACAGGCGTGTTGCCCGTGGCCGAATTATGGCAGGCGGATCTTGGTTTGGAAGCTGTAGGACGCACGGTTCCCGAGTTACAAAGGGTGAAAGGTCGTCCCATTGAAATGGATGGGAAATGCGAAAATTATTCAAAGTCCAGAGATGACCGATCCTTTGAGTGGTCCTTTGTGGCCTTTGTGGGTCCAAGAACGGCTTGAGATTGCCTGTACAGACTAATTGGGACACCCCGGTTCGAATGGCGGTGGTCTCGTGATCGTGGGACCTTCCGTTCGGGAGCTACATCCGTTTTGGGCCGGAAAAGGGCTGTATCTCGGGAACGGAAGGTCGTAGAAACGCGGGGACAAGACAGGCGTGTTGCCCGTGGCCGAATTATGGTAGGCGGACGTTGGTTCCGAAGCTCTAAGACGCACGGTTCCAAAGTTATGAGGGGTGAAAGTGGGTCCCATTGTAATGAATGGGAATATGCGAAAAATCTTCAAAGTCCAGCCCTGACCGATCCTCTAATGGGCCTTTTCTAACCCTAACCAGCCCTGACTCATCCTCTAACCTTAACCATAGCCTGTCCCTGAACCCTAATCCTAACCTTAACCCTCAAATAGGGTTGTGTTTAGGCTTAGGGTTGTGGTTGTGGTTAGGGTTATGGGTCAGGTTGGGGTTCGGGTTGGGGCTCGGGTTGGGGCTCGGGTTGGGGCTAGGGTTAGGGTTAGGGCTAGGGCTAGGTATAAGGTTGATAACCACGATCGGTCATTGACCGATCCTCGACCGATCCTCTAAGTCAGTCATTTCTGGCCTTTCTGGGTACTACAAGTGGATGAGATTGAGTACACAGACTAATTGGGACACCCCGGTTCGAATGGCGGTGGTCTCGTGATCGTGGGAGCTTCCGTTCGGGAGCTACATCCGTTTTGGGCCGGAAACGGATGTATCTCTGGAACGGAAGGTCGTAGAAACTCGGGGACAAGACAGGCGTGTTGCCCGTGGCCGAATTATGGCAGGCGGATCTTGGTTTGGAAGCTGTAGGACGCACGGTTCCCGAGTTACAAAGGGTGAAAGGTCGTCCCATTGAAATGGATGGGAAATGCGAAAATTATTCAAAGTCCAGAGATGACCGATCCTTTGAGTGGTCCTTTGTGGCCTTTGTGGGTCCAAGAACGGCTTGAGATTGCCTGTACAGACTAATTGGGACACCCCGGTTCGAATGGCGGTGGTCTCGTGATCGTGGGACCTTCCGTTCGGGAGCTACATCCGTTTTGGGCCGGAAAAGGGCTGTATCTCGGGAACGGAAGGTCGTAGAAACGCGGGGACAAGACAGGCGTGTTGCCCGTGGCCGAATTATGGTAGGCGGACGTTGGTTCCGAAGCTCTAAGACGCACGGTTCCAAAGTTATGAGGGGTGAAAGTGGGTCCCATTGTAATGAATGGGAATATGCGAAAAATCTTCAAAGTCCAGCCCTGACCGATCCTCTAATGGGCCTTTTCTAACCCTAACCAGCCCTGACTCATCCTCTAACCTTAACCATAGCCTGTCCCTGAACCCTAATCCTAACCTTAACCCTCAAATAGGGTTGTGTTTAGGCTTAGGGTTGTGGTTGTGGTTAGGGTTATGGGTCAGGTTGGGGTTCGGGTTGGGGCTCGGGTTGGGGCTCGGGTTGGGGCTAGGGTTAGGGTTAGGGCTAGGGCTAGGTATAAGGTTGATAACCACGATCGGTCATTGACCGATCCTCGACCGATCCTCTAAGTCAGTCATTTCTGGCCTTTCTGGGTACTACAAGTGGATGAGATTGAGTACACAGACTAATTGGGACACCCCGGTTCGAATGGCGGTGGTCTCGTGATCGTGGGAGCTTCCGTTCGGGAGCTACATCCGTTTTGGGCCGGAAACGGATGTATCTCTGGAACGGAAGGTCGTAGAAACTCGGGGACAAGACAGGCGTGTTGCCCGTGGCCGAATTATGGCAGGCGGATCTTGGTTTGGAAGCTGTAGGACGCACGGTTCCCGAGTTACAAAGGGTGAAAGGTCGTCCCATTGAAATGGATGGGAAATGCGAAAATTATTCAAAGTCCAGAGATGACCGATCCTTTGAGTGGTCCTTTGTGGCCTTTGTGGGTCCAAGAACGGCTTGAGATTGCCTGTACAGACTAATTGGGACACCCCGGTTCGAATGGCGGTGGTCTCGTGATCGTGGGACCTTCCGTTCGGGAGCTACATCCGTTTTGGGCCGGAAAAGGGCTGTATCTCGGGAACGGAAGGTCGTAGAAACGCGGGGACAAGACAGGCGTGTTGCCCGTGGCCGAATTATGGTAGGCGGACGTTGGTTCCGAAGCTCTAAGACGCACGGTTCCAAAGTTATGAGGGGTGAAAGTGGGTCCCATTGTAATGAATGGGAATATGCGAAAAATCTTCAAAGTCCAGCCCTGACCGATCCTCTAATGGGCCTTTTCTAACCCTAACCAGCCCTGACTCATCCTCTAACCTTAACCATAGCCTGTCCCTGAACCCTAATCCTAACCTTAACCCTCAAATAGGGTTGTGTTTAGGCTTAGGGTTGTGGTTGTGGTTAGGGTTATGGGTCAGGTTGGGGTTCGGGTTGGGGCTCGGGTTGGGGCTCGGGTTGGGGCTAGGGTTAGGGTTAGGGCTAGGGCTAGGTATAAGGTTGATAACCACGATCGGTCATTGACCGATCCTCGACCGATCCTCTAAGTCAGTCATTTCTGGCCTTTCTGGGTACTACAAGTGGATGAGATTGAGTACACAGACTAATTGGGACACCCCGGTTCGAATGGCGGTGGTCTCGTGATCGTGGGAGCTTCCGTTCGGGAGCTACATCCGTTTTGGGCCGGAAACGGATGTATCTCTGGAACGGAAGGTCGTAGAAACTCGGGGACAAGACAGGCGTGTTGCCCGTGGCCGAATTATGGCAGGCGGATCTTGGTTTGGAAGCTGTAGGACGCACGGTTCCCGAGTTACAAAGGGTGAAAGGTCGTCCCATTGAAATGGATGGGAAATGCGAAAATTATTCAAAGTCCAGAGATGACCGATCCTTTGAGTGGTCCTTTGTGGCCTTTGTGGGTCCAAGAACGGCTTGAGATTGCCTGTACAGACTAATTGGGACACCCCGGTTCGAATGGCGGTGGTCTCGTGATCGTGGGACCTTCCGTTCGGGAGCTACATCCGTTTTGGGCCGGAAAAGGGCTGTATCTCGGGAACGGAAGGTCGTAGAAACGCGGGGACAAGACAGGCGTGTTGCCCGTGGCCGAATTATGGTAGGCGGACGTTGGTTCCGAAGCTCTAAGACGCACGGTTCCAAAGTTATGAGGGGTGAAAGTGGGTCCCATTGTAATGAATGGGAATATGCGAAAAATCTTCAAAGTCCAGCCCTGACCGATCCTCTAATGGGCCTTTTCTAACCCTAACCAGCCCTGACTCATCCTCTAACCTTAACCATAGCCTGTCCCTGAACCCTAATCCTAACCTTAACCCTCAAATAGGGTTGTGTTTAGGCTTAGGGTTGTGGTTGTGGTTAGGGTTATGGGTCAGGTTGGGGTTCGGGTTGGGGCTCGGGTTGGGGCTCGGGTTGGGGCTAGGGTTAGGGTTAGGGCTAGGGCTAGGTATAAGGTTGATAACCACGATCGGTCATTGACCGATCCTCGACCGATCCTCTAAGTCAGTCATTTCTGGCCTTTCTGGGTACTAGGGTTAGGGTTAGGGTTAGGGTTAGGGTTAGGGTTAGGGTTAGGGTTAGGGTTAGGGTTAGGGTTAGGGTTAGGGTTAGGTATAAGGTTGATAACCACGATCGGTCATTGACCGATCCTCGACCGATCCTCTAAGTCAGTCATTTCTGGCCTTTCTGGGTACTACAAGTGGATGAGATTGAGTACACAGACTAATTGGGACACCCCGGTTCGAATGGCGGTGGTCTCGTGATCGTGGGAGCTTCCGTTCGGGAGCTACATCCGTTTTGGGCCGGAAACGGATGTATCTCTGGAACGGAAGGTCGTAGAAACTCGGGGACAAGACAGGCGTGTTGCCCGTGGCCGAATTATGGCAGGCGGATCTTGGTTTGGAAGCTGTAGGACGCACGGTTCCCGAGTTACAAAGGGTGAAAGGTCGTCCCATTGAAATGGATGGGAAATGCGAAAATTATTCAAAGTCCAGAGATGACCGATCCTTTGAGTGGTCCTTTGTGGCCTTTGTGGGTCCAAGAACGGCTTGAGATTGCCTGTACAGACTAATTGGGACACCCCGGTTCGAATGGCGGTGGTCTCGTGATCGTGGGACCTTCCGTTCGGGAGCTACATCCGTTTTGGGCCGGAAAAGGGCTGTATCTCGGGAACGGAAGGTCGTAGAAACGCGGGGACAAGACAGGCGTGTTGCCCGTGGCCGAATTATGGTAGGCGGACGTTGGTTCCGAAGCTCTAAGACGCACGGTTCCAAAGTTATGAGGGGTGAAAGTGGGTCCCATTGTAATGAATGGGAATATGCGAAAAATCTTCAAAGTCCAGCCCTGACCGATCCTCTAATGGGCCTTTTCTAACCCTAACCAGCCCTGACTCATCCTCTAACCTTAACCATAGCCTGTCCCTGAACCCTAATCCTAACCTTAACCCTCAAATAGGGTTGTGTTTAGGCTTAGGGTTGTGGTTGTGGTTAGGGTTATGGGTCAGGTTGGGGTTCGGGTTGGGGCTCGGGTTGGGGCTCGGGTTGGGGCTAGGGTTAGGGTTAGGGCTAGGGCTAGGTATAAGGTTGATAACCACGATCGGTCATTGACCGATCCTCGACCGATCCTCTAAGTCAGTCATTTCTGGCCTTTCTGGGTACTACAAGTGGATGAGATTGAGTACACAGACTAATTGGGACACCCCGGTTCGAATGGCGGTGGTCTCGTGATCGTGGGAGCTTCCGTTCGGGAGCTACATCCGTTTTGGGCCGGAAACGGATGTATCTCTGGAACGGAAGGTCGTAGAAACTCGGGGACAAGACAGGCGTGTTGCCCGTGGCCGAATTATGGCAGGCGGATCTTGGTTTGGAAGCTGTAGGACGCACGGTTCCCGAGTTACAAAGGGTGAAAGGTCGTCCCATTGAAATGGATGGGAAATGCGAAAATTATTCAAAGTCCAGAGATGACCGATCCTTTGAGTGGTCCTTTGTGGCCTTTGTGGGTCCAAGAACGGCTTGAGATTGCCTGTACAGACTAATTGGGACACCCCGGTTCGAATGGCGGTGGTCTCGTGATCGTGGGACCTTCCGTTCGGGAGCTACATCCGTTTTGGGCCGGAAAAGGGCTGTATCTCGGGAACGGAAGGTCGTAGAAACGCGGGGACAAGACAGGCGTGTTGCCCGTGGCCGAATTATGGTAGGCGGACGTTGGTTCCGAAGCTCTAAGACGCACGGTTCCAAAGTTATGAGGGGTGAAAGTGGGTCCCATTGTAATGAATGGGAATATGCGAAAAAATCTTCAAAGTCCAGCCCTGACCGATCCTCTAATGGGCCTTTTCTAACCCTAACCAGCCCTGACTCATCCTCTAACCTTAACCATAGCCTGTCCCTGAACCCTAATCCTAACCTTAACCCTCAAATAGGGTTGTGTTTAGGCTTAGGGTTGTGGTTGTGGTTAGGGTTATGGGTCAGGTTGGGGTTCGGGTTGGGGCTCGGGTTGGGGCTCGGGTTGGGGCTAGGGTTAGGGTTAGGGCTAGGGCTAGGTATAAGGTTGATAACCACGATCGGTCATTGACCGATCCTCGACCGATCCTCTAAGTCAGTCATTTCTGGCCTTTCTGGGTACTACAAGTGGATGAGATTGAGTACACAGACTAATTGGGACACCCCGGTTCGAATGGCGGTGGTCTCGTGATCGTGGGGAGCTTCCGTTCGGGAGCTACATCCGTTTTGGGCCGGAAACGGATGTATCTCTGGAACGGAAGGTCGTAGAAACTCGGGGACAAGACAGGCGTGTTGCCCGTGGCCGAATTATGGCAGGCGGATCTTGGTTTGGAAGCTGTAGGACGCACGGTTCCCGAGTTACAAAGGGTGAAAGGTCGTCCCATTGAAATGGATGGGAAATGCGAAAATTATTCAAAGTCCAGAGATGACCGATCCTTTGAGTGGTCCTTTGTGGCCTTTGTGGGTCCAAGAACGGCTTGAGATTGCCTGTACAGACTAATTGGGACACCCCGGTTCGAATGGCGGTGGTCTCGTGATCGTGGGACCTTCCGTTCGGGAGCTACATCCGTTTTGGGCCGGAAAAGGGCTGTATCTCGGGAACGGAAGGTCGTAGAAACGCGGGGACAAGACAGGCGTGTTGCCCGTGGCCGAATTATGGTAGGCGGACGTTGGTTCCGAAGCTCTAAGACGCACGGTTCCAAAGTTATGAGGGGTGAAAGTGGGTCCCATTGTAATGAATGGGAATATGCGAAAAATCTTCAAAGTCCAGCCCTGACCGATCCTCTAATGGGCCTTTTCTAACCCTAACCAGCCCTGACTCATCCTCTAACCTTAACCATAGCCTGTCCCTGAACCCTAATCCTAACCTTAACCCTCAAATAGGGTTGTGTTTAGGCTTAGGGTTGTGGTTGTGGTTAGGGTTATGGGTCAGGTTGGGGTTCGGGTTGGGGCTCGGGTTGGGGCTCGGGTTGGGGCTAGGGTTAGGGTTAGGGCTAGGGCTAGGGTTAGGGTTAGGGTTAGGGTTAGGGTTAGGGTTAGGGTTAGGGTTAGGGTTAGGGTTAGGGTTAGGGTTAGGGTTAGGGTTAGGGTTAGGGTTAGGGTTAGGGTTAGGGTTAGGGGTTAGGGTTAGGGTTAGGGTTAGGGTTAGGGTTAGGGTTAGGGTTAGGGTTAGGGTTAGGGTTAGGGTTAGGGTTAGGGTTAGGGTTAGGGTTAGGGTTAGGGTTAGGGTTAGGGTTAGGTATAAGGTTGATAACCACGATCGGTCATTGACCGATCCTCGACCGATCCTCTAAGTCAGTCATTTCTGGCCTTTCTGGGTACTACAAGTGGATGAGATTGAGTACACAGACTAATTGGGACACCCCGGGTTCGAATGGCGGTGGTCTCGTGATCGTGGGAGCTTCCGTTCGGGAGCTACATCCGTTTTGGGCCGGAAACGGATGTATCTCTGGAACGGAAGGTCGTAGAAACTCGGGGACAAGACAGGCGTGTTGCCCGTGGCCGAATTATGGCAGGCGGATCTTGGTTTGGAAGCTGTAGGACGCACGGTTCCCGAGTTACAAAGGGTGAAAGGTCGTCCCATTGAAATGGATGGGAAATGCGAAAATTATTCAAAGTCCAGAGATGACCGATCCTTTGAGTGGTCCTTTGTGGCCTTTGTGGGTCCAAGAACGGCTTGAGATTGCCTGTACAGACTAATTGGGACACCCCGGTTCGAATGGCGGTGGTCTCGTGATCGTGGGACCTTCCGTTCGGGAGCTACATCCGTTTTGGGCCGGAAAAGGGCTGTATCTCGGGAACGGAAGGTCGTAGAAACGCGGGGACAAGACAGGCGTGTTGCCCGTGGCCGAATTATGGTAGGCGGACGTTGGTTCCGAAGCTCTAAGACGCACGGTTCCAAAGTTATGAGGGGTGAAAGTGGGTCCCATTGTAATGAATGGGAATATGCGAAAAATCTTCAAAGTCCAGCCCTGACCGATCCTCTAATGGGCCTTTTCTAACCCTAACCAGCCCTGACTCATCCTCTAACCTTAACCATAGCCTGTCCCTGAACCCTAATCCTAACCTTAACCCTCAAATAGGGTTGTGTTTAGGCTTAGGGTTGTGGTTGTGGTTAGGGTTATGGGTCAGGTTGGGGTTCGGGTTGGGGCTCGGGTTGGGGCTCGGGTTGGGGCTAGGGTTAGGGTTAGGGCTAGGGCTAGGTATAAGGTTGATAACCACGATCGGTCATTGACCGATCCTCGACCGATCCTCTAAGTCAGTCATTTCTGGCCTTTCTGGGTACTACAAGTGGATGAGATTGAGTACACAGACTAATTGGGACACCCCGGTTCGAATGGCGGTGGTCTCGTGATCGTGGGAGCTTCCGTTCGGGAGCTACATCCGTTTTGGGCCGGAAACGGATGTATCTCTGGAACGGAAGGTCGTAGAAACTCGGGGACAAGACAGGCGTGTTGCCCGTGGCCGAATTATGGCAGGCGGATCTTGGTTTGGAAGCTGTAGGACGCACGGTTCCCGAGTTACAAAGGGTGAAAGGTCGTCCCATTGAAATGGATGGGAAATGCGAAAATTATTCAAAGTCCAGAGATGACCGATCCTTTGAGTGGTCCTTTGTGGCCTTTGTGGGTCCAAGAACGGCTTGAGATTGCCTGTACAGACTAATTGGGACACCCCGGTTCGAATGGCGGTGGTCTCGTGATCGTGGGACCTTCCGTTCGGGAGCTACATCCGTTTTGGGCCGGAAAAGGGCTGTATCTCGGGAACGGAAGGTCGTAGAAACGCACGCACGTACACTGTAAGCGTGTACTCTGAGTACCGCTGAGTCTCTCTGACTATGCGTACAGCGTGTGTGTGTGTGCCGATTACTCCGAGGCTAAACTCAAGTTACAGGAAGCTTCAGAGGGGAGTGTACCGTGCTGTACTATAGTTACTGGCTCGCCCCTGCGGATTTGGTGTCGCCAGGGGGCAACACAAAACTTCCTGCCCAAACCGCAAGCCCCACATGGAAAGAGGCAGCGATAGTGATACACAAACACACACAAACGCTCTGAGCTAGAGCCTGTTACCACACACACACACACACACACACACACACACACACACACACACAACACACACACACACACACACAAACCTATATCCTGCACTGCATACCTTAAGATTTTTTAACATTTTATTATTTTGCTCTTATCCAGGGCGACTTACAGCAAGTACAGGGACATTCCCCCCTGAGGCAAGTAGGGTGAAGTGCCTTGCCCAAGGACACAACGCCATGTTGGCACAGCCGGGGTTCGAACCAGGGACCTTGCGATTACTAGCCCGATGACTTAACCGACCGCGCCCCATGACGTATTTTTGACCTCATATTTACGTCCAAGAAAGACAGCTACCTCTTCAAAGATCTCCAACGCAGATGAGGATGGGGGGGGGGGGGGGGAGGCGATGAGCGAGGTGTGGGCGAGGGGCTTGAAGACGCGGTGACGAGAGAGCGAGGAGGAGGGGCGACGGGAGACAGACGGAGGGGAGTAGGAGCGCGTCTGATTAAAAAAAACGGGGGAGCGTTCGGGGGACGCCTCGAGGGTCCCGGGGGGGGGGGGGGGGGATCGACTCACTCATCCGTTCAAAGCAGGCCGCACCTTTTGTCGCCCCCCCCCGTCACCCCCCCACCCCTCCCCCTCCATCCATCCATCCGATCCTCGCCTATCTGATGGCGACGGGAGGAGGAGGGGGGGGGGGGGATTTGACTTCACGGCGTCGCGATCCCCTTCGGTGACCTGCCAGGGGGCTTCCTGCCTGATGGGGGGGGGGGGGGGCTCTCTCCTGGATCTGTTGAAGAGGAGACCCCCTTTGATAGCTGCTCCAGACCTTCATCTCTGGCAGGGGGAACACGATGGCGGGACGTTAAGGCCGTTTGTTGTGTTTTATCATCAAAGCCTTGTCAGGGCGACTTATCGCCGCCATTGAAGGGTCGCTTTGACATCTCCTTGATGTCTCCTTCTGTCTTCTTCCCGCAAATCTGACCTCGAATCGGCCGCCATCGCCGAGCGCAGCAGGTTCGGGCGTTCGTGGATGCTGGGGGTTCGTTTCACGAGAATCGTCGACTGTGTGTGTGTGTGTGTGTGTGTGGGGGCGGGGAGGGTGCGCGCGACACACACGAGAGAGTGACTCACTCTTACTAGTCCCTCAGGAGCGCTCATCTGGATCGTCGCCGCCATCGCCACGCACCGTCCCCGAGTCAGACAGGCCGAGAGGGAGGGGGCCTCCCTCTGGAACCAGGAACGAGGCAGTAGAAAGTGCCGGAAACCGGAGGCGACCGGCTAGGACGAGCTTTACCCTGCGGTTTCACCCACCGGGTGACTGGATCTTGGATGCTCGGGTCAACCTGGGCGTCAGCTACAAGCTTCCCCCTGCCTGGGGTTTTTACTCCAGTCCTGGCCCAGTTCCAGCACAAACAGGTGTGGTTAGGGCTGTCAAAACTGCTCAAAAATGACGCCCGAATATTCGAATATTCCCCACACGTATTCGAATATATTCGAGTTTCCCGGTTGCGCATTAGGCACGTCAATAACAGGACAAATTAATACAACGAGACATAACTACTTGTATAGGTAATAGATTTAAGTTAATTTAACAACATATTACCTACACAAAAATAAGTAGATGAACTAATGGCTACGACCGCAGACCTTGGCCTCTCGCTCGCACACACGCACTTTTTCTTTCTCTCTCTCTCCCGCACTGTCGCCCTCTCTGCGCGTAGCGGTGTAAATGAACGACAACAACAAACAAATGCTGAGTGTTGATCAAAAGTTTTGCGCAAGACATTTAAGGTCGCGATTCATCTTCATTTTTTTTTTTTTACATTCGAATATGAATTTTCATATTCAAAATTCGTTTTTTAAACACTAGTCGAATATATATTCGAATGTAGAATATTGGTTGTGGTCGACCTTCGGGGCGAGCGACCCCACGAGGGTCCGTATAGTGCTGAGGTTTGACGGGCGGCCATTATCAAGCATTAAGACCAGAAGGCCGTGCGGCTACCGCCTCGTCTGACCCTCTCCCCCCCTCCCCCCTCCCGGCACCTGCACGTCCTTGTCGGATGTGAACCGCTGCGTTTGTCTCGTGTGGCGCCCGGGCGCTGAAACCCCCGTTTACCCCACAGGGCGGCGGGAAATCAGCCAGTAGGCGTGAGGAGGAGTCTCGTCTGTTCGGCCCGGCCGGCGTGGCGGTTGGCGTCTCGGAGCTCTGCTGGACAGCGTTACAGCGCCGGGAACCATCGGCTCTGGGGGGGGGGGGGGGGTGGTGGGGGGTCTCAGGAGCTAGCTGCCTGGGACTGTGTGTGTGTGTGTGTGCGTGTGTGTGTGTGTGTGTGTGTGTGTGTTAGGGTGAGTACAATGTGGCATTCCTGCCAAAGTGAATTCTATGTTTGTTAACCCTTTGCATAGCGAATAAACCCCCGTTCTGATTCTGATTCTGATTTCAATTCCTCTGAAATATCTGCGTTCTGAGTTCAAGACGAGGCGAACACAATGAGGTAAAGTACGAACATCATTAAGAAATGATGTCCCAATCGCGCAGTGTTGACAGTGAAGACACGCAACACCTCTCGACCGGCGAGCAAGACGTTTTCTTGGGGGAAATGAAGCTAGAGATATACTTTGTCAGTGCTGGTTGTTTGAGAAGACTTCATTCTTTGTTTCGTGTGCTACTAAAGCTTGTCAGAAATGTATTTCTACCATCACTTCAAGCTGTGGGGTTGGATTTCAACATCTTCTGGAATATCTTGCCAAAATGTGGTTGACCCCAGATACAACAGCATGTATTCGCAGCCAGTGGTCATGTACTGTCAGTCTGAATTAAGATCAAGAACCAGAGGGGGGAGAGAGAGAGAGAGAGACAGAGAGAGACAGAGAGAGACAGAGAGAGACAGAGAGAGACAGAGAGAGAGAGAGAGAGAGAGAGACAGAGACAGAGACAAGAGAGAGAGAGAGAGAGAGAGAGAGAGAGAGAGAGAAACAGAGAGAGCGAGAGAGACAGAGACAGAGAGAGAGAGAAACAGAGAGAGAGAGAGAGAGAAACAGAGAGGGGGGGAGAGAGAGAGAGAGAGACAGAGACAGAGACAGAGAGAGAGAGAGAGAGACAGAGAGAGAGAGAGAGACAGAGAGAGAGAGAGAGACAGAGAGAGAGAGAGAGACAGAGAGAGAGAGAGAGACAGAGAGAGAGAGAGAGACAGGAGAGAGAGAGAGAGAAACAGAGAGGGGGGGAGAAAGAGAGGGAAAGCCATGTTTACAACCCTCGCCTCCCCACACACAAACACGCACTTGTGTCTCTTCTGTACGTCGCACACACCCAGCTTTCAACACTGGGGGGGGGGGGGGGGGGGGGGTCGGACATGCTAAAGCCAGCGCTCATGCTAGCCTCCATGTCCATGGGCCGGATGCCAGAGCGATGTCAGCAGGGGGCATTTGGAGGTCAATACTACAACGCTGTCGACTAATGAGCCAGCAAATTCCCTTACCCCACCCCCCCCCCCGCCCCCGTCTCTCTCCCGCCTTCACCTCCACCCCACCCACCCACCTCCCCCTCTCTCTCTCTCTCTCTCTCAGGACCCCCCCTGCTGAGAAGCATCTGAAGGCATTTCGGGTCGGGGGGGGGGGGGGGGGGGGGAGCTGGCTGGGTCTCTGTCTGAGTGTGGTGCGTCGCACAAACGCTTCTGTCTCCTCAGTTAACCCCCCCCCCCCCGCCCCCGCCAGCCCCCCCCCCTCCGGTCCTCCCCCCCCCCCCTCTCAGCTCTTCGCTTCACGCCAACGCGGCGACAGCCTTGCCAGATCTAAACTTTTTTCTCCATGTGCACCTCAGGGGTCTCTCCGGCCCCTGGAGGGCCCCTGGAGGGCCCCTGGAGGGCCCCTGGAGGGCCCCTGGAGGGCCCCTGGAGGGCCCCGGGTTCATCCGAGCGTCTGCGGCGGGTCGCAGGAAGGAACCCGACACTCGGGCGCCCAGGCTCAGGGCTCGTGGGTCCCATTCAGGAGGGCCCGTCAACAATGAAACTGACACGCAGCGCAGCGCGCGCACACGCGCAAACACGCTTATCGGCGGTAGCTGATCCGAGGGGGGGGGGGAAACTCACTGTCTATCTCGCCCTCGCTCTGGCTGATAAGAGAGAGAGAGACAGTCTCTCTCAGTGTACAGCACGGTGACAAGCATGCGCAAGGCTCCTCCATACGAAGCAAGGCTGAGTGGTGTGAGGGAGAGAGGGCAAATCATGTGACTCTTGAAGCAGATACAGACTTCCTATACGCTATATCCGTCAATTACAGCTGGGACTAAAGCCTGCACAGCAACATTCTGGAAATAGGTTTCAGAGCAAACTAACTACACTGTAAAACAAAAACAAAAAACTCATTTTACAGTTAATACCTCTACATTTTCACAGGTCATCCAAACTAAATGTTTACCCTACAATATCCCAAAGGATGCATAAACAACTAGTCGCACGAAAAAACAAATAGTGTCGCAAAAATGCCAACAATATCAACACAGGTAACACAGTATAAGGTAAGCAGTCTGACAACAACACACAACATAGCGCACCGAATGCTTTGTGACGGAAAGGCTTGTATAAGTGCAAAACACTGTGACAGCGCAGCCCAGAATGCAACAAGGCAACCGTAGTTTTAACGTGGCACATTTTATTAGGACAGGGGTGTCCAATCCTGGTCCTCACGGGTCACAGCTGATTCAAATGAATGGGTCATCATCTAGCACAGTGGAAGTCTGATCATGACCATTCTTTAGGGGGGGGGGGGGGCGCGGTGGCAGAGCGGTTAGTGCTCTAGCCTCCACAGCAAGGAGATCATGAGTTCGAATCTCAGGTTCGACCATGATCTCTCTGGGTGGAGTCTGCATGTCCTCCCTGTGTTACTGTGGGTTCTCTGGGTGGAGTCTGCATGTCCTCCCTGTGTTACTGTGGGTTCTCTCTGGGTGGAGTCTGCATGTCCTCCCTGTGTTACTGTGGGTTCTCTCTGGGTGGAGTCTGCATGTCCTCCCTGTGTTACTGTGGGTTCTCTCTGGGTGGAGTCTGCATGTCCTCCCTGTGTTACTGTGGGTTCTCTCTGGGTGGAGTCTGCATGTCCTCCCTGTGTTACTGTGGGTTCTCTCTGGGTGGAGTCTGCATGTCCTCCCTGTGTTACTGTGGGTTCTCTCTGAGTGGAGTCTGCATGTCCTCCCCTGCTGTTACCGTGGGTTCTCTCTGGGTGGAGTCTGCATGTCCTCCCTGTGTTACTGTGGGTTCTCTCTGGGGTGGAGTCTGCATGTCCTCCCTGTGTTACTGTGGGTTCTCTCTGGGTGGAGTCTGCATGTCCTCCCTGTGTTACTGTGGGTTCTCTCTGGGTGGAGTCTGCATGTCCTCCCTGTGTTACTGTGGGTTCTCTCTGGGTGGAGTCTGCATGTCCTCCCTGTGTTACTGTGGGTTCTCTCTGGGCACTCCTGCTTCCTCCCCACCGTCCAAAGACATGCAGGTGGTAGGTTGATTGGATATTGTGATAACAGTATTGTCCCAAGTATACAGAAAAAGTAGGATAAAAAAACAACAGTGGTTCTTAACCTGGGTTCGATTGAACCCCAGGGGGTTCGGTGAGGTCAGTCTCAGGGGTTTGGTGAGTCAGTCTCAGGGGTTTGGTGAGTCAGTCTCTGGGGTTCGGTGAGTCAGGTCTCTGGGGTTTGGGTGAGTCAGTCTCAGGGGTTCGGCGGAGGTCACGACACACATCCGACTCACATGATACATGATGACACGACGAATTATGAAGGGTTCAGATGAATGCGCATATGAAACTGGTGGGGTTCAGCAGCTCCAACAAGGTTAAGAAGCACTCATCTAAAACCTTCAGGACAAGTGGTCATTGAGGACCAGGATTGGACACCCCATGTATCCTACAGATGTACAGAGCGACTTCAGAATGAACCGAGAGACATAGTTGGTCTAATATTCAGCTGAATGCTCTTATAGTTCTTCCCTTGGCACTTATTGGTTCTCATGATGTATGTTTTGTAACCTAGATGCCCGCTATGTTGGGGTCTATCACGTTGCTATGCTCAGTGACTGAAGTTCTTTTGTAAGTCTCTCTCTTGTAAATCGCTTTGGAGAAAAGCGTCTGCTAAATTTGATTAGATTAGATATATTTTATTAATCCCACAACGGGGAAATGTACTTGCTACAGCAGCAGAATAAAAGTAGACAAGGCAAAACAAATACAGATAATAAATACAATAAATGTCAATGTAAATGTAATCTGATGAGTCTAATGTAGTACGAACAAGCGATGAACCTCAGAAATATGCAGAAATTAGACCCACGTTGATGAAAGATCGCAGTCTGCTGGACATTTTCAACCCTGTTTATAGTGAAACAGGCTCCAGTTTCGCTTTCTAACGCTATTTGCCGGCAAGTCGACAAAACTAAAAAGATAAAAAAAACATGCTCGAAATGTACCTGCTGCCATTCCAAACAACACGGGAGCTATTTAACATTTGCTCAAAGCTTAAAACCTTAAAATCATTTGACACAACAAAAACATACGAACACAGCCCCATAATCATCCATCCTTCGGTTTTAAAAAACAATATACGCGAAAGAACTGCGCACTTTCCTAAAAACACCGCAGTTAAGATCTGCGCGTCCGCCTGCGCGTCCTGCTCCGATAAAATCATATTCATATTCATGCAATACTGAGCTTTCTGGAAGAAATTACAGAACTTTTTATTCGGAGAAGCGTTATTAAGCTGAGGGAAACGTCGAGACACGTCCTCTCCCTCTGCAGCTTTGCTTTGAGACTGACCCCGGACACTCGTAAACTTTCCCTCCCCCCATAAATAAAACTTACTTTTCTCTGGCTTGGCTGTCGGACGGCACGTTGTTACTCTCTTGCCTTTGGCGTACATGCTGCAAGAGGAGCTCCGATTGTCACGCGCACCTGTCAAGCCATCACAACCTCCCTGGGCACAGCCCCGTCACCATGGTGACACGAGCAGGGGGCCTGCCATTGGGTGTTGAGCCGTTCGGGAACGCCCATTTTGCTGTGGTGGACGCCTCTGACTGACAGTTATCTGGCCACGCCCTTCCCTGTCACCCCCCTCCCCCTCCTTTCCCCTTTTTCCCTCCTTCCCCATCCGCATCACTCTGCTCTCTCTCTCTCTCTTTGCTCTCTTGCTTTTTGCTCTCTCTCCCTCCCTCTCAGCTCTCTCTCCCTCTCTCTCTCTGTTTGCTTTCGCTCTCTCTCTCTGTCTCTCTCTCCACTCTCTCTCTCTGCTCTCTCTCTCCCTCTCTCTCTCTTCTCTCTCTCTTTCTCTCTCTGCTCTCTCTCTTCTCTCTCTCTATGCTCTCTCTCTTTCTGCTCCTCTCTCTCTCCTCTCTCTCTCTGCTCTCTCTCTCTGCTCTCTCTCTCTTTCTCTCTCTGCTCTCTCTCTGCTCTCTCTCTCTGCTCTCTCTCTCTGCTCTCTCTCTCTTTGCTCTCTTGCTTTTCGCTCTCTCTCCTTCCCTCTCAGCTCTCTCTCCACTCTCTCTCTCTCCTCTCTCTCTCTGCTCTCTCTCTCTTCTCTCTCCTCTCTCTCTGCTCTCTCTCTTCTCTCTCTGCTCTCTCTCTGCTCTCTCTCTCTTTCTCTCTCTGCTCTCTCTCTGCTCTCTCTCTGCTCTCTCTCTCTGCTCTCTCTCTCTGCTCTCTCTCTCTTGCTCTCTTGCTTTTTGCTCTCTCTCCTTCCCTCTCAGCTCTCTCTCCACTCTCTCTCTCTCTCTCCTCTCTCTCTCCACTCTCTCTCTCTCTCTCCCTCTCTCTGCTCTCTCTCTCTTCTCTCTCTCTGCTCTCTCTCTCTCTCTCTGCTCTCTCCTCTGCTCTCTCTCTCCCTCTCTCTTCTCTCTCTGCTCTCTCTCTCTCTCTCCCTCTCTCTTCTCTCTCTCTGCTCTCTCTCTCTCTGCTCTCTCTCTCTCTCTCTCCTCTCTCTCTCTCTGCTCTTCTCTCTCTTCTCTCTCCTCTCTCTCTCTGCTCTCTCTCTTTCTCGGCCATGAAAGAACTGTACTCAGCCATTAGCGATCACAGACTGCTCACCCGGAGGCTGTTTTTATAGTTGCAGGGGATTTTAATCACTCAAACTTAAAGACAGTGCTCCCAAAATTCCACCAACATGTCCACTGCAGTACTAGGGGGAGTAAAACTCTGGATCATGTTTACACCAACATAGCCGGAGCCTATACCGCGAACCCCCTCCCCCACCTAGGACAATCAGACCATGTTTCTTTGTTCCTGATGCCAAAGTACAAGGCACTCATCCATCGTGAGAAGCCATCAACGAGGACCATCAAGGTGTGGCCGGCAGGAGCTGACTCTGTACTCCAGGACAGATTCCAACACACGGACTGGAGTCTGTTTGCTTCGCAGGCTACCTGTGGCTCTCACACGGACATTGACACCTTCACCTCCTCTGTACTGGACTATATCAACAACACCATTGACAGCGTCACAACACAGAAACGGATTACCACGTACCCTAATCAAAAGCCATGGATGAACAAGGAGGTTCGGCTCCTGCTGAAGGCTCGCAAGGCCGCTTTCAGATCAGGTGACGAACAGGCCTACAGTGCATCCAGGGCTGACTTGAAGAGGGGCATCATAAAAGGCCAAGCACTGCTACAAGCTGAGGATCGAGGAGCACTTCGACAACTCCGACCCCAGGCGCATGTGGCAGGGCATCCGGATCATCAGTGACTTCAAGTCGAACACCACCACCCCAGCACCCACAGACGTCTCCTTCCTGAACGAGCTGAACAACTTCTACGCTCGGTTTGACAGGAACAACACAGAGACTGCCACCCCAATCACTCCATCTACAGACCACCAACCCCTAACACTCAACCCAACAGACGTCCTCACCGCACTGAGCCGGATCAACGCGCGCAAGGCTGCTGGCCCAGACGGCATCCCTGGTCGCGTGCTCAGAGCATGCGCTGAGCAGCTTGCAGGAGTTTTTACGGACATTTTCAACCTGTCCCTTGCTCAAGCAGCTGTGCCGGCATGCTTCAAATCCACCTCCATCGTTCCGGTGCCAAAGAACTCCAGCCCGTCGTGCCTGAACGACTATCGCCCTGTGGCACTGACACCCATCGTCATGAAGTGCTTCGAGCGACTGTCCTGGCACACCTGAAGACCAACCTTCCACCCACACTTGACCCTCACCAGTTTGCCTACCGCAGCAATAGAGCACAGATGATGCAGTTTCCTCAGCGCTGCACTCTGTGCTGGACACACTGGACAATAATAACACTTATGCCCGTATGTTGTTTGTAGACTTCAGCTCTGCTTTCAACACCGTCATCCCCTCCAAGCTGATCACCAAACTTGGAGAGCTGGGCATCAACACCTCCCTCTGCCACTGGATTATGGACTTTCTGACCAACCGACCACAGCATGTTAGGTCAGCCCACTCCTGCTCCACCACCATCACACTAAACACAGGTGTACCACAGGGATGCGTGCTCAGCCCGTTCCTCTACTCCCTCTTCACCCACGACTGCAAGCCAATGTATGGATCTAACTCCATCATCAAGTTTGCTGACGACACCACGGTGATCGGCCTCATCACCAACAACGATGAGACAGCCTACAGAGAGGAAGTGCAGCACCTGGCCATGTGGTGTGGTGACAATAACCTGCTCCTCAACGCCACAAAGACCAAGGAGCTTATCGTGGACTTCAGGAGGAAGAGGGGAGACACGCACGACCCCATTCAAATCAACGGGATGGCCGTTGAGCGTGTCTCCAGCTATAAGTTCCTGGGGATCCACATCTCGGATGACCTGTCCTGGATTACAAACACCTCCGGCCTGATCAAGAAGGCTCACCAGCGTCTCTTTTTCTTGAGAACACTGAGGAAACACCACCTGTCCTCAGCTGTCATGGTGAACTTCTACCGCTGCGCGATCGAGTGCATCCTAACAAACTGTGTTACAGTGTGGTACGGGAACTGCACAGTCGCTGAGCGCAAGGCACTGCAGCGGGTGGTGAAAACTGCCCAACGCATCACTGGGACTATTCTTCCGACCATTGAGGACATCCAGAGGAAGCGCTGTCTACGTAGAGCTCACAGCATCCGTAGAGATTCCTCACACCCCGCCCATAAACTGTTTGCCCCCCTGCCCTCCGGCAGGCCGCCTCAGGAGTCTCCGGTGTAGAACCAGCAGACTGAGGAACAGCTTCTTCCCCAGAACTGTGTCACTCCTGAACTCCACTACACCCCCGCCCCCCTATATAACCCCCGCCCCCCCATAGAACCCCCCCTCCTATATTTGCACATTCTGTTTGTACATTTGCACCACTTGCATATGTGAATTGTTATTTGCACTATCTGTCCATTTTGCACATCTGTTACTGCACCACCTGCACATTTTGTTCACATTTGTTCACTTTGCACATCAGTTCTTTTTGCTCAATCGCATCATTTGCACTACCTGTATATACATGCTACCCGGTAATTTCTGCTTGCTTTCTGCTTGTCTAATTTGTATCTGTACATACCCGGATTGAACCTGTACATACCCTGTATATTCTGTCTATACTGTTCATAATATGTATATTCTGAGTATATCCATATTATTATATTCTGTTGTTAATAACTGTTTTGCACTTCTGGTTGGATGCTAACTGTATTTCGTTGCCCTGGACTTGTACCTGTGTAATGACAATAAAGTTGAATCTAATCTAATCTAATCTAATCTTCTCTCTCTGCTCTCTCTCTGCTCTCTCTCTCTGCTCTCTCTCTCTGCTCTCTCTCTCTTTGCTCTCTTGCTTTTTGCTCTCTCTCCTTCCCTCTCAGCTCTCTCTCCACTCTCTCTCTCTCTCTCCTCTCTCCTCCACTCTCTCTCTCTCTCCTCTCTCTCTCTGCTCTCTCTCTCTGCTCTCTCTCTCTCTCTCTGTCTCTGCTCTCTCTCTCTCTCTCCCTCTCTCTGCTCTCTCTCTCTTCTCTCTGCTCTCTCTCTCCTCTCTCTTCTCTCTCTGCTCTCTCTCTCTCTGCTCTCTCTCTCTCTCTCTTCTCTCTCCTCTCTCTCTCTGCTCTCTCTCTGCTCTCTCTCTCTGCTCTCTCTCTCTGCTCTCTCTCTCTTTGCTCTCTTGCTTTTTGCTCTCTCTCCTTCCCTCTCAGCTCTCTCTCCACTCTCTCTCTCTCTCTCCTCTCTCTCTCCTCTCTCTCTCTGCTCTCTCTCTTCTCTCTCTCTCTCTGTCTCTGCTCTCTCTCTCTCTCTCCCTCTCTCTGCTCTCTCTCTCTTCTCTCTGCTCTCTCTCTCTGCTCTCTCTCTCCCTCTCTCTTCTCTCTCTGCTCTCTCTCTCTCTCTCTCTCTCCCTCTCTCTTCTCTCTCTGCTCTCTCTCTCTCTGCTCTCTCTTCTCTCTCTGCTCTCTCTCTCTCTCTCTCTCTGCTCTCTCTCTCTCTCTCTGCTCTCTCTCTCTGCTCTCTCTCTCTCTCTCTCTCTGCTCTCTCTCTCTCTCTCTGCTCTCTCTCTCTGCTCTCTCTCTCTCTCTCTCTCTCTCTGCTCTCTCTCTCTGCTCTCTCTCTCTCTCTCTCTCTCTCTCTCTCTCTCTCTCTCTCCTCTCCCTCTCTCTTCTCTCTCTGCTCTCTCTCTCTGCTCTCTCTCTCTCTCTCTCTGCTCTCTCTCTCTCTCTCTCTGCTCTCTCTCTCTGCTCTCTCTCTCTCTCTCTCTGCTCTCTCTCTCCTCTCTCTTCTCTCTCTGCTCTCTCTCTCTCTCTCCCTCTCCCTCTCTCTTCTCTCTCTGCTCTCTCTCTCTCTGCTCTCTCTCTCTCTCTCTCTCTGCTCTCTCTCTCTGCTCTCTCTCTCTCTCTCTCTCTCTCTGCTCTCTCTCTCTCTCTCCCTCTCCCTCTGTCTTCTCTCTCTGCTCTCTCTCTCTCTCTCTCTCTGCTCTCTCTCTCTGCTCTCTCTCTCTCTCTCTCTCTCTCTGCTCTCTCTCTCTGCTCTCTCTCTCCCTCTCTCTTCTCTCTCTGCTCTCTCTTTCTCTCTCCCTCTCCCTCTGTCTTCTCTCTCTGCTCTCTCTCTCTCTGCTCTCTCTCTCTCTCTCACTCTCTCCTCTCCCTCTCTCTTCTCTCTCTGCTCTCTCTCTTCTCTCTCTCTCTCTGCCTTGGCTGTGTGCTGGAAAGCCGTACAGCCTGCCTGCCTGCAATCGTTCCTCCCTGCGTGCACTCACTGACACACACGCACACAGAAGCACACGCGCACTCGCCAGCACACACACATACGCGCGCACACACATACGCACACCCTCTCCCTCCCTCTACTTTCCTCTCCCAGCGCGAAGGGGGGATTTGAAACCGTCCGAGGAGGATTTTAAACTACTGGCTGTTCCTTTTCTACACAATCACACCCTCTACCGAC
The DNA here is from genome assembly GCA_030340665.1 of Neosalanx taihuensis. Lineage (NCBI taxonomy): Eukaryota > Metazoa > Chordata > Actinopteri > Osmeriformes > Salangidae > Neosalanx > Neosalanx taihuensis. The sequence continues at coordinate 6,351,805 of CM059316.1, read as the reverse complement.
ACACAGACAGCGCATTGCACAAACATTCACACAAAGGAACTGGATCTGCGTGGCTATTTCACTCAGGCCTCTGCCCAGACACCTAACACAGGACCCCAGAGGGACAGAAGAGGTCAAAGTGGGCCCTGGTTGTCAAACCCCAGTGGGTGATGGCGATTGGAGAGCCTCAGACGTGGTACCTTTGTTGTATTTATACTTTCTAAACAACCATCTGCAGCCTTGAGCTTTCCGTGTCGCCAACCCTGCACCGGGTTGTTCAAATCACCCAAAGCTACTGCATGTTCAGAGAGAGGAAAATGCAAAGTCATGCTTGGTCGGGTAAGCAACTCTTTTCAGTTGCCTTTGTGTCTATTGGCGTACACACTCATAAAGATGAAGATTGTTGTCTCTTTTCAATCCTTTGAGGGCTGGAGATCCAAGCTGCTGCCGCAACACAAGATTCTGGAGGTGGACTGATCGTCCCTTCTTCTCCGTCTGCACGTCTGTGTGTGTGTGTCCGTGTGTGTGTGTGTGTGTGTGTGTTATCAAGGGCACAGAACAGGGCAGCAGTGTTTAGGCTTATGTAATGCTCCAGCGATGTGACCCAGTTGGAAGAGATGCACATCGCCTCCCCTGTTTCTCTCTCTCTCTCTCTCTCTCTCTCTCTCTCTCTCCCTCTCTCTCTCCCCCCCCTTCCCACTGTCTCCTTCCTCCCTCACCTTGTTCTTCTCTCTCTCTCTTTCTTCTGCCTCCCCTCTCCCTCCTTCGCACTGTAGCTGCGTCATGTGAAGCCCCCCCCCCCCCCCCCCCGCACACACCCCCCCCTCCCCCCGGGAGGAGCGACGGCGGTTCTATTTCAGACGAGCAGAAACTTTCGGTTTTGGGATGAGTCCCACCCCCCCCACCCCCCCCCCCCGGGGGCTGATCGCCATGACAACCACTCACTGGCGACAGCCGATGCGTTGGAAAACATGGAGACGAGGAGGAGAGGGAGGTTGGAGGTAAAACGGCGGGGGGGGGGGGGGGGGGGGCTTGGTGCTATGTAAAGACGCACAGGGGAGGACGAGATCCGACGACGTCTTCATCGGCCGCCGCCGCGCGGCCTGGCAAAGGTCACATGATCCTGCAGTCGTCAGCTGACCCGGGTCGCCCCACGCCTTCCAGTTCCAGCGTGACATACCAGCCTCCGATGGCATCAGATACTCGTATCCTACCGTGGTATCTGTGTGTCTCTGTGTGTGTGTGTGTGTGTGTGCGAGAGAGAGATCTGTGACACACTGTTGCTAAAGGGCAGATTTCGAAAAGGGAGGGATGAGGGTGGGGGGAGGTAATGATACAGGGAAGGGATGAAGGGATGGAGAGATCCAGATAAGAAGAGAGGGAGTGAAGGAGCGGGAGATCATTTGCTGACCTGCTCTCCCAGCTGAGCTGGCCCCTGTTAACAATGTGCCGGCCCGCTCTTCGTACTGGTAATGAACAGTTACTCTCTGTGGGGTTCACTGGTATTAACCTCTCTCCCACCATCTCGCTCCCTCCCTCCCTCCCTCCCTCCCTCCCATCCGCCTCATTTGCTGCTCCAGTGCACATCTTCTCTCTCTTTGGGTAGTCTTCACTCCCCCTGCTCTCTTCTCTGTCTGTCTGTCTCTCTCTCTCTGTCTCTCTCTCGTTCTCTCTCCTTTCCTCTCCTTCCATCTTTTCTTCGTCCCAGTTCCCCTGAGTGTGTTCTATGGTGACACTAGAACTGAGCATCAGATCTGGATCTGAAGGGATCAGCGGAACCTCTTCAGAGGTCCTGGGGAGATGGGGTGGGGGGGGTGGGGGGGGGTACGGGGGGTGGGGAGGTTCCACGACAGCTGGGGTAATAGTCCGAGGGTATTGGTATTGGTTTGCCTGGCTGGCTAGCAGGCTGGCTGGCTGGGTGCTGCAGATACACTCCATCATCTGGGACTTAGCCCCTTTCCCATTGACGGTGGCCCTGTGTAATCCCTGGGACTGTGGTGACGACCGGAGCTAAGCCTCCGAAAAGTCCCACTCCGTCACAGAGCCGCAGAAGGAGCGGGGAGCCATTCGGGCCAAGGAGAGAGAGAGAGAGAGAGAGAGAGCAGAGAGAGAGAGAGAGAGAGAGCAGAGAGAGAGAGAGAACAGAGAGAGAGAGAGCAGAGAGAGAGAGAGAGAGAGACAGAGAGAGAAAGGGAGAGAGAGAGAGAGAGAGAGAGAGAGAGCAGAGAGAGAGAGAGAGAGAGAGAGCAGAGAGAGAAAGGGAGAGAGAGAGAGCAGAGAGAGAGAGAGGCAGCAGGATTGGGGGACGGATGAGGGGGGATGGATGGATGGAGGAGGAGGAGGAGGGGGGGCAAGAAAATCTCAACATCCAGAGAAAGGTAGTCTAGGCTGAAACATAAGACAGGGAAGCGGGGGAGGAGGTTCGCTCAAACATCCACGCTGGCCCCTGGGGTTGAGTCGCAACAGGGGGAAAAGTTCAGCATACTTACAGTTCTGTCTGGTGATATTTCAAAGTAGAATTCCACCTTGCTTGGAAGGGTCAGGCCAAGTACTGTCGATGGTTTTCTACGGCGAGTTCCAAATTCACCGTGGAACATCCATCGTGCTGCCATGTTGTCCGGCACCATGGCAACGGCGAAATTTACTGCGAGGATGGTCCCCCGGAAAAAAAAACCCCCACATCATCTGCGTATCTGTATTTACATCGCTTTATCTTGCCTGCCAGAGTCTTCCTCCGAAATTACATTGGGATGAGCAAATAAAGAAGAACGCTAACCATCCAGGGATTGGCTGTCTTCCTCTCCTCTTAATCTGTCCTTCCCATAGGGCCGGCTTCTCTCTCTCTCTCTCTCTTACTCTCTCTTCCTTTCTCCATTTCTTTGCCTGACTCTATCATTTTACTTTCCACAGAAACATCTTCGATTGTCCCCCAGTCTGAGGTCGTCTATTTAGATTAGATTAGATTCAACTTTATTGTCATTACACAGGTACAAGTCCAGGGCAACGAAATACAGTTAGCATCCAACCAGAAGTGCAAAACAGTTATTAACAACAGAATATAATAAATATGGGTATACTCAGAATATACATATTATGAACAGTATAGTCAGAATATACAGGATATGTACTGATTCAATCAGGGTATGTACAGATTCAAATTAGACAAGCAGAAATTACCGGGTAGCATGTATATACAGGTAGTGCAAATGATGCGATTGAACAAAATGAACAGATGTGCAAAGTGAACAAGATGTGAACAAAATGTGCAGGTGGTGCAGTAACAGATGTGCAGATGTGCAAAATGGACAGATAGTGCAAATAACAACTCACATATGCAAGTGGTGCAAATGTACAAACAGAATGTGCAAATATAGGAAGGGGGGGGGTTCTATGGGGGGGCGGGGGTTATATAGGGGGGGCGGGGGTGTAGTGGAGTTCAGGAGTGACACAGTTCTGGGGAAGAAGCTGTTCCTCAGTCTGCTGGTCTTAGACCGGAGACTCCTGAGGCGCCTGCCGGAGGGCAGGAGGGCAAACAGTTTGTGGGCGGGGTGTGAGGAATCTCTTTGGATGCTGTGAGCTCTACGCAGACAGCGCTTCCTCTGGATGTCCTCAATGGACGGAAGAATAGTCCCAGTGATGCGTTGGGCGGTTTTCACTGCGTTTCGGATTTCAGAGTGTCTAGACCAGGGGTCTCCAATCCTGGTCCTCGAGGGCCGCTGTCCTGACGGTTTTAGATGTTTCCCTCCTCCAGCACACCTCCACAGAGCTTGATAACGACCCTTCATTAGAATCAGGTGTGCTGGAGCAGGGAAACAGCTAAAACCTTCAGGACAGAGGCCCTGGAGGACCAGGATTGGAGACCCCTGGTCTAGACGCTTGTGTCGCTCAAAAACACAGAAACAGGTTTGTTTCGATGTGGGGAACACAGTGGCAAGCGCAGCTGACTCCTCCATAACAACTGCTTTAACATTTAGGTAACTCTCCCAATGTAGAGAGATGGTAGATATGTGACCGGCTATATCCAGCGAGACACTTAGCCAGATGCTAATTGGAAAACGTTTAGGCTCTCACACAAAAGAGGTTCTTGAGATTAATTGGCAGTGGAGTTTACAAGCGCTTCAGGGCTCTGTAAATAATTTATAGCGCACAATAAGGCACCTTGTCACTCCGTGATTTCATTTGTTATAACGCACAAAAGACACAGCTGCCACCGTGTTCAGATTTATCTTTGACCCGAATGATCAAGTACCGAACGGTCGACATCCAAGATAAAGAGGATTCGTCAATATGGGAAATGAGTCCTGATCGGAGGTTGTATCGACGCGCTTTATTGAAATGAACGTTCGTTTCCTTGCAGTGAATCTCTGATCATTGTCAATTCGAGGTCTTTAACAGCGTCAAGTTCCACCCTGTGACTCTATTTCTCAGTTTGCGTTGGTAGAGACACATTATTAGCAGTTTTAAGACGTAAAAATGATATATGTATATGGTACTGACCTTCCGAGCAGTGAACAAGACTGCCCCGAATCAAATCAAATCAACATTTATTTGTATAGCCCTTTTTACAAGCAATGTCACAGAGGGCTTCACATATGCCCATAGAACTGCCCCTCAACCAACCTAAACCCTCAAGGAAGACAAGGAAAAACTCCCAGAAAAAACTCACTAGGGACAAAAAAATGGAAGAAACCTTGGAAGGAGCAATTCAGTGAGGGATCCCCTCCTCCAGGGACCTCATATCAACTCTCTCCTCTGGCCTTGCACCCCTGCTCGCCACCTACGGTCCTCCTCTGACAATCATCTAGTGGTCCCACCCCTCGAGAGCGCCAGAGCCCAACACAAAGGCCGTGTCCGAAACCACTCCCTAACCCCTATATAGGGCACTATATAGGGATCACAACATTAGTGGTGTCCGAAATGTTAGGGATGACCAGGTGATCACTATATAGTGCCCTGAATCTAGCCCACAATTCACCGGGAAAAGTAGTGAACATCCGATGGTCACTACATGAAGCAAGATAACCCATCATGCATTGCCAGAAGGCACAGAAAGAAAACCAATTGGCTCCAGCTGGGAGTCATCAAGTGGTGTAGTTTGACGGAGGATAGTTTGTTGAATTCATTAAATATATATATTTTTAATGCTTAAATAGTAAACAAAATACGAAAACTAAACGTACAGGACAGTAATCAAAATACTTGAATTTAATAAAAATGCAGTAGTAAAAGGACAAGTATAATGTGAGACAACATTAATGTGGTACATTTTAATTGTGCAACAGCGATGACGTAATTACGGGCGCCAAGAGAAGTGTCCGAACATTTTTTCTGTTGAGCTCACTATATAGTCCACTACATTTATTTCCCTATATAGGGAGTAGGGAGTAGGGAATGAGGGAGTGGTTTCGGACACAGCAAAATTCTTCGCCTGCCTGGCTCCCCAATGGTGGATCCCCAATGGAGGTCTCCTCACCTTCAAGAAAAGGCTCAAGACTCACTTTTTTCCAGAGTTTAATGGCACTTATCATCAAATATCAGCTGTTGATGTTCAGAATCAGAATTACTTTATTGATCCCTAAGGGGAAACTCTATTATGTTGTTGTTCGCTTCCTACAAGTTGACGGTCGAAGGTGCCTGCCTTCAATTTGTAAACTGTTCAGCTGACTGCTCTTATAGCTCTTCCCTTGGCACTTTTTGGTTTCTCACAATGTATGTCTCATAATCTATAAGCCCACTACCTTTTGGGATCTATCACATTGCTCTGCTCGGTGACCGATGCTCTTTTGTAAAGCTATTTCTAGTAGGTCGCTTTGGATCACAGTGTTTAGCTAAATGAATCAATGTAAACATGTAAACCGTATTTACAATGCCCTTTAGACATCATTCTGGTGATATTCTTAGTCCCAGTCTGCAGGACAATGCTGATGTTTTCATAATTCAGGTTAAATTCATGTTGCACGTTCGAGATCCACTGACGTGTGTATGTACCGCACCCCCTTGACCTGCTGTGTGTGTCTCTGAATCTCCTAAAAGAGAAGTTCCTCTTGGGCAGGCTCCTGAGGAGAGAAGCTGGCAGAGAAAGAAACAGAAAGCGAGGGTCTGCGATGAGAGAGAAGGGAGGGAAGGGAGTAAAAGAAAAATAGAACAAGGGCAAGAGAGAGAGAGAAAGAGAGAGTGGTCGAGAAAGAAAGACAGAAATGAGAGAGAAGGGTGTAAGAGAAAAATCGAACAAGGAAGAGAGTGGAGAGAAAGAGTGAGTGAGAGAGAAAGAAAGAGAGAAGGGAGTATGTGAAAAAGAGAAATTGAGAGATAGAGAGAGACAGACGGAGAGAGCTGTGGCTTGCTCTCGAAGTGGAGCTCTCAGTCTGGGGCGTCTTGAAACAGTCTGCACTAAACAACTGCTGTTCCATCCTTCCCCCTCTGCTGCGGGGGTCCCAGCCGGAAGCAGCTCCAGTCAGCACACACAAGATCTGGAGGGGCTGGAAAGTTCCAGGGCCTTCTCCCACACACTGACTACACCAGGGACAGGGTATAAACTAGAGGCACGTGCAGTATATTGACCCCCGAAACACAGACAAACATCAGCCGGCGATGACGGAAGAATCCGGACTTCTGCCAAAACCTTGTGTGATGCAACTGGGTGGCAACCGAACGGGAAGAGGGGAAGGGGGGGGGGGGGGGGGGGTCATGCGGGGCAGTGGGTTAGGGTGTTGGGCTAGTATGCAGACGGTCTCCAGATCGAACCCCGGCTGTGGCAACACAGCGGAAGAACATGTTCTGTTCATCTTGTTTTGGTGGAAACTCGCTAGTATTGTCGCTTTTTTTTTCCCAAAGTCCAAAACACAGGAGGAAAGGTGCCCGCTGTGGATTAAACAATGTCGGAGACCCCACTCCCAACTAAATATTTCGAAAAACACACGTCTGCACCTAACTAAACGGTCACAATTCTTTCCTGAAATAAATCACGTTACTGCTACAATAAGGTGATTTCAGGCAGCCGTTTCTTTACAAAAACTCCATCCACCATACCTCATCAGACAACGTAATTTTTAACCACTTTAATTACAAGATGGAGAAATACTTTGAGTACATGGAATATCCACAAATCTGTGAGCAATGTAGAACAGAAGACAGATTAGAAATATCCTATTTAGATTTAGACCATTCTAGCGACTGTGGAAACATTGGGGAAAACGGAATTCTCACCCTAAAGTAGCGCTATGACTGGATACTCCTCTCGATAACTAAATAACGTTGGAGTTTCTTCCACAATCAACCAAATTGGCCAAACAAGGCATGTACAGTTAGTTTACAGTGTACATAATCTAGCTAGTTGATGTTGTTTAAAAAAATATATATAATCTTCTCAAATCAAGGCTAAACCGTGCTACTACCATCACAGCTGCCTGTCACGAACGGCCAAGCCGGACTCGTCATTCTTTCCTCAAAAAAACTTGCGTCACTCCCACTAACAAATTCTTTGTAAGTAAAAAGTTTACACTTTTCATTGACAATATTGCCAACAGATATTAAGAAACTTGTCTTTACTCATAATATCGTCTCCGATTTCAATTCGAAGCTGTAAATATAACACAGTAGGCAATCTCCCATGGTATCCGCCTCGAATAACAATCTGCAGTTGCTGACGATACATCTATTTTTGAGGGGAAATAGCATCAGTCAGTTATCATCATCAAATATCATCAGTCAATTATCATCATCAAATATCATCAGTCAGTTATCATCATCAAATAGCATCAGTCAGTTATCATCATCAAATATCATCAGTCAGTTATCATCATCAAATATCATCAGTCAGTTATCATCATCAAATATCATCAGTCAGTTATCATCATCAAATAGCATCAGTCAGTTATCATCATCAAATATCATCAGTCAGTTATCATCATCAAATATCATCAGTCAGTTATCATCATCAAATAGCATCAGTCAGTTATCATCATCAAATATCATCAGTCAGTTATCATCATCAAATAGCATCAGTCAGTTATCATCATCAAATAGCATCAGTCAGTTATCATCATCAAATATCATCAGTCAGTTATCATCAAATAAACTAAGTTAATAAATGAATTTAACGAATCACTTGCCAATATTGCTATGGAGGAAGAGAATGTTGCTGACCGACTGCGGCCCCATTCTCGTGCGTCTCTCTTCCAAGATGCGCCCACAGACACTAAATGTACTAAACTAGATGCGGGAATACTGAGGATGAAACGTGCTAGCTTTGAGAGCGCTTGTCGGACTTGCCTTGTTTAGTTTTAATGGTGTACACAACTTGTTTAATGTTCTGCTCTACTTCGTTGGTTGACTGAGTCATGACTCAGTAGTACCTAGCTATTACAATCCCGTATTTTTTTTTAGCCGCCCGTTCCCGCCCGCAGTTAAATTGAAACCGCCCGTCCCCATGAGATTTGCGTTGGGTCCCGCGGGACCCAATCCCAGTGCAGACCTCTAATCTAGAGGCATCATACTAGGATACATGGGGATGAACTTCCTCCAATTCCTCGCTATATCGATCCACTTCATGACTGCAAATGGTTAGACAGTTCAAATGACCTCTATTTATAGAGAAATTGAGAGACAATATGCAGATTAGTTGGCACATCACCGTCTATTTTACAGGGCCAATTTTGCCAACTGTATATATGGTTGTAAATATGCAAATAATAAAGTATTCAGAATCGGAATTAATTGTGACTTCACAAGGGACGATGAATGACGTCAGTTCTGTAATGGTACTTGGGCTGCCCACGTGATCACTCGTAAATAAAGGGCGCAAGGATATGCACGCACTCACCCTTATCGTCTAGTGATCTGGGGTCTCTTTTCTAAAACTTCGTTTCTAAAACTTTCCAAAATTCACGTGTATAACACCTCTAAGTAAAGTTCCCTTTATAAATCACAGATTACCCACAAGTGTGCGTACTTGAATTATCATCGTAATACCATAAATGGTATATTATGTAGTATCTCATGACCCTGGCCAAAAATGATGATATATGCACAGTATTAAATATATGTAGTTATACACTGTGTTATGCAGTTATCTAAAGGTATATACAGCATGCTATGTTGTCCTGTATTTCCCCTCCTTCACTCCCCTAATGGACAATCTGAGAGAAAAAGCGCAGAATTTGGATTTACAATTGGAGTTGGATTGTACAAGATGTTTATGGAACAATTATCACTCAGTACCATCAAACATTATACTGCCGGGTTTAATCTTCATGCTAATGCTGACATTGAGTGAGAGACTAAATTAGTTAGTGAGGAAAACTAAATATTAAAATATTAGGAGTAATCGCTCTTCCCACATTGACTTTCTGCAGTCTGACTGAACAGTCACTGTCTCCAGTCAAGTTTCAGAAACCACAACCTTTGCGTCGTAACTGGCGTACGCACGTTTTCATCTTTAGTGCGTACGCAACGTTACACTAATGAACTGCGTTAACCTTTATTACCTGACTTAACAGCAATAAATCATTTTACACAATGACATACTTCTGACTGAGTAGCGAAAGCATGTTGGCATCAACACAACGGTAAGATGTTTGATTTAACCATGGTTTGGTAAGTAGTTTATTTTTATTTAAGAAATATCTGCCAACTCCATGATACATACTCCATCCATCCATCATCAATAGTTAAATCTAAGTATAAAGTGTGTTGTGCCTGCAAATGACAGCAGCAGGTGTGGCTGGTTAAACAACCATTTTATTTAACAAGCTAAAGGTATACTGACAAGTTTGCAGGGCCATGCTGAACCTATCTCACCAGGAGTTTGTGTCAGGTCTTTTATGAGGTTGTCTGCTGGGGAAAACAATACATTGCATTTGTAGTGCCGATACATTTACGTTTAGCAAGACGCTCTTACTTAGAGCAACTTACAGTAAGTACAGGGACATTTCTCCTGAGGCAAGTAGGGTGAAGTGCCTTGCCCAAGGACACAACGTCACATAACCACAGCTCTCAACTTTCCGATCATGAGCCCAATGCCTTAACCCAGGGGTGTCAAACTCCAGTCCTTGAGGGCCGCTGTCCTGAAGGTTCTAGATGTTTCCCTGCTCCAGCACACCTGATTCAAATGAAGCGTCGTTATCAAGCTCTGTGGAGGTGTGCTGGAGCAGGGAAACATCTAAAACCTTCAGGAAAGCGGCCCTCGAGGACTGGAGTTTGACACCTGTGCCTTAACCGCTGAGCCACGACTCACATGTGTTGTTACAGGTGCAAAGGGGAAGATATTTCGAATGTATGCAAAATATGAGTGTACTACATTTGTACATAAGTACTTAATTCAACATGATTTTGATTAGAGAAGAAAAAATTTACCTATATCGGTATGTATGGTAGTAAGTGATCAGTTTGAAGCCTTAAGGGTGGGAAAATAATAATTGAGTAAATATATATGTGAGATTACAACAGGTTTTTTTCCCCATTGCCAAAGGCAAGCACACTCTAAGAGATATCAGACGAATGGGAGCAAAACGTCCGTTCTCATGGATCTTAATGTCTTTGTGTAATAATGACCAGGTCATTAAGATTGACCTCCTGAACCCCAATGCTTTACGGAACTGAAATGACTTCCAATCCCTTTGATGGCCAAAAAAAGACAATATTGAAGAAGATGAAGAAAAAAACCTGCAAGTGATCGTGGAATGTATTTACACTGCTGAGATGAAGTGGCAACGTTTCCTGGGATGCCAAAGAAGCCAGAGGATTGAGGTTGGAAAATGTCCCATCACCATTAGATGTATGCACGGCCTTCCTCGGAATTCTGGGCAGGTATTCTGTTGTTGAAATTCCTGATGATCTGAGGTGGAGGGAGCGTGCGCTGCTTACTGATGCGTCTGGAGGAATGTTGGAGCGGTCAAGCTGCCGCTGAGGACTGTGGGTAATAAGGCTGCGGATGAGTCCGACCCCCTCCCCAAAAAACAGGGTGCGTGACTGAGAGGGATTGTGTGTGTGTGTGTGTGTGTGTGTGTGTGTGTGTGTGTGTGTGTGTGTGTGTGTACAACAACGTGACAGAGTGTGTCGAAGAAAGTGTTTTGTCCGTCTCTTCATAAACAGAGTGACAGTTCAGTTGAGTTCTGGATTAAATACGTATTTAACAACCTGCAGATTGGGAGGGAAATGACCAGACCTCTGGCAACAAAATGAAGACAGTACAAGGCTCAGGTCTCAATCATGTCTCTCTCCTGTCTGAAGGCGAGAGGACCTTCTTTTATAGGGCACAAGAATGTAAACATAGATAGTGACAGTCAGGCAGTAATGACGTTACAACAGTCTTCAGAGAAAGTGTGTTCAGTAGTGATTAATATAAGTACACAGGAAATCCAATTTCTTCCACAAGTGGGGACACTTTCCAAGCAGGCAGCAGAAAACACTTCTAAACTGCAGAGAACTTAATTTGCAAGCAATCCAGACATGCAATCATTCTTCCATCAATGAAGAAAGAAAAAAGAACATGGCCAATCCTTCAACTGATGTGATAAAAAAACGATAAGTTGAACCAATATGAATCTTTCATGGATTTAAAAAAAAGTAGTAAATGTGTTTAATTTTCCTCAACATTAACCAAGGAATACTATATATTTTATGCAACATACATTGCAAAAAATGTCTTATCTTATTCCTGTGAGATGAATAAAGTTATGTCTGTCTCTGTGTGATAAATATAACTTCCAGTGCCGACTAGGACTATTCTTGTCTGTGATTACTCATGACTCAACATGGATCAAGATGCCCAACTGTCACTATCGGTCATAATACACTTATTTTAGAAGGGGCATCTTATTTAATCTCACTTCATAGTTTACATTGTATAGTATTGTTCAGAATGATTTAGACTGTTAAACATGTTCTGCTTTTTATAGTTCAGATTGTTTATCGTATGCATCTTCCTGCCACAGTAAATTCCTCTGTGTGTGTGTGTGTGTGTGTGTGTGAGTGAAGCTGATTCCGAAGTACGAACTGAGAGTTCAGGTCAGCTTGGTTTCAAGGTCCGGCCCCATGCTGGCAGATTAGTTTAGAAACAGCAGGCGTGCCCAAGGCACATAGTTGACCTAGCTTCAATCAGACACGTCTGCGATCATACCCTGTTGCGTGTTGCAGCCTCGGTATCGCAGTGTAACCAGGCACAGGAGCGAAGCGGGGGAAGTGTGATGACTTTTGTCTTTCTGCGGGGGCCAGAGATGACCAGGCCGGAGATGTGAGCAGTCCAGATGCTAACTGTGGCGAGAGGTTTGGCGTGGAAGGTTTGGAAGGTTTTACCTTCTGAAAAGCGAGAATGCTCTCCTCCCTCCTTCAATCAATCAATCAATCAATCATTTATTAAAGGCCACACAACAGAAGTGGTGGAATTTGCTTTCGATACAGCAGTTAAGCTCACATCTCTCATGTGTCAAGTTCCATCAACAGCAACAGAAAAAACAACAACAACAACAGAAGCAAACATTTATACAGGTTACATCAAACCAGTGATTCATTTAAAGTCCTGATAGCTGTTGAAAAGAAGCTATTTATTTAAATCTGACAGATTGTCCTTGTCCTCGCAGAGGTCTTTGAAAGGTGAATGGTAGTGGCTGAGGAAGGATTTACCCTGAAGACAGAATAAACTTTTTTGTTTTAACCAGGTAACTGAGCTGAGAGGGTCCATGGGAGTCATGTGGCGCAGTTGGTTAGGGAGTTGGGTTGGTAATCAGAAGGTACCTGGTTCGAACCCCGGCTGTGCCACCATGACGTTGCGTCCTCGGGCAAGGCACTTCTCCCTACTTGCCACAGGGGGAATGTCTCTGTGCTTGCTGTAAGTCGCCCTGGATAAGAACGGCTGCCAAATGGCAAAACAATTTTAAAAATAAAATGTTACAAACATAAAAATAAAACGTACTGTGATACAGTCAACACATGAGCGAGAGATTCAAATTTCAGACGTCGAAAGAAGACTCAGTAGAGCAGGGGTGTCAAACTGGTGCCATCGTGGGCCAAGAGGGTGCAGGTTTTCGCGTCAACCAAGCCCCTACACCAGCTGATTTCACTAACGAGTTTGATTTCACTAAGTGGAGAAACTCGTTAGTGATATCAGCTGGTGTAGGGGCTTGGTTGACGCGAAAACCTGCACCCTCTTGGCCCGCGATGGCACCAGTTTGACACCCCTGCATTAGAGGGTGTGTGTACATGCAGTCGGCTTGTCTGTGTGTGTGTGTTTACGTCTGTGTATGTTTGTTAACATGCTGTGCCTTGCTCTCATTAGCTCTGGTGTTCGTGCTGTGGTTATGACATCACGGCGATGGTAATGCCTTTTAAAGCTCAACCGGCAGAGCGGTCGAACCGCGTTGGCCTTTAACAGCCTGGATTCATTCTCTGTGACTTCATCATGTGGTGAAGCTCAAGGAAACCCCAAACATCTCATTTGTCACATCACCAAGGCGACGAATGAGATGGACAGGCTAGTGGCGGACGTATGCCCACGCAATGCACGCACACACACACACACACACACACATGGTTCACCATTGGTTGGTGCGCGGTGAGTATTCAAGGTTTAGAAAGGTACAGTTACGGTAATCTGCTGACAACCGTTTAGTGGTACCCCCCCCTCAAGAGCGCCCGAGCGCAACACAAACTCTTCCACTGCCTGGCTCCCCAATGGTGGAATCGACTCCCCACCTCCATCAGAAGCACAGACTGCCTTCTCACCTTCAAAAGAAGGCTTAAAACTAATTTATTTAAACAATTTTATGGCACTTAGGAATAGTATGGCACTTCACATAATCTAATGTGCTTTAGAACTATTTGTTGGTCCCCATATGGTGACTTTCCAGTTTTGTTGTTGTATCTCTTGCTTTATGTTCACAATCGTTGTGTTATGCATTTATAGTTCTTCCCTTGGCACTTATTGGTTCTCATAATTCACAATCTAAAAAACCCACTGTGTTCGGGGCCTATCACGTTGCTATGCTGAATGACTGATGCTCTTTGTAAAAGCTCTTGTAAGTCGCTTTGGATAAAAGCATCTGCTAAATGAATAAATGTAAAGGCAGGAGCTTGCACAATAGGTAATCTTCGCAGTGTGTGTGTGTGTGCACGTGTGTGTGCACATGAGAGTCAGGTGGCTGAGTGGTTAGGGAATCAGAAGGTTGAGGGTTCGAATCCTGGCTGTGTCAACATGACGTTGTGTCCTTGGGCAAGGCACTTCACCCTACTTGCCTCAGGGGGGAATGTCCCTGTACTTGCTCCAAGCTGCTCTGGATAAGAGCGTCTGTTAAATGACTAAAATGTACATACATAAAGAACCGGGAGATAACTCAACTCAACTCACACTTTTGGACCCGGATCTTTGGCATCTGCGTATCTGATCTTTCGACACCCGTCCAAGTCCATCAAAGCCACGAACAGCATTGTTTTGCCGAGACAACTAGGCTCTGCAATAGATCAGGGTTGCCAACGGTTTCCCCCGCGGCTGCCTGTTTTTCTGGAGGAACTCTCTGTGTGAATTGCTGAAGCCCGCAACAGCACCGTTCAACCCTTTCGCAGCCAGCACCAGCCCCACTTCCTAACCTGCACCGCATGGCTCCCATAGTGAGTGAATCACAGCTTTAATGACCCTCTTCGGCTCTTGTAAACAGAGCCACGTGGTGGAAACATCACTGCAGTTAGCGCAGGATGTGAGGTGGTTCGATGAACCCCCGCCCCCTTTGCCTTTCTTTATCCTCCTCTCTTTCCATCCACTCTTCTCTTTAAGTGGTGCACGTGGAATATTAAAGGAAAAGCCACGTCGGTAGTGTGTGTGCGCAAACGTGTGTTAGTGTGTGCCATAGACTGACCCTATTCATTTACATTTAGTCCTTCATCAGACGCTCTTATCCAGAGAGACTTACAGTAAGTACAGGGACATTCCCCCCCCTGAGGCAAGTAGGGTGAAGTACCTTGCCCAAGGACACAACGTAATTTGACATGGTCATGAATCGAACCGGTTTGCCTGACCACTCAACCACCTGACTCCCTGTCCTTATTCCCTCTCAGTATTTAGCTGCACATCCATCCATCCATCTATCAGTCTATCCTCCTATCCATCCATCCATCCATCTACCAATCTATCCTCCCAACCATCCATCCATCCAAGATTCTTTCTCCCTCCATCCTTTCACTGTGCCCTGGTCCTCCTCTAAGCTCATTTGATCTCTCTCCTTTCCTCCGTCGATCCTACTGTCCACACTTTCTATCTGTCTTACTCCCTCCCGCTCTCCTTCAACACCCTCCCCCCCCCCCCCCGCTCTCTTTCCCCCTCCATCTAAATTGCAAATGGCAGCAGTGCACACTGCCAGAGGAGCTCTTCAATGTCATTAGACCCGACTCTCTGGATTAAGTAAGGGAGGGGGGTCATAAAGAGAAACTACAGATCGATATCTCCCCCCCCCCGAGGGCTGCCACCTCTCTTTAGATTTACTAGATCACTGAGAAACTTCGCCTCTCCTGTATGTGTTGGCTAACACTCAAAGCCGTGCACAAACACTGCCAGTTCATCTATATCACTCAAAAGCACTTTAAAAGTAGCAAAAATGGAGCTTTGGACACAAAGTATGCCCAGTACATAGAGAATTTTGCTCTGTTTTGTTTCAGGAGAACAATTCTTCCCAAACCAGGTTTGTCCGGTAAAACAAAAAGAATGATCGCAGTCTGTGATAACTTCATCGTTTTCAGATGGAACTCAAACTACGTCGAAGCAGATCGACGCGGCCGCCACGCCATCGTTAACACTGACTTGATGTTCCTCTCCGTGTGACAGGATCTTCAAGGTTCGGAAAGAGATAGACATATGTGAGCGCATGTGTGTGTGTGTGGGTGTGTGCCTGTATTCTGGGTGGTTGGTTTACAGAGTTGGCAAGTACAACCAGCTACAGTGAGTTGTGATACACCTGATACTACCCTTATCAGAGACGTAGTCCATTACAAATGCCACAGCCACTAGTGTGTGTGGTATTTACAATGCCACACTGTAAAGAGTGTGTGTGTGGTGTGTGTGTGTGTGACGGAGAATGAGAAATAAACAAGAAAAAGAGGGGGTAAAAAAAGATACTAATAAGAGTGGATGATGCGTTGTGTTTGTTGGGGGCTGTGTGTGTGTGTGTGTGTGTGTGTGTGTGTGTGTGTGTGTGTGTGTGTGTGTGTGTGCGCGTGTGCTTGTGCGTCTGTGTGTGTGCATCGTTGTGTTTGTGTAAGGCAGACTGTCAGAGATCCTGTTGCCTCCGAGTTGAACGTGCCAGACATTCTCCCACAACAAAATAGACAAGCAGCCAGATCGCCTTTCTGCAGGATTAGTGGATGTGTACGAAGCTAAGCTACCTTTTATACACACAATTTCCCTTCACTGTTACTTAAAACCTCTCACAGAGCAGAAATAAACTCTCTGAACGTAAATCAATGTCTTATTTTTTCCCCTCAGTCAGCAAGACAGAGCTATTTAATTCTGAGTTTTAAAAAAAACCTAGCAAAAAAAACGATGCAATAAGTCTTTTCTGGGCTTTTCTGGGCATGGCTAATTGATGTTAACGACAAAATAGTGCATGAACACAGTTTCCATTAACCCTGGAACACTCTGGAACACCTAGCAATGAAATCATGAAGCAATGAATGAATCAAATGAATCAAACGCTCCTATCCAGGGACTGGACTGGGACAAAAATTCAGCCCTGGCATTTTCTGTCGAGGGGGGGGGACGGGGGGGGGGGGGGACGGGGCGTGAGTCCATGTAGTCCGATGCGAGCGAGCCAACGACAAAAGCTAGCAAGATGTCAGTTTTTTACTCGTTTTCTGACATTTAACCGAGAGCATCCGGTAATTTTTCTAAATAAAAGATTGTTATTAATTAGCGTATTTCTTCGGCGGCCCGTGGCCTGATACCAACTGATCCGCGGCCCCGGCCCACATTGGGTCAACGGCCCACCAGGACGATGCCTGGTATGCCAGGTGACCAGTCCACCCCTGCTTTTATCCAGGGCGACTTACAGCAAGCACAGGGACATTCCCCCTGAGGCAAGTAGGGTGAAGTGCCTTGCCCAAGGACACAACATCAAGTTGATGCAGCCGTGAATCAAACTCACAACCTTCAAATCACTAGCCAAACGCCTTAACCGCTCAGCCACCTGACTCCAACACCCCCCCCCCCCCCCCTTCTGTGATGGACGTGCAAGGTAGTAGTGTCTCTAAGTGTGTGTAAGGTAAAGGGAAGGATTAAAGACACTTAGCCACACATTACGGATGGAAAAGCACACGCTAGCTCTCATAAGTGTGGTTCTATCAAGATTTCCCTGCTCTGACAGCATGGTGCAGTGTGCTGTGGAGCGCTGTGCCTGTCCAGGAACTCCCCTTACAAGCCCAGGACATGCTGTATGTCATGCCTGGCTCCCTCCCATACATCCACTCAGCCTGCCAAGCCCGGCGCCAGCTCAGGGCTTTGACCCTCCCCCAACCCCCAACCCCCCATCCAGGGGTGGCCAACCCTGGACCTCAAGAGCCACAGTCCTGAAGGTTTTAGATGTCTCCCTGCTCCAGCACACCTGATTCTAATGACTGGGTCGTTATCAAGCTCTGTGGAAGCCTCTTAATTAGAATCAGGTGTATGCTGGAGCAGGGAATCATCTAAAACCTTCAGGACTGTGGGTGTAGAGCAGGAGTCTCCAATCCTGGTCCTCAAGGGCCGATGTCCTGAAGGTTTTAGATGTTTCCCTGCTCCTGCAATATATACAATATAATAAGTATACCCATATTTATTATATTCTGTTGGATTAACTGTTTTGCACTTCTGGTTGGATGCTAACTGTATTTCGTTGCCCTGTACTTGTACCTGTGTAATGACAATAAAGTTGAATCTAATCTAGAGAGATCGGTGGTCAGTTCAATTGATATTTTATGGCACTGAAAATAAATATATTCAACGTACTCTTTGATGGTACTCAACAGCAAGTTTGACATGTCAAGGATGAGTCATTTCATTCGTGAGGTTGTGAATAATTCTGTGTGCTTTAAAGCGTTGCCACTGTTGTCTTGTATTGAAAAGGACCTTTGCTACGGTCAGTTAGTTAACCGATGGTGATCTACTGCCATCTAGTGGTACAACGATGCCACCCTTATTATATATTTTTTGGGTCCGTTGTATCATTGATCATGCAAATCCAAACGTGGTTTGAATACTTTCTAATTCCAACAAATATGGATGCAGGGAAGTGGACGTAGTTGCTGTTATAATCAGTGGCTCTTTTGTAAAGCTCTCTCTTGTAAGTGCTTTGGATAAAAGCATCTGCTAAATGAATAAATGTCAAAGTAAATGTAGTGTGTTTGACGGTTCTGATGAGAAAGTATCGCTTATCTTAGGCACTTGAAGGGTTACTGTCATTTAATTGATAGGTCACTTTGCCATTTTCCTTCTGGCAGGTTGACTACCAATTGAAACTAGCCTTTTGGCTTTAATTGGGTGCATTTACATTTGATCTGTAAAATGTCAATTAATCTTTCCCTCTAACAAATAAAAAGTAAATCGATAAAGTGAAGAAACGAACTGCGCCTGCGCAGACTTTCAATTGAATATTGCACGTCTCACGCATCCACATCCTTTCGGGTTTTTTTTGCATGGTGCATCTGATAAAATGGGGATATTTCAAGAGACCTTCCTCGATTTAAACATCAGTTTTGAAGCATTAAATGAAAACGGCAGTTTTTCAAGTGGTGACTTCATGACGGGCGAGATATCTTTCGCAATTTGGAAAATCACCAAGATCAGGTCCATCGTGATCTCCCCTAAGGGGAGAGCTCTGGTTTTTTGGACTAAGAGAAAACGAGCTCGCAGGACGATCACAGAGAAAAGCTACTCTGCAGAAGTGGATTTTTTCGATTTCAGCGCCGTGGTGTTGGAGGAAAACACTGGTGGGTCAAGGAAATTGTATTTTTATTGTTATTAAGTCACATATATGTTTCTATGTTTTGGTCTTCTCTGCCACAGTGAATTCTGTGTTTGTAAATCTTGCATAGCGATTAAACCTCATTCTGATTCTGATTCTGTGTCAATGAACCTCTTAGTTTACAACTTTATTTTCAGCAACTCAGCTAACCAAAGCAACGATTTTGTTCAATTAACAGAGGATGGTCCTACAATTCTTCAACCAGGGACCCATGTTTACCCCTTCACCTTCAAGCTACCAGAGGGGTATGTGTACAGGGACACCTGGGTTTATCAACACATTTAGGACAACAAACCTGTTAAAAAGAATCATAAGAAAATCGCGAACGCAAATCTTAAACCATTGGTAATTACAACCTTTGTGGATTTCTTTACGCCCATGGGGGAAGGGCAATGGCGAATCTGACGTATTTCAATACAATTGCTCATTGCCATTTCCCGACATAATAGGGGATGAGGGGTGAACAATGTAGATGATTTATTTATTTCATTTAGGATTTACACGTTTTATGTAGATCTCTATCTCAATCAGCTAGGTCTAGTTCAGGGGTGGGAAATGAGGGCCCTGTCCTGAAGGTTTTAGATGTTTCCCTGCTTTAGCACAGCTGATTCTAATGGAGGGTAATTATGAGGCTTCCACAGAGCTTGATAACGACCCTCCATTAGAATCAGGTGTGCTGGAGCAGGGAGACATCTAAAACCTTCAGGACAGCGACCCTCAGGACCTGGATTTGCCCACCCCTGTTCGACAGACACACCTTTTCTCCACCAACATCAGCACCGTTTTGATATCAGCTGACCTCTGGACATGAGGTCCTGACCCCCAAGTTTTGAAACCACTGCCGTACATAATTTTTGTGAGTGTCTTTCCAACAGCCTTGTTTCCAATTGTGGTATTTATAAACAGTTTAAGATACGTTGTATTTAGAAAGATCTTCTGTAGTTCAGTCGTATTGATCCATGAAGCGCTTCCTGTCTCCACAGCAACTTCCCCTCCACATTCCACGGGGTCCATGGACGCGTGGTCTATTCCCTGAAGGTTGAGATTCGACGACCATGGCATCTTGCCAAGGAGTTTGAAGTGGAATTCAACTTTGCTAATCACATTGATGCCAACCACCCAAAGCTTCTGGTAAGACGAGAGTCAAGTGGCTGAGCGGTTAAGGCGTTGGGCTAGTGCTTGAAAGGTTGCAAGTTCATTTCTTGGCTGTGGTATTATGATGTTGTGTCCTTGGGCAAGGCACTTTACTCTACTTGCCTCCGGGGGGAATGTCCCTGTACTTACTGTAAGTCGCACTGGATAAGATTGTCTGTTAATGACTAAAAATGTAAAAGAAATGTACGCTGTTTGAACGGTAACTGTCTGATTTGTAATACGAATCGTTCATCCATTTCATCATGCAGACTTGGGTCATTCATATATCAAAAGGCCAAATGTCCTTTTAGTGTTGTGCAGGAAGGCATGTTAATCGTTGCTACTGATTGTTATGCGTGTTGACGTGATGGTGGTTTTTTGCAGCATCCTCTTTCCTGCTCGGAAGAAACGACGGTGTGCTGTCTGTGGTGCGCCTCGGGCCCCATCAAGATGACGGCACGCCTCAACAGGAAGGGCTACGTCCCAGGTACAGCTCAACAACCTCCTCACAATCCATTCAGTATTTGTAGGAAACACATATACGCTCCTGTTGAGTGAAATCAAACCATGAATCAGGGAATCCTGAGAGCTTGTGGATACTAACTGTATCTTTTTGCTCCAGGGGAGACCATTATCGTCATGTGTGAGTTTAGCAACGATTCATCAAGGAACGCCACACCGACCGCATCGCTCATGCAGCATGAGAAGTATTCTACTTTGGCCGGGTCCAGAAAGACGGATAACAAATCTCTAGATTTTGCAACAGGAGAGTTTGTGAAGAGTGGGAACCTGCAGGCCTATTCTGAAATGAGACTGACCATCCCTGATGCAACCTTTCTGTCCATCTCCAACTGTTCCATCATCGAGGTGTCCTACACTGTGCTGGTAGGCATCACTCTGACATGCTGTTTACTCAGCGATTTTCAAAAATGTTGTATGACAGGAAGAGTTCCCTTTCTCTTTAAGGTTTCATGTAAGATTTGGTCATTTAAGAGGATCATTTAAGATAAGATAATCCTTTATTTGTGCTGCAGAGAGGAAATTGCAGTTTGCAAAAGTGGGGTACAGTACAACACTCAGAGTAGCAGTAAAAAATATTATATTTGGTAGGATTCCCTGTATCTTGTACTTTGGGCCTAAAATAGCAACATAGTATATAAAGTGAGGGAGAGTTAATTGTGACTTAAGTGAGGTGGCTCCTGCCATGAATAACTAGAAAGTAACATACAGCCAAGTTAATGCATGTAAAGAATATTGCACTTAATAGTTATTTTTATTTTCTTATAATTACAAATCATTTGTAACACAATTATGAGGATGACTGTTTCCTCAAAGCAGACACAGGTTGTTGTTTTTTTGACAGCTCTACTCTTTCTGTCACTTTGCAGGTGACTCTGTCTATCAACTGGTCCTCGGACATGTCTGTAAGCGTCCCCATCGTATTATGTGATATTCCGGTTGATTCAGAAGACGCTGGCGATTATGAAGACTAGAGACCTGCCGCTCCATCGAATGGGTTTCAGATTGACTGTTACTAGGATATGTGGTAAAATCCACACAACAGCAGTATTTGGCACAGTATTTATTAGTTCTAGAAAGCAAAAAAGCAGCACTGCTATTTATGTATTTATTTATGTTCAAGATCATTACGAAATATTATAGAGTATTTCCAATTTCTTCATTTTGTCCATGTTGTGAATGGTTCCAGATCTGTTCAGATCTCACTATTCGATAAGACAGTTGCGTTACCAATGCGTTCATTACACAATTTGTGCTTAATTCCTTAGCATGGCATATCATCGTTTGAATTTATGCATGGCCATTGACGTTGTTGTTGCTGATAACAACATGCATATTGTTTAAATGATACAGTATGTTATCACATCATAATATATATGATGTATTCAATGTGTCAGATATTCAAGTATTATTTGATGGTTCTATATTAGAGTAGTATTATTAATTGCTTGATTAATTGATTTTTTTATGAAGTAATTTTGTTTTTTTATTGTCAACACTCCGCAATACACTTTTACAGCTGATGTTAGATATACGCTGTTTTTACCTTGTCTACCTCGGATGTTTTGTATGTATTTATTTTATGTATTTATTTATTTTATGTATTTATTCAGATCTACCTCAAACGCAAGTGTTCTTATACTGAAGTTATCCTGGATACCAATTTTGAAGTCAATTATACGTCCTACACTGCCATTTTGGCTCTCCGTACATTAGAAAATGATAGTAAAAGATGTTACAATGTAGTTTACATAGCATGAAATGGCCTAAGGATGTCATCAATCAATAATTAAAATGGCCTTAAATCAATGACCTGTTCGAGTTTTCTGACATCTCTTTGAACGTTCCAATATCCTTTCCTGTCTCAGAATATAAATCCATTAAGTCCATAATCAGCCCTCTCAAATGAGTTCCTCACGTTATCAGATAGTGAGTGTGGAGAGAGTTCTTTTGTAGAGCACCAAATTCAATAAATGGTCAAATGATCTCAAATGCTTTTTTATCATCGTGTGCTGTATGTTTCCAAAGCATCCTCACCGTTGGCTTCCAAGCATTAAAACGGAGATTGGCCGCCACAGAATGAAGTAACGGGGGTTTAGTTCCACCTTGTGGTATGACAACCCTTTATTTTCTCAAGGCAAAATACAGTCAACATAAAACATGTTTATGACTAAACCAAAAGCACACCACCACTAACACCAGAGGCTTTCAAAACAATAATGTCAATAATAAAGGAACGACTCCAAGAGCTTTAAGAGCCTAAACTGAACCAGAAAAAAACTACGTTCTCCACAATTTTGTCTTCCGTAAAAGTGGCTGATGGATTAACCGGTGGGGGGGGGGGGGATATTTACAGTACTGGGGACAGTTGAAACCATCCAGAGAGCATGTAAATGAGCCAGGACAACGCTTAACACGACAAACAACATCAGTCCTCTAGTCTACGGGGCAGACGGGCTGAGGTGTTGGATCTAGACAGGTTGTTGGCTGCGAGGCGAGGCAAACCCATCCGTCTGACTGGCCGAGCACAGACCATAGAACGATGGGTGCGTGACCCGACGCGGGAGCGGGTTTGAGAAGCGCTGGAGGCCGTGGCTCTCCCTAGAGACGTGGCGTACGCGCTGCGCTCTACCGGTCGAATGGGGAGGAGAAGGGGGGGATGGGAGGACTTGTCGGTGGAGGAGGGGCTGTGGCAAAGCGATCGGCAGCCCCAGCCATGCGCCCCCAGGCTGGAGCGCATGGCGGACTGGAAGAAGAGGAGGCGGCGGACCAGTCTGCTGTGGCTGCTGACCGCGCGTCTGAAGCTCATCAGAAAGAGCCCGAAGAGGGCCAGACTGCGGCGGTTCCGCCTTCTCCGTCCACTTTGACCCCGTGGGGTTCTGACATCTCTGTGAGGGACAGTCTCTCTGACCCGGGGGCTGGGGGGTCCAGCAGGCGTGAGGGTCGTCAATGCTGGCAGGCTTTGAGTTGCTACACAATCCTGGGTATTGAGATGGAGATGTCAAACCATAAATATAGCCCTCTGAATTGTGATTAGTCTTAATGGATTTGACAAGAAAACGTCAAATGTAAAACATTGATCGAGCTAACGTTGTTGGAACCCTTTGTAACGCCCCACCACACCCAAGGTCAAACGAATGTCGTTAAGTGGGTTGAAATTGACAACATTATGGACATGAATGTGGTAATCCATGGTAATCCAGGTTGTCAAATGGACATCAAGATTTACACATTTGATCCACGCTGAATCAGGGAGTGGAGAGGAAGGGGAACTGCTCAAGACGCCTCCGTCCACTGGCTTCTTCATGCGTGATCCGCTCGGAATTGCAGTTCACAACAGCAGCAGGGTAAACAGGGTAAAGTACAGCACACAGAGTTGCAGGATAATATAACAATAACAATAAGTTGGCACGATATAGTACTGAATGACAAATTATTTAATTAAAAATAAGTAAGTTAAGTACTAGTTAATTGAGTGTTTCCTGCCTATAGATTCACATTCGACTACCAAAAATGCGACTACCACGCATTTTGATTGACCAAATGAAGTCCCACAGCCAGCCAACATTTCCAGGCAAGTAGATGTAGAATGACTGTGTGGTTGACAGTTATGATCATAAATGTTTAAAATGTTGGCCTGTTCGGCAGACAACGGGTTAAAGACGAAGACACCGACTACGCGTGCGCGGACTTTCAATTCAACCTCCTACCCCCATCAAGCCGGGCAGTGAAGTGCTGGATTTAGATAGTAGAGGTCTGAAGAATGGGGATACATCAAGAGACCTTTGCTGATTTTAACATCAAGTTAAATGCATTAAATGCAAATACTAGTTTCTCCAGCGGGGATTGCATGACCGGTGAGATATCTTTCGTCATTAGCAGAGAAACAAAGCTGAGGTCTATAGAAGTATCCCTGAATGGGAAAGCCCATGTTTTTTGGAGAAGATGCAAGGGCAGCCGCAGGAGGCTGAGGATCAAAAAATATTCAGCAAATTTGGACTTCTTCAATTGCAAAGTGATGGTTTTGGAGGAAAACACTGGTGGGTGAAGACAAACTTAATTCATTTGTTGGACTAAAACGTAATTAACTGCAACTCAACTAACCAAAGCAATGATTGTGTTAAATTAACAGAGGTTGGCCCCACAATTCTTCAACCAGGGGCCCATGTCTACCCCTTCACATGCCAGCTACCAGAAGGGTATGCATATCACTAAGACAAATAACAGGTTTCCTAAAAGTTTTGCACAGCGAAATTATTGAGATTAAAATTCCATTGAGAACCAAACCTCATGAACCGACGGTAACATTTGACCTTTTGTTGTAGCTCGTGTGTGGGGGCGGGGGAGGGGCCTACTTTCAATTTGTTGGCTGTTAGAATGGTATGGGATTTTTCGCATGATTTGTCTTGATTTTTTTGCTCTTGTATTTTACATTTTACACCCGTTTTTAAATTTCCACATTTGAGGTAGACAGTGTGAATCAGGAACCAAATCCCCCTCCCTGCTTTAACCACGTTTTTTTTCATGGCAAAATTGCTCAATCAGCTGTTTTTTCCTATGGGGGTGGGGGTTGGGGGGGTGGGGTTCTTGGCTTGGTTATCTTTCTTCCCAGCATGCTTTTATTTCATCAGACTACATGGATTGACATGGAAACTGTTTTTTTAACAGCATGGTTTGCATTTGCAATGTTTTTTTATTTTATTTTTTTTTT
Source organism: Neosalanx taihuensis (assembly GCA_030340665.1). NCBI lineage: Eukaryota > Metazoa > Chordata > Actinopteri > Osmeriformes > Salangidae > Neosalanx > Neosalanx taihuensis. The sequence continues at coordinate 6,326,485 of CM059316.1, read as the reverse complement.
TAAATTTTTTTTGTACAAGACAAACACAATTATGATACAGAAATCAATAGTAATCCAGGTATGTTCCTGTCTCCACAGCAACTTCCCCTCCACATTCCACGGGGACCATGGGCGTGTGGTCTACGCCCTGAAGGTTGAGATTCGACGACCATGGCATCTTGCCAAGGAGTTTAAAATGGAATTTAACTTTGCCAAGCACATTGATGCCAACCAGCCAAAGCTTCTGGTAAGACAGACGCTTACCTAAAATACACCTTTATTCTTTTTTTTTCTTTCTTTATGCTTTCATACATCACAATGTAAAATTCATATTTAGTGTGTTCCCATGTTAGTCATGATGTCACTGATTGTCACCTGTGTGTGTGTGTGTGTACGTGTGTGTACGTGTGTGTACGTGTGTGTGTGTGTGGCTGGTCTGTAGGCACCTCTGTCAGGCTCCGTAGAAAAGATGGTGTGCTGTCTGTGGTGCGCCTCGGGCCCCCTCCAAATGACCGTGCGCCTGGACAAGGATGGCTTCATCCCAGGTACACTTCAACAACCGCCTCGCCGCTGTTGGTTCGCCATCGTAGGACAGGTGGCTGAGTGGTTAGGGCTTCGGGCTGGTGATCGGAAGGTCGCCAGTTCGATTCCCGGCTGAGGCAACGGGACATTTTGTCTTTGAGCAAGGCACTTCACCCTACTTGCCTCAGGGGGGATGTTAGAATAATTTTTAGTTATCTTATATTTGCTGATACAACTTTCATAGAATTGATAGGATTGTAGCTTTTGTATGTGCTTTTGGAGAATGTGCTTTGCAGAGAGGACCGTCTTTGACCTGGAGATAACCATTTGGGTTGATTATCTGCAAGATGGGGGTTGTGTCCTGAGGAAGACCAGGCTCAAAACAAACAAGCCATAAAAACAGGCTTCCACGAGAACATTCTTGAATGACATTTATTCTGATTGATGTACTATGATTGCGTGAAGACTGATAATTTGTGAACTGATGTACTAAAACGAGGTACCAGATAGATGTGGGCCAGGACAGATTTGGGATTGCCATAAGCACATCTCTGCTGGTCTCCTCATGAGTATATTGTAGACGTTTGTCTTCTTTCTTATGCTGATATAGATTTAGTTTGAATCTAACAGGGGATGTCCCGTTACGTCACTCTGGAAAAGAGCGTCTGTTAACTGACTAAATGTAAATGTGTAATGGAAGATAACATAGCTGCTAATTTTCTGTTTAGGGGAGACCATTATCGTCATGTGTGAGTTTAGCAACGCTTCAACGAGGGACGCCACTCCCACCGCAGCGCTCATGCAGCGACAGAAGTATTCTACTTTGGGTGGATCCAAAAAGAAAATAGATCTGAAGTCTCTGGATTCGGTAACAGGAGAGCTTGTGAAGAGTGGGAGCCTGCAGACCTTCTCTGAAATGAGACTGACCATCCCTGATACAACCGTTCTCTCCATCTCCAACTGTTCCATCATCGAGGTGGCCTACACTGTGCTGGTAGGTATCAGTCTCAAATCAATGTCCATTAGTTGTTGAGTTGTGGCGTCGGGCTAATAATCGGTACCCAGTTCTAACCCTGGTTCAACCCAGGCTGTCAACATGACGTTGTGTCCTTGGGCAAGGCACTTCACCCTACTTGCCCCAGGGCGGAATGTCCCTGTACTTCCTGTAAGTCACTCTGGATAAGAGCGTCTGCTAAATGACTACATTAAATGTAGTTGTAATTTTCTGAAGCTTTGTGGTACAGGATTTCTATTCTTAAACCATCAGCACAGTTCATAAAAGGTTTCTGGTGTGTGTGTTTTTTTGGCAGCTGTACTCATCTTTGTTCTGTTTCCTTGCAGGTGACTCTGTGTATGAACTGGGCTTCTGACATCTCAGTTACCCTCCCCATTGTGATGTGTGATATTCCTGCTAACACACCGGACACTATTGTTCATCTAAACTAGAGAACTTTCACAAATCTTTCTGTTTTTAATCACAATGTGTTTGAGAGAGAAAGAAAGAGTAGGAAATGGGCCAGTTTACGTTCAGGGAGCCATATTGTAACTTATGTTCCTCTATTATGTTAATTATTGTTGATTCCCAGTGTGTTTTTGTCCATACCAATATTATTTATAACAAAAAGTTCAGAGGAGCTAACACTGTAATTCTGAATGTATGCTGTATGTTGCCATACAGTATATTAGCAATTATTTATGTCAAATGATATTAGACGGTTTTATTAGAGTAGAATTCGATATAGTTTTGAAGATATTTAGTCAGACATCAGTTATGTTGGACAAACTCTTGGTTTTACATCCAATACTTGAATGTCACTGGTATTGTGTTAAGTGGGGAAAACTCTTTTGAGTAACACTTTTAACAGCTGCTGTGAGATGTACTGCTTGCGGTAATATCTTACTTACTTATCTTAACATGTTTTCTATTTAAAGCTACCTCAAAAATGCAAGTGTTCCTTAATGTGAAGTTTTCCTGATAAGTCATCGTACAGTATGTGGGGTGTACATGTAGTTTCAAATACCATAGACATGTATACCCACTACCAATAAATCAACTGGTTTTAACTTTTAACACAAAGTAATAATATGCTTCCTGACTTTTTTTGAGTGAGTGAATATTGCGAGTTCCAATATTCCTGCTAGTGTTTAAAAATCAGGGGTGTCTAAATCCTGGTTCTCGGGGGCTGCTGTCCTGAAGGTTTTAGATGTTTCCCTGCTCCAGCACACCTGTGGAAGCCTCTTCTTTAGAATCAGGTGTGCTGGAGCAGGGAAACATCTAAGACCTTCAGGACAGCGGCCCTCGAGGACCAGGGTTGCCCACCCCTGGTCTAAATGAAGCCTGTTGGTAGGTAGATGTAACCTATCTAACAGGCACCTCTGTCTGGTTCAACACTGGAGTGTGGGGTCTGTGTTTTGCCTTGACAGTGCGCCTGTCAATGACCGTAAACCTCAGTAAACAGGACAACGTTATGCCCTGACTTTCATTATATTATGACACAAATTGCATGCCTGTTTAGCATAGTCCAGCTGTGGCAAACAACATGTAGAGGTGACATATGGGGGAGTCAGGTGGCTCAGCGGTTAAGGTGTTGGGCTCATGATGGGAAGGTTGTGAGTTTGATTCCCAGCTGTGACTACATGACGTTGTGTCATTGGGCAACTTCACCCTTGCCTCAGGGGGGAATGTCCCTGTACTTAGCTCTGCTAAATGTATATGTAAAGGATTCATATAGAAGTCAAAGCAAGGAATTTTAATGACTAGCTTTAATGCATAACTTTTTAATGAGATTTCCAGTAGAGAGAAACATTTTCAAAAAGACTTTTATAAGATTCCGATAGAAGTTAGAAATGTAAGACTCAGCCACGTCCTATAGGTCTTTTTGAATAGGGTGGGTCAGAATGATAGATATTTTTATTATTATGATGATTATTTATTTTTTGTAATCTTTATTAACACAGAAATTATTACAAATACAAAATACCAAAATATAACAACATTCGTACACTAGGGGGTGCTTGCTGTAAATTAAAGAAAAATATTGAAAAGCTTACAGGTCCTCTGGGTTTTCATTGCTTTTTGTTTAATTGAAAATCGTATTGATATAAAATAATGTTCAATGTCTTTCTGAAATGAAATAAAACAAGGCTTTTTACATGAAAACTTACATTTGTGAATATTTTGCCATAAATATAATACAATTTATCAAATAAACCAGATCGCGATTATCTCCACAATACGGAGCCCCTAAAGTCCCAAAAGTTGGATTTTTTTTTATCTTGTACGCACAAGTTATTATCTTGTGGGAACAAGATAATTATCTTGTGCGTACAAGTTATTATGTTGTGGGAACAAGATAATTATCTTGTGCGTACAAGATAATTTACTATGAACTCATATGCATCTCTAACAACTTCCGATGTACACAGCCACGATATAATGGAGAGAACTGAGCTAATCAAGTTTTATTTTATGTATTATTATGTATTTATGTATTTATCACGTATTGCATTTTCATTCCAAGATGAAAATAAAACTTGATTAGCTAAGTTCTCTCCATTATATCGCACACACAATCACACACAATCACACACAACACAATCGTTGTGTTATGCATTTGTGACTGATGCTCTTTTAAGCTTTTTGAAGCTTTGGATAAAAGCGTCTGCTAAATGAATAAATGTAATGTAAAATGTAAACGTAAATATCGTGGCTGTGTACATCGGAAGTTGTTAGAGATGCATATGAGTTCATAGTAAATTATCTTGTGCGCACAAGATACTAACTTGTTCCCTCAAGATAATTATCATGTACGCACAAGATACTAACTTGTTCCCTCAAGATAATTATCTTGTACGCACAAGATAATAACTTGTTCCCTCAAGATAATTATCTCGTTCCCACAAGATAATAACTTGTGCGCACAAGATTAAAAAATCCAAGTTTTGGGACTTTAGGGGCTCCGTACCACAATCCTCTTAAATGCCGAATATTAAGTGTATCCACATCAAAAGAAATCGGTCATCAATATTCACCGAAATAGAATCACGAACATTCTGCCAAAATGTTCTTACAAATGGGCCAAAACAAATGAATCACAGTTTCAGGGTGACTGTTACAAATAGTACAACTATAGTCAATGTCACTTTTAAACGTAACAAAGTAATGTTTCACTAGGTAAATCCTGTGTAGAATTTTAAAAGGTACCTCCTTAACTTTGTTCGTAATTAAATACTGATTAGGTATATAAGCCAAACCTTTTTCCAAATAATATTGTTTGTTAAACGATTCCAATACGCCCCTCCCTTGGTTTAGAGAGGACGATACCACCGAAGACTTTCAAAGACACTCCGTTTAGTTGGACTCGCTTTCAATCATGTCGACAGTGAAGAACATTTCAGTGACTTATGATCCCATCAATGAAAGCAACACTTTTTCCAGCGGAGACTTTATTTCTGGACGGATCACAGTAGAGTTAGGGAAGGACTGCACCATCAAAACTCTGTCCATCAAAGCCAAAGGGAAGGCGGAGGTCGAGTGGACAGAGAGTATCGGTGAAAACACTGTAGTTTACCATGCCAAAGACAAGTACTTTAGTATGAAAGAGTTTTTCATTCAAGAGGCAAAGGAACACGGTATGCTATTATAAGATATTGTATTTCATTATCTGTATTTTTTTTTTGCCTTCTCTACTTGTATTCTGCTACTGTAACAAGTAAATTTCCCCGTTGTGGGATTAATTAAGTATATATAATCTAAAGTAATTATTTTAAATACTCTCATAAATAAAAGAAATATAGCCTCAACTTGTTTAGCAGCATAAAATAGTAATAGTACAAATAATATTGAGTCTTGTGTTGAAATGGATTGGTCCAACAAGTGGAAACTTTTTTTTTTAAAACGATCTGTTGTTTTCTCTTCCAGGAAGCGACTCTAAAATCTTAAAGGACGAAAGTGGAAAAGCATGTGAGTGTAAAAGTCTCGTGTTTGACTACAGCCTGACGCCATAACGACACAACATAGTAGGGGTGGGTGACTATAATTCCGCTAGCTTTGCTGGATCTTTAGCAATAGTGAGGGACGGGAAAACATTCACAGATGGCGAGTACCGTAGTTTCCGGACTATAAAACGCTACTTTTTTCCCACTTTTTGAACGATGCGGCTAATACAGATGAAGCTGATGAAGATGAATGAGTGACTATGGTGTCAGTGCATGGGAGAATTAAGAGACTTTAATAGTTGCGCAGTTGCGCTTAACATTGACATGTATTCATTTAGCAGACGCTTTTATCCAAAGCTACTTACAAGAGAGAGCATTACAAAAGAGCATCGGTCACTGAGCATAGCAACATGATAGTCCTCAAATATAGCAGATGTATAGATTATGAAGCATACAATCATATGGCAAGCATCTCTGACGGACAATAATGCATCTGTAGGAAGCTTACGCAGTGCACAGGAAGAAAAAGATTTGTTTGGTGTTCAGTGGTTTCAGTACGCAGGAGGAAGAAAAATAAAACAACTTGGCTTTAGTGCACAGGAGTGCACAATGAATAAAACTGGATTACTTTCATGTTTTTTTATCAGCACTTTTACTGCCGTGTGAAACGCACTGTTCGGAAACAATCAATTAAGGTATATGAATAAACACTTATGGTACAAAATATCTGTATGTAAATATATTATTTCTCAGCCTGGATATCGGCGGTTTATAGTCCGGTGTGGTTTATATGTGACAAAATATGTATTTCTTTTCTATTTCTGGTGGCGCGGCTTATATTTAGGTGCGCTCTATAGTCCGGGAAATATGGCATGTTAAAACGTTCATGCTGGATGTAGCCGTTTAACTTTTTGATGATCTTCCGAACAACGACAATATATTTAAACGGATACAAGACATGCCTCTGTCGGCAAGAACTGTTCATGATCGTACCGTATTATTATCCTGACATTTAGTTGAATTCACTTTAAAATATATTATATGGCTCTCACTGAAATACATTTCAATTTATTTTCTTTCATGGCTCTCTTAGTCAAAAAGTTTCCCGACCCCTGCAACATGCGATAGCCAAAGCGTTCAACTTCAAACAATAAATATCTCTAAAAGAAAAACGTTTCTCAATTCACATAACGACACGATTGCACGTCTGAAAAATAACAACCTGTGAGTTCCTCTTAGTCATATTCATCGAAGTCGAATCTGGCATGAACGAGAAACTGCTATTTTCAACCAGTAATTATTTTGTGAAATATGGAGTCAAAGTGATTGAGGAAAACATAAATGGCTTTTGTTTCAGACTGTAACGTGGTAGCGCCAGGGTACCATGTCTATCCGTTCACCTTCCAGATCCCTCCCCAGTAAGATTGTGCAAACACACTAACATTGAGTTACAATAAAGACAGTGTGCAACAATGTTCAACAATGTTACTGTTTTCGCTTGTTCTTTCCTACCAGGGAGATGCCTTGCTCCTTTCATGGTAGCTCGGGTAAAGTTATCTACACGCTGGAAGCCCGGTTGAGCAGATCAATGAGGATTGACAGCAAAGCTGTAACAGAGTTCACCTTTTTATCAAAGACTAACATCAATAGCATCCCTGACATAATGGTATGTTGTCGTTCAAACTGCACACACACACACACACACACACACACACACACACACACACACACACACACACACACAGTATGTTGTAGTACTAATTTGACTGTTATGTTGTAGTACTAACTTTACTGTTATGTACTGTGATTAATGCCAGAGCCCTCAGCATGGCTCAAAGGATAAGAAGATGTTCTTCACCTCAGGCACCGTGGCTATGGACATCAACATTGAGAGGATGGGTTATTACCAGGGTGAGGAGCGGAACTCACCCAACACAAACTGATACTCCAAGCTTTTCATGCACTTCACGTACAGTTTAATGTTGTTTTCTTAGTCATCATAGTGGGGAAGTTGTTTACAGTGCTATTTAAAGAGTTACCGTATTTTTCGGACTATAGGGCGCACTTAAAATACTTTATTTTTCTCAAAAAACGACACTGCGCCTTATAATCCGAAGCGCCTTATATATGTATTAATTCTTTTGTTTACTGACCTCGCTCACGGCGCTAAATCAAAATGTTTTAGTACGACTTTGGTAAACTACAAAGCCGCACCGCTTGCAGCATTACGGCTACCGTAGCCAGGAGCATCGCGGAGTAATACATACTGTGCTTCACCATAATATTATTCGACTGATTTATCTGACAGTTTTTTCCCGCTTAATGCACCTTATAGTCCGGTGCGCTTTATATATGAAAAAAGATCGAAAATAGACCATTCATTGACACTGCGCCTTATAATCCAGTGCGCCCTATAGTGCAAAAAATGCGGTATATTCTCAACCAAGTGTAACTTTTGTGTGAGAATCTTCAGTATTATGATACGAAAGGCCCACTTTTGAACTGTTTGATAGTATCACATGTATTTCAAACAACTATTGGAAGATATTTGCGCTACTTCTCTCTGCAGGAGAAGGCCTAAAAGTGATGGCCAGCATTCAGAACAACTCCAGTCGTGAGATTAAGCCGAAATATTTACTCTACCAGAAGCAAAGCTTCTTTGCATTGGGAAATAGGAGGGTCTACACCAAAGATGTTCTGAAAGAAGAAGGAGAACCAATCTCGCGTTCCAAGAATCAGAACGTCACCAAGGTCATCAACATCCCTCATGACGTCGGTGTTTCCATCCTCAACTGCAGCATCCTCAAAGTGGAATACAGACTCAGGGTGAGTATTCACCCTCTAGTCCTCTGGGCGCTTCTGTCATACACTACGAAAAGGAATTTCAAGGAAGCTAGTCTATTCTTATCAGGGGTGAAAGTAGATTTACATTCTCGCCGGTACTATTACCAAAACCATCATTGCCTCATAGTGTTCTCTCTCTCGCTTCATGCATTTAACCCTCCTGTTGTGTTCCGGTCAAAAGTGACCGATTTACATGTTTTCTCTCTCAAATAATGTATTGAATTCATTCTGATTGCCATGAGATTCAGTGAGACTTAGTCCACACAGGGTATATAAACAGCCAAGATTATTTTTCTGAATTTCATACAAATCTGGGTTTTTTATTTAACTTTGTTACACCTGTGGTGTTCCCGGTCAAAAATGACCGGTCATTTAAATGAATGGGTAAGACTCAATTTTTGTTATAATATTTTGTTCAGTCACACACCCATTCAACAGATGACACCTACCCTCCCAGCCCCCAACATGCACCTGTGTTTGAGTACACATGCACACACATACTAAATACACACACATTACTCCCCTTCTTGGCTTCCATGGCTACCCCCACGGGAACCTTGCCCAAATAGAATCTTTCACCCACGGGAACCAAACCTGTTGGATTTGCTCATAATTCATGCTATGGCAGCATGATGACCAAACGGTATTCTGTATGTGAGGCTATTGATCACATCTTTGACACTGATAAGTGTCAGTGGTGAGTTTCAGAATGTGAGTTTGTCCTGGGGTTCATCACCACCTGAGAGGAGAGGTCAACTGTCTACCAAAAAAAAGTAATTATGATGACCCCAGGGCCAACCAGATAGGCCATGTGTGTCCAATCCTGGTCCTCGAGGGCCACTGTCCTAAAGTTTTTAGATGTTTCCCTGCTCCAGCACCTGATTCTAATGAATGGGTTGTTATCAAGCCTTTCATTTGAATCAGGTGTGCTGGAGCAGGGAAACACCCATGAGAATAATAATCATGTCCTTGTATGACCTTTATACAAAGTAGTCTGTCATAAATTGAACAATATTTGTTATATTAAAAATAATCCATAGTTTGGCTGCTTTCACTCAAAAACGAGCAATGAGGCCTAGAGACCATAAAGGGCAAACAGAAGTTTAAAACTTGTAATATTAACAAGAACTTAAGTTGCTTAAAACTTCTAACACAACATTAGTTGATAATATATGTATCATTATGGAATTATAGTCAGCTATAGTGAGGCGGTCACTTTTGATCGGGAACACAAAAGTAGTGAACAAGAAACGAACAGGAGGGTTAAAAAAAGCTAAATAAAAACAAATATATTTTTTTAAATATCTTAGTGTAGGCTACCTGTGTGGAGAAGGCAGAAATTAGAAACACTTGACAATATGATCAAATGCTCATCCACGTAGTGCTGAGCGAAATCTCTGGTCGTTAGCTCATAAGCAGTTTTTTTCTAGTTCTGTGTCGTTGAAATTGAATATAATAACATGAAACACAACAGTTTACTCTCCTACTGATTTGAATAGGGACATTTTACAACCAACGGAAAGACATTAAACGTAGTTCACGTGTCGAAGGCACCGCACCCTCTCCAAGGGGAGGGGGAGAGAAGCAGGGCATGAGCCGTGAGGAAGAGAGGGAGATGACCGGCCAAGGCTCCGTCCAGCATGGACCAAAACTCAGAGCGGATAGTTCGGAATGAGTTAAAAGCAATTTATAAACCGACATAGTAGTGTTCAAGACTGCATATTGCTAGCAGATCTATTTTATGACCCAAAGTGCAGCCTTGACTGGTTCTGATTGAGGGCTTCAGCAGGCAGCCGCTCTCCCCCTCTTCCTGGTACTGCGTACCGCCACTGAATCTTTTAGTGATTCTTATCCAAAAAGTGAACATAAGGAACCTGTGTCTGTTGTAGGTCAACTTGGAGGTACCCTATGCTACCGACCCAGAGATCAAGTTCCCTGTGGTCATCCTCCCTGCATCCCAGGCTCCTGAGAAGGGGGGGGTGGCTCCACCGTACCCAGGAATTGGGGTGGATTCCTTTGGGAACTTAAACCAGCCTTCATGGATGGCGTTCCCAGCAGCACCCCAGTTCCCAGCAGCACCCCAGTTCCCAGCAGCACCCCAGTTCCCAGCAGCACCCCAGTTCCCAGCAGCACCCCAGTTCCCATCAGCACCCCAGTTCCCAGCAGCACCCCAGTTCCCAGCAGCAGCACCCCAGTTCCCATCAGCACCCCAGTTCCCAGCAGCACCCCAGTTCCCAGCAGCACCCCAGTTCCCAGCAGCACCCCAGTTCCCAGCAGCACCCCAGTTCCCAGCAGCAGCACCCCAGTTCCCATCAGCACCCCAGTTCCCAGCAGCACCCCAGTTCCCAGCAGCACCCCAGTTCCCAGCAGCACCCCAGTTCCCAGCAGCACCCCAGTTCCCATCAGCACCCCAGTTCCCAGCAGCACCCCAGTTCCCAGCAGCACCCCAGTTCCCAGCAGCACCCCAGTTCCCATCAGCACCCCAGTTCCCAGCAGCACCCCAGTTCCCAGCAGCACCCCAGTTCCCAGCAGCACCCCAGTTCCCAGCAGCAGCACCCCAGTTCCCAGTGCCTGCAGACACCTCTGCCCCCCCACCAAGCTATGGATCCATTTACCCATCCTTTTTTGACGATGAAAAGAAATCATAATAAAAAAAAATACTTTCTCACCCTTTATAAAAAGCAACCACAATATATATGCAGAGAAGACCCCTCATTATATTTACATTTATTCATTTAGCAGATGCTTTTATCCAAAGCGTCTTACAAGAGAGAATTATTATTATTGATATAGATCATTATTATACCGGGTCATACTCATCATCCAAGGTATGATGTTAGCATCTAGAGCAGGGCTGTCCAGTCCTGGTCCTCGACGCCCACTGTCCTGAACGTTTTAGATGTTTCTCTGCTCCAGCACACCTGATTCGAATGGACTGGTCATTATCAAGCTCTGTGTAAGCCCAATAATGACCATGAATTAGAATCAGGACAGTGGCCCTCAAAGACCAGGATTGGACACCCCTGATCTAGAGTACGTTACCTTGCCATGCCAGCCTCTTCCTCAGATGGTAGTTTGTGACTACCTCTGCTAATGCCAGTATACAAATGAACAAATAAACATTCCTTGTTTATATCTTTCATACAGGACTGCAAGGAGGTGCAATATTCCTGCCTTGAAAAGCATATTCCACCGGGAAAACAAACTCCAGTTAATCCAAAATGTCCTGTCAGTTAACTGTACTGCAGTGAATCTCACTGTTTATACCTCATTGTTTTATTTCATATCATAAATACTAGTATGTGTATTTTATCTCAGTAACTCTGGTTTGCCGTAAAATTTGGGTTAAGTTTTACGGTTTAAGGGTTATTTTAGTCATTTTTAATGTGTAGCATGCTGTAGATGCTATTCATCTCAGAACTGATGCTTCTGATGGATATGAAGATACATATGGAAGTGTATGCATGTACAAAATAAATATAAATTTTTATTAGCATAAACTCACTGAAAATCTCATTTAAAGCTTGACCACTGAAGAACAGTTCCAGATACTTAAGTGTTTTCTGTTTCTTTGCTAACAATCTAAATTTGACAGTATGCATGTAAGACTTAACTGAATTCCAATCAACGGGTTAGAGCATGGCTTCAAAATCCTCTTGTGTGATTGTGTGACATTTCATGCACCACTCTTAACATTTTGAAATCCTTTTTATTCAAATGGTTCCGCATCTTTTCCTGTTTCTCGTAGCTATATTTTATTTCTCTACTATTTCTGCATAGGAAGTTCATGAACATTGGTGCCTGTATTTATCAAGCCTCTCAAAGTGCCTTTAGTCTTAAATGCTGAGATGCATGCATGCATGCAGCGACAGAAGTATTCTACTTTGGGTGGATCCAAAAAGAAAATAGATCTGAAATCTCTGGATTCGGTAACAGGAGAGCTTGTGAAGAGTGGGAGCCTGTTTTTGAATCTGATGCGGGCCATGACGGGAAGCCAGTGGAGGGCGATGAGGAGTGGGGTGACATGACAGCGTCTAGGTAGGTTGAAAACCAGACGAGCGGCTGCATTCTGTATCCTCTGAAGGGGACGGATTGCATTTACAGGAAGGCCGGCTAGTAGCGAGTTGCAGTAATCCAGCTTTGTGAGGACAAGGGCTTGGACTAGCAGTTGGGTGGAATGTTGAGAGAGGTATTTTCTGATTTTCCTGATGTTGTAGAGGGTGAATCTACATGACCGAGAGACTGCGGCAATGTGAGCTGTGAGGGAGAGCTCGTTGTCCAAGGTGACCCCCAGGTTCCTGGCAGAGGATGAAGGGGTCACTGTTGCAGATCCCATAGTGATGGAGAGATCGTGGGTGATTGAGGGTTTGGCAGGGATGATGAGGAGTTCTGTTTTCATATTATTATCTGTTATCTGATATCATATCCCCTCTTAAGAAAACACATGATCGTGCAATGATCTCAAATAACTAAATCCAGTGATACTAATCATACACAACAGGTTTGTTCGAAGAGCCCAGTTAGCCGGATCACGATTAGCAGGATTAAATCATCTTGGATGTGTCATTTGATCTCGGATGTATTAAGCGATGTACGAAGAACGGGCCCCAGGTTAATTGATCTTGATTGTGGCAGGTGTGTTAGGCGTGCCTCTGTGGGGGGGGGTGAACAAAAAATGGGCAACAGAGGGAGACAAACACACAAAACACCACATAACAAAAACAGGTGGGCCAACCACCACATTAACAACACTGAAATAAAGACCAACCGTAACAATCAAATAAACCTTATCGCGACTATGTCCACAATCCTCTAAAATGCCGAATATAATGCCGAACATCAAAAGAAATCGGTTATCAATATTCACCGAAATAGAATCACGAACATTCTGCCAAAATGTTCTTACAAATGGGCCAAAACAAATGAACCACAGTTTCAGGGTGACTGTCATAAAAGGTACAACTATAGTCAATGTCACTTTTAAACTTAACAAAGTAATGTTTCACTGGGTAAATCCTGTGTACAATTTTAAAATGGATGGATTCATTACGCGAGTTAAAAGCGATTAAAAAGGCGAGTTAAAAGCGATAAAAAGCGAGTTAAAAGCGGAAGGTTGTAACATTTTCTGCGCCCCTCCCACGGTTCAGAGAGGACGATACTACCGAAGACTTACAAAGGCACACCTTTAGTTTGACTTGGACTCGCTTTCAATCATGTCGACAGTGAAGAACATTTCAGTGACTTATGATCCCATCAATGAAAGCAACACTTTTTCCAGCGGAGACTTTATTTCTGGACGGATCACAGTAGAGTTAGGGAAGGACTGCACCATCAAAACTCTGTCCATCAAAGCCAAAGGGAAGGCGGAGGTCCTGTGGACAGAGAGACATGGTAAAAACACGGTAACTTACCATGCCAAAGACAAGTACTTCAGTATGAAACAGTTTTTCATTCAAGAAGCAAAGGAACACGGTATGCTCTTATAAGTCATGGTTTCTATGTTTGTAATGTGACTTTTATGATGATTTTATTGTCTGTAAAGCGACTTTGAGTACCTTGAAAAGCGCTATATGAATAAAATGTATTATTATTTTTTCAAATAATATAATAATTAAAAGAAATATAGCCTCACATTGTTTTGCAGAATAAAATAATAATACAAATACTATTGAGCTTGTGTTGCAATGGATTGGGAAAAACAAGTGGAAACTGTTTTTTTAAACGATCAACAAGTTGTTTTCTCTTCCAGGAAGCGACTCGAAAATCTTGAAGGACGAAAGTGGAAAAGCATGTGAGTGTAAAAGTCTCGTGTTTGATTAAAGCCTAACGCCCTAACCACACAACATACGACAGCCAAAGCGTTCAAATGCAAGCTTTTCAACTTAAAAAAAAAATATCTCTAAAAGAAAAACGTTTCTCAATTCACATACGACACGATTGCACGTCTGAAAAATAATAACCTGTTAGTCATATTCTTCGAAGTCGAATCTGGCATTAACGAGAAACTGCTTTTTTCAACCAGTAATTATTTTGGGAAAATGGAGTCAAAGTGATTGAGGGGGGAAAAAATGGAATTTGTTTCAGATTGTAACGTGGTAGCGCCAGGGTACCATGTCTATCCGTTCACCTTCCAGATCCCTCCCCAGTAAGATTGTGCAAACACACTAACATTGAGTTACAATAAAGACAGTGTGCAACAATGCTCAACAATGTTACTGTTTAGATCAGGGGTAGGCAATCCTGGTCCTCGAGGGCCGCTGTCCTGAAGGTTTTAGATGTTTCCCTGCTCCAGCACACCTGTGGAAGCCTCTTCATTAGAATCAGGTGTGCTGGAGCAGGGAAACATCTAAGACCTTCAGGACAGGGGCCCCTGAGGACCAGGATTGCCCACCCCAGGTTTAGATACAATTTGCTTGTTCTTTCCTACCAGGGAGATGCCTTGCTCCTTTCATGGTAGCTCGGGTAAAGTTATCTACACGCTGGAAGCCCGGTTGAGCAGATCAATGAGGATTGACAGCAAAGCTGTAACAGAGTTCACCTTTTTATCAAAGACTAACATCAATAGCATCCCTGACATAATGGTATGTTGTCGTTCAAACTGCACACACACACACACACACACACACACACACACACACACACACACACACACACACACACACACACACACACACACACAGCATGTTGTAGTACTAATTTGACTGTTATGTTGTAGTACTAACTTTACTGTTATGTACTGTGATTAATGCCAGAGCCCTCAGCATGGCTCAAAGGATAAGAAGATGTTCTTCACCTCAGGCACCGTGGCTATGGACATCAACATTGAGAGGATGGGTTATTACCAGGGTGAGGAGCGGAACTCACCCAACACAAACTGATACTCCAAGCTTTTCATGCACTTCACGTACAGTTTAATGTTGTTTTCTACAACTCTTGCATCATAGTGGGGAAGTTGTTTACAGTACTATTTAAACAGTTATATTCTCACCCAAGTCTAAATTTTGTGTGAGAATCTTCACTATTATGGTACCAAAGGCCCACTTTTGAACTGTTTGATAATAAATTGTTGGGCTTAATCTAGTCTAATATTTCATCGCTGTGGCCCAGGTTCGATTCCTGGTCAGGAAAATCTGTTTTTAAACTTTTAAACTCTCAGACTTTGGAGAAGCTGGACAATCTCTTCATTGTAGAGCATTGAGAGCCTTTGCTGCATGCTGGGCATCGTTTTATATTTACGTTTACATTTAGTCATTTAGCAGATGCTCTTAACCAGAGCGACTAACAGCAAGTACAGGGACATTCCCCCCCCTGAGGCAAGTGGGGTGAAGTGCCTTGCCCAAGGACACAACTTCATGTTGACACAGGCAGGGTTTGAAACAAGGACCTTTTGATTACCAACCCGACACCCTAACCAACTGCGCCTCATGACTCGCTCACTTTGCTAAAGTGTCTTTCAAAGACGCGGCATACCCCTGCCGCAAAGCACCTACCGGTACTCTAAAAACAAACAGAAGCCTGAGCCTGTGTCAGCTGACAAATCAAGGAACTGTGGCATTGTGGGTCAAACGCGCTTGTCTAATAAACAGGAGACACAAGCTGTGCCTTTTTAGACGCAGGCTCCAGCTCCATTTTGTATTGTTTGTCTCAAAGTCAAGTGTGCAACGGAGGCAAAGGTTGCAGGCCACGGTGCACACACAAGCACACACACACACAGCCTACCCAGGGACTTGAGCGCTGGACCCGCAGATGAATTGGGATTTTCCACTCACAAATATTCTACTCAACACTGATTGGCTGAACCGAACATTTCCATGTCATTATTAGTTCAATTACTCAGTCAATTGCACATTTACAAGTGAAGTACAATTACAGTATCACATGTATTTCAAACAACTATTGGAAGATATTTGCGCTACTTCTCTCTGCAGGAGAAGGCCTAAAAGTGATGGCCAGCATTCAGAACAACTCCAGTCGTGAGATTAAGCTGAAATATTTACTCTACCAGAAGCAAAGCTTCTTTGCAAGGGGACATAGGAAGGTCTACACCAAAGATGTTCTGAAAGAAGAAGGAGAACCAATCTCGCGTTCCAAGAATCAGAACGTCACCAAGGTCATCAACATCCCTCATGATGTCGGTGTTTCCATCCTCAACTGCAGCATCCTCAAAGTGGAATACAGACTCAGGGTGAGTATTCACCCTCTAGTCCTCTGGGCGCTTCTGTCATACACTACGAAAAGGAATTTCAAGGAAGCTAGTCTATTCTTGTCCAAAAAGGAACCTGTGTCTGTTGTAGGTCTACTTGGATGTACCCTACGCTACCGACCCAGAGATCAAGTTCCCTGTGGTCATCCTCCCTGCATCCCAGGCTCCTGAGAAGGGGGGGGTGGCTCCACCGTACCCAGGAATTGGGGTGGATTCCTTTGGGAACTTAAACCAGCCTTCATGGATGGCGTTCCCAGCAGCACCCCAGTTCCCAGCAGCACCCCAGTTCCCAGCAGCACCCCAGTTCCCAGCAGCACCCCAGTTCCCATCAGCACCCCAGTTCCCAGCAGCAGCACCCCAGTTCCCAGCAGCAGCACCCCAGTTCCCATCAGCACCCCAGTTCCCAGCAGCACCCCAGTTCCCATCAGCACCCCAGTTCCCAGCAGCACCCCAGTTCCCTGCAGCACCCCAGTTCCCAGCAGCACCCCAGTTCCCAGCAGCACCCCAGTTCCCATCAGCACCCCAGTTCCCATCAGCACCCCAGTTCCCAGCAGCACCCCAGTTCCCAGCAGCACCCCAGTTCCCAGCAGCACCCCAGTTCCCAGCAGCACCCCAGTTCCCAGCAGCACCCCAGTTCCCAGCAGCACCCCAGTTCCCAGTACCTGCAGACACCTCTGCCCCCCCACCAAGCTATGGATCCATTTACCCATCCTTTTTTGACGATGAAAAGAAATCATAATAAAAAAAAAAACTTTCTCACCCTTTATAAAAAGCAACCACAATATATATGCAGAGAAGACCCCTCATTATATTTACATACATTTACATTTATTCATTTAGCAGATGCTTTTATCCAAAGCGTCTTACAAGAGAGAATTATTATTATTGATATAGATCATTATTATACCGGGTCATACTCATCATCCAAGGTATGATGTTAGCATCTAGAGCAGGGCTGTCCAGTCCTGGTCCTCGACGCCCACTGTCCTGAACGTTTTAGATGTTTCTCTGCTCCAGCACACCTGATTCGAATGGACTGGTCATTATCAAGCTCTGTGTAAGCCCAATAATGACCATGAATTAGAATCAGGACAGTGGCCCTCAAAGACCAGGATTGGACACCCCTGATCTAGAGTACGTTACCTTGCCATGCCAGCCTCTTCCTCAGATGGTAGTTTGTGACTACCTCTGCTAATGCCAGTATACAAATGAACAAATAAACATTCCTTGTTTATATCTTTCATACAGGACTGCAAGGAGGTGCAATATTCCTGCCTTGAAAAGCATATTCCACCGGGAAAACAAACTCCAGTTAATCCAAAATGTCCTGTCAGTTAACTGTACTGCAGTGAATCTCACTGTTTATACCTCATTGTTTTATTTCATATCATAAATACTAGTATGTGTATTTTATCTCAGTAACTCTGGTTTGCCGTAAAATTTGGGTTAAGTTTTACGGTTTAAGGGTTATTTTAGTCATTTTTAATGTGTAGCATGCTGTAGATGCTATTCATCTCAGAACTGATGCTTCTGATGGATATGAAGATACATATGGAAGTGTATGCATGTACAAAATAAATATAAATTTTTATTAGCATAAACTCACTGAAAATCTCATTTAAAGCTTGACCACTGAAGAACAGTTCCAGATACTTAAGTGTTTTCTGTTTCTTTGCTAACAATCTAAATTTGACAGTATGCATGTAAGACTTAACTGAATTCCAATCAACGGGTTAGAGCATGGATTCAAAATCCTCTTGTGTGATTGTGTGACATTTCATGCACCACTCTTAACATTTTGAAATCCTTTTTATTCAAATGGTTCCGCATCTTTTCCTGTTTCTCGTAGCTATATTTTATTTCTCTACTATTTCTGCATAGGAAGTTCATGAACATTGGTGCCTGTATTTATCAAGCCTCTCAAAGTGCCTTTAGTCTTAAATGCTGAGATGCATGCATGCATGCAGCGACAGAAGTATTCTACTTTGGGTGGATCCAAAAAGAAAATAGATCTGAAATCTCTGGATTCGGTAACAGGAGAGCTTGTGAAGAGTGGGAGCCTGTTTTTGAATCTGATGCGGGCCATGACGGGAAGCCAGTGGAGGGCGATGAGGAGTGGGGTGACATGACAGCGTCTAGGTAGGTTGAAAACCAGACGAGCGGCTGCATTCTGTATCCTCTGAAGGGGACGGATTGCATTTACAGGAAGGCCGGCTAGTAGCGAGTTGCAGTAATCCAGCTTTGTGAGGACAAGGGCTTGGACTAGCAGTTGGGTGGAATGTTGAGAGAGGTATTTTCTGATTTTCCTGATGTTGTAGAGGGTGAATCTACATGACCGAGAGACTGCGGCAATGTGAGCTGTGAGGGAGAGCTCGTTGTCCAAGGTGACCCCCAGGTTCCTGGCAGAGGATGAAGGGGTCACTGTTGCAGATCCCATAGTGATGGAGAGATCGTGGGTGATTGAGGGTTTGGCAGGGATGATGAGGAGTTCTGTTTTCATATTATTATCTGTTATCTGATATCATATCCCCTCTTAAGAAAACACATGATCGTGCAATGATCTCAAATAACTAAATCCAGTGATACTAATCATACACAACAGGTTTGTTCGAAGAGCCCAGTTAGCCGGATCACGATTAGCAGGATTAAATCATCTTGGATGTGTCATTTGATCTCGGATGTATTAAGCGATGTACGAAGAACGGGCCCCAGGTTAATTGATCTTGATTGTGGCAGGTGTGTTAGGCGTGCCTCTGTGGGGGGGGGTGAACAAAAAATGGGCAACAGAGGGAGACAAACACACAAAACACCACATAACAAAAACAGGTGGGCCAACCACCACATTAACAACACTGAAATAAAGACCAACCGTAACAATCAAATAAACCTTATCGCGACTATGTCCACAATCCTCTAAAATGCCGAATATAATGCCGAACATCAAAAGAAATCGGTTATCAATATTCACCGAAATAGAATCACGAACATTCTGCCAAAATGTTCTTACAAATGGGCCAAAACAAATGAACCACAGTTTCAGGGTGACTGTCATAAAAGGTACAACTATAGTCAATGTCACTTTTAAACTTAACAAAGTAATGTTTCACTGTGTAAATCCTGTGTACAATTTTAAAATGGATGGATTCATTACGCGAGTTAAAAGCGATTAAAAAGGCGAGTTAAAAGCGATAAAAAGCGAGTTAAAAGCGGAAGGTTGTAACATTTTCTGCGCCCCTCCCACGGTTCAGAGAGGACGATACTACCGAAGACTTACAAAGGCACACCTTTAGTTTGACTTGGACTCGCTTTCAATCATGTCGACAGTGAAGAACATTTCAGTGACTTATGATCCCATCAATGAAAGCAACACTTTTTCCAGCGGAGACTTTATTTCTGGACGGATCACAGTAGAGTTAGGGAAGGACTGCACCATCAAAACTCTGTCCATCAAAGCCAAAGGGAAGGCGGAGGTCCTGTGGACAGAGAGACATGGTAAAAACACGGTAACTTACCATGCCAAAGACAAGTACTTCAGTATGAAACAGTTTTTCATTCAAGAAGCAAAGGAACACGGTATGCTCTTATAAGTCATGGTTTCTATGTTTGTAATGTGACTTTTATGATGATTTTATTGTCTGTAAAGCGACTTTGAGTACCTTGAAAAGCGCTATATGAATAAAATGTATTATTATTTTTTCAAATAATATAATAATTAAAAGAAATATAGCCTCACATTGTTTTGCAGAATAAAATAATAATACAAATACTATTGAGCTTGTGTTGCAATGGATTGGGAAAAACAAGTGGAAACTGTTTTTTTAAACGATCAACAAGTTGTTTTCTCTTCCAGGAAGCGACTCGAAAATCTTGAAGGACGAAAGTGGAAAAGCATGTGAGTGTAAAAGTCTCGTGTTTGATTAAAGCCTAACGCCCTAACCACACAACATACGACAGCCAAAGCGTTCAAATGCAAGCTTTTCAACTTAAAAAAAAAATATCTCTAAAAGAAAAACGTTTCTCAATTCACATACGACACGATTGCACGTCTGAAAAATAATAACCTGTTAGTCATATTCTTCGAAGTCGAATCTGGCATTAACGAGAAACTGCTTTTTTCAACCAGTAATTATTTTGGGAAAATGGAGTCAAAGTGATTGAGGGGGGAAAAAATGGAATTTGTTTCAGATTGTAACGTGGTAGCGCCAGGGTACCATGTCTATCCGTTCACCTTCCAGATCCCTCCCCAGTAAGATTGTGCAAACACACTAACATTGAGTTACAATAAAGACAGTGTGCAACAATGCTCAACAATGTTACTGTTTAGATCAGGGGTAGGCAATCCTGGTCCTCGAGGGCCGCTGTCCTGAAGGTTTTAGATGTTTCCCTGCTCCAGCACACCTGTGGAAGCCTCTTCATTAGAATCAGGTGTGCTGGAGCAGGGAAACATCTAAGACCTTCAGGACAGGGGCCCCTGAGGACCAGGATTGCCCACCCCAGGTTTAGATACAATTTGCTTGTTCTTTCCTACCAGGGAGATGCCTTGCTCCTTTCATGGTAGCTCGGGTAAAGTTATCTACACGCTGGAAGCCCGGTTGAGCAGATCAATGAGGATTGACAGCAAAGCTGTAACAGAGTTCACCTTTTTATCAAAGACTAACATCAATAGCATCCCTGACATAATGGTATGTTGTCGTTCAAACTGCACACACACACACACACACACACACACACACACACACACACACACACACACACACACACACACACACACACACACACACACACACACACACAAGCATGTTGTAGTACTAATTTGACTGTTATGTTGTAGTACTAACTTTACTGTTATGTACTGTGATTAATGCCAGAGCCCTCAGCATGGCTCAAAGGATAAGAAGATGTTCTTCACCTCAGGCACCGTGGCTATGGACATCAACATTGAGAGGATGGGTTATTACCAGGGTGAGGAGCGGAACTCACCCAACACAAACTGATACTCCAAGCTTTTCATGCACTTCACGTACAGTTTAATGTTGTTTTCTACAACTCTTGCATCATAGTGGGGAAGTTGTTTACAGTACTATTTAAACAGTTATATTCTCACCCAAGTCTAAATTTTGTGTGAGAATCTTCACTATTATGGTACCAAAGGCCCACTTTTGAACTGTTTGATAATAAATTGTTGGGCTTAATCTAGTCTAATATTTCATCGCTGTGGCCCAGGTTCGATTCCTGGTCAGGAAAATCTGTTTTTAAACTTTTAAACTCTCAGACTTTGGAGAAGCTGGACAATCTCTTCATTGTAGAGCATTGAGAGCCTTTGCTGCATGCTGGGCATCGTTTTATATTTACGTTTACATTTAGTCATTTAGCAGATGCTCTTAACCAGAGCGACTAACAGCAAGTACAGGGACATTCCCCCCCCTGAGGCAAGTGGGGTGAAGTGCCTTGCCCAAGGACACAACTTCATGTTGACACAGGCAGGGTTTGAAACAAGGACCTTTTGATTACCAACCCGACACCCTAACCAACTGCGCCTCATGACTCGCTCACTTTGCTAAAGTGTCTTTCAAAGACGCGGCATACCCCTGCCGCAAAGCACCTACCGGTACTCTAAAAACAAACAGAAGCCTGAGCCTGTGTCAGCTGACAAATCAAGGAACTGTGGCATTGTGGGTCAAACGCGCTTGTCTAATAAACAGGAGACACAAGCTGTGCCTTTTTAGACGCAGGCTCCAGCTCCATTTTGTATTGTTTGTCTCAAAGTCAAGTGTGCAACGGAGGCAAAGGTTGCAGGCCACGGTGCACACACAAGCACACACACACACAGCCTACCCAGGGACTTGAGCGCTGGACCCGCAGATGAATTGGGATTTTCCACTCACAAATATTCTACTCAACACTGATTGGCTGAACCGAACATTTCCATGTCATTATTAGTTCAATTACTCAGTCAATTGCACATTTACAAGTGAAGTACAATTACAGTATCACATGTATTTCAAACAACTATTGGAAGATATTTGCGCTACTTCTCTCTGCAGGAGAAGGCCTAAAAGTGATGGCCAGCATTCAGAACAACTCCAGTCGTGAGATTAAGCTGAAATATTTACTCTACCAGAAGCAAAGCTTCTTTGCAAGGGGACATAGGAAGGTCTACACCAAAGATGTTCTGAAAGAAGAAGGAGAACCAATCTCGCGTTCCAAGAATCAGAACGTCACCAAGGTCATCAACATCCCTCATGATGTCGGTGTTTCCATCCTCAACTGCAGCATCCTCAAAGTGGAATACAGACTCAGGGTGAGTATTCACCCTCTAGTCCTCTGGGCGCTTCTGTCATACACTACGAAAAGGAATTTCAAGGAAGCTAGTCTATTCTTGTCCAAAAAGGAACCTGTGTCTGTTGTAGGTCTACTTGGACGTACCCTACGCTACCGACCCAGAGATCAAGTTCCCTGTGGTCATCCTCCCTGCATCCCAGGCTCCTGAGAAGGGGGGGGTGGCTCCACCGTACCCAGGAATTGGGGTGGATTCCTTTGGGAACTTAAACCAGCCTTCATGGATGGCGTTCCCAGCAGCACCCCAGTTCCCAGCAGCACCCCAGTTCCCAGCAGCAGCACCCCAGTTCCCAGCAGCAGCACCCCAGTTCCCAGCAGCACCCCAGTTCCCAGCAGCACCCCAGTTCCCAGCAGCACCCCAGTTCCCAGCAGCAGCACCCCAGTTCCCATCAGCACCCCAGTTCCCAGCAGCAGCACCCCAGTTCCCAGCAGCACCCCAGTTCCCAGCAGCACCCCAGTTCCCAGCAGCACCCCAGTTCCCAGCAGCAGCACCCCAGTTCCCAGCAGCACCCCAGTTCCCAGCAGCACCCCAGTTCCCAGCAGCACCCCAGTTCCCAGCAGCACCCCAGTTCCCAGCAGCACCCCAGTTCCCAGCAGCAGCACCCCAGTTCCCAGCAGCACCCCAGTTCCCAGCAGCACCCCAGTTCCCAGCAGCAGCACCCCAGTTCCCAGCAGCAGCACCCCAGTTCCCAGCAGCACCCCAGTTCCCAGCAGCACCCCAGTTCCCAGCAGCAGCACCCCAGTTCCCAGCAGCACCCCAGTTCCCAGCAGCACCCCAGTTCCCAGCAGCACCCCAGTTCCCAGTACCTGCAGACACCTCTGCCCCCCCACCAAGCTATGGATCCATTTACCCATCCTTGTTTGACGTTGAAAAGAAATCATAATTTAACCCTGTGAGCCCGTACGTATCATATTTGATACATACATTTCTGGAGCTCATTGCATCACCATCAAACGTAAACTTTGCATGAAACCCTTTTGCATGAACTCTTTTACATGTATGCTGCCCCTAGTGGACATACTTCGCTTTCCCAATGTTTGGATGTGTGCTTTTTCTGTCATTCAAAGTGGGTCGCATCGTGCGAGCGCACATCTGTGATTCCCACCATCAAGAAACTTAGCCATTTCATAGTTTTATGGTCCGAATTTCTCTAAAATACTTAGCAATAATTTTAAATGGACAGTTAGTTTGTCCTTAAAACGTTGTATTACTCAGTTTTATAATTACAGTTTGTAGTTATATCGAGCAGAAAGTCGGTGTATCAAATTTGATACTTTCGGTATTTGGCCAAAAATCAACAATTGTTAGGGTATATCTGTCCAGTGTTTTACATGGATTATGTCTTCCATAGGCCATCAGGCAGTGTTTGGATGAGTTAAATACACAATTTATAGATTGAAATGGGTTCAAGAATTTCACTTAGACTATCCATATTGGCTGATCACCAGTCATAGTTATATTTTTTAATACCTGAAGTATCAAATGTGATACAAAAATATATATTTTTTAGCATTTCTTTTTGTCAAATTTCTTTTTACATTTTGTCAAAGGGCCAAATAAATAGTTCATATCCAAAAAAATAGAATTTTCTGACCATTCTTTCATAGTTCAGGGCTTACAGGGTTAAACATTAGACTACCTCTGCTAATGCCAGTATATCCTTGTTTATATCTTTCATACAGAACTGCAAGGAGGTGCAATATTCCTGCCTTGAAAAGCATATTCCACCGGGAAAACAAACTCCAGTTAATCCAAAATGTCCTGTCAGTTAACTGTACTGCAGTGAATCTCACTGTTTATACCTCATTGTTTTATTTCATATCATAAATACTAGTATGTGTATTTTATCTCAGTAACTCTGGTTTGCTGTAAAATTTCAGTTAAGTTTTACAGTTTAAGGGTTATTTGAGTCATTTTTAATATGTGTAGTAAGCTGCAGATGCCATTCATCTCAGAACTGATGTTTGTGATGGATATGAAGATACCATCAACATATGGATGTGTATGTATGTACAAAATAAATATACATTTTTATTAGCATTCAAAAATGTCACTGAAAATCTCATTTAAAGCTTGACCACTGAAGAACAGTTCCAGATACTTAAGTGTTTTCTGTTTCTTTGCTAACAATCTCAATTTGACAGTATGTATGTAAGACTTAACTGATTTCCAATCAACGGGTTAGAGCATGGCTTCAAAATCCTCTTGTGTGATTGTGTGACATTTCATGCACCACTCTTAACATTTTGAAATCCTTTTTATTCAAATAGTTCCGCATCTTTTCCTGTTTCTCGTATCTATATTTTATTTCTCTACTATTTCTGCATAGGAAGTTCATGAACATCAGTGCCTTTATTTTTCAAGCCTCTCAAAGTGCCTTTAGTCTTAAATGCTGAGACTCCATGAACTCCTACTTTCAATTTGAGTAAAGCTGAGAATCACACCAGTTCAGACAGCTCAAGAGGTCTCTCAAGTGGTTTGGAGTTGCTAGTAGGGGCTTGTGATTACACTGAGAAGACAGACGTGCGCTAAACTATCAGGTGAGAAAAGAATGATTCTGAAATGTTTGACCACAAGCAGTTAATCAAACGGTATCGTTTGGGCAGGCTTCATCTTTTATAACACCAGTAACATTGTGCAGCTGCAATGCCCTTTCGGCGGATTGAAAGTTGTGGATGCTTCCTTTCCTCGCCACTGGAAGCATTTATATTTTATAATACATTCTGTTGAAAATTGTAGCTAGTCATGGTAGAGTCCAAATGAGATGCAAAGTAGTGTTGCTTGGGTTGCCCTTGTGAAATTGACACCTGTGCCCCTGATCACATGATGCATGACACTGATACACCCTTCCCCATCTCGTCTCCTCCGGTAGTGAATTAGCATGGATGTTAGTACAAGACAAAGCTGCTTTGGCAAGATAACATGACCTACATTCTGTGACTGTGTTTGGACCTGTATGACAATCGTTTGTTGGTCTAGAGAAGCATCTTTTTTAATCATCTCACCATGACAATCAAACAGTTCCGACTGGACTACGACGCGACGAACAGCCAAGGCACTTTCTCTGCCGGCGACACGCTCTGCGGACGGGTCACCGTGAAAGTTTCTAAAGAAACCAAAGTGCAGTGCTTTTTGATCCAAATCAAAGGCAAGGCTGAGGTCATGTGGTACGAGCAGGACGGACACGGTCCAGTTCTCCACTGCGGCAAGAAGAGATATTTTAGTTTTGAGCAAATCATTTTGCAGGAACGGGGTGGAGACGGTGGGTCCAGTGGCGTGGTCCTGAGCGGATCGTATCCAGTACCTGCACAAGGGGGATGCTCGGCTAATTCTGCTGTCTTCACCTTTTTTAGGCTCAGAGATCATACGACCTGGGAAACATGTTTACCCTTTCACCTTCCAAATTCCCAAAAAGTTAAGTCTCGTATTTTATCAATGTGTGATGCTGTTTTTAGTTTTAATTCAGTGAGTTTTGAGCAATCATTTTTGTCTGACTGAATAAAATAACAGGGTTTGTTTCCTCAGAAACATGCCCTCCTCCTTCAAGGGAAAATGGGGTCAAATCACATACAGTCTGAAAGCAAAGTTGACTCAGACCATTTGGATGGTGTACAAAGTAAAAAAAGAGTTTAACTTTGTCTCAAAGTCAGACTTACCCATCACCATCCTAGGACTGAAGGTATGGGATGCTTTCTAGCATTACACCACAGGCTGTATTGTAATGCTCCGTGTTTCTGTACAGTAAATTACTTACTAATTACTAAATTACTTGCTTTCTGGCTGAGATCGTTCAGGAACCTCAGTGTGGCACCAGAATATCCCTCTCTCCTTTTGGAACTGTCACAACGAATTTTACCTCAGAGAAAATGGGCTTCATTCAAGGTAATTACATTTCCATTCATTCATTTAGGCCATGCTTTTATCCAAAGGGACTTCCTTTAAGCTTCCTTTAAGCTTTACAAAAGAGCATCGGTCACTGATCATAAC
Organism: Neosalanx taihuensis; assembly: GCA_030340665.1. Taxonomy (NCBI): domain Eukaryota; kingdom Metazoa; phylum Chordata; class Actinopteri; order Osmeriformes; family Salangidae; genus Neosalanx; species Neosalanx taihuensis. The sequence continues at coordinate 6,299,672 of CM059316.1, read as the reverse complement.
AACGTGATAGACCCCAAACATTGCAGGTTTATAGATTATGAAACATACAGGGTGTGAAACCAAACCAGTGCCAAAGGGAAGAACCATAAGAGCATCAATGATCATCAATCATCTAATCTAAAAATGATTAAATGTAAACGTGCAATAGTGTACCTGTAAGAAAGCAAGTAATAATAATATACCTCACTGCAAGTAAAATAAATCCGAACCGGGTTAGTACTGGGAAAAAAGAGCCCTCAATATGCCGTTAGGGTCCTGGGTGAAGCTAATATTAGAGCAGTTATTCCTACATGAATAACATTGTCAGCTTGGTCATGATGAATTGTAATCAAATCAATTCAGTAAGGTAAAGAGGGATTTGCATTGTACCAACCAAGACATACACAACACAGTCGCTACAATTATTATAATTTTTTTTTTAATAGATGCTTGAGTGACTTTTTACCTCCATAAATGAAAAGAAAAACAACCTTCTCTTTTTCTCACAGGCGAGGTGTTTGAAGTTCAGGTGGAGGTACACAACAACTCAGCGTGCCCCGTCACCCCTAAGATCTACCTGGATGTAAAGCAGACCTTCTTAGCCGAGACCAAGTGCAACGTCCACACGAATGAGGTCCCTCTGGCAGAGTGTGACCCTGTCCCAGCGTCCTCCAGCCTCGCTGTATCCAGAGCCCTGACCATCCCCGCTCACCTCCATCCCACCATCTTCAACTGCTCCCTGATCAAGCTGGGGTACAGACTCAAGGTACGTCATCGTCAGATCCATTACACGCTACAGGTCATCTGACACCACGCCACCTGGTGTCTGTAAGCGGACGCTACAACCTTTGACCTTGAAGGGTTTTACGTTGACTGGGATTGACGCTGCGTACTCTGTTGGTACGCTTCATTTTTCAGTTGATGCGTTGACGCCGCATGCTATGACTTCATTTTGACAAGGATGGAATTTACTGTTGCATAGTTTAGCCGCTAACCGCTTCCTTGCCTGGGAACGGTAGTCATGTGATCACGTGACCAAGAGCAGTTGTCATGTGATCTATCGTCACTTTTCCTCTGGATCAGATTTCAGGAAAACTGGTTTTACATCTCTGGCATAAATCACTTCCTTCCAGTGCATAGCACAAAGAAACAGCTTGATATCAACGGAACCTACATACAGCTAACCTATATACCTAACCAACATTAAAAGCCCATTTAAATGTAAAGAGCATTATTTGTTTCATTATTATTTCAGTAAACATCAAGATTCCAGTAAAGTACTCATTATGAATGTGTTTAATCCATAGGTAATTCTTGACGTGCCATTGGCCAAAAACCAGGAAATAGTACTACCATTTGTCCTCTTCCTAAATGAACCCAAAACACCAGAAGCTCCCATAAAGAAGTCTAGGTGGTCCAGATAAGGTTGATTTGCTTCTGATTCCTGCATGCTGGACATACCGAGAATATATGTGGACCAATGTTTTTGCTTCTAAACATGAGGTGGGATTCAAAACAGAAGAACAATTCATGTAAGATTAAAACAATTGTATTTACTTTTTTCAGATTTTTTTTCTTTTTTCTTCCATATTTGCTATATAATGTTAAGTGAATATAAACAATGTGTAGAACTGTAACAATATGTATAACAATAAAAAAGTGTATATAGGCCTATTTATATATATATAATATATATATAAAATAAAGATTGTATAAAAACAAATATGGAATAACATCTGAACACATTATCTGTTTCAAAGGATGTTTAGAAAGCGTTGAATAAGATTCAAATATGAATACAAAAAACATTCTATATGTTCCATTAAAAGAACTGTGGAATAAATAATAAAAGCTTGGTCCAGCCCTGCCATTGAAAGTGTGTGGTTGTTTGTGCAGTAGCTGTGGTCTGCCTTCCACTGCTTAAGAAATGGTCATCTTCAGAGGACCTGCAGTTTACATACAGAATTGTTACTACCTCAGCAGATTCATCTCAGGGTGGCTGGTTCACTGTCCTGCACTACAACCTTTGTCCACTAGATGGAGGCAGTATGTTGGCAGCCAGTCCGACCAACATCAGGTCGTACATGAACATTGTCGACTTGACGTTCTTGTCCTGTAAGACTGCATGTTCATGTGTTCAAGTTAGTATTGAACTTCGTCCTGGTTCCCCTGCAATGCACAGATTAAATTACCGAAGGGGAGCCTACCTTGGTCTCTAACTCAGTCCTTTTGAGTCCGACAAGGCCCAAAACTAGCTCAAGTCTCCACATGTAATACTCATTTAGCAGATGCCTTCATCCAAAGCGACTTACAGTAAGTACAGGGACATTCTCCCTGAGGCAAGTAGGGTGAAGTGCCTTGCCCAAGGACACAACGTCACACAGCCGGGGTTCGAACTCACAACCTTCCGCTCATGAGGCCAACGCCTTAACCATTGAGCCATCTGACTCCCCCCTGCATATGTCTGTTGACTTGCACGTCAGGTGGATGCTTAGAAAGAAAAGAATCATATTCCTGATTCGCAGGAGTAATAAGAGTTTCTGGGTGAAACCATGCCAACTATTGTGACCGAGACGAGGCAGCCTTTCCCACAAGGAGAGTGTGTTAGTGAATACTGGTGCAGTTCCATGCTGAAGCCTTTAGATCAGGCAACTGGGACACTAGCACTGTGGAAACACACACACACACACACACACACACACACACACAAAACACACACACACACACCCACACACCCACACACACACACACACTGAGAGCTCTGCTGACACAGCAGAAAGATTCACAGAGGCCCAACTCTCCAAGTTCATCCTAACTAAGGCAGGGGAGAACTGCTGGGGAGAAACTATCTTTCCTCCAGCGCCAATAACAAGTTCATAGTCCTGTCGGCCATATGTGTGCGGGCCGACGCGAAACTGGGAGCTTCGGAATCCTGAGCACGCTGACGTTGGTGAGTCGCGTGGCTAAGTGGTTGAGGGTGTCGGGCTAGTGATCAGAAGGTACCCGGTTCAAACCCTGGCTGTGTCAACATGACGTTGCGTCCTTGGGCAAAGGCACTTCACCCTACTTGCCTCAGGGGGGGGGGGGGGGGGGGGAATGTCCCTGTACTTTCTGTAAATCTCTCCGGATAACGGCGTCTGCTAAAATGACAAAATGGAAATGTGATGCTGGACTGGTTTTCCCAACACTGGACTGCAGGGGGCGAAAGGGAGGGGGGGTGAAATCATTAACAGCAGCTCATATTTCAAATTGATTTGGAAACGGCCGTTATATACCCGAGTCTATAAAGCGTCCTGTAACAGCACACAGCCCCTAGATCAAGTTTTAGTCATCCTAACAGCACGCCAGGCAGTCGGGGGAGTTTCACGAACATGAAACTGCAGAGCAGGAAGTAAGACACGGGAGAAACCCGTCCCTTCCTGTTGCAGCGTTCTCAGCCACAACTCAAGTTACCGCACGACGCAACATCTGGATTGACGATTGTAGACGATCGCCCTTGACATTGATGAATCATGACCATGTCATGCAACGCACTGCGCCGGTTATTAACCACAAAACGTGTTTGGAGGGTGGATATGCATGTTTGACATGGAGATGATGGGTGTCATTGTCTGTAGTGAAACTGAACCATGGTCTGGAAGGTAGTTCTACAGCTAACACTGCATTGATCCTGTTCTGCCTGCATGTTCAAGTCTGGTTGCCAGTCTATTTTTAATAACGGCTGGTCTTGACTGAGGCGCAGACTGCCTGGTAACCATGCTCCCTACAGTCAAAGCTCCCTGTGCTTGCCTCAGCCCCAGCCTCAGCCCCAGCCTCAGCCCAGCCTCAGCCCCAGCTTCAGCCCAGCCTCATCCTGAGCTTTAGCCCAGCCTCAGCCCCAGCCTCAGCCCCAGCTTCAGCCCAGCCTCAGCCCCAGCCTCATCCTGATTTTGGAACGGGCTGGGGAGGGAGGTGTGGCCTCTGGCGTCTCCCGCCCCCGTACCCAGAGTACCCATGACAACCGTACAGGCCTGCTGGCGACTCCCTGTCTTTGCCGGTCGGGGTTGCCATGGCGACTCCCCGCGGGGCTCCCGCAGATCAGCAGGAGGGGCGTCCAGTTGACTAACCCTCTCCCAACTGGGGAGGAGCACAGAGCAGCCGGAGAGAGGGGGGGGGGAGAGAGAGGGGGGGGGGGAGAGAGAGAGAGAGAGGGGGGGGGGAGAGGGGGGGGGAGAGAGGGGGGGGGAGAGAGAGAGAGAGAGGGGGGGGGGGGAGAGGGGGGGGGAGAGAGGGGGGGAGAGAGAGAGAGAGAGAGAGAGGGGGGGAGGAGAGAGAGGAGGAGGGGGAGAGAGAGAGGGGGGGGAGAGAGAGGGGGGGGAGAGAGAGGGGAAGGGAGAGACAAGGGAGAGAGGCAGAGAGAGAGAGAGGAGGGGGGGGAGAGAGAGGGGAAGGGAGAGACAAGGGAGAGAGGCAGAGAGAGACCAGGTTCGGGGAGCGAGGAAAGAGAGAGAGAAATGTGAGAGTGGAAGAGAGGGTAGATTGGATGGCAGAAGTGAGCGTGTGTTTCACGCATGTGTGCCGTGGCACAGCAGAGCCTGGAAAAAAGGCAGGAACCCCAAGAGAGAGAGGCAGGAGAGGAGGGGAGAGAGGCAGGAGAGGAGAGAGGCAGGAGAGGAGGGGAGAGAGGCAGGAGAGGAGAGAGGCAGGAGAGGAGGGGAGAGAGGCAGGAGAGGAGGGGAGAGAGGCAGGAGAGGAGGGGAGAGGCAGGAGAGGAGAGAGGCAGGAGAGGAGAGAGGCAGGAGAGGAGGGGAGAGAGGCAGGAGGGGAGAGAGGCAGGAGAGGAGGGGAGAGAGGCAGGAGAGGAGGGGAGAGAGGCAGGAGAGGAGAGGAGAGAGGCAGGAGAGGAGGGGAGGCTGAGCCGGGGGAGGAGAGGAGAAGCGAGGGAGAAAAGAGGAGACGGCACCCCCTAGAGATGAGCTCACATGAGACGCTGGGCTGACAGTCTGAACAATGAAAACACGCATTAAAAGGACTGGCTACACACTCACTCACCTTCTGCACTGTGGCTGCCTGCCTCTCAGTCAACATTACAGATGACAACACAATCATGACAACGTGCATGACAAAGCCAACCATCCACTTCTGTTGTTACTCTCAAACTGGGAGTCAGCATGACCGTCTTTACCTGGCATAAACACATCAATGCTCTCTTGAACAAAGACGAGAACGAACAAGGCGGTTTCACCACCCGACCTTAGTTTAATCTCTCAAGGAGAGTTCCAGAAGAGACTTTTGGAACACGAGGATACAGTTGAAGGATTTTGCTGAGACCCCCCCCCCCCCTCCCCTTCCTTCTCTCTCTCTCTCTTTGACCTTTCCTCTCCACTCCAACCGGTCTCCTGGGTAGAGCACCATGAGGTGGCCGCTTCACAGATGGCTATGCTGGGATGAGGTTAGACTGTCTACCAAATGGCAACAATGTCCACTGGCTAAGAGAAAAGCCAGGGGTCTTTTTCCTGCCCTGTAATCGCTCCAAGCTGCGGCCCCTTGAAGTTCTGGAAACAGCTTTACGTTCATGTTTCCAGGCGATGGCCGTACTCGATGGGCGAGTCGGCGTGGCGTTTTCGCGCCGCCCTCTCCATGCCCCCGGGCCCCTGGTAGTCTCCTATCAGCTGCTGGGCCAGGCGGACCCGGAAGTGGCGCTGGGTGAACTGTTTCCCGTTGAAACCGGCCGGGGCGCGCCCCCGACTCTCCCTCAGGATCACGTAGGCGTTGACGATGCAGAGGTTGACGTAGAACCACAGGAAGTAGCGCCACCACTTCTTGCACGGCCGGCCCACTTGGTAGCATTCCCTCAGCTGGTCGCACAGGTCCACGCCCCTCATGTTCTCCTGGTACAGCAGCAGGGGAGGGGGGGCCGAGGGATGGCGTACGACGCCCCCCGCTCAAATCCACGCCGTCGACCTCCCCGTCCCTCTGCTGCCGGCCCGGGCTGATCCCCACGATCCCCGGCGCCGAGTTGGTCGACAGGCAGCTGACCACCTTGGCGTCCCGGGTCACCGTGGCGACCAAGTTGCCGCGCTGGCACTGGTAGAACTCTCCGGGCGCCAGCTTGCCGACGTTGCGGGGGCGGAGGACCTCGGGGTATCCCCGGCGGGAGGGCCGAGTGGGGCCGCAGGCGTACAGACCGTCCCTAAGCAGACGCTGGAGGAGGGGCACAGACGTGAAGAAGCTGTCCATGAAGAGGTGGTGGTTCTGGCCCTCCAGCCCCCGGACCAGGGAGGTGACCACGCGGTGACTCAGGGCAGTCGCCGCCCCCTCCTCGCTGGCCTTGCCCACGTAGATCCGGGCCCTGTGGCAGTAGCCTGAGCGAGAGTCGCACAGCATCCACACTTTCAGCCCTTTCTTCAGGGGCTTGGAAGGCATGTACTGGGTGGGGGAAAAGCGACCCTTCACGGCGATGGCGCACGCGTCGATGGTCAGGCAGCGGTTGGGCGTGTACGCGTCCCACATGGTGTTCTCCACCACGTCCAGCAGGGGGCGGATCTTGAAGAGCGCGTCGTAGCCCCGCTCGCCGCGGCCCGGCTCCGACTCGCGGTCGCAGAGGTGCAGGTTCTGGGTGAGCTTCTCGAAGCGCCTGGCCGTCATCGTCTTTTTAAAGCCGGCGTTTCCGATGAAGATGTCGCTGGCCCAGTACATGCCCGAGTCAGGAAGCTGGTTGACTCCCATGAGGACGTTGAGACCAACGTAAGCTTTCATCTCCCTAAGGTCAGTGGGATGCCAGTGGGGATCTGATTTCCCACTCCTTCTCTGCCGATAGAGGGCGTAATTGTTTGTTTGTTCTACCATGTGTTCAAAGAGTGAATCTGGAAAGAGTAACCGGAAATAGTCACGGCTATCAGCATCATCCCCCAGCGTATGCTGAGGGCCACTTAAAGCGGAGAATGGCTCTATTGAAATCACCTGGTCTGGCTCTCCCCAGAAGTCGGGAGAAGTGCAGTCGTCGCCCAAGTCGTCGTCCAAGCTGAAAAAACTGGTGCGCTCCTCCTCCTCCAAATCGGAAAAATCAATATCCGAGTCGTTTGACGTGGTGTCAGAGGAGGAACAGTTGTTCGAGGCAGAATAAAAACCCTCCTGCTCGTGCTCGTCCTCCTCTCCTCCCCCCTCCTCGTGTTTGATCCCATTACCGGTGACCAGAATAATACTGCAGCCGCCTTCCGCGATGAAGCTGGCCGCGTCTGCAGCCTCCGCCGCGGCTCCAAACCCCCCCTCCTCGCCGTCCTCCTCCTCCTCCTCTTCTTCCTCCTCTTCCTCGTCCGAGTCGGGCTTTCTGAACGGTATTTCAAACCACTTCACATCGGCGGATAGATTAAGCGGAGACTCCTCATGGTCGGGCACCGTGGACGGTTCTGTGTCCGTTTCCAAAATAGTAAAAAGCTCTCTCCTTCTTGCCGCCATGTCGGGGTATTGAACTGTCCCTGCATGAGTCTTTTATTTATTTTTTGGGGAGGAGGGAGGGGGGGCTCTTTAGAAACGATCCTCAAAAACTAACGAAATGAGCTTTACGCTTTTTAAAGTCCCCCTCGCTAACTTACCGGTTCCCCCCTTAACCCGCGCTGTTTCTCTCGGGCTTCACGGTCATTGTTTCCCGCTCCTCCTGGGTCTTTCCTCCGCTATGGCAGCGCCAGTGTGGCCGCTCATAGTGCCGCAGACGTCAGAAGCTGCATGCATGTCCTGCTTTGTAAGGGCGTTTTGGCGACTGCAGCTGGTGGGGTTGGTTGGTTGGTTAGTCCCTCCAGGCTGGCAGATGGCCGCCTTGCTGTTGCAATGCCTGCTGGCATTCACCCCTATCAATAGCTGGATACTTACCTCAGGGGGGGAAAGGAGAGAAAGAAGACTTATTTAATTCATATAGAGGTGAATTTATATGAAATTTATATGAAATTGAATGTGTCTTCGACGTGATTGTGGGAGTTCGCTTATTGACAACGCCACGTGTTCTTTTTTACTTTTTGACTTTTTCTTTTTTAACCGCATAATTACGCACAACCTATTAATGTACAGTCTTTGATTGAGATGTACAAAAGGGCAAAGGAAAAAGGACGAAAAAGGAAATCCTATAACGGTGCAGCCTATTGATGGCGGCCATAGTAATATACACAAGAGAGTTCAAGCAGAGCACCAACTCGGCTCATTCATTCATAAACATGTTTCCTCCAACAGGTTCTTACATGAAGCTGAAGTCCCATAGGCTATTGTGGGAAGTTGGGCCGTCCCTCTATTCTATGAATGTGGGCCGTCCTTTTTCCTCGCAGGAATGTTTGAGATAGGCTCTGGTTGATGTCTGTCTAAATAACTATCTCTCCTACATCGAGACAGTCAGCTCATTCGCACTCGGATGAAGCGATGCAGTAATGCAATCGAAACCACCCCCAAATAAAGAAATGATACATAAATTATCCCTTATTAGTCCCCTAATTTCACAGGCACACACATTGACCGGGATTCGAACCCCCACCGGGATTGAAACCCAGGCCTTCTGCACATGGTAGGCAAGAATCCTACCACTGAACCACCGGTGCTGCCCCCCAAAAAAACAAAAAAGGGTTTTATCTGTAGATGTTTTCATACTGTGTATCTCTGGTGCATTCTAATGGAAGGGCAGTTCTAAAGTCTCAGTCTGCTTTTACACCTTGCCGGATGCTGAATGCACCAGTCAACATTTCCACAGGAAGATCGGCACTTATGGGTTAACAAAACGCACATCAGACGCTGCACGGCCCATGTTGACCTGTTTACGTTATTGGTATCAATGAACGTAAATGTCCAGTCATACTCATACGCCTGTACACTACAGTCACATTCACTAATGGTTGCCGTGGCCAGCCACAGGAAACTCAATAGCCCTTACAAAGCTATTACAGGTAATTACTTTTAGTAGCAGTAGTTATTCCGTAGTGGTGCTGGTTTAGCCTTTGCTACAGCTTCACAGAGGCGCGGTTCACAACCGGGGCAAGAAACTAGGAGGGCAGGAAGCCTAGCCGAGGCTGATTTGCCCCGGAAAAAAAGAGAGGGGGGGGAGGGGGGGGGGCGAGAGAGGGAAAGCGAGAGAGAGAGGGAGAGAGAGAGGGAGGGAGAGAGAAAAAACAAATGCCGGCTGTGGATTCCTTGCCCAGGAGCCTTAGGCCTTAGAGGAGGCTGCCTAAACCACGTCCCTCCACGGTGGGGGGATGGGCAGAGAGGGAAAGAGAGAGAGGGGGGGGTGGGGCGCAGGGGGGCTCTCCAGAAATTCTGCAGCCGCGGCCTGACTGCCTCCACGGCTGGGTGAGCGCCCGGCCGCCCCCACCCCCCCCCCCCCCCCCAGGCCTCACGGGGAGCACAAGATTTATGTCTCCTCCCTTTTTTTTTTCTCTCTCTCTTCTTCTCCTTTTCTCATTCACGCGCGGTTTAGCCGTCGTCGGCTGGGTGTCACGTTGCCCCGCACGCTCGCCCTCTCGGCCGGAGCCCGCTGGCCGTGTGCTTCCTGGAGGAGCTTCATTGTGTGTCCACTGTCGGTGGATTTTCTTTTTGGGGGGGGGGGAACCTGGGAACACAGTAAAACGAGTGTGCTCGGAGTAGGAGGAGTGGGGGGTGTTGGGTTGGGTGGGGTGGGGTGGGGGGGGGTGGAAACGAGAGAGACTGTGGTCTTGTGCTTAAAGATATCCGGCCCTAAAATAGAAGTAAGGGAGAGGGGGGGGAAGGGGGGGGGGGGCGTTTCCAGGCCCCGGAGCGCAGCGCTGCAGCAGGACCCCTGAGAGACTCTCCCGCGGTGGGGTGGGGGAAGATGCTGACCAATGGGGGCTCAGGGACCGGCGTGTGCTTTTCCCGCTTTGCACGTAACCCCCCCCCCCCCCCCCCCCCCCGTCGTCGTCGGGGACGCTGAACCGTTTTTTTTTTTTTTCAACCGCCGGAAAGGCAGAACGACCGTCCAGATCTCTGGAGTATGGCTGCAGTTATCACAGCTTGGCATCGTTCCTCACGCTCAGAGGATGGAGCCAGGGGCAAGGTGTGACCTTGAATAACATTCACCTGGTGGCCCTCTCCCTCCAGATAGCCGTGAACACACCGCCCCCTTGTGGGGGACAACCATAACAGCATGTATTTTCTGAAACCCCATTTTCGTCTTTATTAAAAATACTTATTTGTTTTGTAGCTGTTTTGAGCCTTAGATTAAGGTATGCTAGTAGTGTGTATGTTGAAAAGGAAAATGACCTTTAGCGCACAGTAATCACCTTTAGCGCAAAGTACGAACAATCAAACTGTCACCCATTCATTATTTAAATAAAGGACTTTTGCACAAGTGAATATTAGATTAGATTAGATTCAACTTTATTGTCATTACACAGGTACAAGTACAGGGCAACGAAATACAGTTAGCATCCAACCAGAAGTGCAAAACAGTTATTACAACAGAATATAATAAATATGGGTATACTCCGAATATACATATTATGAACAGTATAATCAGAATATACAGGGTATGTACTGATTCAAATTAGACAAGCAGAAATTACCGGGTAGCATGTATATACAGTTAGTGCAAATGATGCAATTGAACAAAATGAACAGATGTGCAAAGTGAACCAAATGTGCAAAATGTGCAGAATATATACATTTAATGCACGCATGCATGTACATATGTGTCCTAGAATGAAAATGAACATTAAGGCATGTTTAATTCACTATAGTAGTGGTGAACTAGTTTTCTTCTTTTTTTTAATCTTTTTTGTTTGTTGTTGAACTAGTGGCCACAGCTGTTCTGGAATGGAACAGACCAGAACCATAGTTGTGACTTTTAGCCACTAGATGGCGCTAAAACACAAGGCTGGAGCCGGAATTACTCCACCAAATGAATGATGTCACGTACACACACGATATTGTGGTTCCAAATCAAATACTTAATAATTCAAATGTTTCTTGGTCAAAAGCAATTTCTACGAGGAAAAGGGAAGCGACTGTAGTCCAACAGATGATGTGGCCCCTGAGTCACTGAGCTCTTCTTAGAATTCAATTTCCAGGATGTGGATGACTGATGTGTGCTGGGAAAACCTGCGCCGCTGTCCCTGGAACAGAGGAACCCTCCAGTACTGTGAAGGAGAGGGAACAGAGGAACCCTCCAGTACTGTGAAGGAGAGGGAACAGGGGAACCCTCCAGTACTGTGAAGGAGAGGGAACAGGGGAACCCTCCAGTACTGTGAAGGAGAGGGAACAGGGGAACCCTCCAGTACTGTGAAGGAGAGGGAACAGGGGAACCCTCCAGTACTGTGAAGGAGAGGGAACAGGGGAACCCTCCAGTACTGTGAAGGAGAGGGAACAGGGGAACCCTCCAGTACTGTGAAGGAGAGGGAACAGGGGAACCCTCCAGTACTGTGAAGGAGAGGGAACAGGGGAACCCTCCAGTACTGTGAAGGAGAGGGAACAGGGGAACCCTCCAGTACTGTGAAGGAGAGGGAACAGAGGAACCCTCCAGTACTGTGAAGGAGAGGGAACAGGGGAACCCTCCAGTACTGTGAAGGAGAGGGAACAGAGGAACCCTCCAGTACTGTGAAGGAGAGGGAACAGGGGAACCCTCCAGTACTGTGAAGGAGAGGGAACAGGGGAACCCTCCAGTACTGTGAAGGAGAGGGAACAGGGGAACCCTCCAGTACTGTGAAGGAGAGGGAACAGAGGAACCCTCCAGTACTGTGAAGGAGAGGGAACAGGGGAACCCTCCAGTACTGTGAAGGAGAGGGAACAGGGGAACCCTCCAGTACTGTGAAGGAGAGGGAACAGGGGAACCCTCCAGTACTGTGAAGGAGAGGGAACAGAGGAACCCTCCAGTACTGTGAAGGAGAGGGAACAGGGGAACCCTCCAGTACTGTGAAGGAGAGGGAACAGGGGAACCCTCCAGTACTGTGAAGGAGAGGGAACAGGGGAACCCTCCAGTACTGTGAAGGAGAGGGAACAGAGGAACCCTCCAGTACTGTGAAGGAGAAGGCCGAATGTGTGCACAGCCAAGACAACAGACATGCTTGAGTGAGCCCCGTGCAGATCAAAGAGAGTTGATTAGATGCCTCTCTCTCTCTCTCTCTCTCTCTCTCTCTCTCTCTCTCTCTCTCTCTCTCTCTCACTTTCTTAACCTCTCAAGCTACTTCTCTCTCTCTCTCTCTCTCTCTCTCTCTCTCTCTCTTTCTTAACCTCTCAAGCTACTTCTCTCTCTCTCTCTCTCTCTCTCTCTCTCTCTCTCTCTCTCTCACTTTCTTAACCTCTCAAGCTACTTCTCTCTCTCTCTCTTTCTCTCTCACTCTCTCTCTCTCTCTCTCTCTCACTTTCTTAACCTCTCAAGCTACTTCTCTCTCTCTCTCTCTCTCTCTCTCTCTCTCTCTCTCTCTCTCTCTCACTCTCTCTCTCTTTCTTAACCTCTCAACTTACCTCTCTCTCTCTTTCTCTATCTCTATCCAACACACACACACACACACACACACACACACACACACACACACACACACACACACACACACACACACACATGCATATACACAGGTACACATACACCCAAATACACACACGCCTCTTGTTTTGTTGCCATGGTGGTGGTCAGGACATGTGTTCCTTATTAAAGCCACTTTGTTGGAGCACAACGGATGGAGTGGATCAAAGTAAGCTGATCCAGGGTCCTGGCCCAGTTGTCCAGTCTCCCCTAATTCAGATCTGGGACTCATTTCTTACCTGTGTCATCCAGAATGGAAAACATGAATATCATTGAACATGGTAACATTACAGTAGACGAAAACGTGTGAAACCCAGTGGAATAAAACTACTGAAAAGACCTTGTTTCCGTTCAGTGACTGGGACCAGGCTAGTCAGTCAGTCCCGGGGTCCTCTGGGTCCATGTAGTGACGGTGTCTGGTGCTCACGAGGACACATGAAAGCCAGCCAGTGGATGATCACGCACAGTTAAAGCCCCATTACCAATGTGGACACTGGTAGAATTGGCTCTCAGCCCTCTTGCCCCCCCCCCCCCCACACACACACACACACTCTTCTGGTGCCAGACTAACAGGCAGAGACGGGGGGGGGGGGACTGGTGAAAAGGATCTTTGCATTATTCCACTTCTCTTCTGTTGAGAACTTGCCCCCTGCTGTCGAGAGCGCGGTAGAAAACGATCTTTGCTTCCCCTTGTATCTAAATGAATTTGGACGAGGACCTCCCTCACAATGATCCCTTATTCTATATCATCAGTCTGTTTCATAAAAAAAAAAACTTGTCCTGACTTTTATTCATTTCTCAGGCCTCGCAACTTTCATTCTCAACGGGACAGTAAGGGATTGGTTGCGCCGGTTTTATTGGTCTAGCCCATTAATTTGATTCATGATTATACGACCAAAACAATTGAAACTCAGCCGAAGGTCGTAAACGAATAGACTTCGCCTTCATTTTTTATTTATTTTGTTGTCTGAAATCCTTAAACGCATTCAATAATTCATACCATCTTCTGTTTGCGTGGGAAAATAAGAATGATTGTTGATATGTACAGTATAATAGACTAGACATACACCGTGTGAAAACCTGGCCTCATCCCAAGATGTAGTGAATCACCAGTTTATTTTCCTCAGCTAATTATTGCACTGATTGTTTATTACAGCCATCAATATTGTGACGTAATTTTGTGATTCAGCACAAATTGATTGTTTAATCGCGATCTGTAATTCGGTCATGTTGTGTATCTGTAAGTTGACACTGTGAGTGTGTAGACCACAAGGTCTACTGTGAGCAGGTACTGTGCTGGACTTCTCGATTAATAATTTATCACTTAATAACCATGGGAAAACAGTGGGCAATCTGGGGAGGGTCAGAGTGTTTGTCTTTTGAGAAGACAAATATGGCATGAGCCAAATGTTCAGGGGATTCTACATGTTTCTCTCTCACTTCATCATCTGTCTGGACGCTTAAAAGCACCATATTCCGCACAGACATAGCCGAGCGGCTCTGCGTTTATTTGATATCTGCTCTGAACCCTGTCCTACAATGGACTCTGAGCCAACATACGCTCTCTCGCTTTCTCCTTCTCTCTTTTTCTCTCGCTGGGGGAGTAAATCACTTTCCTGCCACTGCCATCCTGTTAATACTTTCCCCTCAGGTCTTAGGGGGCCAGAGACAGGAAGAGGACCCATATGGACCTTGTTACTGTCCCCTGGAAGAGGACACATGGACCTTGTTACTGTCCCCTGGAAGAGGACACATGGACCTTGTTACTGTCCCCTGGAAGAGGACACATACCTTGTTACTGTCCCCTGGAAGAGGACACATGGACCTTGTTACTGTCCCCTGGAAGAGGACACATGGACCTTGTTACTGTCCCCTGGAAGAGGACACATGGACCTTGTTACTGTCCCCTGGAAGAGGACACATGGACCTTGTTACTGTCCCCTGGAAGAGGACACATGGACCTTGTTACTGTCCCCTGGAAGAGGACACATGGACCTTGTTACTGTCCCCTGGAAGAGGACACATACCTTGTTACTGTCCCCTGGAAGAGGACACATGGACCTTGTTACTGTCCCCTGGAAGAGGACACATACCTTGTTACTGTCCCCTGGAAGAGGACACATGGACCTTGTTACTGTCCCCTGGAAGAGGACACATGGACCTTGTTACTGTCCCCTGGAAGAGGACACATGGACCTTGTTACTGTCCCCTGGAAGAGGACACATGGACCTTGTTACTGTCCCCTGGAAGAGGACACATACCTTGTTACTGTCCCCTGGAAGAGGACACATGGACCTTGTTACTGTCCCCTGGAAGAGGACACATGGACCTTGTTACTGTCCCCTGGAAGAGGACACATGGACCTTGTTACTGTCCCCTGGAAGAGGACACATACCTTGTTACTGTCCCCTGGAAGAGGACACATACCTTGTTACTGTCCCCTGGAAGAGGACACATACCTTGTTACTGTCCCCTGGAAGAGGACACATGGACCTTGTTACTGTCCCCTGGAAGAGGACACATGGATCTTGTTACTGTCCCCTGGAAGAGGACACATGGACCTTGTTACTGTCCCCTGGAAGAGGACACATGGACCTTGTTACTGTCCCCTGGAAGAGGACACATACCTTGTTACTGTCCCCTGGAAGAGGACACATACCTTGTTACTGTCCCCTGGAAGAGGACACATGGACCTTGTTACTGTCCCCTGGAAGAGGACACATACCTTGTTACTGTCCCCTGGAAGAGGACACATACCTTGTTACTGTCCCCTGGAAGAGGACACATGGACCTTGTTACTGTCCCCTGGAAGAGGACACATACCTTGTTACTGTCCCCTGGAAGAGGACACATACCTTGTTACTGTCCCCTGGAAGAGGACACATGGACCTTGTTACTGTCCCCTGGAAGAGGACACATACCTTGTTACTGTCCCCTGGAAGAGGACACATACCTTGTTACTGTCCCCTGGAAGAGGACACATACCTTGTTACTGTCCCCTGGAAGAGGACACATACCTTGTTACTGTCCCCTGGAAGAGGACACATGGACCTTGTTACTGTCCCCTGGAAGAGGACACATGGACCTTGTTACTGTCCCCTGGAAGAGGACACATGGACCTTGTTACTGTCCCCTGGAAGAGGACACATGGACCTTGTTACTGTCCCCTGGAAGAGGACACATGGACCTTGTTACTGTCCCCTGGAAGAGGACACATGGACCTTGTTACTGTCCCCTGGAAGAGGACACATACCTTGTTACTGTCCCCTGGAAGAGGACACATACCTTGTTACTGTCCCCTGGAAGAGGACACATGGACCTTGTTACTGTCCCCTGGAAGAGGACACATGAACCTTGTTACTGTCCCCTGGAAGAGGACACATACCTTGTTACTGTCCCCTGGAAGAGGACACATGGACCTCTCAAGTCCCTAACAATCTGTGAACTGGGACGCCTCCATGTCCAATCCAGGGGACATGCGATCCAGAAGTATCCCTTGTACAGTAACACGGTGGCGGTATAGGAGGGGCTTGCAGCCAGTACATTTGCATCTGACCCATCATTCGTCACGTTGAAAAGCCGTATGGGTCAGCCATGGAGCCAAGTGGCTCATCTGTCGTGGGCAAAATGTCGATCACTCGAGAGGGCATTGTGACTCAAGCTCGCATGACAGCGGGCTTTTCAACCCAGGCCCATTTTCACGTCGCTGTGACATCAATACGCAGATTCCTACCGTCCTTTTCTCCCCAAACCACAGAGGAAAGTTGAGAGCTGTCCTCAGTCTGAACAGAGAGCTGTCCTCAGTCTGAACACAGAGCTGTCCTCAGTCTGAACAGAGAGCTGTCCTCAGTCTGAACAGAGAGCTGTCCTCAGTCTGAACAGAGAGCTGTCCTCAGTCTGAACACAGAGCTGTCCTCAGTCTGAACAGAGCTGTCCTCAGTCTGAACACAGAGCTGTCCTCAGTCTGAACACAGAGCTGTCCTCAGTCTGAACACAGAGCTGTCCTCAGTCTGAACAGAGACCTGTCCTCAGTCTGAACAGAGAGCTGTCCTCAGTCTGAACAGAGCTGTCCTCAGTCTGAACAGAGCTGTCCTCAGTCTGAACAGAGACCTGTCCTCAGTCTGAACAGAGAGCTGTCCTCAGTCTGAACAGAGAGCTGTCCTCAGTCTGAACAGAGCTGTCCTCAGTCTGAACAGAGAGCTGTCCTCAGTCTGAACAGAGAGCTGTCCTCAGTCTGAACAGAGACCTGTCCTCAGTCTGAACACAGAGCTGTCCTCAGTCTGAACAGAGAGCTGTCCTCAGTCTGAACAGAGAGCTGTCCTCAGTCTGAACACAGAGCTGTCCTCAGTCTGAACAGAGACCTGTCCTCAGTCTGAACACAGAGCTGTCCTCAGTCTGAACACAGAGCTGTCCTCAGTCTGAACACAGAGCTGTCCTCAGTCTGAACACAGAGCTGTCCTCAGTCTGAACAGAGAGCTGTCCTCAGTCTGAACAGAGAGCTGTCCTCAGTCTGAACACAGAGCTGTCCTCAGTCTGAACAGAGAGCTGTCCTCAGTCTGAACAGAGAGCTGTCCTCAGTCTGAACACAGAGCTGTCCTCAGTCTGAACAGAGCTGTCCCCAGTCTGAACAGAGACCTGTCCTCAGTCTGAACAGAGAGCTGTCCTCAGTCTGAACAGAGAGCTGTCCTCAGTCTGAACAGAGAGCTGTCCTCGGTGGCTTGGAGCCCCATGCTGCCAGGCCACACCCTCTCTGACCATCGTTAGAAACGAACAGTCCACCGGCCTCTGTGTAGGCTTGACGGCCCTTCCCTATGTGTGGTACGACCCCCCCTGACCTACAGCCCTTTGACCTCTAACCCCTGACCTGTCCGTCCTAGCAGAGGCCAACTGGTTTGTTTACGCCACAGAAAGGAAAGCCTTCATCGTGGAATCCAGGTAAACAAGTTGTCACCCTCCACCCCCCCCCCCCCAAAAAAAATGAAATAGACAAATAAATAGCATCTGCTTTGGGAGGGATCAGAGAAGGTAGCGATCGCCCTCCTCAGACACTCAGGAGGCAGGGGGCTGTGTGGAAACAGCACTTCCTGTTAACTGACGAGTCGATGAGTGTGATTGATGCGGCCCCTCTTGTTCGTGAGGGTGTCTTGAGAAGATGTGAGACAGGAGGTTCCTCCATTCAAGTCTTCACAAGCCTCTTCATGAAAACACAGATAAAAAAAAAAAGAAAGAAAGAAGATGGAGTATGTTGGAGTGGACTTTTTCCAAAACACGGCCTTAGCTGTGTCCAACAGCTGTAGCTGCGAGGAGAGATACGATGAGTTTGCTTGATAACAATACCGAGAAGTCTGTTTGTGTGTGTGTGTGTGTGTGTGTGTGTGTGTGTCCGAACCAGCTGGAATAGTCTGCTTCTAACTGTTTGGATTCAGCAAAATTCAGCAAATTTTTGCGCCTCTGACTTCAAACCAGTCCAGAAGTTGAAGGAGTTCAGTGTCCTGCATATCATATCACTCACCCTGCGCACGCCATTTTCTTTCTCCTTTCATCATGTAGATTCAGGAGCACCGTCTGAAGTCCTGAGATCTGAGAGGTCAGCTAACAGCAGGATACTGCTGTAGGCCTGTCATATTCCACCATGTTTTCCCCACCTCTCAGCTTTCTGACAGTGCTTTGATCTCCCAGTCGCCTCATCTCTAGCCAATTATCAAATCAATCAATGAATTTTAAATGACGTATCTTCACAAAAACCCTTTCATCCCATTTCCACAGATCAATCCGGAGAGTGAGATCACACAGAGAGGGAGTTAAACATCAAGGCAAGGACGGTTAGACATTTCTCCCGCCTAAACGGACGCTTATGTAAAAAACCCCCCAGCGAATCTATCCTGCCTCAAAGAATGAACATAACAGCAGAGGCAGTTTGTCTCTTCCGAACCCTGATCCTGAATACGTTAGGCCACGTGCTCCACACACGGTCAAATAAAAAAGAGGAGACAGGGATTGTCCTTCTCTGCTTTAGCTATTTTTGGACTGAGCTACAGTCGCCCAATGAGGATCGTACTGGGCCCAAAGTCATATCTCCCATGACAACAGCGACTCTGGAGGTTTGGAGCGACGCAGTCCCCTTTTATAAAACAAAATCTGGTCAAGCTGGGATGTTACGCAACGCTGCATCAGAGGCTTGATCAGCCGGTGGGAGGTTGGGGGGGGGGGGGGTGGGGGGGGGGGGTGTTCAAGGTAAGTCACCACAGTGACTTCTGGCTGGTTAGGGTGGTTGCATTGTCGCTCTTCGGTCTTTGGAGATCTGCCGAGAAAGAGACATGCATCATGTGTGTCATTTGTATCACTTGTATTATGTGTATCATTTGTATTATTTGTTATTTGTATCATATTTGTAGTGTATTTTACATTGTATTCATTTTTATTTCATTATTAGTATGCCACACATATGTTCTATGTTTGCTCATTTCTGCCACAGTGAATTCTATGTTTGTTAACTTGCATAGCGAATAAACCCCATTCTGATTCTGAAATACCAACTTTTACAGAGGATTACCCATGTCTCAATCCCATTCCTGTAAAATATGATTTCTTCTTTCCAGTTGGATTGATTTAAGGTAGGAAATGATCTTATTTCTTTTATTTAGTGCTAAACAGGCTCAGCTATTCACTTACATGATATTGTCTGTCTTCAACGATAACTTCATGGATATTATTTATCAGCTTGGGGGTTTTATGAAAGACGCCATTGTTCTTCATCCGAGAGAAGTGTTGGACTGAAGTGACCTTGTTCTGCAAGAGCTCTGAGGACCACTGGAAGGGGAAAAAAGGAACCAGGATTTGGATGGAAGGAAAGGAGGAGGAGAGAAAGGTTCCTGGAGCACAGACCCCAATAGACGATCTCAGAACATCTAAATCTCTCTGACATCTGGTTCTTTATCTCTGGTTTCAAGGACTCTAATGCACAAAAAATGGAGATAAGAGTGTAAGGAAATTAAACAGGACCTTAATTCCTTTAACAACAGCTTGGTTCTGAGTACCTGAGGAATAGAAAGCGTCAAAATAGAGTCAAAGCAGACTTCTGGAGTCCTCAGAAGATTTGACAGATGAATTAAAACAAGAAGATAACAAAGACAGAAAATCCTTTGTTGGTATCCAAATCGTTTAATCCGATTCAGAAACACTTGCATACATTTCATCTCACACTGCTGAGCAATTATCCATATTATTCCATATACTATGGAAATTCCATGTTAGGAATGTCTAACTCTGCAGTTTAGAACGAAGCAGAAATAGAAATAGTTACAGCAGAGAGAATCCATCTTGGTTCCTCAATATAATAACTACCAAGGTTGAATAGTGAATATATTTGCTTGTGAACAATGATTTACGTATCCGGTTTCATACAGCTGATGTTCGTGACTACAAAATCCAACTGCAGGAACACGCAGTTCGTGTGGGGTGGTGGCTGGACCGGAGGAAGGTAAAACACTCCAAAGAGGGAAAGAGGATAATGTTACAGATTGTCCCTCTCTCTCTCTCTTGTGAAACTTCAGGGACTCTTTAAAAGGGTTGTGGGCTGTCTTAAAACGGAGAACGTGATTGGATGACCGTAGTAAACATTGCACGCTCTTAAACAAGTCTTCTCAGGTGACGACGGAGACCTCCAACAGGCGACGTCTTGATACCCTGAGGTTAGCTGTTTGACTTTTCTGATACCCAGTCCTTAAAGGTACCGCAGGATTGGCGACAGTGTAATGCGGGATGATCGACTTCTGACGGTCCTTTGATGATGTACGGTGAAGCCTCGCTACATCACGGTTCACTTTTCACGGTTTCGCTACTTCACGGATTTGCCTTCGTGCATTGTGTTCTGCATTCTGATCGGCTAAACAGTCTCTCCAACACAAACCTGTGCATCAATAAAGTTGCTGTTTACAGTATATAGTACTTTTATTTGTTAAACAAATGCTTGTAAAAAGGGTTTGTTCTTTGGATTTAATATATAATAGAGTATTTCATTGTATAATAATTGTAAAAAAATAAAGGTTTCTACTTCACGGATTTCGCTTATCACAGGTTCTTTTTGGAACGTAACCCCGGTGAAAAACGAGAGATGGCTGGACTGAAGGACCGTCATCAAGCCCACCTCCACTCTCCAGCCCTGCTCTAACCCCCTTCCTGAGACCAGCCACCCTTGCATCAGTCACCATCTCGCCCCCTCAGAGATATCTCCTCCTCCCCGCTCACTTAAACCCCAGTATCGAACGGTCTCCCTCCGTTATCTTTACCTGTTCTACCGCCCTGTTACCCCGCATCACCGCCACAGCGGGTCAAGACTCTAATGGTAGTCTGGTGGCATAACCCACTCAAGGAGTGAAAGGTTAAGAGACTGCCTCGGTCTCCCTGAAGACCTGATTATACGTCAGGGGGTTTCTTGCGGGGACAGACATCAAACCACACCTCAGGTCATTCAGCAGACGCTCTTATCCAGAGCGACTGACAGCAAGTACAGGGACATTCCCCCCCTGAGGCAAGTAGGGTGAAGTTCATTGATCATTGATCCCTGAGGGGAACTTTACAGTAACCACAGCACACGGTATGATCAATGCACACAGGGGGTAAAAGGATTGGAGTTAAATAGGAACATTCCACCCAGCTGCTAGTCCAAGCCCTTGTCCTCTCGAAGCTGGACCACTGCAACTCAATACAAGCCGGGCTTCCAGCAAGCGCAATCCGCCCTCTTCAGAGGATCCAAAATGGAGCAGCTCGCCTGGTTTTTAACCTACCCAGACGCTGCCATGTCACCCCGCTCCTCGTCGCCCTCCACTGGCTTCCCATCATGGCCCGCATCGGATTCAAGACCCTGGTACTGACCTTCCGAGCAGAGAATGGGACTGCCCCGAGCTATATCAACTCTCTCCTTCGACCTCCGACCCCTGCCCGCCACCTTGGCACTTAATGGTTTGTCACGATGTTTCATAATCTACAAGACCGCTGTGTGTTGGGGTCTATCACGTTGCTATGCTCAGCGACCGAGGCTCTTTTGTAACGCTCTCTCGTTAGTCGCTTTGGATAAAAGCGTCTGCTAAATGAATACATGTACGAGTGCCAGGATACAGCATATACAGATCGGGAGATGAAATTGGGAAATGGACACCCATCTTCCTGTCACCCCTGCCGTTTGTCTCCCCCCCCCCCCCCCCCCCGCCCCCACCCCTTCCTCCGAGCACAGCTGAGCCTTG
The DNA here is from genome assembly GCA_030340665.1 of Neosalanx taihuensis. Classification (NCBI taxonomy): domain Eukaryota; kingdom Metazoa; phylum Chordata; class Actinopteri; order Osmeriformes; family Salangidae; genus Neosalanx; species Neosalanx taihuensis. The sequence goes on along the minus strand of CM059316.1, from coordinate 6,277,964 downwards.
TCGTGGGCACGTGTAAATGGAACCAGGGACGGGCCTGCAACGCATCAACCCAACGCACAAGGAGGACATTGTTTACGTGTACGACTACGACTCCAGTATGGCGGCTTGGCTGCCTGCGGTCGCCAATGTCACACCGCAACAAGAGGACGACATGCCCAAAAGCTCCAATAGACGACTGAGCAGATGAGGACGTACAAAGCGACGTCAAGAACAACCAGGGTCAAAAGAGGTGGAGAGAAACAGACTGTCTTAAGGTACGATGAAGATCAATTCCAACCGCAACACCACCGATGTACTTCAATTCTGTGGAACAGACCGACATTATTTTAACGTAGCCTCTGTTCGCTCTCTCTCTTCCTCTCTCTCCCTCTTTTCTCCAAGGACTATGCAGCACTCGGAAAGGCCCAAAGCACAAGCTTTGTTCTCCTCTCCGGCGGTGGAGCTGAATATATTAGCTACGCTTCCTTTGAAAAAGCCCAGCGGTGTCAAACTCCTGCCATCGAGGGCCAGGAGGATGCAGGGTTTTGTGTTAACCAAGCCACTATACCAGCTGATTTCACTAACGAGTCTGTTGTGATGGTAAAGTGTGGTTTTCACATTCCCAAAGTCGTGTGTGGGAGTAACGTGGCAGTCGGTTAGGGTGGCAGGCTGGTGATCAGAAAATGTGGCTGTGTCATTGTGATGTTGTAGGCAAGGCACTTCACCCTACTTGCCTCAGGGGGGGAATGTACATCCCTGTACATGCTGCAAGTCGCTCTGGATAAGAACGTCTGCTAAATGACTAAATGTACTGTGAGTAAATACAAACCAACACTGAAAATGAGAATGACACTTGTGTCTTGCGTTCCCTCAGGTTCTAAAGCAAGCAACTCTGTAAGTACTGGCCAACTACAATACATTACCAAGAGTCAATAGAGATTTTTGAGTTTGGCAGTTTCCCAGGGATCCTTCCTGTCGCTGGGAGATGCAAAAACTTGCCTGCTGTTGGCCAGGGGCGGGCAGATCCAGTATGTGGGGGCTGCTGTCCTGAATGTTCTAGAACAGGGTTGTCAAACTCCAGTCCTCGAGGGCCGCTCTCCTGAAGGTTCTAGATGTTTCCCTGCTCCAGCACACCTGATTCTAATAAAGGGTTGTTATCAAGCTCTGTGGAGGTGTGCTGGAGCAGGGAAACATCTAGAACCTTCAGGAGAGCGGCCCTCGAGGACTGGATCTTGACACCTGTGTTCTAGATGTTTCCCTGCTGATTCAAATGAACGGGTTGTTATCAAACTCTGTGGAAGTCTGATGATGACCCTTCATTAGAATCAGGCGTGCTGGAGCAGGGAAACCGTCAGGACAGCGGGCCCCCGAGGACCGGAACTGCCCACCCCTGCTCTTGGCTCTCTGAGTTTGACACCAATTCTGTAAGGCCACCGTGAAAACACGAGGATAATCATCCTTCCCCCCCCCCCCCCCCCCCTCAAATAAAATGACTAACTATCCACCGCATGACCCCAGTTCCCTCGCTGCTTTCCCTTCATCCTGAACCCATTCATCCGTCTGACCCACTGGCACACAAACTTCTTTCCCAGGTCCGTATCAGAGCCTCTTAGGAGATTGCGGCAACATGACTCGAGTCCATTTCTCCTCCGGGGCAGCGGTATCTCCATCACAGGCCTGATAGTCACTGCATTACTGGCAGACTCAGCTTGAAGAGTCATCTTAACCTCCGTGCGCCAAAACTGATACAAAACTAAAAAGGGGTGGGGGGCGGGGGGGGGCGTCAGGCCATGAGCAGTCACTGCCGGTAAAAAAAAAAGTCTCCCAGGCTTGTAAACGTGTGCTCTCACTCGCCAATACTTTAAAAGGAATGTTTAAAGTTAGCGTCCGTCGAGTCGTATTATGTTGCCCCCGGAAGCTTCATCAGTTCACGGTTAAACTTTTACGGGGGGGGGGGGGGGGGGGGGTGTTGAACGTGTTAATTATGTTGGGTTAAACGTCTTACATGCTAACACAACACACAGTTAATGTTTTGAATAATGTCTCTCAGCTGGACGATTCTCAGAGGAACAAAACGACACACCAACAAATAACCCGGGACTTCATAAGGAGAATTTCAAAAAACTGTTATTTAATAAATAGCGCCAAAAGGACACGTTGTAAAAACCACCACTGCTCTCTGAACTTTAAGACATGAATGAAGCTGCTTGGCTGCTTGCGACCAGCTCGTTGGATCCGGAATCTTTTCTGACATCAAAAGTATATCATTACTGAAAACGAGTATCCTAAGTAGTCCACACTACTGACACCACATTCACTCTCTCTCGCATTTACCTTCCCAGACACAAAATTGTGAGTTTAATTGATAACTGTTGATTGTAAGACCTTACATATACTAGACAGGGTTTATTTAGTTGATGACGATGGTAAAAAAAAAATAAAAAAAAGGAAAGAAGTGTGTGTTACAAATCAGGTTTATGAACATCAAACAGGTGCGTGAATTGCTTGGACCGTCCTCACCCCCTAGAACACAGGGAGGAAGTTCCTTCTCTCGCTTCGGAAGCGGGAAACATCGGTCCGTACATGACGCGACACCGGTGTAAAACCCTGCCCTCACACGAGAAGAATCCACGGTGAAAGTCGCTCTCGCCGTGGGGGGGGGGGGGGGGGGGGGGGGGGAGGGGAGGTGTCAGGGGGGAGGCAACGGCTACCCTCCCTCTCCTAAAGAACCCCCCCCCTCCACCACCACCTCCTTCTCCCCACATCATCCAGGACTGCGGCGGTCGTGGGTCGTCCCCCCCCCCCCCCCCATCCAGGTGAGGGGAAACTGGATTTTTCGGTTGTGCTTCTTGGATTGTTATGTCCTCTCTTTGTCTTCCCTTCTCGCGTACCTTTCCGCTGCCGTTGTCGAGCTACTGTACGAACAAGATGCTGAACGCCATGACGACGCAGCAGCAGGCCACCCAGGGACTCCTCCTCTCACCTGCCGAGGGGAGAGACAGGGAGGGTCTGCGGTTTGGTTTTGACAGCGCAGTGCAGTGGTCCCCGACCCCTGGTCCTCAGGGCACGCTGTCCTGCATGTTCTAGAGCAGTGGTGTCGAACCCGTGCCATCGAGGGCCAAGAGGCTGCAGGATTTCTATAACTCGTTAGTGAAATCAGCTGGTGTTAGTGCTTGATCGACGCGGAAACCTGCACCCTCTTGGCCCTCGATGGCACGAGTTTGACGCCCCTGTTTCAGAGGTATCCCCCTTCCCACACCTGATTTCAAAAAAAGGCTTCTGCTGATCCTCATAATGACCTGTTCATTTGAATCGAAAAATAAAAAACATGCAGGACAGTGGGCCCTGAGGACCAGGGTTAAGATCCACTGGCTTAGTGTAAACCCACGTCAATGTTAATCACAGACCAACCGACTTACCTATTCTGGCACACTTCCAGAAAATCCCCAGGAGCCTACAGAAAATCACGAATAAAAACGATTGGTACAATTAAATATTTCGACCTCACTTCAACCTACGACCTACTTCAAGTGTGACTCATTGACTCAGCCGCTCATGATTGCAGCCTGCGTTAACCCATTCAGATGCAACACCATCATTCCATAAGCCGGGCTAACCCTCTTTTCTTTAGAAGACAAAGATCTGAGATTGAATGTCTCAGGTATATTTATTCTAGTTATTTTAACACTTATTAGTTATTTAAGCACTAGGTTTCTACTTTTTGCACTGACCAGACGCACTTTCGATTCCGTTGTACCTTGTGACGATGACAAATAAAGATCTATCTATCTATCTATCTATCTATCTATCTATCTATCAAAACCAAGTCGGGAACGCCCGGCTCCCGATATAGCGCCCCGAGTCATTATCCTGCAGCTCCTGGTGCAGGTCTGACTGGTGTGGCTGGAGGATTAGAGGGGTTAAATATAGGGCCAGGCGCTGAGGATGAGCTGGTGGGAGGGAGGGAGATAGGCAGCCTGGCCCACAAGACAGAGACCAGAGGAGGGCACCATGCTCCGTGTGGTTCTGGGCTAACAGAACACACATCCACACCCTCGTAGGGACTCTCGTTACAGGGCGTAGAGCAGGGGAGTAGGGAACCCTGGTCCTCAGGGCCACTGTCCTGAAGGTTCTAGATGTTTCCCTGCTCCAGCACACCTGATTCTAATGAAGGGTCGTTATCAAGCTCTGTGGAGGTGTGCTGGAGCAGGGAAACATCTAGAACCTTCAGGGCAGCAGCCTTCGAGGACCAGGATTGGAGACCCCTGGTCTAGTTCATAAACACACAAACGTACTTCAGGGCTACTTGATGTTGCTGACAGGGGGGGAGGCTGTGTGAGATACCTACCCAGTCTTGTTCTTGTCCAGAAGACTGGGGGCCAGGGCTCGCAGGTACGCACATGTGCAGATGAGCAACAGAATGACTGTCAGCAGACTCTGGAAGTTGAAAATGGCAGACTGTAGAGAGAGAGAGAGAGAGAGAGAGAGAGAGAGAGGGGGAGAGAGATAGAGAGAGGGAGAGAGAGAGAGAGAGAGGAGAGAGAGGGAGAGAAAGAGAGAGAGAAAGGGAGGGAGAGAGAGAGAGGGAGGGAGACAGGGAGAGAGAGAGAGAGAGAGAGAGAGAGAGAGAGAGAGAGGAAAGAGAGAGGGAGAGAGAGGGGGAGAGAGAGAGGGGGAGAGAGAGAGAGAGAGCGAGAGAGAGAGAGAGAGAGAGGGGGAGAGAGAGAGAGAGCGTGGAGAGAGAGAGAGAGAGAGGGGGGGAGAGAGAGAGAGCGAGAGAGAGAGAGAGAGAGAGAGAGAGAGAGAGGGGGGGGGGAGAGAGAGAGAGCGAGAGAGAGAGAGAGAGAGAGAGCGAGAGAGAGAGAGGGGGGGGGTATGTGCAGGAAAAAGACAAATGCACGTTTTATTCGCTGCCAGTATTTCATAACAGGTATGTCCCAGCTTGATGACAGCCAGGCCTGCATCTACACACTGCTTCTCCTGAAAAGCCACGCTCATATTTGGACTGAACAATAATTGGCTCCCAGCTCTGGTCTAGCTGTAAGAGCATCTTCTCCATCAATACTGACACCTACACCCGTCTGTGATATCCAATGCAATGCAAGTCAGATCAATCGCACAGGGCTCCAGGGCTAGGGATCCCTGGTCCTCAAGAGCCACAGTCCTGAAGGTTCTAGATGATTCCCTGCTCCAGCACACCTGATTCTAATGAAGAGGCTTCCACAGAGCTTGATAACGACCCTTCATTAGAAATCTGGTGTGCTGGAGCAGGGAGACATCTAAAATCTTCAGGACTGTGGCTCTTGAGGTCCAGGGTTCCCTACCCCTCTGTGGCTATGGCGTGCATGCACGGTGCATCGTAGACGTGGCACCCCTGCGCAGGGCGCGAGGCAAAGGTTGTTGCGACAACTGCACGGATGTTGCCGTCTAAACGTCGAAAGCATTGAAAGATCATCAACCCCGGTCAAAGGAAGCGAGAGGTGAGATCGCGTGACAAACAACAAGAAGGTTCGTTCTGGAACCCTCTAATGTTCTTCTACTGCTAAAACAGCGCGCGCTCGATCGCTGCCGTTTACTTTGCCGAATCACAACGAAGCTTCATCAAATATGACGCATTGCACTATTAAGTGAATCGCGATGAACGCGTGAAACACTGGCTTTGCCCCGGTTAAGAGTTGTTATGTTGCTAACAGGTTAATTTAGTTTTAACTACAGTAGCTCACCATTGTTGTTGGGTTTTCTCGAAGCCACGTCACACTTCCCCTTTCGTCCCTGGAACTGACGTCACGCAGGGCTGACGGAAGACCGTCCGTGATTGGCTAAGACTTCGGCTTGTCAGGTGACGTGTTAAAAATGCGCAGCACCTGCGTTTGCTTTCAGAAGTAAAACAAATATATAATGCTCGCTTCACAAAAAATTATTAGTGCAATTTTTCACACATGCGCTTAAATTTAATCTTCGGATTTTGTCAGATCGTGACATCTTTACGTGGATGTAGCGAACGTGTGCACAGTTCTGATGCTCAAGAGCAGAGCATTCCTGACGTCAGAGATGACATCAAAACGAAACTAACGCTTCTCAGGCACGCGAAGATCAGTGCACGTGTGGATTCAACAACTTTAATACAACAACCGTGCTACACAACTGCATGTTCGGGTTTGTAAGTCCATGCAACAGGCAACACTACACTTCTGTATGTTTGCTAATGATGTTCAGAAAGGCGGTAACATGGTTCTAACTTTACTAGGGTAACAAGTCAACTAGAGTGGGCGTGGCTAAAGTAGAGAGCACTTTGAGATGATCATTCCTTTAAATCAGTGGTCTTCAACCCTGGTCCTCAGGACCCACTGTCCTGCATGTTTTGGATGTTTCCCCCTTCCCACACACCTGATTCTAATGCATGATCGTTTACCAGGATTCTTCAGAGCTAGATAACGACCCATGCATTAGAATCAGGTGTGTTGGAGCAGGGAAACATCTAAAACATGCAGGACAGTGGGTCCTGAGGACCAGGGTTGAAGACCACCGCTTTAAATGATGGCCATGCAGCCAAGTCTGATTTGTTCAGTAGTAGAGGAAATGGTCCTAGGGAGCCACTGTCCTGAAGGTTTTAGATGTTTCCCTGCTCCAGCACACCTGATTCTAATGGAGGGTAAATATGAGGCTTCCACAGAGCTTGATAACGACCCTTCATTAGAATCAGGTGTGCTGGAGCAGGGAAACAGCTAAAGTCTTCAGGACAGGGGCTCCCTAGGACCAGGGTTGCCGACCCCTGCCCTGGGGTATTTCAACCACAGCAAACGGCTGATAGGATTGTTATGATTTCTTGGAATGAAGACACTGTTAAGGGCAGTGGTTCACAATATCGGTCCTCAGGGCTCACTGTCCTGCATGTTTTAGATGTTTTCCCCCTTGAAACACACCTGATTGTATCAAAGGGTCATTATCAGGCTTCTGCTGAGCTTCATAAGGACCCATTCATTTGAGTCAGGTGTGCTGGAGCAGGGAAACATCTAAAACAGGGTTGTCAAACTCCAGTCCTCGAGGGCCGCTGTCCTGAAGGTTTTAGATGTTTCCCTGCTCCAGCACACCTCCACAGAGCTTGATAACAACCCTTCATTAGAATCAGGTGTGCTGGAGCAGGGAAACATCTAAAACCTTCAGGACAGCGGCCCTCGAGGACTGGATCTTGACACCTGTGATCTAAAACATGGGGGGCAGTGGTCTCTGAGGACCGGAATTGAGAACCACTGGTTAGGGTATGCATATGCAGTTCCCGCAAAGACTAATTAATCTGTTAGCCTCATGTAACCTTTACCAAACAAACCTCTTATTTTAAGCAAATGTGCTTGGTGTGCACTCATAGTCCATACTGTTGCTGAGCCCTCAGTAGGAAGCCCCCGGTAAATTCCTTTGTTGTCATGGCGACACATACAGTAGGCCTAAAAAGAGCTTTCTCTGATGTTTCGGCCGATGAGCAAATCATAAGTTAGAGCGGAGCATGTTGGGAATGTGAGTTAATTACACTGGTTGGCTCGCCGTGGCGTTGCTGGGCAGTGGTCTGTGTTATTAGGGAGCCACTAATCTCTAAGAAGCACCTTGAATTAGGGGCCGAGGTTATGTACGGCTTCACCCCGGTTCTCAAGAGCATAACTCTTTCTTATAGCTGTGTTCTATGCTGGATTGTGAGCCGGCTCGATCGAGATTACAAGGAGCTTCACAAAGGCTGCAGGCTTGTCCTGTGTTCCTTGCTGGGCTGCATTGGAACATGGTATGCTTTTGAACAGGATTATCCAAGGCTGTTTTCCCAAAATATTCAACGATGATTCGTTGTTGCTGCTCTGAGGTCAAATTTCTGGATCAAATAAACCCCGAGAAAAAAAAAACACCTGCTAAGACAAGGCCAAGGTGCTTGCAGCTTGTTTGGGGGCCACAGTTCCAGGGTACATTTTCTGTCTGTCTTGGACCTCAAGTCAGCAAGTTTCACCCCTCACTTGACTTCGCTCGGTTAAGGGGTTGTGACTGAACGCTTTGCCCCCGAACCGCACCGTGTTGAACTATGATCCTTCCTTCCCTGCTGTCAGTTCTTCACGTCAGTTAGATGTTCTTCGCTGCAGAGCTTGTAAGGGACGCTTTGTCCCCAGGAACTTAAGTGCCTGATGCCTTCTGCGCTCGGCCCCTTGTGGTACAGCTGTTTTAGGTCATAAACCTGACCAAATATCGGAGGAAGTTCGGCATTTCACCTCAGAACAAAGGAGAGGATCGGTGTTACTCAAATTAAACGAAGGCTGTCAGTTGAGATGTCTAATTAGCATTTCACAACAAGTCATTTATCAGACGCTCTTATCCAGGGTGACTTACAGCAAGTACAGGGATATTCCCCCCCCCTGAGGCAAGTAGGGTGAAGGACACAACGTCATGTTGGCACAGGCAGGGTTTGAACTGGGTACCTTCTGGTTACCAGCCCAACTTCCTAACCGCTCAGCCACGAGACACACTCGTATGACCGTAGTGCCCACCCTCAAGCCCCAACTGGACTTCATGTACACTTTAAACGGCCACTTCATCTAAAGCAGTGATATTCAACCCCTAGGGGGTCCCCCAAATGAAAAAGAAATTATTTTAATGTTTACCAAAATTGTTACCCAAATAATTTGACTACAATTTTTTTTTTTTTTATAATATGATTGAGAAAACTTCATTAGCAGGCGATAATGATAATAATACAAATATATTTTAGTCTAGTTAATAGACAATTTATTTAATGTAATTATTATTACTCTATTGACTCTATTAACATAGACATGATTCCCGCCATCGCGTCAGTCTTAGCGCTACGTGGCTAAAGTCAACTTCTGACCCGAAAAACAAGCTAGTTAGCTACCATAGTCGTTGTTGGCTAGAGACTACTACTACTACTACTACTACTAATTATAATAATAAAAATAAGAATTACAAGTGGGGGTCCCTGCTCTGTTCCTCTCACACCCAAGGGGTCCCTGGGCTAAAAAAGACCCCTGATCTGAAGCATGGAACTATGGTGGCTGGCCGGTCGTGTCAGTTTTTTTGTAAACAGTGAACTGATGGCATCGCAGAGCTTTTTGAAGCTTCAGATGAAGCCGTTTGGCTGTGCTTCGCTCGGCAACATCCATCAACCAAATCACAGGTTGTCAATCACGCGTCCCCGAGCTGATTCTCTCGCGCTCAAAGCCGACTGATGCAGTTGAGACGGTCCGCTGATGTGAATGAGAATATTCACTGAAACTTTGGATTACTAGTAATCCGATTTTTTTTACGACCCTGAGAGAGGATTGGAATCTGCTTCAAATCAACATTTATTTGTATAGCCCTTTTTACAAGCAATGTCACAGAGGGCTTCACATATGCCCATAGAACTGCCCCTCAACCAACCAAAACCCTTCAAACCAGCCTCCCCAGCTGGAATGTACATTTGATAAGGGAAGCATTAACTGTCAAAGTCAAATGCAGTTGGAACGAAAGACGCTAGATCTAGCGAAGGGGATCAGAGGAGCAGGGCGAATGGAGGCACCGAGGTAGGAAAGTTGAAGCGATGATTTAGGGATCTTCAGATTGGGTCTGAGTCGGGGGGTGGGGGGGCATGAAGAAGATTCCAGAGTTTGGCTTTGAAGCCTGCCTCCGTGCTGCTCTCCATTCCTGAGAGAGAGAGAGAGAGAGAGAGAGAGAGAGAGAGAGAGAGAGAGAGAGAGAGAGAGAGAGAGAGAGAGAGAGAGAGAGAGAGAGAGAGAGAGAGAGAGAGAGAGGAGAGAGAGAGAGAGAGAGAGCTCTGTTTATTTAATTGGAGTGCCCTTCTGTCATTACAGTAGGGTCACCGTCTCCCCCCCCCCCCCCCAAACAGCAGATGTTACCATAACTAATGAATAGCCTGGCTCCCTTTATGAGGTTAAAGTTGAAGCCCCTCCCCTTTCTGTCTCTGCCCCTCAGTCCTGCCACACCCCCCCCCCCCACACACAGTACGTTGGGTCGACTTGAATCCGCCTGGTCCTCCGTGCATGTGTGTGCAAAGGAACTCAACGTTCAAGTCAACCTGGACTGGCTTCCACTCCAAAGGGGACAATTATCCCCCCCCCCCCCCCCCCCCTTCTTCTTCCAAACGTGTCCGAATGGTCAACTGCCAATTAAGCGTACCTTTTCTCTAAGTCGGTACACTGGTTGCCTTGTACTTAGCAGAAAACATGTCCAACTCACTTCTCACCTCGCATGAAAGCTATAATCACAGCTTCTGGGCATAAGCCAAAACGTCATCAAGTAAAAGTGTGTCTGTGTTTTCCGGGAAGCGATAAAACGGATGATTTTTGCGATTAGAATGTATTTGCACACATGCATTCCAGTACTCCTTAGTTCCTTAGCTATAAAACACATTACACAAATCATGATTAAAGATCTGATTCGTTGCAGGTAAAAACACGATTAAGACCGACCCTCATCCGAAGCTCTGTATTGTGTGTTTTTTTTTGGGGGGGGGTGTCTGCAGTCACAGATCCAGGCGTGACCTCGGAGGCAGACATGAGCGCTACAGTTCGTCCGATTGGCGTGTCGTCCGACCCAGACCAGCCCTACTTCCTGCGGGTGGACTGGTCCGCTGACCTGGGCGCCGGCTTCACCGTTGTCCTCAGTGACTGCAGCTCCGCCTGGATGGGAGAAGGTACCGGAACGACGCCAACGCCGTCCACAACTGGATATCCGTTTGTACACCTGGGTGGTCGCTTCTCGATAAATCGAGCACGATAGCTTACCCGCAACGTAAGAAAGCACAGACTAAGAAACTGATAAGAACGATTACAATGAATGGGGTTTTACATTCAAAACACACGGTTTAAACCAAACTTGATGGGTCTTCAAAGAGCCCAGAAGACATGCCAAGCCACTGACATACTGTGATACTGACTAGGCCACCTGACAGTTGTAATTACGTACAGTTGGAGCCGTCAGCACAGACAGCTTCCAGAGTGTGTTGTCAGTATACATCCCTCTCATCACATTACTGAAGGAGCCACCTGGCCTAACTATGCAACGCTCTGACTGCTGGACTGTTCCAGAAGAACAGCTATGACCTTGTATCGTCATTCTTCCTCACTCAAGAGTAACAGCTCGCAGGTGTACAACATGAGAGTTGTCTTTTTGTGTGTGTGTGTGTGTGTGTGTGTGTGTACAGTTCGATGGCGCTGTAAGTAGTGTTATGAGCAAAAATGTAGGCTACAAGTAAGCTAATTTGAACTGAATTTGAATCATTCATATTTGAATTTGAATCACCCGCCTTGAATATTTAACCATACCAATTCAAATGAGGTGATTCAAATGTATTTTTTTGGCACATTTATTCAACTTTAGCAATTCAAGTTATTCAAATTCAGCGTCTAGTGACTAAACGTCTGCCCAGAGAGCACCTGCTGTGTTTTGCCACAGTTATTTGAAATAAATAAAACAAAACTAAGTTCAGATGTAAATGTATTGTAATAAATGCTAAGAATTTGTGCGTGGATGACAACGTGCATCATTTCTCTGCGCGTGTTTGGTACATGTGCGCGTTGGCACCGGTGCATGGCTGTCCCCTCTCTCGGTACACCTGGAACATACCTTCTCTTCCCCTCGCCTCTTTTTCATCTGCGGAGATGACAGGCGGAGAGGAGCGCCGTGACAGACGCGCACCGGTGCGTCCGTGTGTTCTCTGCCCGTCCGCCGTGCGTCTGCGTTTGAACCTGGGCTAATTGGGACCCTGGTCCGTCTACGAGCAGCTGGAGGCCAGCTGAAAGCCCTCGGCCATGGCTTCCTGACACCGCGCTTCAAACCGCCGCACACGTGCATCCGACCCTTTTTTTCGTTTCTTTTTTTTACAATGTTTTTCTTTCGGCCGTCGGTGAAGCTTCTTAGTTGTGTTTTTGTGTGTGTGTGAAAGGGATGTTTAAAAGTGTAAATTGTTGTTTGCAGTGTCCGAGGAGGAGCTGACGAGGGAGGCGCAGCGCGCGGGCGTGGAGAGAGAGACGTACGTCGAGGACCTCCGTCGGGCCTTGACGGGAGGACGGGGAGAGGGAGAGACGTACGGCTTCCACCTCTCTGCCGATCGCCGCCGTCTGTCGTACGAGAAGCGCCTCGAGGGGGTCCAGGTGAGCGGCTCGCACGGGGTCATATATCCAGCAACAACTTCCTGTTCCTCAACGTTCTACTATCTAGTCTGTCCATCTAGTCTCTCCATCATCTCCGACCCAAGGACGTTTGTACATAACGGCGTACCAGCACGTAGTAAGGAAGTCCATGACAGGTTTTACGGGGGGGGGGGGGTGTTTCTAGATAAGCTTTATTGTACCTGGACAATAGCTATACCAGTAAATCAATCAGTCCCCCCCCCCCCCCCCTTAGGCTGCGCGGGTGATAGACCAAGACTTAAATCAAGCTATTTAAGGGCGCGTACTTAAGGGGCGTCAGATAGCTCAATGGTTAAGGCGTTGGCCTCATGATCGGAAGGTTGTGAGATCGATCCCCGGCTGTGGCTATATGATGTTGTGTCCTTGGTCGAGGCACTTCACCCTACTTGCCTCAGGGAGAATGTCCCTGTACTTACTGTAAATCGCTTTGGATAAAAGCGTCTGCTAAAGGAAATAATGTAAATGTATCCACCAGTCATGGTGCTAGAACACCTCGGTCATGCTAATGAGTTTGGTTTAAGGGTTAACCATGAGATGAACAGGCTGCAGCTATCCAAACCATGTCTGTGTCTGCTGGGGCCCCTTGCAGGTTCTTTGGGGATCCTGGGGCCCTTTTGTCAGGTAGACTACAGGGGCTGGAGAAGGCTGGAGGCTGGGGGTCAAACTGGCCTGTCGTCAGCCGTGGACACAACTTGATTTACTGCCCTTTGCGACGTTCAAGAGGATGCAGGACAAAAGGCTCATTTCAAAGGACTAGCCATGCTGTTGTGGTGTTGCGTTTTGCTGTAGAGGTAGAGAGAGGTAGGGACACGGTGAGGCGTGCTTAAGTTCCTCTTGGGTTTCGGGTTTTTCTTCAGAAGGTTGGCACGAGTTCTTCATGCCAACTCTCCCACCAAACATAAACTGACATTTAGTCATTCAGCAGACGCTCTTATCCAGAGAGACTTACAGCAAGTACAGGGACATTCCCCCCTGAGGCAAGTAGGGTGAAGTGCCTTAGCCCAAGGACACAACGTCCTTTGGCACTGACAAAACAAATACAGTCCATTAACGTTACAACTATTACACTTACTTTGCACGGCCCATATGCAACTTTTCACATCTCTTGTATCCTGCATTTGATATCTTTTGAATAGATCAGGGTCTCGTACGTGTGTGTGTGTGTGTGTGTGTGCGGTAGGTAATCTCAGCAGGCTGTTTGCATTAAACGTTAAACAACCTCTCTGGTTAACATCTGCTTCTTTGCTCTGCTCATTTCTTCCCCCCCCCCCCCCCCCCCCCCCCCCCACCTCCCTGTCCTCTTCTGAACATGTCACCAGAGTTGAAAAGTGGAACATAACTTCTCAGTGGGATAATTTCAGGGTAGAGAAATGAGACAGGTTTCCTTCAGGGGAAACCAGGTGGGTGAACTTAACCTGACATTAATCTTTTATGAATATGACCCCTGTGGATGTAATCATACCTGTAATGCACGATGTTGCCGTTAAACTGTTGCCAAGCAGGTGTTTTAAAATGTCCTAGTCGAACGTTAACTCGTCTCTAATGTGACTTTAACGGCCTCTTCGTAACTCGTATCTATATTTATGCAAATGTATGCCTTTTCGACATCGTGAACGCACTTTTAGCTTTTTCGTTTATTTGATTTCCACGTGGAAATATTTTACGGGAGTGTTTTTCTTCCACAGTGACATTTTCGCTGTGCTTTGGGCAAAACGCAACGTGTATACCGGTCTGTCTGAAATCTGCGGTGTGTTCTTCATTCAGTAAACAGACAGAGGTCTGTGTTGGGGGGGGGGGGGGGCAAACTAGCTTACCGTCCACCTCAGCAGATGTCCTGCAGGGCAACGACACGCGTACAGATAGATGCTCTGTCCCCGAGCCTCCAGCTAACACACAGAGGTCTTTCTCCTGTCTTCACCTGCCGCCCACACCTGTCCTGCAGCAGGTCTGCCCCCTGTTTGGCTCTGCGAGAGCACGCCAGATGTGATGATTGGCGCGAGGATGATAACGATTAAGATGAGGATGGCGGTCGTAACGACCGGCTGAGGATCATCGAGATCGAATGAGACTGCTGCCGTCCGGTTGCCAGGTTTGGCCCAGTGTCCCCCCCCTCCCCCAGTCAGAGGCAGCTTTGCGGCAGAGAGAGAGAGAGAAGCAGCTTGATAAGCATTCGGTAAGAGTTCACTTCATCGACACAACAGCCTTCCCTGTTTTCCCCTGACCCCACCTGGGTGCCTTAGCTTTGGGTTGCCCCCCCCCCCCCCCCCTCTTAAACCCTCACCGGGGTCAGAGAAGCACCTTTTTTACTCTGAGGGGGGCAGAGCTGGATGAAACACCTGGATATTATCTGGTGGAAAGGGCTTGATTACGGCTCACACAAGCACAGCTCCTGAATGCCTCTCACTTCAAGGTTTAACAGAGTTCAATGAAAATGCGGTGAACCCTCGCTACATCACGGTTCACTTTTCACGGTTTGGCTACTTCACGGATTTGCATTGTGTTCTGCATTCTGATTGGCTAAACAGTCTCTCCAACACAAACCTGTGCATCAATAAAGTTGCGGTTTACAGTATATAGTACTTTTACTTGTTAAACAAATGCTTGGGCCTGTAAAAAGGGTTCGTTCTTTGGTTTTAATATATAATAGAGTATTTAATTGTATAATAATTGTAAAAAAAAAAGAGTTTCTACGGATTTCACTTATCACAGGTTCTTTTTGGAATGTAACCCCTGTGAAAAACGAGGGTTCACTGTAGATGTATCTGTCTGTTGAGCTAAGCCCAGTTTACTGGTGTAAAACAGATGTACCACTATTGTGGTCTTGTTGACAAAGAGCAGATAGCCATGGCAGATAGCCATGAAGGGGGCGTACAAGATAGCTACGTGGAAGTGTGTAAAGTGTGTAAGGGTGTTGTAAAGTGATGACAAGCCCACACACTGAGTCACCTGCATATTTGTGTGTGTGTGTGTGTGTGTGTGTGTGGTGGTCTGCTTGTCGTCAAGCAACAACGTTCTGGTTTTACACTGAACGGAAACTGGAAGATGAATCATGAATCGTACTTCAGTATCATACACTGGATGTAAACCCAATTTTCATTTATCAGACGCTCTTATCCAGAGAGACTTACAGCAAAGTACAGGGACATTCCCCCCTGAGGCAAGTAGGGTGAAGTGCCTTGCCCAAGGACACAACGTCATGTTGACACCACCGGGTTTCGTACCGGGCACCTTCTGATTACTAACCCGACAGCATAACCGACTGCACCACTTTCTACCACTTTCTAATTGGATCCTGTCGCCTCTCCACCCCTGCTCTTCTATTAGCTGCATCCCAGGCAGACCACCCTGATCCTGGGGAGAGGTGTTAATGAAGGCCCCCCGGCTCCTGGGTGACCCTGGCTGAATTGACTCATTGTCTCATGTTTAGCAGCTCTAATGTTTTGACTCACCAAGGACTTCCTTCCTAGCATGACTCTGACTCCAGCCAAATCAACCTCAGGCCTGCCCCACTGTCAGTGTGTGTCTGTGTGTGTGTGTCTGTGTGTGTGTGTCTGTGTGTGTGTGTGTCTGTGTGTTAGTGTGCGTTTGTCTGTGTGTGTGTTTGTGTGTGTCATTGTGTTTGTTAGTTAGTGTGTGTGTGTGTGTGTGTGCCAGTGTGGGTAATTGTGCGTGTTAGTGTGTTTGTTAGTTTGTGTGCCAGTGTGTGTTTGTGCGTGTCAGTGTGTTTGTTAGTTTGTGTGCCAGTGTGTGTGTTTGTGCGTGTCAGTGAGTTTGATAGTTTGTGTGCCAGTGTGTGTGTTTGTGCGTGTCAGATTCAGATTCAGATTCAGATTACTTTATTGATCCCGAGGGAAACTCCTTTGTATCAACGGCACACAGTCTCGCAAAGCACACAAGGGTAAGGGTGTGGGGTAAAAGATTAGAAAGTGTACACAGGGGTAGGGGGTGGGGTCAATAACAATAAGTAAAAAAAATGGTGGGTGAGGTGAATCCTCCCAGGGAGCATAATGATTATGTACAGAAGCTATACATTTACAATTATACAGTAATGGTCTTGTATAATATACAGTATTATATTAGAATGTACATGATTTTCAGTTTTTGTACAGAATGTGCAGAATGTACAGCAGAATATACAGGATGTCCAGGATAAAGTGCAGGTTACAGACTATACCCTTATAATCTATACAATTCAATTACAATTATGCAAGTAATTGTGATGTACAGGAGTACAGGAGTGTCAGTGAGTTTGTTAGTTTGTGTGCCAGTGTGTGTGTTTGTGCGTGTCAGTGAGTTTGTTAGTTTGTGTGCCAGTGTGTGTGTTTGTGCGTGTCAGTGTGTTTGTTAGTTTGTGTGCATGTACAAAAACCTCCGACTAGCAGCCCTCAGCATCTCCCCATATACAGTACAGCTGGATGCTGGAGTCTCGAAGGCAGGGGTCTCCAATCCTGGTCCTCGAGGGCCTCTGTCCTGAAGGTTTTAGATGTTTCCCTGCTCCAGCACACCTCCACAGAGCTTGATAATGACCCTTCATTAGAATCAGGTGTGCTGGAGCAAGGAAACATCTAAAACCATCAGGACAGTGGCTCTCGAGGACCAGGATTGCCCACCCCTGCTCTAAGGCTAAATTACATCAATGTTGAAAAAGTCTCCTTGTTACAGCCATTCCTGGATGGCTGTCTCCATTCCATAAACCACAGCTTAATGATTGTGGCTCATTTTTTGGGCTGCACCCCCCCATCCCAAAGGGGAAAGGATCATCGTATGGAGGAGGCTTCACGGAGGAAGTCATCCTCACCGAGTATCCAATGAGATGTTTGCCTTGTTCAGGGTCTATGTCGTTCTACCCAAAGGGGCAGTAGTCTGCCTCCAAAGATGAACTCCTTCCGGCTCTTTCTGACACTGTTGCCCGAGGCTAATCGCGCTTGGTAGGAAAGTTCTCGCCGTTGCTACTTGGCTGTCAATAGGACTGAGGTATTCCCGGAAAGCTCCTCATGTTGAGCTATGCTTATCTACGCACTGATAACAAGGGACACCCTCTTCTGCCCATGTGACCTCACCAGCCCGGGCCTCAGGGCCCTCTCCATCCTCCATCGCTGCCTTCTTATCAGTTTTATACCCCAGGACACCCCCCCCCCCCCCCCGCTGCCACCCCTCTCATCTGCCTGTCTCCGATGGAGCATGGTGTCGTGCCAACTCTGTCAGACCCAGCGTGGGAGAGCAGACGGGGGGGGGGAAGTTGAAGAAGTCGCTACGGAAGAGTAGAGGTCCGATGAGCAGCGTCCACGCCCTCAACCAAAACTGAAACTCCAGATTAAAAACCGTCCGCTTGATAATGCAGCATGGTGTTAGCCCTTGGCTACAGGGTTGAAGTGTATGGATGGCACTAGAGACTGATACGAAGGCTGCTGTTGGGGCTGCCAACTGATAGAGAGTAACCGTGCTGGAGGAAACTGGAGAAGTGCATGATGGGAAGAACGGTGACTCCATCTGTCCTGAGAGACCTGCCTGGATGTCTGTCTAGTCTTGATGTTCGCCGTGGTCTTGTTCGCCGCCATTGTTCTGTGTTCTGAGAAGCAAGAATCCAGGATAAAGATGAATCGTTTTATTCCATTTCCAGACCTCATTCGGTTTGTACAAACTGATAGCGGAATGACGAACGGTTGCCAGGTTTGCTTTCCCCATTTCTGTGACTTTGACAAGTCGTAAATCGACAAAGTCTGACATCCGACCCTGAAAAATGAGTCCAGTGATGAATTAACTTTACGAACCTGTGCATTCGGTCACGGATTTATGAAATCAGAGTGGAATACACCACAGAAAGGGGAAATAAACTGTGCTCAAACTGACAAGCACCATGCGAACACAGCCCAACGAACCCAGAAACCCCCAAACCCCCTGTCTTCTTGGTGTGTCTGTGTTTTAACAGACAACGCTGTCTTGTCTGGGGACTGGAATATTTTCCTCGATGGAACCCGTGTGGTATCTAGAACATTGGGTCCAGGACTTGAGTCATTCTGATCTAAATGAAGCCCCCCCCGCCCCCTCGTTCTGGAAAGGGCTGCTTTATCTCCCTCCTTGTAGGCCGACGCCTCTCCCTTCCTTTTTCTTATCTGAGGCGCCGCCTCTGCGGTGGGCACGAGAGCCGGTGGGCACAGGACTCTGAGGTACCCACGCTTCCCCTACCGAGGGCACGCCATCTACTTACGGGCCGACACACACACCCAACACAAACACACACACAGATACAGGTACAGGCACACTTATAGGGCCCGGGGTTGACGTGTGTGGGTCTTTGCAACGTTTCCAACGAGTTTTCATCAAACTCTCCTTGTTGATGTTCAAGACTCGTAGATAAGACGAGACAGAGTGTTCTTCTGGGGACCCGCTGTTCTGCATGTTCTAGATGTTTCTCTGCTCCAGCACTACTGGCTCAAGTGAAAGTTTGACTCTGCTGATCTTTATAATAACCCAATTCATTAGAAGAAGATGTGTTGGGGCAGGGGGGGGGGGATATATATAGAATAAGATGCAGGACAGCAGGTCCTGAGGACCAGGATTGAGAACCACAGTTCTAGAACATGCAGGGGAATGAAATGTGTCTGGATTATGTTTTGGAATACAGTAATCCCTCTTTTTTCGTGCATTGTGTTCTGCATTCTGATTGGCTGAACAGTCTCTCTGCTTCTTCTCTACCTGTGCGTCAATAACGTAGCGGTTTACTGCAATACTATACGTACTGTACACGTGCAAAACAGCTAGCCAAATAAAATACACGTAAATGTCTCTTCTACAAGCAAATTCTCTTAACCATTTATGTCGACAAAACGTTCTGCACCAACAAAGGTACCTGCGGTCGGAGGAAGATGTTAACAGTCGCAGAAACAGTTCAACTTCTGGACATGCTAAAGGAGGGTAAAAGCTGTGCGGCTGTAGGTCAGCATTACGGAATGCATGAATCTTTAATTTAAATTTAATTGTACGGTATAATAATTGTAAAAAAAAAAGTAAAGGTTTCTACTTCACGGATTTCACTTATCACGGGTGCTTTTTGGAACGTAACCCCCGTGAAAAACGAGGGATTACTGTATCCTGGAGCATATTGTTTGGTTGCAGTTCTTCTGAAGATAATATAGAGCAGGGGTGGGCAATCCCTGGTCCTTAGGGGGCCCACTGTCCTGACAGTTTTAGATGTTTCCCTGAATCAGGTGTGCTGAAGCAAGGAAACATCTAAAACTGTCAGGACAGTGACCCTTGAGAAGCAGGATTGGACACCCCTGATTTAGAGGATTCAATATTTTGTGGTATTTTTCCCAGTTTGGAATTCTTGTTCTTGTACTCTTGAAGACCTGGTTTAAGGATCTTCTCTTTTTGACATCTGCTGCATGTGATTCCTTCCACTCTCCCCCGAGGGCCAGGGTTAAGGTATTAAGGCAGTGGCGTCGAACTGGTGACTTTGAGGGCCAAGAGGGTGCAAAGATTTTGCGTCAACAAAGCACCACACCAGCTCATTTGAATAACGAGTTTCTCTACTTTCAGGTGGAGTAGCGCTTGGTTGAAGCGAGAACCCGCAGCAACTTGGCCCTCGATTTCGAGTTTGACACCAATGTATTAAGGCATGCTTTATTGGCATTGCGTTACGGTAACATTTTCACTGAGGTCGACGTTTCTTTTCTTTATCTTCCAAACCTACTCACCCTTACGCCCCTTCCCTTTCTCAGGGTCTGACCTTAACGTTTGGGCAGTGACTGTCCGAACCCACGCTCGCAAATACGCACCTTTTGCCTCCATCGAGTCTCTGTGTATGTCCGATACAGCTACTTATAAAATCCATCCATCCATCCATCATCTTCCGCTTATCCGGGGCCGGGTCGCGGGGGCAGCAGTCTGAGCAGGGAAGCCCAGACTTCCCTCACCGCACACACCTCCTCCAGCTCCTCCGGTGGGATCCCGAGGCGTTCCCAGGCCAGCCGAGAGACATAGTCCCTCCAGCGTGTCCTAGGTCTTCCCCGGGGCCGCCTCCCGGTGGGACATGCCTGGAACACTTCCCGGGGGAGGCGTCCAGGAGGCATCCTAAACAGATGCCCGAGCCACCTCAACTGGCTCCTCTCGACGTGGAGGAGTAGCGGTTCTACTCCGAGCTCCTCCCGTGTGACCGAGCTCCTCAGCCTATCTCTAAGGGAGCGCCCAGCCACCCTGCGGAGGAAACTCATTTCGACCGCTTGTATCCGCGATCTTGTCCTTTCAGTCATGACCCAAAGCTCATGACCATAGGTGAGAGTAGGAATGTAGATTGACCGGTAAATCGAGAGTTTCGCCTTGAGGCTTAGCTCCTTCTTTACCACGACAGTCCGGTACAGAGACTGCATCACTGCAGACGCTGCACCGATCCGCCTGTCAATCTTATAAAATCCACATCTCCCTATTTCTCTGGTTGCTTACACAAGTGCTTGAACTTATCTCTTCACATGCCATCTCATGTCAATGGTATCTTTCTCACAGATTATGTGTACTTGAGTTATCTACCAGACCATCTACTGAGGAAATCCAGTGCAGGGTTAGCAGCCTGTGAGATATTTGCTTGGCGGTGGTGTTATTTCTTGTGATAGGACAGGGATGGAAGCCTTGTAGAGCTGAATGATGCCCATCCCTTTGGTATTAAGTGTCAGAGTGGTACCTTCTGATCTGGGCCTGCTGCCTCGTCCCATGGTTTGCCAAGACCAGCTGGCACAGCCTGGCGAATGGAACCTTTTCCGCTTCCTCTCCTTGTGTCTCGGAAGGGCACAAAGCAAGCAGGGGGAATTGTGGGAAAGAGGCGATCGCGCTGCCAGCCTTTCCACAGCGATCGAGAAAGGAATGTTTGCTGCTCTTATCGCTGACTGCGGGGCCGACTATAGATTTCCCGCCTTTTTGTTTTCCTGTGTTCGTTCGCTAGCTGTTGGGCTAAAGGATGCTGGTTTCTGCACCTCCTATAGCAGTGGTTCTCAACCCTGGTCCTCAGGGCCCACTGTCCTGCATGTTTTAGATGTTTCCCCCTTCCAACACACCTGATTCAAATGAATTGTCATTATCAGGCTTCTGTCGAGCTTCATAATGACTCATTCATTTGAATCAGGTGTGTTGGAGCAGGGAAACATCGAAAACATGCAGCACAGTGGGGCCCTGAGGACCAGGGAGGGTTGAGAACCATTGTCCTATAGGATGCGATGTAGATATCTCTTGGAGAGACAGTTCACGTTAGTACTCAAGCAGTTTCAGTCACCCCAGGGGGAGGAGTAGTAGTAGTCTTTCCTTCACAGAAAAGCTTTGCAGATTGCAAAAGCGCTCGACTAGACGCTACAGCTGGGGTCACCAACCAGGTAAACCAGGTAGCCCCCCAAGGACCCCCGCAGGCCGGTTAAAAAAATACACTCTTGCATGTATATCAATTTAAAAATGACAATATAAAAAAAAATGCTCATAATTATTGTGAAAAATCATTAACTTCCTCAGTGTCTTCACAAAAATGAGTATCATTAATCTTTATTAATGATCTGTAACTAAAGCCAAACGGAACAAATGTATTTTTTCAGGAGAGCGTATCAAGCAGGTGGCTCTTTGTATGACTCTGAACCCAGGAAGTAGCTCTCAGCTTCAGAAAGGTCAGTGACCCCTCGCGCTGCAGGTTGCAACCTTTAACCTCCTTGTTAGAGCCGACCTAGTTACAGAGGTTCCACTCGCATCAGAGCTACCCGACAGAGTCAAACGTACTTTACACTAGTTTACAGTAGAGAACTCCAGACCTGTCATTACGAGCGCGGTAATTACTAGGACAAGGGACCAAGCCTATGGCGCAGCACCTATACCAGACTGGGATGTCAGTGGGTGTGACCCACCCTGCCCTTACATGATTTATCATCGCGGCACTTTCTAATGGACGCGTCAGGGAGGACAGGTCTGCCCCGACACACGGGGGCCCGGTGGTCTGTTGGGGGGGGGGGGTAGAGGTCAGGGTTCAAAGGGGAACCAAGCATGGGATCATAGTCATTCCGTTTTAAAAGTGCTTTGTGCTGCATGGTGCGTCTTTTCAAATGTTACTAGCTGGAAGTTCGAGGCCCATGTCTCGCTAAATGTCAGTACAGCTTTGGAAATTGGAATCTTGTGGGGAGTCGTGTGGCGCAGTCGGTTAGGGTGTCGGGTTAGTAGTCAGAAGGTCCCTGGGTTTCGAACCCCGGCTGTGTCAACATGACGTTGTGTCCTTGGGCGAGTCACTTCACCCTACTTGTCCCTGTACTTACTGTTAGTCGCTCTGGATAAGAGCCTCTGCTAAATGACTCAACGTAAATGTAGTATGGCTGTATTACGATCTGACAGAAGCATAAAGCTAATTATTGACCAGTTTCTCGAGGCAGAACCGGGGAGAGAAGGGGAGGACATGCGAATAGGCAACGTCAGGAGAGTAGAGCTGAGCTGCCTGCTGTCCCTGGCCTCTTCTCCCCCATCGGAGGAGCTCTGGAACAGCTGTGCAACCTGCCCAGACAGCTCTGGGACCTGGGCAAAAATGGCAGGCATTTAATGATGCCGTTTGAAGACGGCGGCTTTATTACAGCGGGTCGACGACCCCGACACAGCCCAGCGAGGATTTAACGCCCCGGCCTTCTGCTTTCTTCCCCCCCCCCCCCCCCCGCATGGATGGGCACTGGAGATGGGGGGCTTCTCCTGTCCTCTTTCTAGCTCTTGCTCTCTCCATTTTCTTTCTCCCTCCCTCCCCTTTTTTTCCCTCCTTCTCTCTTCGTCTCTGTCTGTTTTTCCCCCTTTGTCTCTCGCCCACCTTCACGCTCGCGCTCAAACCGTTTTTTTTTTTCCTGGGTGGATGGATGCTGTACATGTCTACCCCCCCCCACCCCCCCCCCCCCCCATCTTCTTCCAGGGCGTGAGGAAATCAGTAATGCGTCAGCGGCCTACTGTAATAGACAGCTGATAACACGGATTCATCCGGAAGGAGATGATTTTTCGTGCGCGAACGTCGGCAGGGAGACATGTGACACAGCCGGTTGGGCCAGTACATCGGAAGGTACCCGGTTCAAACCCTGGCTGTGTCAGCATGAGGTTGTGTCCTTGGGCAAGGCACTTCACCCTACTTGCCTCAGGGGGGAATGTCCCTGTACTTTGCTGTAAGTCGCTCTGGATAAGAACGTTTGCTAAATGACTAAATGTAAACATATTCGATCCCCAGAAATGAAAGCAAGACCAGATACAGCTGTTAGGACTGTGTTTGTGTTAAGATGGTGTATTTGCGCTGGGTCAGCTAGCCTCGTGAAGTTTAGGGTACTGAACCTGCAGAGAGACAGACCCTGTCAGACGCCCAGGTTCCGGAATGTTCCCCGCTGCAGTCTGACCGGAGACACCATCTCACAGGCACACGACCTGCACCGTCTTCAAGCCAAGTTTGGCTTCGTGAGCAGATGCTATAAAACAACTCCCTTCCTGTCTCTTTGAGCTCATCCCCCGGCAACATTTGATGACATCATTCCTCGTACTTGATTGGCTCCTTCTTGTCCCCTCCCACAGGACTGTAATGGTGTATACAGTCAACTCTCTGTCACCCAAAAAATGAGGGTTTTGGTGCAGCAAAATTAGTGGTGCTCTTATCCAGAGCGACTTACAGCAAGTACAGGGACATTCCCCCCTGAGGCAAAGTAGGGTGAAGTGCCTTGCCCAAGGACGCAAATTCATTTTGACACAGCCGGGGGTTTGAACCAGGGACCTTCTGATTACCAGCCCGACATCCTAAGCGACTGCACCGCGGCTCCTCGCGGCGTTTTTCTCGTCGGCGGTGGTAAGGAGGAGAGAGACAGGAGGAGAGAGACGAGTTCTCTTTCTCAACCCAAGGGCTCTCTAGTTCCAGTGGGTGATTTGGCAGGCGGGGGGGGTGGGGGTGTGGGGGCTTTGGTGTCCTGAGATAACCGATAACCCTTGTCCCCTCTCAGGGTTAAGAGGCTTCCTCCCTGGAAGTCTTTGCCCGTCCCAGAGTGTGTGGAGTGTGGGCTACTTGATGGTGGGAGAGCTCCCGAGGTGACAGTAGGCGGTCCCACAGTGATAGACCCTCCACCTGTCCCGCTATCCTCCAGCTCTCTCCAAAAACCCTTCAACCCCTCTCAGAAAGTTCCTTCATGGACCATCCCCCCCCCCCCCCCCCCACTCCCCCCCCCCAGCCCAGCTTGTGAATCCTGGCCTGTTCCCATGCGTATACGCAGTCACCTCCTCTCCTCTTCCTCTGCGTCTCTCTTTCTCCTATCCCTCCCTCCCTCCCGACCCCACTTCCTGTTCGTTCTCTCCTTCTCTAGATCAGTATGGGTTCGGTGGAGCTACTTCCTGCTCTCGATCACCTGGAGATGACCAGGGATCTGATTGGTCACAGCATGAAACGCTGTTCCGAGCTGCAACTGGAGAACGAACAGCTGCTGGAGCAGAACCGCACCCTCCGACACAGCCACCAGCAGCTCCTCGCACAGTAAGGCCATCTGTGTGTTGTTTGGCCAGGCCTGTTTGTTGGGGTGTAGAGGTTGTTTACAAGACTACTCCGTGTTGGGCCAACTCCTCTCTGGACTCATCCAGCCATGACATCATCACCAGGGGCCCACCGGAAAGTAGGGAGGGTCCTCTGACTCAGCCACAGCCAAACAGGCTTGGTGCATTTCAAGGAATGCGCCTTAGTTCATTTGTATTTCCTTCTGCGGGGAGGAATCCATTCATGGATGGATGGAGGAGGGTTAGGACAGAGTCTTGGGCAGGGCCTCTCTCTCTGTCTCTGTCTCTCTCTGTGTCTCTCTATCTCTTTCTGTGTGTATCTCTCTCTCTCTCTCTCTCTCTCTCTCTGTCTCTCTCTCTGTGTGTGTGTGTGTCTCTCTGTTTCTCACTGTGTCTCTCTCTGTCTCTCTCTCTGTCTCTCTCTCTCTCTCTCTCTATGTCTCTCCCTCTCTCTCTCTCTCTCTCTCTCTCTCTCTGTCTCTCTCTCTCTGTGTCTCTCTCTCTCTCTGTCTCCCTCTCTCTCTCTCTCTCTCTCTCTCTCTCTCTCTCTGTGTCTCTCTCTCTCTCTGTCTCTCCATCTCTGTCTCTCTCTCTCTCTCTGTCTCCCTATCTCTCTCTCTGTGTCTCTCTCTCTCTCTCTGTGTCTCTCTGTCTCTCTCTCTCTCTGTCTCTCCATCTCCATCTCTCTGTCTCTGTCTCTCTCTCTCTCTCTCCCTCTCTCTCTGTCTCTCTCTCTGTGTCTCTCCATCTCTCTGTCTCTCTCTCTCTCTGTCTCCCTCTCTCTCTCTCTCTCTCTGTCTCTCTCTCTCTCTGTGTCTCTCTGTGTCTCTCTCTCTCTCCCTCTCTCTCTCCCTCTCTCTCTCTCTCTCCCTCTCTCTCTCTCTCTCTCTCTCTCTCTCTCTCTCTCTCTCTCTCTCTCTCTCTCTCTCTCTCTCTCTCTCTCTCTCTCTCCCTCTCCCTCTCTCTCTCTCTCTCTCTCTCTCTCTGACCCTCCTGTCCTGTTTCTCCCCAGACTGGAGCAGTGCGTCGAGGACAAGGTCGGCATGGAGACCGGCCTGTACTCTCGCTTCGCCGCAGTCCTGCACGAGAAGAAGGCCAAGGTCCGCGGCCTGCAGGCCTCCCTCAGACAGCTGCAGCGGAGCGGCCTGGGCGGGGGGGGGGAGGGGGAGGAGACGGAGCGGTCAGAGAGCGTCGACGCGCGCACACACACACACACACACAGTCACCCACACTTCTACACACCCACTGGCGCAGACACACACACACACACACACGTACGCATGTCACAGAGGTTTTATGACCGCTTTTATAACAACTTTCTTGATATATCTAGCCTTTCGAAACTCGTACATTATTTAAACACCCAAGTGCCCGCTGTGAGACCAGTGTGCAGGCTCCTGGGCCGTGCGTGAGTGGAACCCAGCCGCACCCATGGCACTTGTAAACAGCGGTTCATATATTTCAGCGTTTGTTTTTATGCCTCCCCTCAGCGAGTTCAGTCAGCCTCTGTCTCGCTGTCACAAAGGTCATCTTGGCCCTCGTAACGTCTCTGTCTCTCTTTTTCGCTCTCCCTTCCCTTCTCTTTCCCTCTCTCTGGCCCCTCACTCTCCTTCTTTCTCTCTTTTCTCTCCTTTTTCACGTTTTCTTCCCTCGCACGCTCTCTCTCTCTCTCTGCCACTAGGGGGGAGACGGCGACTGACCAATCAGGGCGCGGTGACAACGTTCAGAACATGGGGGAATCCTCCCAGAGCTTCCGTTGGTCCCAGGCGCCAACCGTCCTCCTTCACAGAGGTGTGTGTGTGATCAATCATCCCACTTCTGTGTGTGTGTGTGTGAATACGTTTAAGTGTAACTTTCTACCTCAGGCATGTGTATGTATAGTAGGAGGTGGAAGGAGGAGGTGGAAGGAGGAGGTGGAAGGAGGGGATTGGTAGGGAGTCGTGTGGCACAATTGGTTAGGCTAGCACTCATAATCTACCTGGTTCGAGTTCCCGCTGTGTCAACATGCTGTTGTGTCCTTGGGCAAGGCACTTCACCCTACTTGCCTCAGGGGGGAATGTCCCTGTACTTGCTGTAAGTCTCTATGGCTAAGCTAAATGACTAAATGTAAACTCATAAGTGAAGGCTGAGAACAGGTCATAATGGACCTTCCAGGTTGCTAAACTGCGTCTGGGGGTGCTCCAGACAAGTGCTAACGTAGAGGGGTACCAGCGAAAACACACGAGGTTTAGGATAGGATCAACTCTTTCGGGGTTGGCTGGTGTGAGGCACCAGATCGGGCGGGACAGAGCAGGCTTTCGCCCATTCCCGGTAAACGCGGGCCGATGAGGTCACGGGTCTCACCGTGACTAAGGGCGACGTCACCGGCGAACAGGGTCCGCCCGCTCCCGCGCCCACGCCCCCTCCCTTCACCCCCGCAAACGAGTCACCGCTCCGTAACCCAGCCTGCGGAGTGCGGAGCGGAAAGGAGGGTGGGGGGGGGGGAGTGGAAGGAAAAGGAGAGAGGGGAACGGGGGTCAAGGGGGGGGGGGTTCGACTCGGACCATCTCCCCAAAGGGGAACGGCGATTCCTGGAAAACGCACTCAAGTTCAGAGTACACCCCCCCCCCCCTTCTGCGTCAACGAGAGCTGGTGATGATGTCACACAGGCTGAGTCACCTATTTGATCCCTCTTAACCTAGAATGGGGGGGGGGGGGGGGGACCTAGTGGGGGTGGGGGGAAGTTGTGAAACCCTGTTTAGCCGGCGATCTTTCTCTCAGAAGTAGTTTGATGTCTTTTTGAACACACTAAGGAGAGGTTGGCACATTGTGGCCAGGCTAACTGAAATAGCAGCCATGAGGTCAGACCACCTACAATACGAATACACGTGTATAAAAGAGTGTAATTATGTGTGTGTTTATGTGTGTGTGTGTGTGTGTGTGTGTTTATGTGTGTGTGAGAGACAGAGTGTGTGTGTATGTTTATGTGTGTGTGTGTGAGTGAGAGAGAGTGTGTATGAGAGAGTGTGTGTGTGTGTGTGTGTGTGTGTGTGTGTGTGTGTGTGTGTGTGTGTGTGTGTGTGTGTGTGTGCGTGAGAGAGAGAGTGTGTGTGTATGTTTATGTATGTGTGTGAGAGAGAGTGTGTGTGTGTGTGTTTATGTGTGTGTGTGTGTGAGAGAGTGTGTGTGTTTGCGGCAGTGTTTACAGTAGGCCAGAGTTGGTGGGAGTTTCCTCATGTCCAGGAGGGCTGAGCTGAAGCACACAACCCTCTTACATCACATCACACATCACACATGCATTTCTGGGTTTGTTGTCAAGAAAACGCACATTTATCAAATTCGTTCTTGCGGTTATGGTGTTGGGCTCGTAATCAGAAGGTCCCTGGTTCGAACCCCAGCTGTGTCAACATGATGTTGTGTCCTTGGGCAAGGCACTTCACCCTACTTGCCTCAGGGGGGAATGTCCCTGTACTTTGCTGTAAGTCTCTCTGGATAAGAGCGTCTGCTAAAATGACTAATGTGACAGTATGTGCAGCTTGCTAACAGTGTAGATGAATTGTCACCCCATACATGTTATTAAGGCTGGTTTTGGATTGGCTGTTTCTCACCAACCTGTAAACAGAACCCAGAAGCCCAGTGTTGTTGATTTACTGTGGTGTGTTTGCGGACTCATTTGACTTCCCTGACCCCGGATGACCCCTTGTTTTTATTGGCAATTGACAATTTATTGGGGCCTAATAAGAGAGATAAGACTGAAGCAGGGAAGGGGCAAGAAGAAGATAACGATCTGAAGCACGACACACAGGAAGCCCTCGAGACCTGGGGGGAAAGAGGGGGTGGATTGGTGGAGGGAGGGGAATTAATGAGCGAGGTGAGGGATATACTGATTGGTGGCAGAGGGAGAGAGGGAGAGAGAGACACTGACAGTGAGCAAAGCCTCTGAAGAATATTCAGAATACTTCATTAATCCCCGAGGGGAAACTCTTCAGCAACAACAGGCACACAGTCTCATCAAAGCACACAGGGGTAAGGGTGTGAGGTAAAAGAGTGGAAGAGCGCACACAGGGATGAAGGAATAGAGGTAAAATAAGTGAGTAAAAGCACACAAGATGTAAAGGCTGGGAGAAAAAATAAGAGTGCTTGGGTACGATGTGTACGGATCTTGAGATGAAAAATAGGTGCCTGGTTTGGGGGCAGGTGTGAGAGGGCAGGAACCCTCGGATTTCTCTCCTTTGGAACTCATCTTCTGGTTCAGCCCATATGTCCCTGTCGGAACACCCCCTCTAGAGCTGGGACGGTTTTCTGGGTCACAAGGTAAAGAATAGGGCTGTGTATGAGAGAGAGAGTGTGTGTGTGGAGGGGGTTACATGTGTCTGTGCCAGTGTGTGTACGTGTGTAGACTTGTGGACACCTCGGACTCCTATCTTCGTCTATCTCAGCAGGGTTATCTAGGGTCATCATTACTCCTAGTATTTGGTGAGTGGATACCAACTAAAGTGTACAGTGTGAAAGGACCAAGCAAATATATACTTCAAGTATAAGTACAAACAGACTTATGTACGGTATATTTCATTTTCCAGTAATTATGTGAATAAATGATTGATAAATGGACTCTAATACTTGTACCAAATGCCAATGTTGTTAATCCCATGTGAAAATTTGTATTTCTTTATTGTGTGTGTGTGTGTGTGTGTGTGTGTGTGTGTGTGTGTGTGTGTGTGTGTGTGTGTGTGTGTGTGTGTGTGTGTGTGTGTGTGTGTGTGTGTGTGTGTGTGTGTGT
Organism: Neosalanx taihuensis; assembly: GCA_030340665.1. Taxonomy (NCBI): domain Eukaryota; kingdom Metazoa; phylum Chordata; class Actinopteri; order Osmeriformes; family Salangidae; genus Neosalanx; species Neosalanx taihuensis. The sequence goes on along the minus strand of CM059316.1, from coordinate 6,248,534 downwards.
GTGTGTGTGTGTGTGTGTGTGTGTGTGTGTGTGTGTGTGTGTGTGTGTGTGTGTGTGTGTGTGTGTGGCCTAGAGTCCAGCGCGGAGGACAGGGTCGACAGCTCAGGTGATCTGGCCAGCAGCAAGCGTCATCTCCTCCATCCTTGGAGCCCTGAGTCCAAGAAGGCCTCGCTGGACAGGGAGTGAACCCTGAGGTGAGGGAAACCTCCCATCAAACATTCTAGAAGATTCCTAGCCTGGGAACCAGAACAAATTCGTCAGTCCATGTTTCCTTGGCGTTGGCAGACTGATTTGGCGACTTTCGCATTAACATAGATTTCCAGAATACAGTGAACCCTGGTTTTTCACAGGGGTTACGTTGAACCCGTGATAAGCGAAATCCGTGAAGTAGAAACTTTTTTTTTTTTTTACAATTATTCTACAATTAAATACTCTATTATATATTCATACCAAAGAACAAACCCTTTTTACAGGCCCAAGCATTTGTTTAACAAATAAAAGTACTGTATCCTGTAAACAGCAACTTTATTGATGCACAGGTTTGTGTTGGAGAGACTGTTTAGCCAATCAGAATGCAGAACACAATACACGATGCAAAGTAGCGAAACAGTGAAAAGTGAACCGTGATATATCGAGGGTTCACTGTACTAGTATCTGATGGGGCAGGCAGGTTTAATGCGATCATTTTACTGAGTAGCAAGCAACCAAGACGAGGTTTCGTTTCTCTGATTGCTTGTATTCGATGGCAGTTTGGTCTGCCCCCAGTGATAATGCCAGACAGGTCTAGACTGATATTCATTTGCAATTTGGTAAGGGATGTCTGGTTAGCTGATTTTAAGCGTCCATCCAAATTTGTTAATGTTTTGACAACTTTTATTTGAATTCTTACTGCATGCTTGTCTACAGCCTTTAGGTATTCCTCACAGAATTGCTCCTTGCAAAGTCCTCCTGTATTTCTTTAGGCTTTATGTCGGTTAAAGTTGCTAAACTGGATGTATGTGAAGCCCTCTGTGACATTACCTGTAAAAAGGGCTATCCAAATAAGATGTTTCAGTCGGTGTATTGCCATTAAAACCTTGTAGCGTACGTCTGTTGACACAGAGGCCTCTGATATTAGCAAAAAAAGAGGAACAGATGGTATAGTAAGACAGAGTTTCTAGTAAGTTCTAGGTCAGGGAGTGTTGGTCTAACCCATATTCTTCTGGTCGGTTCTCCAATATAATCCATTCTATATGAACCAAAGCCGAACGTAAACATCGATCAAATGCAAAAATCATTATGTTTGTTTAGACGCCCAAGTTGCTCCCTGAGAAATTCTCCCAGGGGCAAACAGGACCTTTACTCAGGTGTTCGTCAGTGCTGTTCTCTGGTGGCTCGTCCGAATCGTCTCCTGAAGTTATTAGACATCCATGACTCTGTTACACCCCCTCACTACACTGGGGCGTTGAGTGTGAGGTAAATACCTGCAAACTAGGAATCTACAGCGGTACTGTGAGACAAGCCTGGATTTCTACTTGACTGTTATATATTTAACCGCCCCCCCCCTTAAAAATGACATTATTTTACTAGATGTGACTATGAGAATGCTTGTCTCTGTCCATCTCACCCTGACGGGCGTGGCCCACGCCATGTGAAACAGCTTGTTCCCCAACAGGAGGTGTTGACAACAGCGTCTTTTTTTTCGTCATTAAAACATGCGGTTCTTTCATTTGGCACCCCGGCTCAGACAGAAGGCCTGAGTTAGGGGACGTACAGTGTAACTGAGCCCTGGCTCCTTCTGCCAGCCTCATCAGAACTGTGAAGTATTAGCTAGCTTTACTGTCATTCATATCTCTCTTTCTCCAGCTTTACTTTACATATCTCTCCCTGTACTGCAATTATTATCCCTCCCTCCCTCCCTCCCTCCCTCCCTCCCTCCCTCCCTCCCTCCCTCCACCCATTTCTCTCTCTCCTTCTCTCTGTGCCAGGAATCGACCCAGCGCGATTGCCCTAACACCACCACAAACACAACCCAGCCATCTAGAGACGGAGCGCATGACATAAGCTCCTGTTTCATTCAGCGATCGTCATTCAGCGTTCTGGCAAGGCGTCGGTGCTTGAACTGACAGCAGCGGTGGGATGGCGTTTGGTAGTTTGACCGTGAGCAGAGCTGGACTAGGCTGCCAAGATTCCCAAAGCTCAGTGGAGATGCAGTGAGTGGACGTATACCTGACATGTCTGTCTGTCTGACCCAGAGGAGTCCAGCTTGGAGAGGGCAGGGTTGGAATGAGGCTCTCTATGCGTCTGTACCTGCTTGACACCGCAGATAGGTGGCCTTTGACCCCTCGGCCCTCCTGCGGTGCACTAAGGACCCAGTGATACCCACACATCTGGTCCTGACAGCAGGAGGTGGCCAGGCTAATCCCACCACGCGCTGGATAACCCGGGGATGTAATCCCTGCAGGAATGTCCCTCTCTGTCTCCTCTTCCTCCACCAGACACACTTTCCCAGAGGTCCAGACTTGACTAAAATCCAGGTTTTTGTTTTTATGTCAGTAATTAATACGTGAGGACTACATTTTGGGGGCAAAGAGAAAGGAGGGAAAAACACTGTATGGTTTACTTTCTTGTTATACGTTTGTCAAACTTGAATCACCTTCAAACCTCCCATTGGATTTGACCTTGTGGGGACACCAACTGGAGGTCTGTGGGTCAAAGCTAGCTTGTCACCGGGGGGGGTTGAAAGGGTTAACCCTGTTGTGAAGGCGCGTTGACTGCTATGCTAGCTTCCAATTAAGCGTCCATCGACCTGCTTATCATCGTCGTTCACTTAGCCGTCCCACCTGTCCCCCTGCCCCCCCCCCCCCCCGTCCCAGGGAAGAACAGGATTCCTCCGGGCCCGCTCCTTTTGCACCGCTACGCCGAGGACGAGAGAGGGAAACCGAAAAGAGGGGGGGGGGGGGGGGGGGGGGAGACTAAGAGGTCTTTGTGCGCTTCGGAGCTACCTAGCGTACTCTCAACCTGCGGAGCTTACCTGAGACAGTTCTCACATTCAACGAGCCATCATGAATAATAATAATAAAGAAAGAAGATGAATTGACCTGCTGGTGGGGATTTTCCGTTGAGCAAGGTAGACGGAAACAGGCCCCGATTGGACTATTAAAACAGTTTGACGTTCGGCGAGTCAAGCCTTTTCGCTTTTTTTTTTTTTTTTAAAGATCCCCTCGTGGTTACGCCAAGACCGACTTTGAAGTGTCGACCGACAGTCGAAAACCCATGAAAGAGGGAGAACGCATTAGTGCTTGTTTTCGCTTCTCGGCCTCCCTCTTTCAGCTGCTTAATTGGTTTTGTAGCCCCAGTAATGTCATAGTGCATTAGCGGTGTGGCCTTTAGGACCTGTGGAGACTGCGTGGCTGAGAGCCAGGGGGCTCGGCAGGTATGCGGGTAAAGCAGCACGGTGGATGGATCAGGAGGGATACATTAACAGAGCAGTACAAGCGCTCCAGGAAGACTTCCTGCTTTGAACTGACTGTGCCAGCGGTGGCAGATGTTGGTGCGTGTGTGCGACGGAGAGAGTTGCTGTGTTCACCTTATCGATCCGAAACCGAGTCTTGTCCGATGTTGTTGTTGCTGTTCGTCTCACGTTAACATGCGGTTTATAACTTTGTAGGATTTTTTTTTTCTTTTTCTCAATGCTCCGTGAATCCTCGCACGATTACCTGGCAAGATTCCCAATGCTTAGTGGAGATACAGTGAATGGATGGATGTATACCTGTCTGTCTGTCTGTCTGTCCCAAGGGTCAGATGGCTCAATGGTTAAGGCGTTGGCCTCATGATCGGAAGGTTGTGAGATCGAGCCCCGGCTGTGGCTATATGATGTTGTGTCCTTGGGCAAGGCACTTCACCCTACTTGTCTCAGGGAGAATGTCCCTGTACTTACTGTAAATCGCTTTGGATGAAAGCTTCTGATGAATGTAAAGATATGTGACCTTTGACCGAACCTTCATCCAGGGTATAACGTCACAATATGCTTGTTTTTGGAGCAACAGGATTATACAGCGCTCACTTGGCATATGTCAGTGTCATTACATAGGTCTTCCAGCAAACCGCTACCAGATGCAGGAAAAGCCATGTGAGACCGATATAGCATGTCTGCACAGACCAGTCTAATATCAGGGGGGCAGGGTAGCTAAGCGGGTTAGGGAATCGGGCTCGCAATCAGAAGGTTGCCGGTTTGATCCCTGGGCCGTGCTAGAGGACGTTGCGTCCTTGGGCGAGGCACTTCACCCTCACTTGCTGTAAGTGGCTCTGGATAAGAGCGTCTGCTAAATGACAAAATGTAAATATAACTGTGCTTACCTTCCCCTTGATGAGATCGTGAACTCTTATTCTGAAGTCAACAAATGCAGCCGAAACACAAAGATTGGGGTGAACCCACAGTGAAGGCAGGGGAGCCTCTCTGGGCCTCTGATGCGGATGTTAGGATGTATATTTTACTAGAGGACTCGCTCTTCCTAGGAGCTTTTTACTGTCCTCAATGGGGAGGATTCGACCTTGTGAAAAACCTGAGATGTTTACTCTCTCCGTGATGAGGACCTTCTGGGGCCACTTATCCGTCCTGCCCACGTCTCCTTACTTTAAGCTGTTTTGTAATGTTTCATGTGCGCCCCTATGTCCTGTCGAGGACATTGAAGTCTTCTAATTCCTGATCAGATGACCTATAAGTAACACTCTTTGTCTTTTTTATTAACTGGCATTTGATTTGTTGTTTACATTTACGTTTAGTCATTCAGCAGACGCTTTTATCCAGAGCGACTTACAGTAAGTACAGGGACATTCTCCCCTGAGACAAGTAGGGTGAAGTGCCTTGCCCAAAGACACAACGTCATATAACCACAGCCGGGATTCGAACTCACAACCTTCCGATCATGAGAGAACATATATGTTCTATGTTTGCTCATTTTTGCCACAGTAAATTCTGTTTGTAAACCTTGCGTAGCGATTAAACCTCATTCTGATTCTGACTCTGATGAGGCCAACGCCTTAACCCTGCTGAGCCATCTGACCGTCGACCCCCTACGCCAGTGGTCTTCAACCCTGGTCCTCAGGACCCACTGTCCTGCATGTTTTAGATGTTTCCCTGCTCCAACACACCTGATTCTAATGCATGGGTCGTTATCTAGCTCTGAAGAATCCTGGTAAACGATCATGCATTAGAATCAGGTGTGTGGGAAGGGGGAAACATCCAAAACATGCAGGACAGTGGGTCCTGAGGACCAGGGTTGAAGACCACTGCCCTAGTAGTTCTTTCAGATTCGTGCACTGATTTGAAAGTAGCTGTTATCGACTCATAAGCTGCTTGCTGACCGCTTCTGTAAATGTTTTAATGACAGCCTTGCTGCCTAATGGCCTGCAGTCCTGGCATAATGAGTGTCAAGTTCTTCCCTTTTTAGTGCAGTCTCCACTTGAAGGAGTTGGAATCTATCACAGAGTAGCTGGTCTTCACTCAAATAACCACACTTTTTCTCTTCCTTTTTATCTTCCTTTATTTTCCGATTTCAAGGTTTCAGGTAGGTTGTTTGGGTAGTAGGTAGCTAATTAGCGAGTTAGTTAGGTGAAAAACCGACTGCCTCTCTGGCGTTTGTAGACTCGTTTGCACGGGATCATATATTTTTTGAACTGAGCGCTGCTCCAGTCGCGTCTTGTTCCTTCACTTCATTCAGTAGTTGTTGGGTGCCGCCTCTTTTATAGTCCGTGCGGCAACTCGGACTGCCGAAAGGTTCCTTCCCAGCTTGCGACATGAGTTTATTAATTACTTCGGGGTTTGAGGTCAAATCTGGATGATGGTATTGAATTTGCTGATTGTTTGAAGCATAAACTCGACTCTCTGCGCTTGACAAGCTGAGACTTAAGGTGGGTGGACCTGCTCGTTTGACCAAATTATATTTAACTTAAACCGTCGTTAAAGTAACTTGATTGGTTTGAATACGGGGATTTTCCGTGAGTCATCTTTGTCTCGTCAGAAAACATCCATGCAGAAAGCCTCGCCTAGCTAGACAGTTGCCTGTACTTCTTAAAACGACTAAACCAAGAAAGCTTGCATCTTCCTTACTAAAGTGTCAGTTGGGAATTTTCTAATTCAGCTCGAAGAGATATTCATCACCATGTTCGCTGGCGTTAGACTAGGCTTGGTCATTTTCCTCAGACATTGACAGGAAAGTTGTTTTACTTATATTCCATATTTACTTTCCGTATTCCATACTTCCTGTTCATATGCAAAGTTATATTGGATCAAAATGACAGTACAATTCTGTAACATGCGGTCACATGATCGAAATCAGAAATTCAGTTGAAGGGCCCCCAGCGTGGTGAGAAGTGAGCAACTTTGGAAGGGATCTCCTGGAAGGGATCTCCTGGAAGGGATCTCCTGGAAGGGATCTCCTGGAAGGGATCTCCTGGAAGGGATCTCCTGGAAGGGATCTCCTGGAAGGGATCTCCTGGGCTCTGGTCACCTCAGACCCCTTACTGATCCCCAGGCGACATGTCCTCCTGTGTGCGTCTGTACAGGAGCCCCCGCTAACCTGAAGCAGCTGTCAGGAATTGGACCCTCTGCCCCCCGCGGCCCCCCCCCCCTCCCCCGTCCTCTTCCAAACCTCTTTTTCTCTCTCTCCCCCTCACCAGCCCCCAATGGGAACCTAGCCTCACTGCCGCCGCCCCCCCCCCCCCCCCCCCCAACTCCCTCTGACTCAATGTACCTATTGGGCTCAGTCTTGATACTGTCCACCCCCCCCAAAATGTAGACATGGCTGTGGGGGCTTTAGCTCTGAAAGGAACGGTAAGGATGATGGTGATCTGGCCCTGGATGACCCTGGCCATCGGCTGACTGTCGGCTGTCCTGCCTTGATTGACAGCTCTGTGATTGACACCTGGCGCCTGGCCTGCTGTCAGTGATTGACACCCGTTAAGGGCACTGGAGTCCGTCACCCTCAGTCTTCCCTTCCTCTTCTCACAGACGGCTTCTGTCGACGTTCTTTCACCTTTTCATTATTTTTAAGGTGTTAGGAAGTGATAAAATAGGGGGCGGGGCTGGGGAGGAGAGAGGCTCTCTCTCTAGCATTGCTGTGTCTGGCTTGTTACACTGGACTCAGACCCTTATGTGGTCTAAGCGCTGGCTTTTTGACTGGGGTCTGGCATGGGCGTACGATTGACTTTGGGGGGGGGGGGGGGGGGGGGTACAGATTTACTGGAAAAGTATCTTCTCTTTCACACCTTCAAAATAAAAGTTCCAATTGTGCCTTTTTTTTTTACCCTGCGGTATAGGCTCATTATAGGGGGGCTCGGTATAGGGGGGCTCATTATAGGGGGGCTCGGTATAGGGGGGCTCGGTATAGGGGGGCTCGGTATAGGGGGGCTCGGTATGGGGGGCTCGGTATGGGGGGGCTCGGTATGGGGGGGCTCGGTATGGGGGGGCTCGGTATAGGGGGGCCCGGTATAGGGGGGCTCGGTATGGGGGGGGACATACAGCATTTTCCTATAGTGTGGGGGGGACGACATTCCCCCCGATTTCTACGCCAATGAGGTCTGAGCCAAACCATCTAAAACCTCGTAATCAGATATCGCATCTTTTTTTTCAGGAGATGCAATATGAAGATCTTTCATGTAGATTGTGTTTGAGGATTCATTTAAGAAACATTCTTCCGTTCTTTCCTATTTCCCCCGCTCTGTGGCCAAACTGGGAAACATTATCAACTACAACAGCCCTGCTTCGACCTTGTTATGCTTGAGCCTCACGGAGTACGATTAATATCAGCTCCTGAGCTGCTAGCTTAGCGTACCTATCCTAGAGCTAAGGCTGGGGGGGGGGGGGTTTCAGCTGCGGTGGTCTTCCATGGCATCACAGCCTTCTGAGGATCAGAGTCCAGCCCCTGTCTGGGGGCAACGCTGCTTTCCCACATTTTGGGAATCCTGGGCAGGTTCCCATCCCCCCCCCCCCCCCCCCCCCCAGAGCCAGCTCCCTCTGCACCTTGGGAAAAAGGAACGGTCTGCTCCCTGTCAGCCAACATCTCGCCGAGTTCCACACTTGAGTTGGGGACGCTAATGGATTCTTCCCCAAGACAGGGGTAGAATGTGTGTTGAGTGTTAGATGTCTCTTGTTTGTTTGGGCAATGGGGCAACAAGCATCGGGAGTCGTGGTTGGTTGGTTGGTTGGTTGGGGTGGTGGGCTAGTAATCAGAAGGTACCCGGTTCGAAACTCCTGTTCAAACTCTGTGTCAACTCAGGTACAAGTACAGGGTAACGAAATACAGTTAGCGTCCAACCAGAAGTGCAAAACAGTTATTACAACAGAATATAACAGTATACTCAGAATATACACAGTATGTACAGTATAGTCAGAATATACAGAGCATGTACAGGTCTTAAAGTGATTTGGTGGCGACAAATGTACAGCTGTATTGTACAAAATTGGATTGGATAGTACGTGCAAATTCGGGGGTATTCAAAATTCACCTGTGACATCTCAGGCTTAAATCTCCGGAAAAAAACCCCGGAATGGCGGCTTGTAATTAGAACGAGACCTGTTTCCCGGGCTGGGTTCCACGATGGAACATGCCCCGTCGGGTCAGGGGGGAACTTAACGGCCGTTTTATTCCGTCTGAGGTTGGCATGGGGCCGGAGGTGAACCACCTTTTATAGGTCATGTGATATGTGGGCTGTCTCAGCCCCCCCCCCCCCCCCCCCCCACCCCTGGTGCATCTCCAGGATCAAACACTCTTTGATTCCCGGTTTCTCTATGATTTACAAGCTCTGGAAAGCAACATGACTTTCAAATAGGCTTCTTTTACGCAGCAGTGAGTCACCACACTGACTGGACTGTGAATCAGTAAAGCAGGTAAAAACGACCCCCTGGGATCGTCATGGTAAACATTGTCAATGCAACTAAAATCTCTTCACCTTTTGGGATTTGTCCAGCTCTTGGGCCGTTGTTGCCCGGTATTTACGCGCATTATCCAGAGCGACTTACAGCAAGCGCAAGGACGTTCCCTCTGAGGCAAGTAGGGTGAAGTGCCTTGCCCAAGGGGCGCAAAATCAGGTGGCCACAGCCGGGAATCGAACTCGCAACCTTCCCATCGCTAGTCCAACATCTTAACCGCTGAGCCACCTGACTCCCACTGCTAGCTGGTGTTCAAGCCTCAGATGAGGCTGACACGCATGGAAAAGACGTCTAATTATTTGACGGGGCCCCTCAGGGGGGGAAGGCCTGTCCTGCTTCCAACAGTTCAGATCACCTTTGCTCTCGGTCTCCTCCGGTCTAAACCAGTCACACACGATCGTTTCACACAATTAGCTCGCGCCGCTTGCGTTGCTAACTTGACCTGCTTGTCATAGTTTGGCAGTGAATCACAGAGCTCCCTGTCTAGGACCGTCATTAAGAGCTGTATTTAGTGGCGTTATTAGCACTTTACCATGCTTAAGTCAACTAACCGGCTCGACTTTTTGTATGTGCAGGAGGTGCCGACCGAGATGGCCTCCGTGGAACTGCTGTTCTGCCCCCAGGATCCACAGATGAGGTTCTGGGAAAGTTACCAGGTTTATTTGTTAAACGCGTCAACGTTAATATCGATGTTCAGATTTGATGAGGATGATGTTTAAACACGGTTTACAATGTACGTTTTACAACTATTTTTTTTTATTTTCTGCTTTTAACGGTTTAGGCTGTGAAAACATCACCGTGTTTTTTTGACTAAAGCAGGGAAATCACTTTGTCAAAACCAGTGACAAGCAGGGAATGTAACAAACAAAACTGTACTAAAATGCATGCAGAATTGAATGTACGAATCCCAAATGCATCATTTGTCCTCACTGTCTCTGAATAGGTTTACCAGTGTGGTTATTTTGAATGTTCCTTCACTGAGGTCATTATAAAATGTGGATCAAAGATGTACTGTCTTATTGTAACTACTAAATTCAGCTGCCATATAGATGTACAGGTCCAGAGAACATGGTAACTGTGCTGAAGATAATCTCAGGTTTGGGCAGCGATGTCCAGGGAATTGTGGGTTTTAACCGCATAACTGCTGTGCAACATTGGTGTGCTGGATGTTGACAACGAAAAGGAAGTAACAACAATCTTCAATTCTACAAACTTGTGTGTATAATGTTTGTAACATTTCTGTGTGACTTAAAACCAAAATCTTTGCGTGCAAAACAAAGCTTCAATAAATAATACATTGATTGTACTGATTTAAAGAATAATAGGAATACAACAGAATAGAACATTTTGTAGGAAGTACTAAGTACTCTATACAAACAGCATGAGAGGGAGAAAAAAAGGGTTATTTCATACTTTATGTCAACATGTATTTACTGTAACCCCATTGCATTTTTATACATTAAAATAATTTCCAATTCCAAATCGAGTACATACACCAACATAATTCTAATAAACTGTCACACTGACTGAAAAACACAATCTTGAACCACTAGAATCTTTCCTTCAGAATCAGAATGAGGTTTAATCGCTATGCAAGATTTACAAACATAGAATTCACTGTGGCAGAGAAGAGCAAACCATAGATCATACATATATGTGGTAATAATATGTCATAATAATAAAAAAAGGAATACAATGTAAAATACAGTACAATTTTTATACAAATAACATAGAAGTACAAGTAACATAAGTACAAAGTGGGATGGGTATATATATATATATAGTAGGGGGGGGTGGTTAAGTAGGGGGGGGGGTGTAACGGGGGGAGGGGGGGTTAAGTACGGGGGGGGGTGTAACGGGGAGAGGGGGGTGTAAGTACAGGGGGGGGGTGTAACGGGGGGAGGGGGGGTGTAAGTACGGGGGGGGGGGGGGTGTATCGGGTTTGGACGCATGATCCAAAGAGCCTGGAGCCAATAGAGGTGCTTCTTCTGACAGCAGGTAACCACCGTACGTGGTCCGGCCCCTCCCCCGTGTGGAAGAGGCACGCACAGTGGCTCCTCTCCATGGATCTGCTTCTCCCATGTCACAGAGGGGACCTTCTCCGGCTCTCCTCTCTGGTGCCTTCATCGTGCGCATAACTGCGCATAACTGGGCTTAACGCGTTCCATTCCCAACGTTTTCTGTCCCAATTCAACTGAATGTTCGCGGCCACAGTGTTTGAGTTTGTGAATGACAGCCAATACTTTGGATTTGTTCCTTAGTTTTCGTTTTAACGCACCACAGATCTGTGCTGTAAAGAGGACGCGTAAAACATATTTGAACGTATTGAACGTCGACGGGAGGGATACCAATTATGTCAGAGAAATAGGTTTATTTTTTAATATTAATTTTATATTTATATATATTTAAATTATACTATAGGTTTGACCTCCTGGCCCATGGCACAGTTGTGAGTGGGACGTCTGAACTGTGCAGGTAGTGTTGGGCAGTTTATCCGAAGTGGAGGTGACCAGATCCAGCCTCTCCAGCCTCCAGTTCCAGCCTCTCCAGCCTCCAGTTCCAGCCTCCAGTTCCAGCCTCTCCAGCCTCCAGTTCCAGCCTCTCCATCCTTCAGATCCAGCCTCTCCAGCCTCCAGTTCCAGCCTCTCCAGCCTCCAGTTCCAGTGCGCACTTGGGTATGTGCTCTCCTAGACCATAGGTTTGGACACCGCACAGTCATCAGAGGTATTGGGGTAATAAAAAAATTAAATAAAAGTGTTTGGCCTACAGTGTAACTAAACATGGATGTCATGAGCAGAACTTGTGTTTGATCTGTAAAATAATAGATTGTTGTTGGGTCAAAAAAGACATCTGACCAGAAAGAGTGGCCCCATGCGGGGTGGAACTCTCACTATTCTGACCAGGGCAAGTGATTTGTGTGATGCAGGAACGACCTTATTGGATAAGGATGCTCTTGGGACGTCTAATTATGCGTTTCCCCCTCCCTCTCCGAGGTGTCCACTCACTTTCAGATGGGCAAGCCGCCCCTCCCTTTCCCCCCAACCTGACGAAATAAGGACAAATGTACCTTGGAGACTTCTGGCACTTGTGAGGTTGGTCTTGCTTGCTCCCATCAGAACATCCAGCGCAGCGCAGCGGGTCCCTGGGCAGCAAAGCGCACAGGACAGGCGCAAACATTGCGCCTCCATCTGAGGAGGACATCATTTGGGCACTTTTTACGCACGTCTGAAACTCACTGGGACTAACTGGAAATACGGATTTTACAGTAAAAATAGCATTTTAATGGGATTACAACTTGGTACACGGTGAGTTTGAACCGTGTTTAACTTAATTAAGTGCTATGTTGTATAGGCAATTCATTTCACTATTTGAGTTGGAGTGGCTTACATTCTTAGGCAAATTCTCTTTATTTGTTCAAATATTTCACCTGGAAACACAAGTGCTTAGGCTGACTTTAAAAACCTAACTGTTGTTTCGACTCAATTGATTTATATTCCAAGTTTTTTTTAAATTAATTATTTAGCATAACGGAGACATAGGCATGTGTTTTTGAGCCACTTACAAACTCAGTTAAAATAAAATATATAATAATAATAATAATAAATATAAAATAAAATACAAACTAACTCTCAATAAATGGATTTAATTCGCAAGCAAGTTTCAAAGGGACTCATCGGTAACTGTAGGCAGCAGAATGATGCTGAAGGAGATTTATCATCAGGCATGATTCCTAATTTAATTATAAAAAGAAAAAAAAAACAATAAAAGCCAAGCAATACTTGATCATTGAAGTTTTACTGTCTGATTGTCGTTGCACTTTTTTCCGAAACTTTTTTCTAAACTTTTTTTCCTTTTTACATCGATGACAGTGAACCGTTGTAAATCTGTGACAAGGAGCGTTGCATCTAAACGACCGTGTAACCGTTTTACAACCTATAGGCAGTGGATAAACGTCCGTTGTTGATTTTTCATTTGGTGAGGAGAGCCGGCGCGGCCCTTGGGGTCACAATCCAACAGCCGCGAATGTGACCTGGGATTCCTGTTTACATAGCAGTGGAGCAAACACGAGCTGGCTGTCTGTTTAGCGTCCCCCTTTCTCCCTATAAAGTCTGACTCAGCCCCCTTGGTTATCTGTATGGGGGTACTCAATCTCACCACCCACGCATTCAGAGTAAGTGACAAATTAGACCACAGGCAGATCATATCCCCTAAAAGTGAGGTATGTCCTCACTGACAAAAAACAACCTCTACCACTCCATTGGAAAAGAGCAATAGTCCTAGTTTAAATGCTATCAAAAATATCGGAAGACTTTCTTCCACAGTTTGTCAAACAAAGATTTTTATTTATGATTATGTATTTAGCAAGTTAAGCATTTTTCTTCTGTTATCCATAACATGAATTCATTCATATTCTCCTTACATCTCTCAGGATCAAGATGATGAACGTTAAACATATCCTGTGGTTGTACTGTCTCTGCCAAACAGCGCTGGCACAACATGGTGAGTCCACGTCTTTGAACAATCACAATCAGAATCAGAACGGGGGTTTATTCGCTATGCAAGGGTTAACAAACATAGAATTCACTTTGGCAGGAATGAGCAAACACAGAACATATATGTGGCATACTAATAAAATAAAAATACAAATGAATACAATGTAAAAAACACTACAGATATGATACATATAAACAAATAGTGCAAATTATACAAATAATACAAACGAAGCAGTAGTACAAATGATACAGGTGACATGGAAGTACAAATAACATAGGTACAAGCATCATGTGTGGATTCAGAGACTGAGCATGTGTCAGTGAGTGAGTGAGTGAGTGAGTTATGGAATCATTGCCTGCAACCCTGGATGTAGCTCGTACGGAGGGTCACCTCAGTGTTTAACTTGCTGACCTTGAGCGGCAGGTTGGGGTTGGGGGGTGGACTTTGCGGGGGGGGGGGGCAAGCCCTTGGCTGTCTCCACAGATATCAGGGGGGGGGGGGGGGGAGTTGGGGACACCTTTCAATTAGGGCCTGGTCCCAGTCTGGTGCTAACAGCTGGTTTCACCTCTTATCCTAACAAGGGCCTGTCTTTACGGCTCCCATGCCTGCAGGCCAGTCCTTCTGTTATCCAGAACATTCCCCGCATTGTTCCGAAAATGGCGTTCGCTGATTTTTTTCCCCATCTGATGCGATCGTTCGCTTCCCCTGTGGTCAATGATGATTCAGCCTGTTGTCACGGAGTTGCGTCTGGCTTTTTTTCCCCCCTTCTTCTTTTTTTGGGGGGGGGAATGTGCGCTCAGACGGACTCCGTAGATGGGGTGTGACCTAGGGGGGAAGGTGGGGGGGGTGGGGAGGTGGGGGGGTGGGCTGGAGAGAGGAAGCACCACGATTGAACGCCCCTGTTCACTCTACAGCTTAGAGCGGCTGACCGTTAGGAGTCATTGTGGCTGAGCGGTTAGGGTGTTGGGGCCGGAAATCAGAGAGTCCACGGTTCGAATCCCGGCTGTGTCAACGTGATGTTGTGTCCTCTGACAAGGCACTTCACCCTACTTGCCTCAGGGGGGGGGGGGATGTCCCTGTACCTGCTGTACCTCGCTCTGGATGAGAGCGTCTGATGAAGGACTAAGTGTGAATGTTAGACTCCCTGTTGGATATCACAGGGGGGGAAACTGAATCAGGACCTTCGGTCATGGAACCAACTAGGGTGAAGCCGTGTTTCACCAGGGTGACTCCTTTAAATGTGACACACGTGCGTGTTCGCTGTATGACATGGCCAGCCTCTACACCCATCATTTTCAGGGCGAGGATTAACTTTCCAAGAGTCATTTTAGGGCTATGATGCATGTTGTTTTATAGTCTGGGAGTTGCTGCTACACCCTCTGTTCTTAAACAGCCAGCTGACAGCAAACACAGAAATACACAGGGGGTGCAGTTTGTTTCCCCAGGAAATAAAATACATAATGAATACATAGAGAGTCTGCATGTCCTCCCTGTGTTACTGTGGGTTCTCTCTGGGTGGAGTCTGCATGTCCTCCCCGTGTTACTGTGGGTTCTCTCTGGGTGGAGTCTGCATGTCCTCCCTGTGTTACTGTGGGTTCTCTCTGGGTGGAGTCTGCATGTCCTCCCTGTGTTACTGTGGGTTCTCTCCGGGCACTCCGGCTTCCTCCCACTGTCCAAAGACATGCATGTGGCAGGTTAATTGGACATTGTGGAAAAAATTGTCCCTAGTGTATGACTGTGTGAGTGAATGGTTGTCTCTATGTTGTCTGTCAATGTCTGTGTGATAGCCCTGCGACTAGCTGGCCCCAGTCCAGGGTGTACCCTGCCTATGGCCCAGAAGTAACTGGGATAGGCTCCAGTCACCCGTGACCCCTAACGGGAATAAGCGGAAGAAAATTAATGAATGACTGATAAACTTTTGTAAAAGAACAAGAATCCCACCCCCCCAAAAATGTTTATTTCCAAACTTGAATCCCCCCCCTCAGTCGCTGAAGTGCATCTAGCTAAATCTGTCTCTCTCTCTACCTGGCAGCCTCCAACACGATAACCATGATGAAACCAGTGAGTGGATCTCTCTCGGGGAAGGTCGTCCTCCCCTGTTTCTTCTCCACCATCCCCACCTCCGTCCCCGCCATCGGCGCCACCTCCGCCACCGACTACCTGCGCATCAAATGGACCAAGATGGAAAACGAGGTGGAGTCGACCGTGCTGGTGGCCCAGAACGGCGTCATCAAGATCGGCTCCAGCTACAGGAACCGCGTGTCGGTGCCCAGTCACCCGGACGACGTCGGCGACGCCTCCCTGACCGTGGTCAAGCTGCGGGCCAGCGACGCCGGCACGTACCGCTGCGAGGTCATGTACGGCATCGAAGACACGCAGGACACGGTCGACCTCGACGTCAACGGTGACGATTCGGAGCCATGTTTCCTGTTTCCTGTCTTTTTCTGTTTCCTGTCTTCTCTCCGTGGCGCTCACCTTAGACCAGGGGTCTCCAATCCTGGTCCTCAGGGGCCGCTGTCCTGACAGTTTTAGATGTTTCCCTGCTCCAGCACACCTCCACAGAGCTTGATAATGACCCTTCATTAGAATCAGGTGTGCTGGAGCAGGGAAACATCTAAAACCTTCAGGACAGCGGCCCTCGTGGACCAGGATTGGAGACTCCAACCTTAGCCTGTCCGGTCATCCATCGCTACAAGCAGTTTTGTGTTATGGTGTCTGTATTAAATCTCACCGTCACTTCGACCTTATTTTTGGGGGTGTTTGCCATCGAAGAGTTGTTTCATCCTGCCCAGGTAAATGTGCTCTCAGGAGGATCCAGGACTGGAGTCAGTTCCCCTGTTTCCCTCATGCTGTCACGCATAACCTCAAGCACGTTGATGGCGTGGAAAGTTCCCCGTTGGAAAAGGTTTCCGCGTTTTTTACGAGGATGGTGAAACGACTGTCTGAGTGTAAAAGGAGTTGCAGTGGGATGGGGGTGGGGGTGTGTAAGGTGGGTGTGTGTGTGTGTGTGTGTTTGGGGGTGGGGTAGATTAGCACTTTTTCCCTGATGCATCACTGAGCGATGACAGGAGGAGGCTGGGGGGACGGGGAAAGTTCGTCCCCCTTGGCCGACATCCTCTGAGGCTCCGTAGGTCTTCATAGCGCTCTGTGAGTTGAAGGAACGTAGTTATTTGTCATTCCTTGAATGCTTTAATAAACTAGCCATATGCTAGCCAGGATACGTGTCATAGACTGGACAGATGCACTTTCATTCAGGGGAGGGCCATGTGTACGATTGTGATAAATACCTGGTTCATCTTTATCACAAATCATTAACCTTTTTATTTCCGAGAACGGCGAGGTCAGAGAAAAGGGTTGGATGGAACTGAGATAGTTTAGACTTTCGACTGAAGCCGCACCTATGTCTCGATCTCTCTGCAGTGTTAATTGGGGAAATGATTTATGTCATCAGCGAGTCAGGGCTGTGGCATCATCAACATCATCCGCAGATATCTTTGCAAGATAAATTACAAGATAAATTGCAAGACATTTATTCATTTAGCAGACGCTTTTATCCAAAGCGACTTACAAGAGAGAGCTTTACAAAAGAACTTCAGTCACTGAGCATAGCAACTTGATAGACCCCAACTTAGCGGGCATCTAGATTACAAAACATACATCATGAGAACCAATAAGTGCCAAGGGAAGAACTATAAGAGCATTCAGCTGAACATATGTTTTAAGGTGAGCCTCCGCCAGGCAGTAGTCTACAGGCAGTAGTATACAGACAGTAGTCTACAGGCAGTAGTCTACAGGCAGTAGTCTACAGGCAGTAGTCTACAGGCAGTAGTGTACAGGCAATAGTCTACAGGCAGTAGTCTACAGACAGTAGTCTACAGGCAGTAGTCTACAGGCAGTAGTGTACAGGCAGTAGTCTACAGGCAGTAGTCTACAGGCAGTAGTCTACAGGCAGTAGTGTACAGGCAGTAGTCTACAGGCAGTAGTCTACAGGCAGTAGTCTACAGACAGTAGTGTACATACAGTAGTCTACAGACAGTAGTGTACATACAGTAGTCTACAGACAGTAGTCTACAGGCAGTAGTCTACAGACAGTAGTGTACAGGCAGTAGTCTACAGGCAGTAGTCTACAGGCAGTAGTCTACAGACAGTAGTGTACATGCAGTAGTCTACAGGCAGTAGTCTACAGGCAGTAGTCTACAGACAGTAGTCTACAGGCAGTAGTCTACAGACAGTAGTGTACAGGCAGTAGTCTACAGACAGTAGTCTACAGGCAGTAGTCTACAGACAGTAGTGTACAGGCAGTAGTCTACAGGCAGTAGTCTACAGACAGTAGTGTACATACAGTAGTCTACAGGCAGTAGTCTACAGGCAGTAGTCTACAGACAGTAGTGTACATACAGTAGTCTACAGGCAGTAGTGTACAGGCAGTAGTCTACAGACAGTAGTCTATAGGCAGTAGTCTACAGGCAGTAGTCTACAGGCAGTAGTCAACAGGCAGTAGTGTACATACAGTAGTCTACAGGCAGTAGTCTACAGGCAGTAGTCTACAGGCAGTAGTCTACAGACAGTAGTGTACATACAGTAGTCTACAGACAGTAGTGTACATACAGTAGTCTACAGACAGTAGTCTACAGGCAGTAGTCTACAGATAGTAGTGTACAGGCAGTAGTCTACAGGCAGTAGTCTACAGGCAGTAGTCTACAGACAGTAGTCTACAGGCAGTAGTCTACATACAGTAGTCGCCAGGCAGTAGTCTACAGGCAGTAGTCTACAGACAGTAGTCTACAGGCAGTAGTCTACAGACAGTAGTCGCCAGGCAGTAGTCTACCCTGTCCAAGACAGGGTATCATCCACACAATCCATTGCAAGACTTTCGAACAGACAACAAAAAAGAGACGCTGATTTATTGGTTTGAATAACATGCATTGAGATGCGCATTGATTTACAATGCAGCTTGTGTGAGGTGGGGAGGAAGGGGGGGGGGGTGATACCAAAGTGTTTACAACAGAGCGTGTAGCTACACAGGCCCTAATTTGTGCGTTTGTTCCCCAGGTGTTGTGTTTCACTACCGGGCAAGCACCAGCAGGTACACCCTGGACTACCAGAGTGCTGTCCAGACCTGCCAGAGCATCGGAGCCTCCATCGCTACCCCAGACCAGCTCAAATCGGCCTACGAAGACGGCTTTGACCACTGCGACGCCGGCTGGATCTCCGATCAATCAGTCAGGTGAGATTGCTGAGCTAGGACTGGATCGATCATATCTGCGTCTCTGTTTCAATCAATCATTTATTAAAGGCCACACAACAGAGTTGGTGGAATTTGCTTTTGATACAGCAGTTAAGCTCACATCTCTCATGTGTCAGGTTCCATCAACAACAACAGAAAAAACAACATTTATACAGGTTACATCAAGACAGTGATTCATTTAAAGTCCGTACAGCTGTTGGAAAGAAGCTATTTATTAAATCTGACAGATTTTGTGATCTGTCAATCCAGATCTGTGATTATCGACCTGTAGCTCCTTCTAGATGTTTCCTTCTCTTCGCTAACGCTTCTAATACCCTCGTCTGCAGATATCCAATCAATAGGCCCAGACCTGGTTGCTTTGGTAACCTGCTCACCAAACCGGGCGTGAGGACGTATGGGACCAGGAAGGCCACCGAGACCTACGACGTGTACTGCTATGTGGATAAGCTGGACGGTAAGAGAGATTTCAGGAACCGTACGAGTTCTGCGATCGCCGTTTGTTTGACGGTAAAGCTTAGGAACTCCGCAAGGATCGGCTGCTGCTCCTCTCCCGTCTCCGATTTCGTCCATGAAGCACTCTTGAATGAGGGCTTCAAAAAAGACCCGTGAATACGTGCTAATGCGCGCCTCAAACGCCTCAGGCACTGCTGAGGGGATGTGTGACTGTGGTTAAACCAACACACTTCATCTGTGTTCATCCTCAGCCATTCAACAGGCTGACGCACTAAGCTCCCCTTTCAGCTTACCAAGCTGACCACAAACCTCTCCACTCCATTTTGCGAGGTCGAGGATGTCTTTCTAATACGCCGACCAGCCCGCATATTTTTTCATGGCGGTTGTTTATTCAAATTGAAACGTTTTAAACGTCTTCCCCCTCTCTGTTGTATCGTTTGAACTTGATCTTGTCACGGATAGCAGTTGGACCCAAGACGCAGAACACACAATGAAAATAGATAAGTTTAATTACACAAATTGTCAAAACTGGACAGGGCAGGCAGTGGAGCAGGCGAGCAGGCAGGCAGGCAGTGGAGCAGGCAGGCAGTGGAGCGAGCAGGCAGTGGAGCAGGCGAGTAGGCAGGCAGGCAGTGGAGCAGGCAGGCAGTGGAGCAGGCGAGCAGGCAGGCAGGCAGTGGAGCAGGCAGGCAGTGGAGCAGGCAGGCAGTGGAGCAGGTACCTCTTAAACTGGAGGTAATTGATTAATGGAAGTCAGGTCTGCAGAGGAGTAGCCAGGCCCAGACAGGGGGATCCAGAGAAACACAAGGGAGGGGAGGAAACACAGTAACCAGCAGGACTGGAGCAGATCATGACAGATCCGGTAATTTAAAGGTGTAGTGTCATATTTTCATTAGTCTGGGTAGCATCTGGAATAGTGTTAGTCGATGGCAAGCTGTGAGCTAAAGTAACTAAACACCGCTTAGATACCGAAAACAGATAACATAACATAACCTTTCAATCAAACATAATTAACAAGAATCAATCTTATTATTCACCCACTATGTGAACAAACCTTATTGTTAGTTGAAGCAGGGTTGCCAGATTTCTGCACTACCTTTCACTGCGAGGGCACATGACACTGGACCATTTTTGCCAGATCAAAGACAGTGGCTGTGTCCGAAACCACTCACTCATTCCCTACTCCCTACTCCCTATATAGGGAAATAAATGTAGTGGACTATATAGTGAGCTCAACAGAAAAGAAACTTCGGACACTTCTTTTGGCGCCCGTAATTACGTCATCAATGTCGCACAATTAAAACATACCACATTAATGTCTGAAATAAATAAATATAATTTAGCAGGGACTTTAAGGGATCTAAAAGCGACTTACAATAAGTACATTGTTCATGTACATAGTACTTGTCCATTTACGACTGCCTTTTTATTAAATTAGAGTCTTTTGCTTACTGTCCTGTACGTTTCATTTTCCGTATTTGGTTTTTTATTTAAGCAGATTTGCATATTGTATTATCTTGGCTCTTTAGTAACAGAGTTACAGAGTAATCGACTGGAATGTTTAAATATATTCTGTTCGTTTAACATTTTGTTTTTCAATGAATGTAGAAAGCCATTTAATTTGCCTTGTTTTAAAATGTGGACTCCAATAAATAGAATAAACTGGCTCGTGACTGTTGTACTGCTCCACAACTCATTTGTTTTGCGCCTCATCCTTACATCCATCCGCCGAAAGAATAGTCACACCGTTAAAATACATACATTTGTACACAGTCTCCCGTCCATCTGCCATATTTACGTTCCTTTGCCGGTTCGTAACTTTGCCCGGAGAAGTTCTGGCAATGCATGATGGGTTATATTGCTCATGTAGTGACCATCCGATGCTCACTACTTTTCGCGGTGAATTGTGGGATACATTCAGGGCACTATATAGGGATCACCTGGTGATCCCTAACGTTTCGGACACCACTACAAAATGGCGTGATCCCTATATAGTGCCCTATATAGGGGTTAGGGAGTGGTTTCGGACACAGCCTTAACCTTCAGAAATGGTTATGTAGGGAATGTCCAACTCATTAACGTTTACATTTAATCATTTAGCTGACACTTTTATCCAAAGCGACTTACAGCAAGTACATTCCCCCTGAGGCAAGTAGGGTGAAGTGCCTTGCCCAAGGACATAACGTCACGTAGTCACAGCCCGGGAATTGAACTGTCAACCTTCCTATCATGAGCCTTAACACGTTGAGCCACCTGACTCCCAGTAAGCAGTTGTTAATCTAGGGGTTAATATCGAAACCACTTTGGAAGTAGCCCACATTTTAATAAAAAAATAGTGTTGAATACTATTCTAATGGATACTAATATACCATTGAATACTTGAGCTCTTGTTTTAAAAAATATATAAACATCAGTTGTTTTTCTATGAACAGTTTGTGTTGAAATGTGAAATGACTATAATGCTCGGTAGATTCCAAAAGACATGCTGTTTTCCATCACTAACCTGTGGCCTGCTGGAGTCACGTTCGTGGATTGACAACGCTAGCACACAGTCAGCATAGCTCCCCCACATCAGGCTCACCAAGAAATAAAAGATCAATAGTTAGTGAGGATTGAATGCACATCAGTTAGTGTACTGGGTCTGGTAGTGGGAGTAATGTGGCGTCAGTTAAGGCAGTCGTTCTCAATTCCGGTCCTCAGGGCCCACTGTCCTGCATGTTTTAGATGTTTCCCTGCTCCAACACACCTGATTCTATTGAATGAGTCACTATGAAGCTCAGCAGAAGCCTGATAATTACACTTCATTTGAATCAGGTGTGTTGGACGGGGGAAACATCTAAAACATGCAGGACAGTGGGCCCTGAGGACCAGGATTGAGAACCACTGAGTTAAGGAGTCAGGATAGTAATCAGAAGGTACCTGGTTAGAACCCCGGCTGTGCCAACACAACATTATGTCCTTGGGCAAGACACTTCACCCTTTTTGCCTCAAGGGGGAATGTACTTGCTGTAAGTCGCTTTGGATAAAAGTGTCAGCTAAATGATTGAATGTAAATGTTAAAGCGTCGCTGTATTATCTGTAAGTCGCTCTGGATAAGAGCGTCTGCTAAAGGACCTAAAGGAGGTGTGGTTCATGTTTTCCCGGATGCTAAGTCACCTCTGTGTTCCAGGTGAGGTGTTCTACGCCCCTGTGAGCCGTAAGATGACGTTTGAGGAGGCGAAGGCAGAGTGCGAGGAGAGGAACTCGGTCCTGGCGTCTCCGGGTCAGCTCCACTCGGCCTGGCGTCAGGGTCTGGACAAGTGTGACTACGGCTGGCTGTCCGACGGCAGCGCGCGTCACCCTGTGGCCGTCCCCAAGATGCAGTGTGGCGGAGGCCTGCTAGGAGTCAGGACCATGTACCGCTTCAGGAATCAGACCGGCTTTCCAGAACCTTCCAGCAAGCTGGGGGCGTACTGCTTCAAAGGTAGGAGGTCCTTATACGTTACTATGTTGTTGTTGTTTTTTTTAAACAATTTCACAACCACGCTTCTGAAGAGACCGGACTTCATTCAAGGTCAGGCCCAAACATTTGTCGTCCTTTTTGGTGGGGGGGAAAACGGCCACGTAATCAAAGAAAAGAAAGGCCCTCTGACGAAAGAACCTTGAGGCACGCTCAAGGGCAGACTGCAGCCAGAGTATCGCTGACCTCACTGTACTTCCTGTGGCCGTTCCCGCCCGTTACCGCGGTAACCAAACTGGAGCTAGGAGGAGGTTGAAATCATGCTTCTGCTGCCTTTTGAACTTCATGAACGCCTCCATCTGAGACGAACGGGTGATTATTGACCGACGGTTTGTCGAAAGATTGAGAGATTTTTTAATAGTTCTTATCCGAGTTGTTAGTAGGATGAATTCCAGACACTGCACAGCCTGTACTGCTAATCTCAGTCCTAACCCAACCTCTGGTGAAGAATAAAACACTCAGTAAATGCAGAAAAAAATCTATATTTGAAATCCTATATTAAAGATAATTTTAATATAAGTATGTTTGTGTTCAACTCTTTTAGATTAGATTCAACTTTATTGTCATTACATTACATTGTCAGTACAGGGTAATGAAATACAGTTAGCATCCAACCAGAAGTGCAAAACAGTTATTACAACAGAATATAATTGTAATTGTATACTTTTAAAACTGTGCTAGTTAAGACAGAGAGCAAAGTGAGCATACAGGTTTATAAATTCACATTCCTTCACTAATCACTCCTTGCCCTCACGTTCCCCCTCAGCTGACAGCCGGTATCAGCCTCTGGTCAGTGACATGGAAGCTGCCGTCACATGACCTGTCAGCCATTTCAGTCCCCGCTATCTCGCCCCCTTCTTTTTTTTGGGGGGGGGGGGGGGCCTTTCTCCTCTCGTTTCCGCCGTCACAGTTCGTCCTTTTTCAGCCACTCTCACTCGTACTTATCACAGCAGACGTTCGGATAATGGACGGCGCTACCGGCTAAACCAGTCAGCCCCGCCGACCTCTGACCCGGCCTTTCCGTCTCCCTTAACCAGGGTGGTTCAGATAAGCCGCACCCTCGCAGGGCCCTTCTGCTCCGCCTGAGTCGCTGCTGTCTCCCGGGGGGTGATTACTCCCCCCGGGGTTCAGAGGGCACGCAAACAGGCCGCCCCCCCCCCCCACCCCCCCCACCTCCTGGCTTTTGTGCTGTGTTTCGGTTCTCATGTTGGTTTTTACTCCTGGCGCAGAGTCTTTCAAGTAGCTCCTTTTCCATTCAGGGGATAGAACTCCAATCCCCTCCCAGACATTTTTGTTTTTACAAATATGATGTATTTTCTTATACACGTGCAGTCTTTCACTTAGATGAGAGGTTAATAGAGAAGTAGAAGGTGGAATATGGGAATAGTTGTGTGTGTGTGGGTGGGGGGGGGGGGGGGTGGCGGGGAGGGAGGGGGTGGAGGGGGGCGGAAACAAAAGGTCTGGCAGCGACGCCTCACAAACCGCTCGGAGGTAACGCTCCCTGCTCCCAAAAGCGCGTGGTCTGTTTTCCCCTCAGATGGGGGAAAAGGCTTGTCACGCCTTGCATCAGAGATAGCCGAGCAGAGAGAGAGCGGTGAAGCACGCCACGGGCAGAGGCTGGAGGCTGCTTAGACGTCTGTCGTCATGGAGAGAGAGAGGCAGAGAGAGAGAGAGAGGCAGAGAGAGAGAGAGAGAGAGAGGGAGAGGGAACTGAGAGAGAGAGAGAGAGAGAGGGAGAGGAGAGAGAGAGAGAGAGAGAGAGAGAGAGAGAGAGAGAGGCAGAGAGAGAGAGAGAGAGAGAGAGAGGCAGAGAGAGAGAGAGAGAGAGAGAGGGAGAGAGAGAGAGAGAGAGAGAGGGAACTGAGAGAGAGAGGCAGAGAGAGAGAGAGAGAGAGAGAGAGAGAGAGGGAACTGAGAGAGAGAGAGAGAGAGAGAGAGAGAGAGAGGGAGAGAGAGAGAGAGAGAGAGGGAGAGAGAGAGAGAGAGAGAGAGAGAAGAGGAGAGAGAGAGAGAGAGAGAGAGAGAGGAGAGAGAGAGAGAGAGAGAGAGAGAGAGAGAGAGAGGAAACGAAGGGAGACAGAGATCGTGTAATACAAGCAGGCATCATACGTTTTACATGTAGTAATTTATCTTATCCAGAGCGACTTACAGCAAGTACGGCGACATTCCCACCCTGAGGCAAGTAGGGTGAAGTGCCTTGCCCAAGGACACAACGTCAGCCGGGGATCAAACCAGAGACCTTCTGATTACTAACCCGACAAACCGAATGCGCTAAATGATTCCCATAGTCTCGTAGAAACACAGACACAAGATGCAGGAAGATCCTTTCTGCCTTGATGATTCACCAGGAAGAGGCTCTCCTCATTCCGTCTGTGCAACAGCTATAGAGCCACATCTGCAGTCTGGTAACAGGATTTCATAGTTGAAGTTATATGACCGGGGGCCCCTATTGAAAACCACAAGTGACATTCCTAAACTTTACGTACTGTTTAATACTGTAAATGACCATGTGAAAACTCACGTAAAAGAAGTTTCAAATGGAGTACTTTGAAAATAGCCACAAGAAAGGGAAGAACTGCTTGGATAAACCACCGCGATTCTAATACTCACTCTGAACCAGTAAATAGACAAAGTTGTGTATGTTACTCAACCATTGTTGAGATTACAAGTCCCGGGGGTCCATTCTACGAAACAGCCTCCAACACGAGGGGGCTTTTTATACTGGGGAAGGTTTTAGAACCGTTTCATAGTTATCCTACAATTCTGTAGAGTAGGATGAAATCAAGTCTGGGCTAGTTTTGACAGCTGTTATAAACAGTGACATGTTTAAGCATCCTCGTTTACACGTTAATCCATCCATGCCCAGTAATTCAATGGAAATGGTCAGCCATTGGCCTCCTATGAACTTTGTTATTCCCAATATCACCTAATTTTTTAGAAATAAATGATTTTCTTATGAGACATTGATAGGGGATCCCAAATGCCTGTGAAGACATTTGACAGAAGGAAAGACAGAAGACTAGCCTTGATTGGCGCACCGCCACGCACTGTATGAACAGCATGGGTCTTCTGAGGACAGTGGAAAGCTTTCGCTGTTGATTCTGCCTCCGCCCCAGAGAATAGAGGAACAGGAGCGTGTCTGCTGGAGAGAACATTCCACAGTGCGACTCCTGGCAGACAGAAGTAGCTGTCATCGTGCCGTCAAGACAGACACGGCGCTGCTGCCAGCGAATAGAAGCAGCCATCCCGAGATAAAATATCAACATGGTCTGCACACAAAAACAACTTATATGTTTACTTATTTCTTATCCAAAGGGTCTACAGTGAACCCTCGTTTTTCACAGGGGTTACGTTCCAAAAAGAACCCGTGATAAGTGAAATCCGTGAAGTAGAAACTTTCTTTTACAATTATTATACAATTAAATACCCTGTTATATATTAAAATCAAAGAACAAACCCTTTTTACAGGCCCAAGCATTTGTTTAACAAATAAAAGTACTGTATCCTGTAAACCGCAACTTTACTGATGCACAGGTTTGTGTTGGAGAGACTGTTTAGCCAATCAGAATGCAGAACACAATGCACGAAGGCAATTCCATGAAGTAGCCAAACCGTGAAAAGTGAACCGTGATATAGCGAGGGTTCACTGTATACTAAGTTGCTGGACAGTGCGACCAATATTAATATTTGTGAAGAACTATTAGATCTGACAGTATCTGTGGTGAGCCTGTGTTATTAGATGTGTTTTGTTGCTTTCTTTCCAAACAGCTTTGACAACCATATTCCTTCTCGTTTGTCCTTTTAGGAAAGCGGGAAGTGATTAACCAGACCACATGGATTGACGTGTCAGTGACTGGTGTGACTACAGATGCCCCCATCTTGTTTACCTCCACCGTTCAGCCAACCACCGCCCACGCTCCCCACCACACCAGCCCCACCCCTCACTACCCCGAGACTGGCTCTGAAACGGAGGAGTCTCCTGAAGCAGTCCCCTCCGAACCACCATCCATGTTCTCCACAAGCATGGCTCCTCCTCGTCCCACACCAAGCCACGAGGATGATGTCCTCGAGGAGGTCACCGCCCCCTCGCAAGATCCGTCCGCGACCCCTACTGCTGTCCTCGTCCTGGACGACTTCACCGATAAGGGCCTGAGTTTTGTTGAGTCACTCCCTAGGGGAGACGTGTTCCCAGCACCGTCCACCACAACCGGAAGTCCCCCCGTGTCCACCTCTCTGTCCCCTTCCACCGCTGCCGTCCAGCTTGGGGACGTACCCCAGGAAACCACCCTCCCATCTTCCAGCACCTCCACCCAGGCTCCAGCTGGCAGCAGCGAGGGTTCCCTTTCAGGAGGTTCTACGGCCCGGCCGTCGAGCAGCGAGGCTGGGGAGAAATCATCAGAGCCCACGGAAGAACCAGAGGATGATTCGGTGATTCTGGTGGGGACGATTCGACCAGACGTTCTGTTGGAAGAAGCCTTTCCTAGCACAGTGCCCATGTTTGCGGTTGGCAGAACCGAGGAAGCCACTCCGGACGGACTCGCAACAGAGATGACCTCCGATCCGACAGATGCCGAATTAGACTCCACAACAAAGCCATCCATTCGAATCACCTCAGAGGAGATAGCAGATGACCTAACAACCCCCTTCCCCGAAATCGACTACGGTCCGGATCTCTTCTCCCCTGAGGACGAGATAGAAACCGGAGGGTTCGTGGAGGCCTTGCCGAATTCAAAGCCGACTATCACCTCTGAGGAAATGACCGACGACTTAACTGGACGAACCGTTTCCATCGACGGTTTCCCAGTTTCGACTCTGTCCCCAAGAAGCGAGGCCGCAGCCGAGGAAGGTCTCCACTTAACCTCCACCTTCCCCATGGAGATCCGAACCAGCCCCACAGTCTCCAGCTCCAGCCCTGCTGTCCCTTCACCAAGATCCACATCCCCTCAAACCGAAGATGAAGGCCAGGTTACAGCTTTCTCTGACCCTGGCAGTGGGGAGACCATCAACGAGCCAGACAGCCCGGAAGAGACCTTGGCCGCTACCAACATGTATCCCACAACCACAGACCCTCCCACAAGCACAACCACCTTCATGTGTAACACAAGGCCTGGAGACACCACAACAACATCTGACTTGGAGCTCCTGGATGGGTCGGACTCTTCGTCCCCAACAACTCCATCTCCTGAATCCACGCCGGATCATTCCACCACAGACCCGAGATCAGCGACCGTGGAGTCGAGCGAAATACAGCGAACGGCGTCCAACGGACCCACCGCTTCTCCCGCGACCTCGTCCGTTACCTCCCCCTCAACGCCGACGACCGCGACCGTCCTCATCGACGGCGACGTCTCCGCTGAGGACGCGCCGTCCGGCGTCAGCGTCATCGGCGAGTCCACCGCTCGTATCCCAGAATCCCCCCGGGACGCCTTGACGGATGGGCAGGAGACGACAGCAGACATCGAAACCGAGTACCTCTCGTCCACATCGGTGACTTCCCCTGCATACGTGCCTACGAGGGCCCCATTTACAGGGGCCCCCGAGGGACAAGCCATCCAAGTCACTGTTGGCCAGGATGACATGCAGGCGAAGAATGAGTCAGGTAATGTTCAATACTTGTGTCTTTCAATAACAATTTTGATGTCCTCATTACATTACATTACATATAAATTTAGCCATTTAGTCGACCCTCTTATCCAGAGCAACTTAAAGCAATTACAGAGACATTCCCCCGAGGCCAGTGGGGTGAAGTGCTTTGCCCAAAGACACAACGTCATGTTGGCACAGCCGGGGTTCGAACCGGGGACCTTCTGATCACTCGTCCGACACCCTCACCGCTCAGCCACCTGACTCTCCACTCATTAGCAATAGCAATTAGCCTTGCATTTCTATTCCTCCGCAATTTCTGCGAACTTTACATTATTCTGCTGTCTCATTATTGTACTCATTCTTAGCCAGTGCATAGCATGTGAGCGGATTCATATTTCAAGCCACATTCCTTTTTGTGGTACTTCAGATTTCTCTTAGAGCATGCGACTTTACACAGCTAAGTCCATGTGTCATTCCGTTTGGATGTTGGTCATTTAGTCAAGGCTCAGTTCATGTTTGTAGCTCCAGTTTCAATTCCTTTCGCCTGGAAAGATAAACACGTTGGTCTAATTGGATTTAGCTGTCATGCGGTGGACATGGGTTTGCTCTCCGAACCTTTCCCACAGAGCAGCTCAAGTTTCAGGTCAAATGTGTTTTGGCTTCTTTAATGAAGAGTGCATTAACCTCCTACTGAGAAGCTTAAATCTGTCTGTAAGGGGCGGCCGAGCACCGGTGTGCATGCGCGTACAGTAGAGGGGTTTTATGCGGACAGTGGGGACTGAGCTGTCCAGGGTCCTGAAGTGGAGCGGCTAGCTCTGCCGGTGAGGATGTCCAGAGGGAAGGAGGGCTGCGTTCGACACAGACACAGCAGACGTTTCCCTGGGCCGTCTACAGTTGGCTTAGCGTGTGCTGGAACACCAGGAACAAAACTGCTTTCGGTTTTCGGCTCCTTCTGCAGTTCGTGAAAGATTGTGCCACAATACCTTGGGTTTTAGTTCGAAACCTGTACTTAAAGCAATTACAGACGCTGGAAATCAACTTCCAGATTTCATTTTAGAGCACGGAATCACTCAAAATAACTACATTTACGTTTACTCATTCAGCGGACGCTTTTAACCATAAGGACTTCCAAGAGAGAGCTTTACAAAAGCGCAGAGATCACTGATCATAACAACAAGAGCCCCAAACATTGCGGGTAGAGTGTCTGTGAGGCAGGCCTCGATCCTAGTGGAGATCCCTGCATCAGTCGGGGGCGGGGGACAAAACGTACCGCGTGTCGTCAGCATAATAGTGGTTAGGTAGGAGAAGCCATGAGAGAAGATGATTGGACAAAGTGAGGTGGTGTACAGGGAGAAGAGGAAGGGTCCAAGTTCGGAGCCCTGTGGGACACCGGTGGCAAGACACTTTCCCTCCCCGAGACACCTGGTAGGATCTTCCGGAAAAATTAGCTGACGAAGACTTCTGTTGCCCTGCCTGTATGTGACTCATGTAATACAAGGACTTAGCTAAAGTAGTTGTATGCTCATAGATTACTTAATGGGCATTTTACAGTTAGTGGTTTGGGCAATTTCCGTTCCTTTCAGCTCAGGCTGTAACTAAATCTGTGCAGCGTCGTACAAAAGTGCTTTGGCAAGGAGAGTGGTGCCGTTATATGAATCATTGGCATTATGTTCTAGAGTGTGTTCACTTGGAACTGAATTTGAAATGGTTTATGGTTAAAAAGAGATGAGAAGAAAAGAGTAAGAGTGGCGGACACACACACTGGTGACATCACACATGCATGGTTGTAGTTTATTTTTTTTTTACGCCAGAGATGACTCATGTGTTCCTTCTCTTACCGCATGGGCTAGGCAGTCAGGTGGACAGCTGGCACGCCGACACTGCCTAGCTCCAGAAGCCAGCCGTCATGTTCATGGGACCTGAGTGAAGGTGATGTGAGCCCCCTGTGTGTGAGTGTGTGTGTGTGTGTGTGAGTGTTTGAGAGAGGATTTTCAGTCTGTATGTGTTCTCTGTATTAGTTTACTAATTAGTGTGTTTTGGCATGTGATCCGTGTCATGCGTTGTGTTTTCACAGCATGAAGTACGTGTTTATTCTTTTTTGGGGGGAGTGTGTGTGTGTGTAAGGGTGAGCCCCATTCTGGCAGTCAGGGAGCAGCTTGGCTGTGGTTTGGTGTGTGGGTGTGGGTGTGTGTGTGTGTGTGTGGGTGAGCCCCATTCTGGCAGTCAGGGAGCAGTTGGGCTGTGTGTGTGTGTGTGCTTGGCTGTCTACCTGAATAAGCACAGATGCTTTTCAGCCGTCTGGACACCACCTCAGAGGCAACGTAATCGCTAACAGTAACGTCTGCCCTCTCCGTGAGAACAGAGAAGAAGAAAGCAGACGCAGGCCTTGCGGGAAGATTCCGTGTCCTGTCGCATGTTGCAGACGCTCTTTTTAAGAAGTCTGTGAAATGTTCTGGAAAATATTGCGCGCTATTTGAATACAGATTAATAGCGGTCACATTGCATTGTATGTTCACAGTAAACAAAGACCTGTGGGATTCACAACGGGTGTAGATGAGAACAGATGTCGGATAATTGTTCGTTTGTTTTCATTTACATGTTGCAGCTGCGGAGGATGTTGTCCTTTCTTAACCTGGAGAAAAAGCGACTGACACATTGAAGACGTGTTGAAATTCATGTGGATGCAGTCAGGTTGAAACGGCACAACAACAAAAACGAACAAAGATGATCTATTTGGTTCCACCAGAGCAGATAAATAACTGTACTTAATGCCGCATTCAAACAGGACCTCGCTCTCTATCATTTCCTTTGGCTTTCATGTCTAAACGGTTTGTTCTCGGTGTGTGCTCGGATCATCTTTGTTCCCTGTCTGAGTTGACATCTTCCCCCAGCAATCCAGCCGCACAAGTGCCTACTGTGCCTAACCACCGAGCAGAGTCTAGATTTACGACCGTGAGTCTGGTGAGTCGTGAGGTGAGGTCATCGCTAGCGCACAGCGAAGAGTCTTTGTCTGCTCTCGCTGGAAAGCAGAGGCGATGGAACTGTTGCCACCCCAGCGTTGGTTTTCATTCAAATGTGCGATGTACCGTAGCGCCCCGGAGCTCGGATACAGGTCACTCCTGAAGCTCAACAAGGACTTTATTCCAGACAGTAGAGAAGAAAAGGTGGTGGGGAGCGGAGGGAGGGAGCGAATCCTTGGTTTTCCAGGTTTAAGTGAGGTAAAGGACGCTTCAGTAGAGAGGGAGGGGTCTTCGTATGAGTGTAAAAGCAGGGGGTGAGTTATTAGTCACAGGTGTTCCCTCTCAGAAGCCTCCGTCTCTCTGATCCCACCGCCTGACTCTCCCCAAGTCGAGGACAGGGAGATAGAGAGACTGGGAAAGTGGGGGGGGGGGTGAGAGGGGGCTGGAGACCGGGAGAGGGGTAGAGGGGGAGTGGAGAGCGGGATGAAAGAGAGAGTGGAAGGGAGGCGTGTGCGAAGCGTGAGTAATCCTTCCTATCCTCATTGTTGCTTGGATTGCAACAAGTAAACCGTAGTAGACAAGCAACCCGGCCCAACGATACCAAAACTGTCTCTTAGGGACCACCGCCGAGGTCTCTGTTTTTTCCAAACCATTCGCCACCTGCTTTAGATATAGCTCAGGCTGCAGTGATGTGGCCAGACAAGGGCATGAAACATCCACTGACTCATTGCATTTGTTATTCATTTGAGGGGAAATAGTAAAAAAAAAAAAAAAGGAAAAAAGAATGGGTGTTGTCCACGTTTGTGTCTCTTTTTCCGGGCGAGTGTGTTTATAAGACTCCTCTCCAGGGACACTCCAGACGTCCAGAGATGGGTGTGTTCATTCCAGGGCTGGACC
Organism: Neosalanx taihuensis; assembly: GCA_030340665.1. Taxonomy (NCBI): domain Eukaryota; kingdom Metazoa; phylum Chordata; class Actinopteri; order Osmeriformes; family Salangidae; genus Neosalanx; species Neosalanx taihuensis. The sequence continues at coordinate 6,216,486 of CM059316.1, read as the reverse complement.
CGTCATCAGCAGAGAGCGGTGTGGTCAGGCTGTTTAATTTGTAACATCCCCCCCCCCCTCCCCCCTCCATGGGAGACGAATATCGAGGTGACATCTTTGCCAAACGTGGTCACCTTGTTACCTAGCGACAGGTTTGTGATTGGCGTTGCTGTTAGGCTGAGCTGGAAGAGGCAGAGGCCGATGTGTGACATCACTGTAGGTCGTTGAACCTAGGTGCGGTCTACGGCGCTGTGTACTTTATGAGGCGGAAGGAAATATGTGGAGACCTCACTTCACTGCGTTGGGATAACTGGCCGCCACACGAACGTTTTACCGAGGCACAGTTGTGTGTGTGATGTAATGGTTACAGCAGAACTGCCAAACACAGAAACATATTTTTTCTCATTATTAAACTCATAAACTTTTAAAGACAAAACAATTCCCATAAAATGTCAGGTCATACTTTGTATTACAGATGAAATTGGGGCTGTGAATAAGAATTACGTTTCGGTTGAAATTCAGTACATTGTTAGTATAGTTGAATTGCATTTCCAAGTTTCCATTTTGTGAGGTGGTGATGTATTTGTTCCTTTGATGAGAACAGGCCTGACAGGTCGGAGAAGTCTGAATGGCCCTGAACAAGTTGACAAAGCAGGAATGTGGGATTGCTTTTTTGGGGGGATTTCCATTTACTCACTGTCTACACACAACCTCAGGCTCTTGCCTTTAAAAATAGACTCAGAGAGGTTAACCAACTGCCTCTGTTAAGGATGTATCTACACACCTGTGTTTTCATTTCATGTCGCCTACTTTCAGTATTCTTTCTTAGAAAAACATGTTTAAACGTAACATGAAAACAAAAATCTCCTCTATTTTTAGGGGAGGACCCTAAAACAATATATCACTGACCAAGTCCTCCATAATCGAGGTAACGATAGTAACATATAATCATCTATTAAATCAATTTTCTGTCTTTTCAGATGGCTCTCAAATCCCGGTAATCCCAATAGTGCCTGATCAGGCCACGCCCTCTCTAGTGGATGGGGAGCCAATCCTGGCCGGTGGCGACCTTGACCTGTTCTCTTCCATCGCCGTCACCGTCACGCCCACTCTTAGCCTTGTCAACGGCAAGCATGAGGTCACCCAAGAGCCCCAGAGCCTGGAGGTGGAGAAGGAGGCCCGAGGAGACCAGTTTGGGAGGGTTTCCCCCGCCGACGTGAACATGACCAGCCCTGGAGACAGTGACGAGACAGCCACCGAGTTCGACTACTCTGTTATAGACCTGGGTTTGACCCACCATCTCAATGCCTCAACGCCACGAGCTGCCACGAGTGATGTCAGAAGCCCTTCGTCCAATGAGGAGAGCTCATGGCACGGCACACACCCTCCTGAGGAACCCCTCGGCTCTACACTGCCTCCGCTGGTGTCTGATGGCCAGAGAACCTCAGGAGAACCCATCAAAATGGCGGTGACATCCTCCCCAAAGGAAGACACCACCGAGCTGGACTCTGTGACACGCCATGACCAGGACCAAGCTGTCACTCAAACGCCGCCCGCTTCTCCTACAGTTGACCACGCTACTGGAAATACAGAGTCCACAGAAGACGTGGGCTCTGGGCGTGAAACACCAGATATGGTCACGATCAGCTTCCCTCAACCTGGGTCAGAAACGTCAGCGACCCCAAGTGTAAGTGCAACAGACTCCACACGGTCAAGTACACACTACACAGAAGCCCCAGCTCAAACCGGACTAACGAGAAGTCCGGAGAAACCTACTGCTGATGTTTCTACTGACAGGGAGACTGCTGTAGATAAGACAACTGCTTCTCCGGTTACAGAATCTTATGTGACGCGAGGTTGGCCACTGTACAGCACTATTGAAACAATATCTTCAACCATGGCTTCCCTAACAGACTTTGTCATACGGCTCACAAGTCAGGATCCCGAGCGAAAAGAAGAGACGACAGGTGAATATAAAACTTCTGTCACACCTGTTGTTTCGACGGAGGAGGATTCAGTCAACCAAGACCCTCAAAAGTCCCCTAGCTCCTCTGTAGCGCCACCTAGCTCCACCGTCAATAGTTCAGAGCCAAAGTCAGACTCTGCAACGGTGTCTCCCGTTTACGGCACTGAGAAATCTGAATACATTGTCACAACAACATCCTCCGCATCAACAGTCACCCGAGTAGCAGAAGAGACCTTGCAAACGTCTGCCCAAGAAAACCTATCAGTAACTGCTACGACTAAAGACACAGAGACAAGCTCAGTTATAACTGACGAAGACACTTCGAGAGAAGAGACCTCAACATCTTCTCTCTTCAGCACAGAGAAACCAGTAAGGACCACAGTCTCTCATGAAACAGGAACAGCAGACTCATCAAAGACTACTGTTCCTGCAGCTTCCTCTCTATTCAGCACTGAGAAACCTACAACTATGACCCAGGAAACAGCAGAGAGTGAAGCCACAGATAAACCCTCAGTTACTCCTGGAACTGATGTGACAGGAACCAGCTCTACTCTCACATCTACAGAGGAGGAGAGTTCAGGAGATCTGACCCCTGATATGATTATCCAGACTTCCTCTGTTACACCAGCATCTTCACTCTTCAGCACAGAAACACCAAGTGTTGCTATAGCTACTGTCAAACCAACTGAGGAGGTGGATTATGACAGTGTAGATCCTCTGATGGTTGAAGCAACACCTGACCTTATGGAGACAACCTCAGCAACTACAGAGGAGTCTACAACCATCACATCTGCTCCTCCAACAGATACAAGCTCACTGTTAATTCCTACAGCATCTTCGGAAACGGATGTAACTGCAGAGGACTCCACGTCAACCATCGCTCCTAAACCTTCTGAAGGCACCTCAACCTTATCTGCTGTTACTAGTTCACCGTCATCTGTGGACTTCATGTCTACTGAGCTCATTAAGATGGCCACCATAGCTATGCCAGGAGAAACGTTCAGTGATGAAGTGGTGGACTATGACACTTCAGAATCTCCAGCTGTTGTGGAATCCATCCCTGCAACCATCCTACCTGTTTATTCAACAGAGACAAGTTCAGTGTTAGTGCCTATAGAAGAGGAGGGTTCAGGGACTATCACTCCTGATATGTTCACTAAAGATACTGCAACTACCACCATGTCTTCTCTCTACAGCACAGAGAAACCAGTAAGGACCACAGTCTCTCATGAAACAGGAACAGCAGACTCATCAAAGACTACTGTTACTGCAGCTTCCTCTCTATTCAGCACTGAGAAACCTACAACTATGACCCAGGAAACAGCAGAGAGTGAAGCCACAGATAAACCCTCAGTTACTCCTGGAACTGATGTGACAGGAACCAGCTCTACTCTCACATCTACAGAGGAGGAGAGTTCAGGAGATCTGACCCCTGATATGATTATCCAGACTTCCTCTGTTACACCAGCATCTTCACTCTTCAGCACAGAAACACCAAGTGTTGCTATAGCTACTGTCAAGCCAACTGAAGAGGTGATGGTTGAAGCAACACCTGACCTTATGGAGACAACCTCAACAACTACAGAGGAATCTACAACCATCACATCTGCTCCTACAGCAGATACAAGTTCACTGTTAATCCCTAAAGATGTTGAGGGTTCAGGAGAAAATACCTCAGACATGTTCACTAAAGAGACATCAGCATCCACTGTATCTTCTCTCTACAGCACAGAGAAACCAGCAATGACCACAACATCACATGAAACAGGAACAGCAGACTCATCAAAGACTACTGTTACTGCAGCTTCCTCTCTATTCAGCACTGAGAAACCTACAACTATGACCCAGGAAACAGCAGAGAGTGAAGCCACAGATAAACCCTCAGTTACTCCTGGAACTGATGTGACAGGAACCAGCTCTACTCTCACATCTACAGAGGAGGAGAGTTCAGGAGACCTGACCTCAGATATGATTACCCAGACTTCCTCTGTGACACCAACAATGGTTTCTTCTCTCTTCAGCACTGAGAAAACCACCATGATGGTGCATGAAACATCCAAGTCAGACACCGCAGAGGAATCGTCCAGCACAGAGAGACCATCTGAGACTGACAGCTCAGTCCTCACACCTACAGAGGAGGAGGGTTCAGGAGAACTGACCTCAGACATGTTCACTAAAGAGACATCAGCATCCACTGTATCTTCTCTCTACAGCACAGAGAAACCAGTAAGGACCACAACATCACATGAAACAGGAACAGCAGACTCATCAAAGACTACTGTTCCTGCAGCTTCCTCTCTGAAGACAACCTCCAAACCTCAAGATCTGTCCACTCCACCCACTGACGAGACTGAAATAGAAGAGGATGAGGACACCTCTGGGGCAACCATAACTGATAAAACACCCCTAGACGCCCCCGCCACACCTACTCCGTCTCTAGAACATTCTGCAGAACAGACAACTGGACCAGAAGCCACTGTAACTCCATGGAACGTTTCAACAATAATCCTAAATGAAGATTCAGGCTTGGGTGACCCGACCGGTGTTTCCATGACAGCGTCCCCACACGTGTCTACACCATCGCAAACAACATGGATGTCCACCAGGTCTCACTCGGAGCACACCAGCCCACACACCACACGGGAGACGTCTACCTACGTAGACATGGAGGGGTCCGGAGCTTCTACTACAGACGACGACCAGGAGACGTCTCACCCCGAGGGCTCCGGAGACGAGGGACGACTTGGGAGCACCGCTAAACCTGAGGACTCGTTCACAGCGGCCACTGATGAGACCGAAAGCGAGGAGGCCGACAGCACATCTGGCACTGATTCTGTGACGCAGTTCACCCAGGAATCTACATCTACCCGTTCTCCCCCAACAACGAGTACAGACTTCTCCAGAGAGGAAGGAAGTGCGGATCTTTCAGAAGATACTACAGCCGAGACGGATGGAATGGAGGATGAGAGTTCAGGTGATGACATCTCAGAAGTGTCCACTCAGCATGTAGTCGCAACAGCCACCCCTCGGTCAGCTAGCATGGGGTCAACCTCCCATATGGACAGTTTTACAAGCGGGACGGAAAGGCCGTTGGTACCTTCCGTTAAAGATGCGACCTTCACAGATGGCAAGAGTTCAGAAGATCAAGCCTCTGAGATTGTCACTCAGACAACCTCTGCGAGGACAGCTTCCTCTCTATTCAGCACTGAGAAACCTACAACTACGACCCAGGAAACAGCAGAGAGTGAAGCCACAGATAAACCCTCAGTTACTCCTGGAACTGATGTGACAGGAACCAGCTCTACTCTTACATCTACAGAGGAGGAGAGTTCAGGAGACCTGACCCCTGATATGATTATCCAGACTTCCTCTGTTACACCAGCATCTTCACTCTTCAGCACAGAAACACCAAGTGTTGCTATAGCTACTGTCAAACCAACTGAGGAGGTGGATTATGACAGTGTAGATCCTCTGATGGTTGAAGCAACACCTGACCTTATGGAGACAACATCTGCTCCTACAACAGATACAAGCTCAACATCTACAGAGGAATCTACAACCATCACATCTGCTCCTTCAACAGATACAACCTCAACATCTACAGAGGAATCTACAACCATCACATCTGCTCCTTCAACAGACACCAGTTCAGTGTCAGTACCAACAGAGGAGGAGGGTTCAGGAGATCTGACCCCTGATATCTTCACTACAGAGACCTCTGAAACCACCATGTCTTCTCTGTACAGCACCAAGAAACCAGTAGTGACCACAACATCACATGAAACAGCAGACTCATCAAAGACTACTGTTCCTGCAGCCTCCTCACTCTTCAGCACAGAAACACCAAGTGTTGCTATAGCTACTGTCAAACCAACTTCCACAGCTTATCCTTTAGACAGAACGACCCCATTCATTTTGCCCAAAACAGATGTGTATGGCACTGAAAAAACAACCTTTGATGCGACAGAAGAAGAGAGCTCTGGTGACTACACTTCTGATATGTTAAGTAAGACAGTTACGTCAGCCGCCTCCTCTCTCTATAGCACTGAAAAGCCTACAGTCAGTCCCGATGCAGACATTACCATAAAGACTATCGCTACTACATCAATGCTGCCTGGGAGTGAAACTATTTCCACCAGCACGGTTTCTTCTCTCTTCAGCACTGAGAAAACCTCCATGACGGTGCATGAAACATCCAAGTCAGACAGCACAGAGGAATCGTCCAGCACAGAGAGACCATCTGAGACTGACAGCTCAGTCCTCACACCTACAGAGGAGGAGGGTTCAGGAGGACTGACCTCAGACATGTTCACTAAAGAGACATCAGCATCCACTGTATCTTCTCTCTACAGCACAGAGAAACCAGCAATGACCACAACATCACATGAAACAGGAACAGCAGACTCATCAAAGACTACTGTTCCTGCAGCTTCCTCTCTATTCAGCACTGAGAAACCTACAACTATGACCCAGGAAACAGCAGAGAGTGAAGCCACAGATAAACCCTCAGTTACTCCTGGAACTGATGTGACAGGAACCAGCTCTACTCTCACATCTACAGAGGAGGAGAGTTCAGGAGATCTGACCCCTGATATGATTATCCAGACTTCCTCTGTTACACCAGCATCTTCACTCTTCAGCACAGAAACACCAAGTGTTGCTGTAGCTACTGTCAAACCAACTGAGGAGGTGGATTATGACAGTGTAGATCCTCTGATGGTTGAAGCAACACCTGACCTTATGGAGACAACCTCAGCAACTACAGAGGAATCTACAACCATCACATCTGCTCCTACAACAGATACAACCTCAACATCTACAGAGGAGTCTACAACCATCACATCTGCTCCTCCAACAGATACAAGCTCAACATCTACAACTTCGACAAACCCGACAGCACACACAGGTGTTTCTGAAACGAGCTCCAGCAAGCTGTTCTCAGACGAAGTCACTTATGGAGAGGCGACAGGTGAAACGGAATCTTTTGTGTCTGTCACTCCTGGCCGAGACCAGGACACATCGGAGGAGATTCACGTCAGCCCCGACACGGAAACGACCGCCAGCCCACAGCACATCTCTACACATGATCCTGCTGACATCACAGTTCCATATCAGACAACAATGAGTTCCCATTCAACTGAGAGCCCAGGAATTGAGCGCACCACAATGGAAGCCCTGGGAACTCACAGGGACCACACGACTGCGAGTTCGGCCAGCGGGCATGTCACATCGACTCATGCTTCTGGAACCCCTATGACAACTCCGATCCCCTCTATCATCTACCAGGGAATCACCGACCAGCAGGTTGTTATTATCAATGCAACCAGCAGCCAAGCCGCATCTGATCTCGGTGACCACACCCCGACCATGATTTTGCACAGCACCAAGCCATCTACCAGCACGGCGATCATCTTCACAGAGGAGGCCAAGAATGAGGAAGAGCTCTTCTCCACTGTCACCAGCACGGCGAGGGAAGCAGGCTTCACTCCGGAGGTTATCGCTACGGATGACATCATCATCGATGCCGACACTGTGTCGGTGGGGCCCTCCTCGCAGTTGTACCCCACAGTCATGACGGAGGAAGCAACAGGCATCCAGGCGGTTACCATGACACCACAGACCTTATTCCCTGTGACAAACCCACTGGAAGGTTCAGGGTTCGATGACACTGCGTCTTTCACCCCTGAAACATTTACTGTGTCTACAACACCAAATCCATCAGCCAACACCTCCGTCCAGGCATCTTCAGAATCAAGTTCCTCTGAATCAACATCATCTGAATCAGTATCCTCAGAATCAACCACCGAATCAACATCCTCAGAATCAAGTTCTGGATCAGTGAGCAGATCTACAGAAATGTTAGGTCATTCAGGGACAACGAAATCAACCACCCCACCAATGGAGGACATTTTCAGCGAATCGTCAAGTTCAGAAACCCTGCCATACGTGTCTCAACCTACTCAATTCACAACGATATCCACGACTTCCAGCTCAAATATAGAGTTTACCACACTGCAAACCGTTCCCTCCGCAGACGAAAGGTCAACGCAGACAAACAAACCATCCATTCAGACGTTTGTTGGTGACTCTGCGGAAGGCTCCGCGGTAGAGATGTCCAACATTGTAGGTGAAATACCCCAGACTAGCTCTGCTCCAGTAGACTCAACACTTCCTGACGGGTCTGAGGGGACCGATATTGTGGTCGGAACCACGCTAACACCAACGTCCTCGGAGGAAGGTGTGACTCCTGAACACTCCACGTCAACCATCGCTCCTAAACCTTCTGAAGGCACCTCAACCTTATCTGCTGTTACTAGTTCACCGTCATCTGTGGACTTCATGTCTACTGAGCTCATTAAGATGGCCACCACAGCTATGCCAGGAGAAACGTTCAGTGATGAAGTGGTGGACTATGACACTTCAGAATCTCCAGCTGTTGTGGAATCCATCCCTGCAACCATCCTACCTGTTTATTCAACAGAGACAAGTTCAGTGTTAGTGCCTATAGAAGAGGAGGGTTCAGGGACTATCACTCCTGATATGTTCACTAAAGATACTGCAACTACCACCATGTCTTCTCTCTACAGCACACAAAAACCAGTAGTGACCACAACATCACATGAAACAGGAACAGCAGGCTCATCAAAGACTACTGTTACTGCAGCTTCCTCACTATTCAGCACTGAGAAGCCTACAACTATGACCCAGGATTTGAAAAAGGAGAGTTCAGGAGACCTGACCTCAGATATGATTACCCAGACTTCCTCTGTGACACCAACAATGGTTTCTTCTCTCTTCAGCACTGAGAAAACCACCATGATGGTGCATGAAACATCCAAGTCAGACACCGCAGAGGAATCGTCCAGCACAGAGAGACCATCTGAGACTGACAGCTCAGTCCTCACACCTACAGAGGAGGAGGGTTCAGGAGAACTGACCTCAGACATGTTCACTAAAGAGACATCAGCATCCACTGTATCTTCTCTTTACAGCACAGAGAAACCAGTAAGGACCACAACATCACATGAAACAGGAACAGCAGACTCATCAAAGACTACTGTTCCTGCAGCTTCCTCACTATTCAGCACTGAGAAACCTACAACTATGACCCAGGAAACAGCAGAGAGTGAAGCCACAGATAAACCCTCAGTTACTCCTGGAACTGATGTGACAGGAACCAGCTCTACTCTCACATCTACAGAGGAGGAGAGTTCAGGAGACCTGACCCCTGATATGATTATCCAGACTTCCTCTGTGACACCAGCATCTTCACTCTTCAGCACAGAAACACCAAGCGTTGCTATAGCTACTGTCAAGCCAACTGAAGAGGTGGATTATGACAGTGTAGATCCTCTGATGGTTGAAGCAACACCTGACCTTATGGAGACAACCTCAGCAACTACAGAGGAATCTACAACCATCACATCTGCTCCTACAACAGATACAACCTCAACATCTACAGAGGAATCTACAACCATCACATCTGCTCCTTCAACAGACACCAGTTCAGTGTCAGTACCAACAGAGGAGGAGGGTTCAGGAGATCTGACCCCTGATATGTTCACTAAAGAGACCCCTGACACCACAGTGGCTTCTCTCTACAGCACAGAGAAACAAGAAGTAACAACAGCCTCCCATGAAACAGCTACATCAGGCTCGTCAGCTGCCATATCGGACAGCACAGACAAAACGAGTTCAGGTAGCCCAACCCGCTTCACTACGCAGCCTGTAACAGCAGCTGTGTCTTTTCTGCGGAGCACAATCAGTGCTGATGCCATTTCATCCACCCAGTCTCCTGCTACCGGAACAACAGCTTCTTCAATGTACAGCACAGAAGAACCAACCATCGCTCGTATCTCACCTCTCACAGATGAAGACACCTTTGGAGATGGAACACCGGCAACGTTCCTTCCAACCACAACCGGAACCCCTCCTTTAAGCCGCGAGGAAGGGACGAAGATGACCCAGGAAACGGTTATGTCACAGACAGACACCGCAGAGGAATCGTCCAGCTCAGAGAGACCATCTGAGACTGACAGCTCAGTCCTCACACCTACAGTGGAGGAGGGTTCAGGAGGACTGACCTTGGATGTATCCACCCCAGAGCCTGTCCGCTCTGCAGAGCTGTCATCGTTCAGCGGTGCCACCTCAACCTTGTCACCTGATACCTCTTCATCAGAGAGTGAAAAGATGACAACTCCATTTTCCTCTTTGTACACGACAGACATACATGAGAATGTCCCCTCCCAGCCGTTTTCCCCACTCCTCTCAACCACCCTGGCGCCGTCCGAATCTGATATCAGTGTCCGATTTGTTACTACGTTTGATCCAATGCACGACATGACAACCCTGGGGGAATCCTTCCAGCAGGCTCGATCTGAGGTCTCGGTCACCGAACACCCTCTTACCGAGCTCTCCTCAGAGGAAACAGCCACCATCACGGCCAGCCACCTGCCTTCTGCGGAGGAGTCAAGCCAAAGCTCCGAGTCACTGCTTCCCTCCTCTGTCACCCCAAACGCTGATGCTGTGCTGTCCGCTTCAGAGGAGCAGTTTGTGGCCTCCTCTCTATTCAGCACTGTGGAACCTACAACTATGACCCAGGAAACAGCAGAGAGTGAAGCCACAGATAAACCCTCAGTTACTCCTGGAACTGATGTGACAGGAACCAGCTCTACTCTCACATCTACAGAGGAGGAGAGTTCAGGAGATCTGACCCCTGATATGATTATCCAGACTTCCTCTGTTACACCAGCATCTTCACTCTTCAGCACAGAAACACCAAGTGTTGCTATAGCTACTGTCAAACCAACTGAGGAGGTGGATTATGACAGTGTAGATCCTCTGATGGTTGAAGCAACACCTGACCTTATGGAGACAACATCTGCTCCTACAACAGATACAACCTCAACACCAACAGAGGAATCTACAACCATCACATCTGCTCCTTCAGCAGATACAACCTCAACATCTACAGAGGAATCTACAACCATCACATCTGCTCCTTCAACAGACACCAGTTCAGTGTCAGTACCAACAGAGGAGGAGAGTTCAGGAGATCTGACCCCTGATATCTTCACTACAGAGACCTCTGAAACCACCATGTCTTCTCTGTACAGCACCGAGAAACCAGTAGTGACCACAACATCACATGAAACAGCAGACTCATCAAAGACTACTGTTACTGCAGCCTCCTCACTCTTCAGCACAGAAACACCAAGTGTTGCTATAGCTACTGTCAAACCAACTTCCACAGCTTATCCTTTAGACAGAACGACCCCATTCATTTTGCCCAAAATAGATGTGTATGGCACTGAAAAAACAACCTTTGATGCGACAGAAGAAGAGAGCTCTGGTGACTACACTTCTGATATGTTAAGTAAGACAGTTACGTCAGCCGCCTCCTCTCTCTATAGCACTGAAAAGCCTACAGTCAGTCCCGATGCAGACATTACCATAAAGACTATCGCTACTACATCAATGCTGCCTGGGAGTGAAACTATTTCCACCAGCATGGTTTCTTCTCTCTTCAGCACTGAGAAAACCTCCATGACGGTGCATGAAACATCCAAGTCAGACAGCACAGAGGAATCGTCCAGCACAGAGAGACCATCTGAGACTGACAGCTCAGTCCTCACACCTACAGAGGAGGAGGGTTCAGGAGAACTGACCTCAGACATGTTCACTAAAGAGACATCAGCATCCACTGTATCTTCTCTTTACAGCACAGAGAAACCAGTAAGGACCACAGTCTCTCATGAAACAGGAACAGCAGACTCATTAAAGACTACTGTTACTGCAGCTTCCTCTCTATTCAGCACTGAGAAACCTACAACTATGACCCAGGAAACAGCAGAGAGTGAAGCCACAGATAAACCCTCAGTTACTCCTGGATCTGATGTGACAGGAACCAGCTCTACTCTCACATCTACAGAGGAGGAGAGTTCAGGAGATCTGACCCCTGATATGATTATCCAGACTTCCTCTGTTACACCAGCATCTTCACTCTTCAGCACAGAAACACCAAGTGTTGCTATAGCTACTGTCAAACCAACTGAGGAGGTGGATTATGACAGTGTAGATCCTCTGATGGTTGAAGCAACACCTGACCTTATGGAGACAACCTCAGCAACTACAGAGGAGTCTACAACCATCACATCTGCTCCTACAACAGATACAACCTCAACATCTACAGAGGAATCTACAACCATCACATCTGCTCCTTCAACAGACACTAGTTCAGTGTCAGTACCAACAGAGGAGGAGGGTTCAGGAGATCAAACCGCAGACACATTCACCCCAGAGCTGGTCAGTTCTTCAGGGCTTTCATCATTCAGCAGCACCACCACAACCACGTCACCTGAAAAACAGACCGTGGCCAGTCCACTAGACAGCGGGACTGTGACGGCAAGCGATGACACCGAGGCTGGCTCGGCCTCTTCCTCAACCGAGGAAGACAACTCAGTCAAACCGTCGAGTGAAATTTCCGCGACCGAGACGTCCGCAACGACATCCCCACTCTTGTCCAGCAGTTCTCACAGCACTCAGTCACACCAACCCTTGTATTCAGACTCAGTTTTCACCAGTCCGACAGCAGCCGTTGATACGGAAGATACACCAGTGACAGTTTTAGGGAGCACAGGATCAAGTGTTGGCCCTGTACAGGAAACTTTAACAAGTTTGGAAGAGGAGATTTCTGGAGACTTCACCCCATCGATGGTCACTTCAAGGCCAACGGTGACTCTTTCTCTCAATTTGACCAGAAAGGACGAAGGTGTCAGCCCCTCCCAGCCTTCCATCTCTCCATCCCTCTCGACCACAGTGGCACAATCAGACATCGAAATTCTTATCCAATTTGCCACAACTCTCGCCCCTGAACCAGGCCTGATAACGCCTAAAGAATCCTTCCAGCAGGCCATGTCCGAGGTCGCCCTCACTCACCGCCCCCACTCTGGCCTCCCTGAAAAATCTCTCATGATCACACCTGGGCCAATGGTTCCTGAGGAGGAGACCATCAAGGTCACACCCAATCAGGGCTCACCCGCTTCACAAGAAGAGAGACAGGTTGAGAGTTCCGGGCAAGAACCGACGGCTGAAGCGTTTGTTAGCGGTGTTGAAAGTCTCTTAAAGGAAGATGGAGGCGAAAAAGAGGCATCTACCTCGGAAGGTGTTACATCAGAGGGAGAAACTGACACTGTCGTATCTCCAGCGGAAGCGGAATCTTCCAGCCCATCATTCTCCACGCCTGAAATGGACGAAAACCTGGATTATGACTCCCTCCCAACCCCGGCCCTTGTCGAATCGAAGCCGCCGCCGTCCTCCCCTGAAGCAACTTCGAAGAGCGTCACAGAAAGCAGCCACTCGGAAGAAAGTGCGACACATGCGGGGTCAGACGGTGACGAATCAGAGCAGGCCACCGCAGCGCCACCAGAGAGACAGGAAGCGGTCGGCCATATTGGGGAAGTTGTGGCACCGTCGTGGGAGGAGCCAGAGGCGACTGCTGCAACACCAACTGAGACACAGAGCCAGGCTGGGTCTGAAACATCGCTCCACACCACTCCCTCACCTTCCTCTGAGGAGGTGGAGACGGCGGCCTATGGCAACGCGCTCCTCGAGGGCGAGCCTCCGATTGTAGGTGTGGAAGCAACAACTTCAACCGAAGAAGGACTGGATTTCGGCCACACTATCATCGGCGAGACAGTTGAGATTGCAGGTTTGTTTCATTTATTTATACATAATATATATTTATATAAATAAAAACACTTTCAGTATCCCTTTTTAATGATATATACATTATTTCTATATGTCTATATATCATTAAAAAGGGATACTGAGAGTAACTTAAACACAATCCAAAATAGTTTTGCGTGGTATACACGCGTATTTAAAGATTGCTGGGCCATTATGCACACTTTGGACTGTGTTGTAACTTAACATGACAAGCGAATGAAATGCGTGTGTCACGTCCTCATCTCTCCCTCGTTGAAACCCTCAGGTATCCACACCTGCGCCGAGAACGTCTGTCTGAACGGAGGCTCCTGCCATCGCAGTGGAAGTGTCGCCTCCTGCAGCTGTGCCCCCGGCTACAGCGGAGACCTCTGTGAAACAGGTCATAGAAATCTCCCCTCCCGCTTCTCTCAGGTGTTGCTTGCAGACGCCTTTCGAGACTTTCATCTCCGTCTTTTGACCTTTTCGTTCAGACATCGACGAGTGCCAGTTGAACCCCTGTCGCAATGGAGGGACCTGCGTGGACGGGCTGAATTCGTTCACCTGCGTGTGCCTGCCAAGCTACTCTGGGCTGTACTGCGAAGAGGGTAGGTTTCCCAACCAAACTAGGATGCTTGATCGTCGTGCTTTTTAAGATATCCATCCGCTCTTGGGAGGTTAAGCGGCCTTTTCCTGCAAACATAGATGAGAGAAGAGGTATGTTTCATAGTCTGTAAGCCCGCTATGTTCGGGGTCTATCACGTTGCTATGCTCAGTGACCGATGCTCTTTTGTAAAGCTCTCTCTTGTAAGTCGCTTTGGATAAAAGCGTCTGCTAAATGTCAGAATTCAGAATGCTCAGATTCAGAATACTTTATAATCCCATTGGGGAAACTCTTTAAATTAATACATGTAAATGTAAGAGAGAGATACAAAGAGAAGATAAAAGAGTGAGGCAGGGGGTAGAAAGGGATGTTAGATTCACGAAAGGCCTGCAGGTCTGGCCAAGTGTTTGATGTATGACAGGATGTTAAGTTAACGTTATCTTTGGCTAAATAAAGCTGGTCTGTGAGTCACTATTAGTCGACACACGGGTAGACTAACAGCCAGACACATCCCACCTCGCAGTGTCATAAGCTCACACGCAGAGGGTCCGCGGGGCGGGGGGGAAGTCTTAATAAAGATACGTGCAGATAACAGGCGAGCCTTAGGCACCAGACTCCACCACAGGCTGAACCACAGAATGCGTTCCTGCCAAACTCCTCCACGGATCAGACGCGCGGTGGATGCTCGCCACGGAGGGGGCGATGAGTCACGACTGAAAAAAACGCTATTTTTCCGGAAGAAAATACTCACGAAAATACTCACTTATCGTTTTCAGGGAGAGAAACGGTATCTTTATCGACGGTGACGGATGGAAAAATGTTGACGTTTTTCGTAGGCGGTCATTTCGTAGGCTGTCTCTCGTTTCCCTTGCGACACTGCGGCCCCGTACTCCGTTTGGAGTTTCCTCCTTCCCAGCTGTGAGCACCACCTGAATGTTGCTCTCGTCAGTCGTACCGTGCGTCACAACCAGATTTTGAGTCCCAGATGTTTTCTCAGGCTCTCCTGCCAGCAGATAAATTTAAAGGAGTTTAAGGGAGGACAAGCGGAGAACAAGCCAAAATGTGTTCAGTGGGTTTAACAGCTGGAATATGGGGCATGTAGTATCATTACGTAGATCTGTCATGAGGCAAAAACCTTGGCCACATACACGAATTTTACGGGAATGAATCAACAGAATGCAATAAAAATATAATATTGGCTTACTGAGTGACAGCATATGATTTAGCTTACTTTGGTCGTCATGTTATGCAAATGTTTTACATTGTGACCAAAGTATGTTAAACCCTAATGATAGAGAGATAACTTAGGGTAGGAAAAAAAACCTTGCTCCATAAAATGTACGAAACGTCATGATTTGACCGACACACATGGGTGAGCAGTTACAGAAGTTTTGTCAACTCTAAATAAATGCAGAAGAGGGGTAAGGTTGGGGGGGGGGGGTGTTAGCTGGTGGCCTGTGTGTCTCTTCGTTCTGGTCCTCCTGATAACAGAGGCCATTGAATGACAGTAACATCCCCCCCCCCCTTCCCGATGACCTTATTAAGACACACAAATACCCAGTCTCTGTCCCCTAATCCTCCTCTGTACCCAATTGGTGGAAGGTGAAGGATAAGAGGTCATTGTAGATAACAACACAGATAGGCCAGTTCTTACTGGTGTTGGAAAGATTAGGGGGAACTTGTTTACTGTGTGGGCCAACAGTCAAATTATTAATGGATTAGTAAATAATCAGGAATGCAGAGTTAGAATCGAACATAATACACTGTTATATTGTTAACTTATTCACTGTGTGGTGAAATCTGTCATACAAACTGTCTTTCTGTTTGAATATGTTGGGGATATTCATGTAGAGCTATTGCCTGCTTAAATGTATTTATTTATTTAAATCCGGTCTATGTTCTTTGTTTGCTCCATCCTGCCACAGTAAATGCCGTGTTTGTGTAAGTTGTCATGGCGAATGAAAACGAATTCTGGATTCTGAAAACCCTGGTCTCTCTCTCCACAGACACGGATATGTGTGACTACGGCTGGCATAAGTTCCAGGGCCACTGCTACAAGTACGTGCCCCAGAGGAGGAACTGGGACACGGCAGAGAGGGAGTGCCGGCTGCAGGGGGCCCATCTCACCAGCATCAGCACCCACGAGGAGCAGCAGTTTGTCAACCGTGAGTGTGGACCTACGCAAGCGGACCCCGTTAGGCAGTGAACTCCCAGGCAGCACCGGTGGTTCAGTGGTAGGATTTTTGCCTATCGTGTGCAGAAGGCCTGGGTTTCATTCCCGGTGGGGGTTCGAATCCCGGTCGATGCACTGAATATGAGTGAAATTTCCCCACTGGGTGACTAATAAGGGATCGTTTCTTTAGATTTACTGGACACGCAATTTATAACACACCTCGTTCTTTAAAGATAATTCATGATATGTTCGATGTTTGCTACGGCTAAGAGTAGGTGTAACCGCACCTCAGTACTGTTGAGCTATTTTCCAGCTGGTTTGCTCTGTCAATGGAAAATATGGACAGCTTTCGCAGAAACAGGAGGGGTGAGGCTGGCATGGAAAAATAGCCCTCGCTCCGAAGGAAGAAAGCCAGTGGAGATCCTAATAAGGCAGTAGAACCATTTACTCATCAGCCTTTTGTGTTTTCTTTCTGTGATCTCGGGCGAAGGTCTTGGGCAAGACTACCAGTGGATTGGCCTGAATGACAAGATGTATGAGAATGACTTTCGCTGGACTGATGGAAGGTCTATGGTAAGATTCTTCCCACACAAACATGGAATGGATCGATCTAAATGTTAACGTTTACATTGACTAACTTAGCAGAGGCTTTCTAAAGTGACTTCCGAGAAAGAGCTTTACGAATGAGCATCAGTCACTGATCAAAACTCTCCTCTCTCTCCCTGCCTCCTCGTCCACCCTGTCTCACTCACCTCTCTCTCCCTGCCTCCTCGTCCGCCCTGTCTCACTCACCTCTCTCTCCCTGCCTCCTCGTCCGCCCTGTCTCACTCACCTCTCTCTCCCTGCCTCCTCGTCCGCCCTGTCTCACTCACCTCTCTCTCCCTGCCTCCTCGTCCACCCTGTCCTGTCCCGAGCTGTACCGAGCCACCGGGGTCCGACCCGAGCTACCGTTTCCGAGCTAGAGTTAGTGTGTGCGGGGGTGCGCGTACGTCTGAGTACACACAGGTGTCCAGAGCGCGGGGGGGGGGGGGGGGCAAGCGTCTCGGGCTGTTTGTTTGTGCGGAGGGGAAGCTGACTGAACCCCCCCCCCCCACCCCCCCCCATTCCCCTCCCCACCACCCCCGTATCCAGACAGGAAAGTGGCTAATTGCTACGTACAGCCACGCCGCTCAGTCTTCACTTCAAAAGTCAAAGGGGGGGAGGGGGGGGGGGAGGGGGGAGGGTGGAAGACAAAGAGGGCCAACCCCCCCCCCCCACCTCTACCTTATCAGATGGGAGTGTGGAAGGCGTGTTGGGTGACGCTTTGTGGCCGAGCTCTGACAGGCGTGGACAGGTAAAGCCCGCCACCGTCCCCCCCCCCACCGTCCCCACCCCCCTCCCCCACCACCAACTCTCTCAAGTAGCCCAGCAGGCAGCCAGCCGCTGTGGGGTCGGCCCACCACCGTGCAGCCACACACACAGATGGGCAGCACCTGTGCAAGAAGAGAGGAGGGGGGGGGGGGTCGGGGTGTCGGCAGGGGGGGGGTCTGCTTGGGTGGTCAGCTGCAGTAGATCTAACTTCGTTTGACTCCAATACCAATACATTCAGTCAATTTGAACTTAAAACTGTATGTTTTCCAGTTTTCGAAGCTTCCGCTTTTGACCGTGCTTACATTGTGCGCGTGTTCGGAGGCATCTCCTTCCGCGCAAGAGTGTGTGCGTGTCCGGACATGCGCGCGCGTACTTGCAGGCAAGCGACGCGATCCCATCGGGCTGCAGCGGGGGGCCGGTGGGGTTGGGGGGCTGGTGGTGGTGGTGTCGGGGGGGGTCGGGGGGCGGGGGGGGGGCGGAGGCGGCGGTGTAACTCATTAGCAACCTCTCACTCAACCGAGCAGGAAGCCGCAGCGATGTTTGCTGACCGTAATAACAGTGCTGGCTCGGGCCCTGAGGGCAGGAAGGGGGGGGGGGGAGGGGTGGGGGGGGGGGGGGGGTGGTCAGGCCTTTGAAGATAACGTTTGAACCCCCGGAGCCTCGCTGAAAGACCGCAGGGCCCCGACCGAGGCCTGTGTCCGCATTCCACGGCCGTGCCTGCCCGCTGGACGGTGCGCGCGTTCGGGGGCTGGCCGTGTTAAATGAACAGTAACGCGTGTGATGTCATCACATGGCGGCCCTCTCTCTCTGCTGCTTGCTGTAAACCCTGACTGATCACACTCCGGCGCTACTAAGCAGTAGCTCCAAGAAGCGAAGGGGGACTGAAGGGCGCCGACTTCAGCGGCCGTGAAGTATTTCCCCGCGTTCGCGCCGTCGCGTGGCTCTGGGAATGATGGGAAACTTCTCCCTCCGGTGGGCGGTCTGAGGATCTGCCTCGCCCGTGTTCCGTCTCCCACGACCTCTGACCTTTCACCTCTGGCAGCTGCTCGGTCGAGCCGGTCCCACAGCGGCGGTAATAATACACGCCGTGTTTAGATGACCTTTGCCCTTGAGGTGGCCGGAGTGTGGGAGAGTGTCAACCTTATCAGCAGCGCTAACTATACACCTGCGAAAGAAGGGTTCCTTTCAAGGGGCTGCATGCGTCGGATGAAAGAAACTGTTTTTGTTGAATACTTATTAAAAAATGTTTTCAACGACTCTCCCGCTCAGCAATACGAGAACTGGAGACCGAATCAGCCGGATAATTTCTTCGCCTCGGGGGAGAACTGTGTGGTGATGATCTGGCACGAGGACGGCCAGTGGAACGACGTACCCTGCAACTACCATCTCACCTTCACCTGCAAGAAAGGCACAGGTAAACCCACCGACCGCCCACGCTACCTGACAACCAGCCTCAGAATAACGTCAACAAGCGGAAAAGGGGGTTTGGGAAAACGTTTCGTGACCCTCCTCCTCGTCTCGTCCCCCCCTAGTGGCCTGCAGCCAGCCCCCCCTAGTGGAGAACGCTCGCACCTTCGGCAGGAAACGGGAGCGCTACGAGATCAACGCGCTGGTGAGGTACCAGTGCCGGTCCGGCTTCATCCAGAGGCACGTGCCGACCATTCGTTGCCGAGGCGACGGCCAATGGGACGTCCCCAAGATCACCTGCATCAGTCGTAAGTTTGCCGACGCGGCCCTTTGGATGAGCTCCGTGCTGTATTGGGATTGTGTTGATGGTGGTCCACTGCTTGAGAGAGCCATCGCACCAAGCCGAGATCTTAAACAATGTCTCTTTATCCTTTGCTTCGTCTGTTTCCGCTCAGCTTCCAGCTACCAGAAGGTTCTCACCAAAAAGCAGCAGACCAACATCCTGTACAGCAACCTGTTGATGCACTCGGCCATCCATCGTCACCGCCACCGAGGAAGGACAGAGAGGAGGGAGGAGAGGAAGAGGCAGTGATGGAGGCGGACCTCTACGCTGTAGGGAAGCCTCACTCTCCCATTGGTGGGGAAACCAGGAAGAAAAACGAAAGACATTTCAGAGGGTTTATTTTTTTTATTTTTTTTTATTTTACTGAGACAGAGAAGTAGGAAACGGTTCAAGTGCCTTCTCGGAAAAAGATGCTGTTTTTAAGAATATTCCTCTCAACGGGACACCGTTTCTATATCAGTCAGGACACCTTCCGATGTCCTCTGGACGAAAGGGAAAAACGAGTCTGCGCTAGTACTTGAACTCTGAAGCGAGTAGAGAAATCTTTAAGAGTTGTACATGTGCCTCCATGCAGGACTCTGCAAATCATTGAAGCAGGTGGATGAAAGGAACCTGCGTTCAACTGCTTATGTGATATGACAGCGCTTAAGGTCAATAAAAAAAAAAGAAAGAATCCGTGTAGATCGAACCCGTGTCCTGCGTGTATACATATCTCAGACGTTGTGCTTTTTTTCAGCACGTTAAAAGCAGAATCATAATGGTTTATCGTAATTATAGTGGGAACCATTGGTGGCTTTCCTGCCGACGTTTTATACAATTAGGTTGATAATTGCCAAGTTCTCTCTCGTTTCTGTCCTCATGGAACATGGCCTTTAGCATTCAACAGCTGCTTTAAGGCTCAGACTCTGAGGAAATTCAGTTGACTCCCAACCAACAAATCAAATAGTACTTCAAATTGACAAGGCTCATGCGAACAGCATGTAGAGAGCTGAGCACCTTTTTTTTTTCTTTTCCTGTGACATCTGTTTCAAACTAACGTTCGTATCTGCTCCTCTCGCTTCGTGCCATGGCGTGTTTTGCCGACACGGAAACAATCTTCTTAGATCGATATTTTACGGACAGAACGCTTCATGCGACGAGACCGTGTTGTAGTCTGTGCGCGTACATTTGGGACTTTTCTCTGAAACGGTTCACCACTTGACTGAAGGCCATCGCCTCTCTGAGCGTCGAGGTTAAGGAGGCCTTAAGACGTTCCTTGAAGTAAAGCCATGGACAAATATTTTATTTAGTTTTGTAAAAGAAAGAAGGGATTGATTTTTTTTTATTTTCTTTTTATTTACAACTAGTAAGGTTGTGTTTGACATTACAAAACATTGGTCAGTTTGGTATTTTCTGTCTCACAGTAGGTGCTGTCTCCTAGATACAGTGTCTCCTTGCTTTGGGGTATGGTGTTGCCTTAAGTCAATGTTAAACTACTATTGAGGGAATGTATTTTTGTGAAACAACTCAAAGAAGACTTGAACACGATGCCTGTATACCAGAGATGCAAATAATTTATTTTTCAAAGCGGCTCCTTCTATCGATTCATGCTTTTCAACATATTCTTGCTATGCAACAACGCGGCCCACTTTCAGCCCACCTTCGTACATTGTTGCTGTGCTTGTGCTTTTCTAGAGACAGACGACTTCCTTGTTAGTATTCTCTGTTATGAAGGTAGTCTTGTACTTCATGCTACAGTAGAGGCCTTATGATAAGGGTCAGCTGTGGACCACAGAATGTTAATGGCTGCTGACATAAGCTTGGTTATATGATTATAGTGCTGTTTCTGCTCGATACAATTGTACACATTTGCAAAACATTATCCCGTTTGTCGAGTCTTTTCTAGCTGTTTCTCTAAGACACATTTTTGTGTGTGTATGTTTTGTTTTGTCTGGCTGTTTTGTTTCAGCATTAAAGTGCACATAATAACATCGAATATTTATGGTATAACATTTATTTTATTATGTGAACGTCTGGGATGTTTCGTGAAAGAATTATTTCATGAAAACGTTACCGGTTCCCTGTCACCAAAGAAATAAAAAATAGCATTTTCTTATAGTATTTCACCTATTTAATGTAAGTGCATGTTTTTTTGTGTGGCAAAGGTTTCTGTCTTGCTTGGTCCAAAAGCAGTTAAGCCTTGCTCTTTCGCTGTGATTGACTTTATCAGTAGTACAGTCATGTCACCAGCAGGTAGCGCTGTGACACTAATGACAACCTGGTTCTGCTGAAGTAGTTGAATATAATATGGGTAAGGTGTCTGTAAACTCAATGGTATTATTTTTACCCACGTTGTCTTTGGTCTGTAGAAATTACAGTATTACAGCCACAGTGTATAGACTGATTAAGTCTTTAAGTAAAGTATGCATGTGTAAATCCTAATTTCATTTCCTAAATACTTTGGGGGCACTTTGTATAGTAGACATCAAAGTGTATAGCCGGATAAGCAGTGGGTCATAGTGTGGATTTTCTCGCAGTGTCTTTCATACTAATCTTCAACACAACCTCCTCCACCCTTTGAGATGCGACAACTGCAAAAAGAACATGTTTCTCGGTTCTCTCCAGCGTTACATGATGATCTCTGGAAAGTGGATTATTCTTGCTTTAAAAGCCCCTGGACAGACAGACATTCATAAGGGAGAACACATGGATTTGGAGTGTAAATTATAGTGAACAGATGGAACACAAATTGGGGGATGATTTGGGGCTCTTGCCCAAATGGATGACTGCGCAGAAACGGTAACCTCCATAAATACTCCATTTTGTTCTCCCTGTCCCCCCCCCCCCCCCCCCCCCCCAGTAGCATGTGTTAAAGTGCTCCTCCTGGCTGCCACTCAAGTTGATGTGGTTCAGCAGGAAGAAAGCAGACTATCGCTCCCCAGACAGTACAGCTGAAGGCTCACCAAACAAGACGTGTCACTCAGTATTTACCCAGTGCGCCAACTATCATCCTTGCATCACTGCAGGCATCCTAACTCAATTGTCACCCGCTGACGTTCGTTAAGGGACCAGGCGTTCATTATAGAAATTCTGTATTCGGAGAAATAATGCACTCGCCGGTTTTTGGCGAAGGGTCTTCGTTTTTCTTGTGCAGACACACTTTCCGTCGTTAGCGATGCAGACACTTGGGACCATTACAGACTACTGAGAGACAAACTCCAGTCTTTCTTGTGAAAGGCAGGCGTCCCGTTGTGAAAGCAGCGGAGGGAATGAAAAAGGTCTCTCAGCTGGTTCCTCCAGGATAGCTGAGGGTTTCTGGGATTGTTTTTCTTCCTCTGAAAAGAGACACACGTTTTGGAAATGGGCTCGATCTCTCCCTGGTTTCCCCGATCAACTCCGGCTCTGTGTCGGGCTAATGTAGCGTGACCATGGTTCACCCACCCCTGCATGTCAGGCACCTCGGAACTTGTATCTGGGACAAGACGTGCACTGGATGAGCAGGGGTCACTTATTCTCCTTAGAACACACTTCACAGAGTCACACCAACATGCATTTATACAAACACAAACCACACACACACATATAGAAAGAGCTTATTGTACCTATTTGATTACTACACACAATCTGGAAATCTGTGTGTGCGAAAACAGAAATAGGCGGTGTTGTCTGGTCGTCATTAGTACTTCTGGAAGAAGTGATCTTATTGAATCAGACAGTGGGCTATTGGACAAGTCTTATAGTCTCTTTAACAAAAGAAGTCTTGTATGGAACACTGGTGCACATAGTGATGTTTACTTGAACTCAAGGCCCATCTGTACATAGTTTACCAAGTTAAATAGCGTCACACTGTGTTGGAGCATAAAAGGAAACCAGAATACATGTCAGTCGCAGCCTTATACCCGTGATGCATTTCATGAATAAAGTCACGGCTAGGATAGTTTTATTTAAACAACTTTTATTTTGTGTTTGGTCTTTTGTTTCGAAAAGGTACATGAAATTAGGATAGAAAAAAAAAGAAAATCCTCCACCAAGTGTTGTGACAGCAAAGATGTGACAACTCTGCGATGTTATTAGTTAACTTTGAATTTTTTTTTTTCGTGAAACCAGATTCAAACCCCTTAAACTGCAAGCAACCTATATACTATACCGTAGTTACCAGCCATGACAAAGACAGAGAGTGTTGAATGTGAAACAAAATAGAAAAAGCAGGAATAACACATGCAGTTCTATTATCCACTGCATAGAGCCTTATCGTGGTTTGGCCTTCCTTAGTTGGTTACTCCCTAGTGATCGTGCACAAGTTAGACGCAGAAAAGCTGTTCTAGTAAAATTTCGACTATCTTTCTCACAGTTACTTTGAGCTTTAAGCTCCCATTAGCTACCGCCCATAGATCCCCAGTTCAGAATTCGAGCCCCTGAGGATCCCAATCGGTTAAAACATTTGGCCGTATGATATCTCCTCCTCCTTATACTTTTCTGCTGAATGAATGGATGTGGCAAGCCTTGCATTTAATGAATTGTCCTATGGAGTTAAACCATTGCAGATACCGAACTATTAGTTGAGTCCTTTAAAAGAGCTTTGACAGATCCCTTAAGTTGCTTTGGGTGGCTGACAAAACGGTCATCTTGAAAGCATTAGAGCGTGTCTGTAAAGGCGTTGTGTGCCTTGTGTTTTGCGACTCGTAACCCAAGCAACGCTGTGGGGTCGACTGTATTGCTTTGCGTCAGCAGTAGTTTGGCTTTAGTGTTGATTTTTACTTGGCTGCCATTCCAGCGTGACACACACACACAGCTGCTACCGCTGCCAAATGCAAATATCACATGACCTCACAGCGAGCGGGGATGAAATAAGTTTGATGCAATCGTAATGAACCCTCGGCTACGGATACGAGCCTAGGGATGATTCTGAGTGATGATTCTGAGTTCTGAGCCTAGGAGATTCTGATGATTCGGAGATTTCTCACCCACTGTACATACAAGCTAATGGCAAGGGTGATACGGTATCTCAAGAAAAACAGTAACACAGACATTTAGAAAGAGTAAAAATACAACATGCCATGACAAAACGAGACAAGGAGAAAAAGAAGAACACATACACGCATTCGAAAATACAAACTGTAAAAAAAAAAAAAAGAAGCAACAATAATGGTTACATTTGTTAAATGATCTGTGAAATCTGATTATCCCCTCATCCGGAGGTTTTCTACGGATGATTGGGAACAGTCCTAGACACTTACATTCATTTCACCTTGCTCGGAACAGAAACTTGGAGAGATTTAATCGCAGCTCATGCTGTAAAACAGGACCCGTTAGGGTTAAAAGCGGGGGGGGGGGGAGGAGGACAGAGGGCTTTAAGTCATGAAATCCATCTGTAGAAGCAACTGGCAAAAAAAGTGACATTCGCTGCGTTGATTTTCCAAGCTAGAACTTTTCTTTAACCTTCCATTACTCATTCTGAACGGACCTTTACCTCAGTTATTTGAACGTTACATGTGCAGCATTGCCAGCCTATTTGACATTGCTTTGTGGGAGAGCTTTTGTTTACTTAACTCTGTAAAGGTTAGCCTGTCCGGAAGTCAACAACCCTTTTTCGATTCTTTTTCGAACAATTGGCATGTCACTTCCTGTTGCTGCTACGAATGTTATCTGTTAGTTTATGCACAGGAGGAAACCTGCTTAAAATGGTCTCCTACCTTTCATACATCTATATATGGAAGACAAACCACTCAGATGCTGTTTCACAATCATCAAGTTTCTGTCTCTGTCACATAGTTCACCAGAGTGCAGTGTTATGTATGGCCTGGCGGTATCGCAGTTTTCTCAGCGGAGGTGAGCTTTGAGCTCGTTCAAGCTTCGCCCTGACTAGCTACTGTCCTCGGTTTCCGGGGGGGGGGGGGGGGGGGGGGGGCTTAGCGGGGGTAGTGCCTCTTGGGATACCCTCAGGTCGTCTCGTCTGCATACTGCCTGGAAAGACCGTCTGGCCTGTTCGGTGCGGAGGTGTTGTCGTTTATTTTCTTCTTCTTCTGTATTTAAGACGCCGTTATCCTCGTCGGCCCGGTAACCGAGACGTTGTTATTTCAAGACTCCGGCCGGCGAAATACCGTTAAGAACGGCACGCGTCACTTTACACCTCGCCTAGACGAAGCGTCTTCTGAATGGGGCGCCGAAACGAAACGGTCCCGCGTCGCCAGGCTGGCTGAGACGAACGCCGCGCAGGCGTTAGCCACTCCCGCCCCACCACCCCATCCCCACCACCCCCCTCCCTCCCTCCGTGCTCCACCGCACCTGGGGGCCCCTCCGTATGTAACGCGCTCAACACCGGTTTCAGACCGAGGTGAGCGAGGAGGGGGGGGGGGGGGGGGGCGGCGGGCAGGTAGATGACAGCTCCACCTGTGCGTCGGCGGCGGCGGGCTTCCCCTCGGCAGAAGGCTCGTTGTCAGCTTGCAGGCAGCGGGGCCTGTTGACGCCTGGAGAACCGGGGACAGGCAGGGACGAGTACGCTTGTGTGTGTGACTGTTTTGGGCCCTTAGATCCTCTGCGCCCCGCTTCCTGCCTGTCAGTCTCATCTCGGGGGCGTTTCGACGCTGCGAACGGCTGCCGTTTCCCTCCATCTTTCCGGGTTTGAGGCAGGGTGGACGGGTGGACGTTTCAGAGGACGCCTGCTTAGACTGCCTGCTAGCCGCTCGGTGAAGAGTGCCTTGTCGTCTCCAAGAATGGGAACCACATTTCAAGTAACTTCTTAGATCTGACAGATAACAGGGATACAAGCGTTGGCAGAGATCAAATGTCCGTTCAGCGACATAAGTTTGTTTGACAAATGTACATTTATATTCATTCATTCATCAGACGCTTTTATCCAAAGCGACTTACAAGAGAGAGCTTTTACAAAGAGCATCAGTCATTGAGCATAGCAACGCGATAGACCCCGAACACACTGGGTTTTTTTAGATTGTGAATCATACATCATGAGAACCAATAAGTGCCAAGGGAAGAACTATAAATGCATAACACAACGATTGTGAAGCAAGAGATACAACAACAACACTGGCAAGTCACCATATGGGGACCAACAGATTGTTCAAATGTTTTGAAGCGATAGATTCATTTTGTCCTGTGGACGGTGCGTTTCAGGGCGGTCAGATGGCTCAATGGTTAAGCTGTTGGCCTCATGATCGGAAGGTTGTGAGATCGAGCCCCGGCTGTGGCTATCAGACTTTGTGTCCTTGGGCAAGGCACTTCACCCTACTTGCCTCAGGGAAAATGTCACTCCACTTACCGTAAGTCACTTTGGATAAAAGCGTATGCTAAATGAATAAATGTAAATGACATCGGACTATTCCGAGAGTGTAAAATTGTACCCTCGCACTTACATGGATTCCTTGAGTGCAAATGTGTCTTAATACTGGTTGGGGAGATGCTCATTAGAGGATGCGGTAGAGTTGGACGCGCAGAAAGGTTACAGAGCTTGGGAGAGGAAAGAGCTCAGACCTTTTTTTTCCCCTTGTGTTCGGTCTTCTCCTAGTGTCATTTACGCTTGGAAGCCTTCTTCTTAGCATAACCCACTGTTGTAGCAGGAGAGACTGAGCAGGAGAGACATTCCGAGGGGAAAATTCCAGAATTGGTGTCAGGCAGCGGAAAGGTCACAGCGGAAGGCGGAGGAGAGAGGGGCCGAAAGTGATTTGGACGGACGCGTCGTTAGTTCGAAGCTTCCGTCTTTGAAAATACGTTTCCGTGAGGTCATTGCGGATGGGTGTTCGTGAAACCGCTCCGGGACAAGAGTCTGTCTTGGAGCGTTAGAGAGTAAGCTCCCTTGAAACAATTATTTGTGTTTGTTGTTGGAAATTGATAAAGAAAGGGTTTTGTCCGTCTCTTCATAAACGGAGTGACAGTTAAATTGAGTTGTGGATTAAAAAAGGATTTAACAACCTGCAGACTGGGAGAGAAATGACCAGACCTCTGGCAACAAAATGAAGACAGTACAAGGCTCAGGTCTCAATCATGTCTCTCTCCTGTCTGAAGGCGAGAGGACATTCATTTATAGGGCACAAGAATGTAAACATAGATAGTGACAGTCAGGCGGTAATGATGTTACAACAGTCTTCAGATGAGGTGTGTTCAGTAGTGATTAATATAAGTACACAGGAAATCCAGTTTCTTCCACAAAATGCGGATGGGTAATTCAGTCACATCCAATAAGGGAGAGGGATGTGGTTGTACGTCTCCTGCCCAGCCTGGCATGAATGTGAGCTCTGGTAGGGGGTCAGGTGGCTCAGCGGGTTAAGGCGTTGGTCTCGTGAGAGGAAGGTTGCGAGTTCGATTCCCGGCTGTGGCTGCATGACGTTGTGTCCTTCGGCAAGGCACTTCACCTTGCCTCAAGGAGAATGTGTCTTTACGTGCTGTAAGTCGCTTTGTATGAAAGTGTCTGCTAAATAAATAAATGTAAATGATAGGGATGTCTCTGCTACTCAGTCATGTAGCTGAGCGGTTAGGGAGTCGGCCTGGTAATCATGAAGTACCCGGTTCGAATCCCGGCCGTGCCAATATGACATTGCGTCCTTGGGCAAAACACCTTGGATAAGAGTGTCTGCTAAATGACTAAATGTACTCCTGTGCCTACGAAACAATGGCATATAGAGCTAAGCAAGTGAAATTCATAGACTGGATTAGCAGGGAAAAAACAACATTGTTTAGCGGTGTTGGCATGTTTTTCCACGCTGAACTTTTTGCCTCTGGTTTGCGCGTGTGCTTTTGCGCGAGCGTGCACGCGCGCGTGCGATGTGTAATGTGATTCATGAGAGGCAAATTGAAGGTGCCATTGTTGGAGCCCGGGGGCAGCAGGAGTGATGTGACTGCTTGACAGCTCTCATTAGCGTATTAGACACAAACAGCGCCACAGATGCTCCCGGTCAGCCGTCGGTCGGGGGCTGGCGCTGGCGGTAACGCCTCCCTGACAGGTGGTTCTCTGGCAGTCTGTCTCGCCGGGTGACAGGGTGACAAGCGGAGCCCCCCCCCCTCCCCCCTCCCTTTCTTTTTTGTGTGTAACGTGTCTGTATCGCGCCGAAGGACGGTAAGAAGTACAAACGTGCCCCCCCCCCTCTAGCGCTTGGAAGGTGCGGTTCGAGCAACGACGCCCGTTAGACGTGGACGTCGATGAAGGAGGGGAGGTCGTGGCGTGGTCGGTTAGGGTGTCAGGTTAATAATCAGAAGGTATCTGGTTCGAACTCCGGCTGTACAGACATGACGTGTCCTTGGGCAAGGGGGGGGGGGTTGACTTGCTCTACCGGGACAGAAGGTACCAGTACCAGGAGGACTGGCTCAACCGTAAGCCAGTACAAATCCCCTTCCATCCATGTTAAAGATTCATTTGGTGCAAATTACTAGGTGCGTGTTATGAACCCCCCGAGTCCCGTGGTTGCGGGCAGTGGTGGGGGGGGGTGGGGGGGGGGTGTTTGTGAGGTTCATGTCTAAGATGCGACTGATGTATATCGTGACGTGGAGAGTTGAAAGGCGGCTTGATGAGACCCATTTCTTACTGACAGACTTCTGACAGACTTACAAAGTGAAACTGAGAGATGGAGTGAGAGAAAGAGTGAGGCATTGGGAGAGAGAGAGAGAGAGAGAGAGATAGAGACACAGAGAGGCAGACAGAGATACAGAGAGAGAGAGAGAGAGAGGCAGACAGAGAGAGAGACAGAGAGATAGAGACACAGAGAGGCAGACAGAGATACAGAGAGAGAGAGAGAGAGAGAGAGAGACAGAGAGAGGCAGACAGAGAGAGAGACAGAAGGAGAGCGAGAGAGAGAGAGAGAAAGAGGGGGAGGGGCAGTGAACATTCATCAGGAGGCATGACTTACCTTTCTTTCATCAGTCCAACCCCCTCTGGCTCTGGAGCAGGCAGATAAAGTCGTCAGTCGGAGATCGAAGGGGAAAGAGACTGGGGGGGGCGGGGGGGGGGTATCACCTGATAAAGTGCTCTCATCCCTGCTTGCGCCCATCCAATCTGACAAAGAATGTTTTGCAGATCCAATAAAACCGCATCTCATCGCGCTCCATCCTTCCCTGACGCTATCTTTGGAATCTGCTCCTGTCAACAACGACGATACCGGGCACCTCCGCGCTGGAGCCGCTGCCAAAACGAACGCACGCTCCTTGATTAACATTAACCACCACCGCACTTCTGTCCATGGTAGAAAGTTGTTGCATCGTTCAGAAAGATGATAGGATAAGATAAGATAAACCTTTATTTGTCCCCCAGGGGGGAGATTGCAGACAGCAGCAGGGTAAAGTACAGCACAAAGAGTTAATGGTAAGGGGTAATAGGGTAATAATAACAATAACAATAAGGGGGGCACGATATAGTACATTATAACAAAACAAATAATAAAAAAATGATATCTCTCTCGAATGTGAACCACAGATAGACATGTAGACAGTTATTGCATGTAAGGAATAATACAGGGTATTGCACGTAATGTATGTATGAACAACGAGACCACCATGGGGGGGGGGGGGTATTGAACAACATGAACACTAATATTGCACAGAATATTGAATATGAATAAATTAAATACCGTACCTTGGTGTTTGTCTCTTCGTATCATTCAAACAACAAAAAAGGATAGATTTCAGAATCAGAATCAGAACGGGGGTTTATTTGCTATGCAAGGCTTAACAAACATAGAATTCACTTTGGCAGGAATGAGCAAACATAGAACATATATGTGGCATACTAATAAAAATTAAAAATACAAATGAATACAATGTAAAAAAACACTACAGATA
This sequence comes from Neosalanx taihuensis, assembly GCA_030340665.1. Classification (NCBI taxonomy): domain Eukaryota; kingdom Metazoa; phylum Chordata; class Actinopteri; order Osmeriformes; family Salangidae; genus Neosalanx; species Neosalanx taihuensis. Next base: position 6,186,200 of record CM059316.1, on the reverse strand, counting down.
TGATACATATAAACAAATAATACAAATGATACAAATAATACAAATGATGCAGTAGTACAAATGATGCAGGTAAAATGGAAGTACAAGTAACATAGGTACAGAGTGGAATGGGTATATATAGTACGTGTGGGAGGGGGGGGGGGGGTATATTCACAGTAGTGTAAACAGTGGTGCACAGTAATAAGTAATGTAGTAATTTCTGTAGTAATTTCTGTCAGAGCTTGATATCTACCTTAATTATGTCTGGAAGTATGAATGCAAATGCTTTTGAGCTACATTGCGGTGGTTACCGCAACATCGGTCCGCGATCGTGGGTCCGTAAGAGTATTCACACGGGAATGTATGAGGTTGATTACAAGATTGTTGGCAGGTGTGATTGAGCAATTGTTTCTGCAAGTGGGTTGTGGGCGTCCTGGAATGAATGAGGGAATTTTAATGAAGCCGTTTAGATGGGCGTGCGTTTCGTATTTTGCTTTTGTTCCTCGTTTACGCCCTGGATTTCATATATGAGCAGTCCGCTGAAATGGACGTACGCCAACCAGTGAATGTAAATAACACGTGTCATTATTACCGTAATTTCCGGACTATAGAGTAAATATAAGCCGCACCACCTATAATTGAACTATTTTGTTTTATATAAGCCGCACCGGACTATAAGCCGCTGATATCCATTCATTCCTTCATTCAAATGGTCCAATGGTTTTTACATAGAAATATTTTGTACTATAAGTGTTTATTCGTATACTTGAAATGATTGTTTCTGAATAGTGCCTTTAACGCGGCAGTAAAAGTGCTGATCGAACAAAACAGAAAAGTTTTTCGATGGTTTTATTCGTCTTCCTCCCGTGCACTAAAGCCAAGTTGCTTTATTTTCCTTCCTTCTGCGTACTGAAACCACTGAACACAAAACCACTGTCACTTTTTCTTTCTCTTATTGGTTTATCACGATATATGTTTCATAATCTGTAAACCCACTATGCTTGGGGACTGTAACCCTGCTATAAATGTAATGCGCAACTGCGCAACTGTTAAAGTCGGTTAATTCTCCCTTGCGCTGAAGCCACAAGTCACTTATTCATCTTCCTGAGGACTGAAGAAAAAATAATAGAAAAGCCGCATCTCTGTATTAGCCGCATGGTTCAAAACGTGGGGAAAAAGTCGCGGCTTATAGTCCGGAAAATACGGTATTTATTTTTTACGTGTACGCTTCTCAATTTACTACCTGGATTGATTCGGTAAACACAGCCAAACTCATAATCCCACGTAAAACCCGTCAACAAGGGCCATGCACACACACGCAAAAAAAAGAGGCGGACATCTTAACTGTCAGTCCTCTCCAGGTGTCGTCCGGCGAGAGGAGGGGACTCCAGCTCCTTCATCTGGCTAATGGTGGACAGAGGGAGTGATGGGGGAGAAGGGACGGGGACAGGGAGGAGGGGGGGGGGGGGGACGCATGGCAGATCGCCTCCGGTTTCGCGTGGGATTACGAGTTTGGCCGTATTTACCGAATCAATCCAGGTAGTAAATAGAGAAGCGTACGCATATAAAATACATAATAGTAATGACATGTTATGTTATTGACATTCACTAGTTGGCGTATATACATTTCAGCAGACTTTGAGATGGAACTGAAATCAGAATCAGAATGCGGGTTTATTCGCTATGCAAGATTAACAAACATAGAATTCACTTTGGCAGGAATGAGCAAACAGAACATATATGTGGCATACTAATAAAATAAAAATAAAAATGAATACAATGTAAAATACACTACAGATATGGATACAAATAATACAAGTGATGCAATAGTACAAATGATACAGCTAACATAGGTACAGAGTGGAATGGGTATATATAGTACGTGGGGGGGCGGGGGGGGGTGTATACACAGTAGTGTAAACAGTGGTGCAGAATTCACAGTAGTAAGTTTTTAAAGTTTAAAGTGTTGTGTGCTAAAGTGGCAGAGTGCAGTGGGATTCTGGAGGGGGGGTGTGGGGTGTTGGTGGATGTCTCAAACTGAGTCCTTGGCCCTGTTGAAGAGGGCAAGAGGTTTTGGTCCTGATGGACCGCAGCCTCCTGCCAGAAGGGAGCAGCTGAAGCACAGAATGTCCAGGGTGGGAGGAGTCGGCCGCAATCTTCCTCACCCGTTTTAGAGACCTTGCCGTGTGCAGGTCCTCAAGGGATGGCAGGTTGCAGCACCTATCACCTATCACCAGCACCTATCACCTATCACCTACCTACCTAGGTGATCACATATCACCTTCTCAGCGGCACGTATGATATGCTGCAGTCTGCTCCTGTCCTTGGCAGTGGCAGCAGCGTACCAGACGGTGATGGAGAAGGTGAGGATGGACTCGATGATGGCAGTGTAGAATTGCACCATCATTGTCTTTGGCAGGCTGAATTTCTTTAGCTGCAGCAGGAAGTACATCCTCTGCTGGGCTTTCTTTATGAGTAAGCTGATGTTCAGCTCCCACTTAAGCCTAGTTTATGCTCCCGCGTCACTCCCTACGCCGGGGGCGTGGCGCGGTTGTTGAGCATTCGAAGTTACGCGTCGAGGGTCCGCGTTTACTCTGCAATTCACTGGCATGCCGCCAGGGGGGTGTGGCTGTGTGGTTTCAATCCTTGCTCTTTCTTCCGGTCATTTCCTTTATAATGTCTATGCCATATGGTACCAACCATAGACATTTAACTTTATAATTTATTTATAACATTTAACTTTATAATGTCTATGGTACCAACAATAAACAACTGCAAGCAATGGAGACCGAGCAGGAGCTGCTGTTTTTGGAGTGGGAGCTCATCGGTTAACTGTGAACTATACATGGTGTGCAAACTGTGTTGTTCTGAAAATAAATATCAAAACAACTCTTTGAAAACAAACTTGTGTGTTTTATTCTTCTGTATTAAATAATTAACACATTTAAGCACGCACATGACTGATGATGTAGCACTCGGCTTCTGATATTGCTACTCATGCACTTGGCGACCTCTAGCCCCATGTTTTGCGCAATCTCCCTCCATGAGTTCGTACTCATTTGGTAGTCTTTGTAATCTTTCATAGAGGAGTTGTATAGATGGTCATATTTTCTGACCTCCTCGATTAATCGCTCGTCTCCTTGGTCCATCGATTTTACCGGTCCAGAAGAACTTTAAAAATGGCGCGGTAGAACGAAAGACCAAAACAGAAAAAGCAGCTGCCGGAAATGACGTTCTGAGCGGACCAATCACAGCGCTTGTGCCGCCGACAACGCAACACGGAGTCAGGATTTTTTGGAGGTGCGCGGAGGGGCAGTGCGGGAGGAGCGGCGCTGGCGGCGCAGTGCGGCGGGCGACGCATCGCGGGAGCATAAACTAGGCTTTAAGGTCCTGGGAGAGGGTGGTGCCCAGGAAGCGAAGGGACTCCACACTGTTGACCTGGGAGTCGCGCAGTGTGATGGGGGGGAGTGGGGCTGGGTTCTTCCTAAAGTCCACAACCATCTCCACTGTCTTGAGAGCGTTGAGCTCCAGGCTGTTCTGGCTACACCAAGTCACCAGGTTGTACACTTCCCACCTGAAGTCAGACTCGTCCCCATCAGAAATGAGCCCGATCAGGGTGGTATCGTCCGCAAACTTCAGGAGCTTGACAGATGGATGACTGGAGGTGCAGCTGTTTGTGTACAGGGAGAAGAGCATGGGGGAAAGGACACAGCCTTCAGGGGATCCGGTGCTGATGGACCGGGAGTCATAGACTTGCGTTCCCATCTTAACGCGCTGCTTCCTGTCGGACAGGGAGTCTGTGATCCACCTGCAAGTGGGGTCGGGCACGTTCAGCTGGGAGAGCTTGTCCTGAAGCAGAGCCGGGATGATGGTATTGAAGGCAGAGCTGAAGTCCACAAACAGGATCCTGGCGTAGGTGTTTGGAGAGTCCAGAAATCCTCAGCGTAAACGAGAAACAAAAGCAAAATACGAAACGCCTCTTTTAACAGCCTTCTCGGCCACCTTACTAGGCTCCTACATATTTGTATTTTTCCCCCTGGTCGCCATGACATTTGAAGCCAATATATGGTTAGTGAATATTTATAACTGGTTAAGTGACTGCGTCTTTTGCCGTCTTGGTTTAAAAGAAAGTCTTCAAAAGGTGAATTAACTTGAAACTCGTGTCACATATGATTAAGCCCCCCATTATTATCTGACAATGGCTTCTCTTTCCCTCCAGAGGAAATCCATTACTTTCTTATATATAGAACGAAGTGCAATGAACACAGTTCTTTTCCATTTGCCTTTTCCAGATTGTTCCGTCATGACATTTCATCCAGGGCAGCTTTTCACAATCAAACTATAATGACGTGCCTTGCTGTGTTAGGTGGATACGAACCACTTTCTCCTCACTGCAGCACTGTAAGCATATCAGGAGAACAGATTATTCCACTTCAACATTCCAGTTCATCAGAGCTATATTACTTACGGGGTCCCAGTCATTATCTGTGCATTAAACACTTTTTTTTTGTCCTGCATCTAGCTTAATTTGTTTTATTTGGTGACTGAACCAATCATTTGACTTTACATTAAGTAAACACTCACACACACACACACACACACATACACAGACTTGCAAAACAATCACATCACAAGTCCAGAACAAAATAATCTTACTTTCTGCTGAGTAAATGATGAACCACATGTCATGTATGGTTAAAATATCGTACTCTAAAAACTGTTCAGAATCCAATCTGTTTGGTACAGGGTTAGCATTTAAAGCTTTGTAAAAGCTGTCTATGACAGCTCAATCAATAAACCAGAGGTTTGGGTAAAGTAGTGGGGCTCAGAAAATAGTCTGAATTGAACAGAACCTCGGTCATAAATAAAACATTAGCCTCTGTGCTGTTAAGTGATGGTGTGGGTGGACAGGGTGACACCGTTTTGCACAAATAAGCATAAATCTTATGTTTCCACTGAAGCAGAAAACATCGGAGCTTTAATCACACCGAGCAGATTTGGTAGAGGACAGAGGCCATAGAGTGAGCGCTGTGATACCTATCTACTACCATTTATTACTACTGGGTGTAAACGACCTTTAAGTGTTTCCCCTTATCTTTACCTGCCAACATAAGGTCCATATTTTGGGACAAAATACACACAAGACACACAGTGAATCGCATACAATACAATATACATGTTTTATGAATATGTATTACTTTACTATATTATATTATAGGTCTTGTGGCTCTTTGGCACTTGTTTGAGTTCTCATGATGTTTCATAATCTATAAACCCACAATGTTTGGGGATCATCACGTTGGTATTATCAGTGACCAATGCTCTCTTTTTTAAGCTCTCTCTTGAAAATTACTTTGGATAAAAACGTCTGCAAAAAAAAGAAATGCAATTATAGGACTCCTGTTGCATAATGAGAAGTCCCAATGTTACACAACTACATTTCCCAGCGTCCACCGCTGCTTCTGCGTGTCCCACAATCCCGTTCGGCATCCTGCTCAGTTCCTCACAGCAAAAAGAAGGTCGAGACTCTCCTCTCACAGACAAAATGCTCGGTCAGGCTGTTCGACGATTCACAACCTCTGCGGTCCGCTCTTCGCATTACGCCGAAGGACCCGGAAAGGTAATTTATTTGAAAAATATAACTTCAAACATATAATTACAACATAATTCCTGCGGTGCGGCCTTTTACCTCAGGTCTTGCTATGGAGGTCACGGGCTTGACAAGCTAGCCTAGCCTGTTACAACACGGTGTTAAGTTACTGATGTAAGAATAGAAATATGTCTGAAATATATATTATCGAACTGCCTTTCTATCATTCTAATGCAGGTTATCTGTCCAGGCTAGCAGCAGTAGCAGCAGTGCTCCACTGTTAGCTTAGCTTAGCAGCACAGTAAGTGGCTGTATCCTTATCGGAGGTTAGCTGTTTTCGCTAGCAAGCTAATGACCGGTGTGGTTAGGGTTAGGTTGTATAGGTCATTTACTAAGTCTGTTTTTTAGTAACTAGTTGACGTAAAATAGCCATCGTTATCATTTCGATTCTTGTTTTAAGGCGATGGTAAACGTTTAGACTACTGACTGCTTGGATTAGCTAGTTACATTTACATTTTACATGTATTCATTTAGCAGACGCTTTTATCCAAAGCGACTTACAGCAAGTACAGGGACAATCTCCCAGAGTCAAGTAGGGTGAAGTGCCTTGCCCAAGGACACAACGTCATGTTGGCACGGCCAGGATTCGAACTCGCAACCCCGTTCATGAGCCCAGCGCCTTAACCTCAGAGCCACCTGACCCCCCTGTTATACTTGCCAAGCGGCTTGAGATCTAACAGCCCCTAGCATAATTGTACATTATTTATCTGCCATTGATGGATGGGACATCGTTTGTTCACTACTGACAGCAGTCCTTTAGAGAGTCCTTGAGCTTCAGTGACTCAGCGATTTAGCAATGAGTAAGATGGCTGAGTGGTTAGGGGCATCGAACTAGTTATCGGAAAGTACCTGGTTGGAATCTCGGCTGGGTCAACAATGTTGTGTCCTTGGGCAAGGCACTTCACCCTACTTGCCTCAGGGGGGAATGTCCCTGTACTTGCTGCAAGTCACTCTGGATAAGAGCGTCTGATAAATGACTAAATGTAAATGTGAACGTCGCTGGTCTTGACCCTCTTTCTCCCTCTCTTCCAGAACCTGCCGTTTTCAATTGAGAACAAGTGGCGTCTGCTGGCCATGATGGTGGTGTATTTCGGAAGCGGCTTCGCCTTCCCTTTCATTGTCGTCAGACATCAGCTGCTGAAGAAGTGAAGTGACCTCGGGCCATGGCGGCTTCCTGGTAACGGCCTCTAATCTGTTATATAGTTTACCTGTTATCCAGCTAATCTGTTATATAGTTTATCTGTTATCCAGCTAATCTGTCATATAGCTCACCTGTTATCCAGCTAATCTGTTATATATTTTACCTGTTATCCAGCTAATCTGTTATATAGTTTACCTGTTATCCAGCTAATCTGTCATATAGCTCACCTGTTATCCAGCTAATCTGTTATATATTTTACCTGTTATCCAGCTAATCTGTTATATAGTTTACCTGTTATCCAGCTAATCTGTCATATAGCTCACCTGTTATCCAGCTAATCTGTTATATATTTTACCTGTTATCCAGCTAATCTGTTATATAGTTTACCTGTTATCCAGCTAATCTGTTATATAGTTCACCTGTTATCCAGCTAATCTGTTATATAGTTTACCTGTTATCCAGCTAATCTGTTATATAGTTTACCTGTTATCCAGCTAATCTGTTATATAGTTCACCTGTTATCCAGCTAATCTGTTATATAGTTTACCTGTTATCCAGCTAATCTGTCATATAGCTCACCTGTTATCCAGCTAATCTGTTATATATTTTACCTGTTATCCAGCTAATCTGTCATATAGCTCACCTGTTATCCAGCTAATCTGTCATATAGTTCACCTGTTATCCAGCTAATTTGTTATATAGCTCACCTGTTATCCAGCTAATCTGTTATATAGTTTACCTGTTATCCAGCTAATCTGTCATATAGCTCACCTGTTATCCAGCTAATCTGTTATATATTTTACCTGTTATCCAGCTAATCTGTCATATAGCTCACCTGTTATCCAGCTAATCTGTCATATAGTTCACCTGTTATCCAGCTAATCTGTCATATAGTTCACCTGTTATCCAGCTAATCTGTCATATAGCTCACCTGTTATCCAGCTAATCTGTCATATAGCTCACCTGTTATCCAGCTAATCTGTCATATAGTTCACCTGTTATCCAGCTAATCTGTCATATAGCTCACCTGTTATCCAGCTAATCTGTCATATAGTTCACCTGTTATCCAGCTAATCTGTCATATAGTTCACCTGTTATCCAGCTAATCTGTTATACACCCACAAGTTTTAATGGCGCTCAAGGGAATGAATGACATTCACCAATGTTTGTTACTTTTTGATTTTCCCGTCAACCTCAAACTTGTGACTGATGTCTGCGCGGGGACAGTCACAAATGTCACGCCAGTCCATTTCTCTGTTGCCGTTTGACGATAAACTCGCGCATTAGCATGGTAATTTGACATCACGAGAGTAGATTAACATCAGGCGGTGGAAAGCGAGACTGACTCGCGGTCGCCATTGTCGCATTTATCTTAACTGCTGTTTACTCCTAAATTGGATTTCTGTCAACGGAATCATCCGTCTTATCCGTCTTTCTCTTTGTCTCTCGCAGGTCTGCGCGTCTATCTGTCAACGTTCTCTGGTCTCGGAAGAATGGGATTCCCTTATTTGTCTTTGTAAATAAAGTTGATTTAAATTGATGATGCTCGTCATGATGCCTTTAGTTCTCTGGATTTGTTTCTGAACTCTTGTCCGTTGAAGATTCTTCTGGAAGGAAGTTTCACTATGTTCAGGCCAGGTACTTGGCAGTCTGGTTTCATTATGGTGTCGTTGCCAGCAGTCTAATGTTAATTCAGGTGGCATTACTGTTCCTGATATGAACCATGTGATGCAAAGTAAAACAAACACGTTGGCCGCTACTGATGTACAAAGACACCATTCTACTCTTTATTAAATCCATAACGTTTTACAGCATTCCATGAACATGTCTTCCAAATTTATGGACAATTTGATTTACACAAGTATGCGTGCTCCCTGAGTGCTTGGCCAAATGGCATGCATGAAGCGTACTTTTAACTGTAAAAAAAAATCACCAGACTATACGATTACACACAGTATTTCAATTGCAGTTGCAGATGTGATGCTACAGCCAGCATTTGAAGGGGAGTCCTCCCCCTGTCGTTAAAATCCTTGAACTTGAACGAAACTGACAGTTCACATTTCTCAACCCCCCCCCCCCCCCCCCCCCCCCCCCCCCCCCCCTCCGGCTCAAGCCTGAGTTTGGGGAACGAACGGTCCTCCCCCAACATCCCCAGCATCTCCAGACAGATTCGGTGAAATATACGATTCTCGTTCGCTGAACCCTCCACCGCAACTAGCCGTAAAGATCCGAGGACGAGATGTTATTGGGAGTGGCGTGATGGCAAGACACAAAGCGCGGGGGGGGGGGGGGGGGGATGACTTGTTATATGCTGTCCGTAAATCTTGGCGTGGTTGCGGAGTGGTAAATCTGCCGCACGGTTTTGTGTTTTCTTGCATTTGTAATGACCCCTTTTACTGTCTGCGCCTCCGGACGGGGGGGGGTGGGGGTGTTCAGGTCAGGTTGCGCACGCTGACTGGCGATAAAACTATCATGACGTTTAATGGGGGTCAACGAGGGCGGCAAATATGGGATAACGACCCCGCTTTGGTGACACACTTCCGTAGCCCGTGGACAGTGTAGGTAGGCTGTGTTGATCCATCTAGGACAGGGGTAAGGAACCCTGGTTCTTGAGAGCCACAGTCCAGAAGGTTCTAGATGATTCCCTGCTCCAAAACACCGGATTCAAATTATGAGGCTTCCACAGAGCTTGATAACGACCCTTCATTAGAATCAAGTGTGCTGGAGCAGGGAAACATCTAGAACCTTCAGGACCCTTTATCTCAGCATCAGGAATGTTTTTATTTGCTATGCAAGATATACAAACATGTAATTTACAATGGCAGGAGAAAGCAAAAGAACATATATGGAACACAAGAGTAGATAAAAATGGAATAACAAATGTAATATAAAATACAAATAAGATTTAGGTGGGCACTAGCTGTACAGGTGGGGGGATTATATAGGAGCATCATTGTTTTCTCTATCTTACATAATGACATGATGATTATTAGCTATGATTTATTCGCATGTTTACATTGAATCCAGGCGACAGTGTGAAGGGCTAGATTAAGTCTTTAAGTGCGTGAGAGGTGTCTAAACTCTGCTTCTCATTGGTTAGAGAGGTTCAGGGGAGGTTCCTCACCAGTAGATGTGTGACCACATCGGGCGCAGTCGGTTAAGGGTGTCGAGCTGGTAATCAGAAGGTCCCTGGTTCAAACCCAGGCTGTGCCAACATGATGTTGGGTCCTTGGGCAAGGCACCTCACCCTCCTTGCCTCAGGGGGGAATGTTCCTGTATTTGCTGTAAGTCTCTCCGGATAAGAGCGTCTGCTGAATGACTACATGTAAACGGACCCTTTGCTAGTCCCTGTGAGACATTTCCCATGGTGAACAAACATCGAGGTTGAAAAAAACACACCCGGACATCTGCAGTGCCATCAGACCGTCGTTATAAATCAGCCCCCCAAAGAATGGCTCCTCCCGGGCCTTACAGCACCTGTCACCTGCCTGTCAGAGCTCCGTGAGAGTGCAACCAGTGAGGTTTCAAGGACATCGGAGACTCCTCAGATCTCTGCCAAGTTTGTCCCCTCACCCCCCTTCTTTCCATCCACTGTGCCACTGGCAAAGGTGTTGAGCCTCTGGGAAGTCCATGAACCGCATTTACATTCAGCAGACGCAGGGTGAAGTGCCTTGCCCCAAGGATACAACGTCATGTTGGCATGGCCGGTGGATTGAACCGGGAACCTTCTGATTACTAGCCGGACTCCCTAACCGCTCAGCTGCTTGACTCCCTGACCAAGTGTGTCAGCCTCCCACTTCGTCAAGCAGAGCTGTGTGGTCAAGGAACCCCAGCAGAATTAGTCCCTCTTCAGGGCATCTGAACGTTTGAAAGGTTTTGTGTTGACCAGGGGTGTCAAACTCCTGCCATCGAGGGCCAAGAGGGAGCAGGTTTTCACTTCAACCAAGCCACTGCACCAGCTGATTTCACCAAGTAGAGAGACTCATTAGTGAAGTCAGCTGGTGTTAGTGCTTGGTCGACACGAAAACCTGTACCCTCATGGCCCTCGATGGCCAGAGTTTGTCACTGGTGTAGACTTTGTCTTTAGGGCTACGCGCCTGGGAGAGAGATAGAAAGAGAGTGAGAAGGAGGGAAAGGGGGAAATACAGTACGCATCGCAGTATTCTTTTTATTGGGTGCTGGAGGCCGGAGGCGACTTTTGTCGGGATTTGAATCATGCATAATCTCTGCATCCACTTTGGACCAATTTAGCCTCTCGAAGCAGGGCCCTGGTTCAATAATGTAACACTTTGCCGTGCCAGAGGTAATGGTGGTAGCAAGAGTCAGGCGAGGAAATTCCTATTTCAAATCATTCGTTTCAAGCGTGCGTTCCCTCCAAAAGTCTTGGCCCATCTCGGAAGGGACCGAACTTGAGTTTCCTGTCATCCTTCATGCAGTATGCATTCAAGCTGGAGTTCAAGTCCCTCTCTCTGTTCTGCATTAATGAAAAGTGCAGATTTACTTCACCCCTTTAAACGAACTGCCCGTGAAATGGTTTCCGATGAGTGCGGGGAAATCGACATGGAGGAAGACCTCCAGTCGTGCGTCTAATGAAGAGCTGAAAGATGGGACGGCTTGTGTTGTCTTTTCCTGCGGGGCTGTCCTTGCGAAAACAGGAAGTGTTTGAAGCTCGCCACGTCTCCTCCCCCCCCCCTGAAAAAAATGGTCTTTCTTTGCCTCCCCCCCCGATTGGACGCTCTCTCGCAGGGAGCTAACGCTAGACGTAGCGTTAGCGCAAACAACAGCGTTTCTTCTCAAGCGGAGTTAAGAGCTCAGCGACAGGTTCCTTCATACGAGGGGAAGGAAGTCATTAGACACCCCATGGTCCACAGGCTCACAGAGAACATCGCCATCCAGCCCCCGACTCCACACGCAGGGTCCTCTCAAGTGACTCCGGGCTGAAGATATTTCTAGAAATGACGGGAACAAACCAAGCACGCAAAACGCCGCTGTCAGAACTTCCCCACAGAGTGGGATACAGAAAAGAAGTCAAAACATGCCGATTGGGAGTGTCTGCCACCGGGTGTTTTTTTTGTGGTGGGGGGGGGGGGATGTAGTGTAGCGTTCCCCAGGATGACGGAAGAGGTCAGAAGGGGGTTACTAAGCCGGGTAGCTCGATAGCTCCACCAGCTGGTCAAGGGGCCGATCTGCCGGCGACGGACTGCGTACATCCAGAGGACAGGCTTTCCTGCGTGTTTACATTCAGCAGACGCTCTCATCCAGAGTGACTTACAGCAAGTACAGGGACATCCCCCCCCCCCCCCCCCCCCCCCTGAGGCAAGGAGGGTGAAGTGCCTCGCCCAAGGACGCAATAGCATGTTGCCTCAGTGGGGAATCAAACTGACGACCTTCAGATCGCTAGGCCAACGCCCTAACCACGGGAGTCTATGAATATGTCCAATGTGATTACAGAGGGTTGGGGTGGAGAGAAAAGCAGAAGTTTACTTGCGAGAGTCTTGCGAGAGTTTTTTTGGGACTAGACAGCCGACCGGGTACTGGAGTCAGGTGGCCGAGCGGTTAGGGAATTGGGTTAGCAATCAGACGGTTACAAGTCTGAATCCCGGACTTGCCAACGCTCGCTGTTAATCGCTCTGGGTAAGAGCGTCTTCAAAATGTAAATGGTTCAAAGCAAAATGAATGTGTATCTGATTTCTTTCTTTCAAAGTCTAATGAGCCCCAATTCGTTTCCGTTTTTCCACCAGCGTGGGTTATGAACCTCAACATGAATCGTCTTAATATATGACCTTATCTCTTTCTCCTTATTAATTACTGATGGAAAAGTTGGCTGGGCAACATTACCCAGCAGAACCCTAAACCATCTAACAAACTCCTGAACTCAGAACATTGCAACCCTTGCACGGAAAAAAAAGGTTAATGCACATTTCATGCAAATACTTATGCAGAAAGTAAAAACAAGCGAAATAAAAATATGTCGTTATCTTTCTAAGTACAGTGGTGTCCAATTAATGAGAACATTAATTCTCTCTGGACAGGTAATGTACTTTCTGCTGAAGCTGCTCGCTTGAAACCTTTTCCACAGTAGAGAACTTTCTTCACTCAAGCGACCCCCTAAACTAGATTCAAGCAATTAACATTTTTCAGAGCGAGGGTTGATCTCTGAGCTGAAGATGCTGCTCTCAATCCTACAGGATTTTTTATTATGATCTAGCATTCCCACAGATGTGAATCCAGGTTCTTCTTTTTCCTCTGCTTAATTAAAAAGATATAAGAGATCGTGCTGGAAAAAAAAAAGTCTCACTTCGAATCGGAAATGAAATCAAGCAACTTGGCTGGCTAATTAAAACCTGCTGATCCGCGGACAGCGGTGGTCTCCCCACACAGAGCAAGTCTCTCCATCGTACTGCGGGCTTCAGCGACTATCTTTCACACGAGATGACCTTGGATGGACAGACTATAACGAGAGGTTAAAGGTCATTTTTCCACAGCTTTCGGCCAATCGCAGCAGGCGCCGTGGTTAATTGAAATGGTCACGGTGCGAACAAAGTCTCGTTCATTGTGGGTGGTCGAAGAGGAGGAGCAGGAGAGGAGGAGGAGAGGGAGCGTTAAGAGGCAGGGAGAAACAGGAGCAGCTGAAGAAAGAAACCCCCCCAACCTCTCCATTTGCTTGATTAATGTAGAGGTCAGAACGCTTCATTCCTGCCTGTGATGTTAGATTTTTCTCCACGCGGCGAATCATTTCTTTCCACAAGTCTGAAAACCTCCCTCTCCCTTCCCAGGGGCCCTTGAAGTATCCCCCTCCCACTTCCCCCTTGTTTGAGAAACAATGGCAGCAGATGCACGACCCCACCGCCTGACAAACAAATTCGGTTTGCCCCGTCCCCCTCCCATCTTCTTGTGTCGTCCCCCCCACCCCCCACCCCCCTCCTCTCTCGGTCTCTCTCCCTATCTATTTCTCATTATCTCCTTTGCCCCGGCACCTCCAGCTAAATCACGCGCGGCGCTCTCGCTTTCAATTGTAAATCCTCCACGCCGACAGGAAGTTACTGCCTTGGTGTGTGGAACGCTCGCCTGTGGCTCAGCTCCCCTCCCTTGTGAAGAACATCTGGACCAGGAATAGACGGACAAACGTTCCAAAAGCACATGGGTCAATGGCGCGCGCACGACATAGTGAGATGTCCGAAAAATTATTCAAGCCGGACGTATGTGGCTACAGATGAAAGACTGGCCCGTTCATGCAGACAGACGTAAATATACAAACCCGACTCTTAAAAATGACATTTATCAGACGCTTTTATCCAAAGCGAGTACAGGGACATTCCCCCCCCCCCCCCCCCCCGAGGCAAGTAGGGTGAAGTGCCTTGCCCAAGGACACAACGTCATGTAGCCACAGCCGGGAATCAAACTCGCAACCTTCTGATCATGAGCTCAATGCCTTAACCGCTGGGCCAACTTCAACTTTGGTGTTGCAGTTAAAGTCTGGCAGCAGCTGTCTGCTTCCTTCGCATTACGTTCACTTTACCTGCAAGCGACCTAGTTCTGCACAAGTTCGTTTTTTTTTTTTTTGTCGTCTTCCCTCCCTCCGGTGCTATGACTTATCATTTCATAACTTTGATGTGATTTTCCACAGAAACGAATCGAATGAAAGTATGGCGATTTCATTGAACGTTCACGAGCGCTACGACTTTTGAAACTGAATTTCAATTACTTTTTTATTCATTTAGCAGACGTTCTTATCCAGAGCGATTTACCTTCAAAGTCAAATATCATTTCGAGGCACAATACATTTCTGTCCTTTTATCGCAGTTAAGGCTTTCTTCTCAGCCTCTTTGTTTGAGAATATAAAACTGTATTCCGAGTTAATTAGTTTTCCATGGGTGTCATATCAAATGCTCATTTAGGATTTTGATGATGTCTATCAATCCGAATGCGTTTTGAAGAAAATCTCGAATTAATCGCTGAAATCTTGGATTAAAGCCCTTTTGTTGTGACGTGACCAATTCCCTTGATTCGTTCAAACTGGAGTTTGTCCCTGAAAAGGGAGATTAACGTTTTACTTTGATTACCAGATGGGAACAAAACTGACCCTTTCCTTTAATGGAAAAGATGAATTGTTGCTTAATTTAGCTGGACGATCTCAATTCCCCTGGTCTTGAAGATGAGTCTTTAATTTGATTGCTTTGGCGTCTGGCATTTCAGAATGGGCTGTGTGTTTCTCATAACATGAAGGAAAGGTAATTGCAGTTTACAAAGGCCTACAGTGAATATGCTCTCCCTCCGGACACTTGCATTTAACCTGCTCTATTCCAAGCAAATTGCTCAATTTGAAAAGGCTCAATTCATAGTGCAATCAATGAATTTCAATGCCGATGTGAAAATGTGGGGGTTAGCCACTTGGAAAACGCTTGTTACAGTATTTTGTGGTGCAAAGTAGGAGGAAACCGTTCAATCCAAAATGATTTACTATGAAGTAAACGCAGTGAGCTTCAAGGTGGTCGGCTTGCACGTTCAAATAATGACGAATCCTTGATTTCGGATTTCGTTGAACAACGAAAACCTCCATGGAACTCCATAGCACCGAAAGATCCACCATCCACCCTCTTTCTGGAGGAAGAAATCCACGTCCAAGCACGTTTCAAGCCATGGTTTCGAACCGAAATCCACCAACGTGGACGCCGAACGAGGGAGAGTCCCTTGCGTGCAGCGTCCGCGCCTTTGGCGAACGCCCCCCGCCCGAGCCCGGCGTCTCAGGGGCCTCCTCTCCAGCCATCTGCAGACCGGGGAGGGGAGAGGAGAGCGACGGGAGACCGCAGCCCCTGCTGGAACTCTCCAGAAAATGCTGAATCGAATCAGCTGTGCCAGCTGCAAGACGGGGAGGAGGGGGGATGGGGGAGGGGGGGGTAGACGGAAGTGGGGGGGGGGGGTGGAGGAAACAAATACCAGGGTGCAGACGGAGCAACATTGACAAAAAAGGCGAGGAGGAGGAGGTAGTAGGGAGGAGGTAGTAGGGAGGAGGAGGAGGTAGTGGGGAGGAGGAGGTAGTAGGGAGGAGGAGGAGGTAGTAGGGAGGAGGAGGAGGTAGTAGGGAGGAGGAGGAGGTAGTAGGGAGGAGGTAGTAGGGAGGAGGAGGTAGTGGGGAGGAGGAGGAGGTAGTGGCGAGGAGGAGGAGGTAGTAGGGAGGAGGAGGTAGTAGGGAGGAGGAGGAGGTAGTAGGGAGGAGGAGGAGGTAGTGGGGAGGAGGAGGAGGTAGTAGGGAGGAGGAGGAGGTAGTAGGGAGGAGGAGGAGGTAGTGGGGAGGAGGAGGTAGTAGAGAGGAGGAGGAGGTAGTAGGGAGGAGGAGGAGGTAGTAGAGAGGAGGAGGAGGTAGTGGGGAGGAGGAGGAGGTAGTAGGGAGGAGGAGGAGGTAGTGGGCGAAAGGCAAGCCGGTAACAGACCAAGCGATGAGAGGCAATGGTGCACTTGCAGAGGGGGGCGCGTGTTCATCAGACCCTCGTCGGAGAAAAGGAGCGGGATCGAAATAAAACAGAGCGTCACCTGACATTGGGCGAGGGTCGTTACGTAACCCACAGAGGAACTGCTGAACCAGCCGGGATATTAAGGGTATTATTTCACCCCAGACTGGAAGTGTGAAGTCATAGACATTCGGCGAGATGAATTAGGACTTCAGTTCTAAGTGGGTCACCTCCCTAACTCTGAAGTGAATTGTTCGGAGACATTTTTTAAAATCAACTCACGTAGCTGCTGGGATTTTGAGTCCAGTTACTAATTACAGCGAGGGGTCTAATTGCAGAGCAGCTGATGAAACTTCAGCGTGTAGAACGTATGCTTGTGCACCAATGGTTTCGTTTTTTTGGCCGTCACGCCCAGCGACTAAGTGCTTCGTCTTTCTCCTGCTGGAAACAGGCTGTAGGGAAGCCCGAAGGAGGCAGTGGCAGAGGAAGGCGAGGAGGAGGAGGTAGTAGGGAGGAGGAGGAGGAGGAGAAAGTGGGCGAAGGCAAGTCGGTAAGTAGCTTAGCTTTCGGGGAAAATGCTGACTTCCAACACCTGTCCAGGTCATTCCTCGGTCAACATCTCCCAGCTCTGTCGCTGGACGTTCAACGTTGGGCCCGATTTGGAAGGAAACACACGAGCAGAAAAGGTTAGCGTATGGGGGTTGCGTATCTCTTCAAGAGCGTTAGCGCATTATAGCTTGATGGACTGGGCGCTAGGTCTGTCACTATGGTGGCCCATTGGTCCCCTGATCTACACCATTCTAGACCTGTGAAGTGCATTCTCACCCCGGCGAGGTGAGGTGGGGGCTGCGGATGTATTACTGGTAAAAGAACCGTTGCTGGCGGGTGAATAATTCATATGTTGCATTAGCACAGAAATGATTTAGATCTGCGCAGCGCTGCGGCGAGGCATTTCCACCTGTGAAAAATCCGCAGTCGATTCGACCGTGTTTGCGTCCGGGGCTTTCGTGATAGCTTAGCGACCGCATTTAGCATGTACAGAAAACATTTCATTCATAAAAACTACGGACAGCGTGTCCGCAGTTATTTCTCTGGATCTCCATCCCCTGGTTTGTCCTGATGAACGTCTGCCGTTTGGTCGACTGGGCTGATCAACTCTGGGAAGCCTCATCACCTGCGAGAAGTCCATGAATCACCCTCTTTAATCGGCTTGGCGATGGTCTGCGCGGAACGCGCCGGGTTCCGCTTGCGGGGAGACGGCCCTTGACGGAGCGCTAACGGTCCACAGCCGCTAGGAACCTGAGAACCGAAGGAGGGGGGGGGGAGACGCCGTCGCGTTCTCGCTCGTATCGCCTCGGAACAGGCCGTGGTTGGTTCAGTTCTGCGTCGTGAACACGAACATTAATAAACGACAGCGCCTCCGAAATGACTTATGGGGTTGCGTAGCGGCATCATCCCCTCTGAACAGCGCTCTGTACAACATAATCAATTTCAGGAGCATACAAACACACGCCACTTCATTATACCAATAATAAATGAACATTACGTTGTTTGTAATGCAACCAATTTGTCTTTCTGAGTGCCGCTAATGGCAAGAAGGCACACCGGGGTGAACTCGAGAGAACTTCGGTTTTTCCGGCACATTCTATAAAGAAAATGAAATACAATCAGCGTTCTAATCTCGGAGTGCAACTCTGTTGGAGTCAATGGTGCTGAAAGAACAGCGAGTTCAATCTAATATCAATCAATCACAGCAGCTGCTTCCAGAATGAAACTGCTAAGAACATGCGAGACGGAGGGAGGGAGGGAGGGAGGGAGGGGAAGATAGAGAGGGAGGGAGAGAGGGAAGGAGGGAGGGAGAGAGGGAAGGAAGGAGGGAGGGAGAGAGAGGGAGAGGGAGAGAGAGGAAGATAGGGAGGGAGAGAGAGGGAAGGAGGGAGAGATCCGCAGCTATACATTCGTCCCACACCTCAGTGGCTTTGATGAACCAGTCCTCATATCTCTCATTCCCTTCCTAAAAGAGAGACACCGCAGAATACAAACCGTTCTTCCAAAACATATTGAGTTACAGCTCAAGAAAAACAGCTGTATCGACCCAGTCCCACACATGAGAATCTTAATCACCAGAATGTCAGCCAGACCCTCTGGTCCATGATTATTAGCCTACTGCCGTTTCAGTAACTGCATCATAACCCAGTACAACAGGGACTTAGAATTACCTCAGCTGAGTGCCTAGAATTTTCCCCACAAATTCTCGGTAGAACATTTCATTTGTTTTTCTCGCAACTACTAATATCCGTCATAAGGTCACAGAGACCAGTAACTCACATGGTTGGTATTGACAGTACTAGGCTTGCAAAAAGCAAACCTTGTAGAAAACCTTATTTATTAACCGTATACATGAAGTCATTCAGCAGACGCTCTTAGCCAGAGGGACTTACAGCAAGTACAGGGACATTCCCCCCTGAGGCAAGTAGGGTGAAGTGCCTTGCCCAAGGACACAACGTCATGTTGGCGCGGCCGGGATTCGAACCTGCAGTCTTCTGATTACTAGCCCGATTCCCTCACCGCTCTGCCGCTCGACACGTCACCCCAGTCTTGCGTGCGGAGCCGGTTTTCATTTGGTTTCTCAGTAATAGCAATGTGTGTGTGTGTGTGTGTGTGTGTGCGCGCTCGCATATTACAGCATGTGCACATGGGGGCGTGTGTGTTGGGTCATTCCATGGAATGCCATGTGTTTCAGAAATCCAGTCCCAGAGGGGGCGCCCCCTCCCACCCTCCCCCACCCCTCCACCCCCTCCCCAGGGCAGGATCTGCTGAGCTGGGATAAGCCTGGGCTGGGCTGGGTTTCTGGGGCTGCGCTGGTCCAGCCCAGCCCTGGCTCAGACCACCAGACCTCCCTGCTCACTCAGCAATTTACCAAAACTGATGAATCATTGCTGCACGTCCCTGGTGGATCTTAGATGCAGAACTCAGCACAACAGAAGTCACTGTGAAGCCAGCTATGCCTGAGACGGGAGGGAGGGAGGGAGGGAGGGAGGGAGGGAGGGAGGGGAGGAGGGGGGAGGGAGGGGAGGGGGGTAAAATATATCCATCCACGTATAGACAGAGCGAGAGAGCAAGAATAAGATATATAAAGACATATATAAAGAGGGGGGGTAGAGAGTAAGATATACACCGACATGTATATAGAGAGAGAGGGAGAGAGAGACCTACGGACACACCCTCCTTGGCTGGTCCAAGGAAATGTGTCCTGTGCCCAGGCAATCGTAAACAGGATTTATGTAATTTAATTAAGCATTTGTACAATCACCTTTATTTACAGCTGCAGACGGAGCTGCACGCTGCGCCGCGGAGATCCGGCCTGGCCGACGCCACCAGGAGGGTCGTAATTTCTGCCCTCTGCCTCTCATTGTCGCCGGGGCGGGGAGAGCGGAGGCTCCTGAGCTGGTATGCGCTGTGCTAGCCTGCGCGTCGCATTTGCATTCATCACATTGGATTCCCTTTTTTAACGGCGTCCTTGTTTTGTTTGATTTGAACGCGCTTTTAAGGCGTCGCGATTTGCAGACGGTGGGGGAGGGGGGGGAGGGGGGGGGATGCCGTGTCGTCGGCGGGGATGTTTAACGATCTGCGGCGTTCATGGCGGTGTTTGATTGCTCCATCATGTGACCCTGCATTTGTGCTTCTGGTGGAGTGTTGCAGGGAGTGGTGTGCAGACTGGTTTGTAGGGAGTGGTGTGCAGACTGGTTTGTAGGGGGTGGTGTGCAGACTGGTTTGTAGGGAGTGGTGTGCAGACTGGGTGGTGTGCAGACTGGTTTGTAGGGAGTGGTGTGCAGACTGGTTTATAGGGAGTGGTGTGCAGACTGGTTTATAGGGAGTGGTGTGCAGACTGGTTTGTAGGGAGTGGTGTGCAGACTGGTTTGTAGGGAGACTGGTTTGCAGACTGGTTTGTACGGAGTGTTGAAAAGACTGGTTTGTAGGGAGACTGGTTTGCAGACTGGTATATAGGGAGTGTTGAACAGACTGGTTTATAGGGGGTGGTGTGCAGACTGGTTTGTAAGGAGTGGTGTGCAGACTGGTTTATAGGGGGTGGTGTGCAGACTGGTTTGTAGGGAGTGGTGTGCAGACTGGTTTATAGGGAGTGGTGTGCAGACTGGTTTGTAGGGAGACTGGTTTGCAGACTGGTTTGTAGGGTGTGTTGTGCAGACTGGTTTGTAGGGAGTGGTGTGCAGACTGGTTTGTAGGGAGTGGTGTGCAGACTGGTTTGTAGGGAGACTGGTTTGCAGACTGGTTTGTAGGGTGTGTTGTGCAGACTGGTTTGTAGGGAGTGGTGTGCAGACTTGTTTATAGGGAGTGGTGTGCAGACTGGTTTATAGGGAGACTGGTTTGCAGACTGGTTTGTACGGAGTGTTTAAAAGACTGGTTTGTAGGGAGACTGGTTTGCAGACTGGTATATAGGGAGTGTTGAACAGACTGGTTTATAGGGAGTGGTGTGCAGACTGGTTTGTAGGGAGACTGGTTTGCAGACTGGTTTGTAGGGAGTGTTGTGCAGACTGGTTTGTAGGGAGTGGTGTGCAGACTTGTTTGTAGGGAGACTGGTTTGCAGACTGGTTTGTAGGGAGTGTTGTGCAGACTGGTTTGTAGGGAGTCTTGTGCAGACTGGTTTGTATGGAGTGTTAAACAGACTGGTTTATAGGGAGTGGTGTGCAGACTGGTTTGTAGGGAGACTGGTTTGTAGGGAGACTGGTTTGTAGGGAGACTGGTTTGCAGACTGTTTTGCAGACTGTTTTGTATGGAGTGTTTCGATACATGGATGATGTTTGCGTGTATGTCTGCAGGTTTGAATACTGCCCTGCATGGTGGAACATACCCAAGCCACGATCACTGTCTACCTGTGCTAGAGCGACCTCTCCTGGACAAACTCATTCATAAACAACCGTAAATCTCATCATCATATATCCTCAGATATCTCTGTATATAGAGAGAGATATGTACATATCAACCATATAATCATTACATAGAATAATCCTGATATTTACATGTAGTCATGTAGCAGACGCTCTTATCCAGAGTGATTTACAGCAAGTACAGGGACATTCCCCCTGAGGTGAAGTGCCTCGCCCAAGGGACACAACCTACCTTGTGTTTACCAGCCTGTCGCCCTAACCGACTGCGCCCCATGACTCCACCATACAGGCTATATTTGTGTGTTTGTATTGATCTTGTTGTCATGACCTCCAGACCCCCTGCCCTCCAACAGTCGACCCCTTTATGGCCCGGGGGTCCTCAGTCGCTTGTCTGCCTCCCCATCGTGGCACATGGCGATCCGTCTATCCAGAGATCCAATGGGGAACGCACCAACACACTGTCGCCATTGTCACTGCCCCATCGGGGGGGCAGCGTCGATCAACACCCTTATTGTTAGAGAGCAGAAACACAACTATCTACTGTTCCTATGAATGGCTTGTGGGTACCGGAGCTATTTTATGGGTCACATGGTGCCTGAAAACCTCCAAAAGTTTCCATGATGACTTTATATGAAGTTGGTAAAGAGATGTCAGTCCTCGAACGGCTGTGAAGATTGTTATTCGGACTGCTGGATCTTCTGGTGTGTTATATTCACGTGGAAACGAGTGCGGTGAGGATATTGTGATCTTTATCCTCGTGATGCGTCTTCACAGTTCTGTTCCGAATCGTGTAGAACTGTATTCAATTCACTAGAGGGCGCTCTAAACACATTATTACATTCGAATAAAGCAGTGGTTCTTAACCTGATTAATAGTAACAATAAATGATATCTCATTTAGCAGACTTTTTTTATCCGAAGCGATGCTTACGTTACCTTGTTAGAGGTACTGAACCGCACCGGTTTCATATGCGCATTCACCGAACCCTTCTTAATTGGTTGTGGTCCTGTACTATATATGCCCATCCCACTTGCTTATGTTATTTGTATCATAATTGTAGTGTATTTTGTATTTTACATTGTATTCATATTGTGTTTTACATTCATTTTTTGTTGTTGTGTCACATATATGTTATGTTTGCTCATTTTTGCCACAGTAAATTCTATGTTTGTAAACCTTGCATAGCAATTAAACCTAAATACTCCAGCATTCAAATACCAGGACCAGGGCTATTCCTCGGAATACTTTTCAACAAGTTGGCCTTGGGTTGCGAATCTTAACGAACAAAGTTTAACCGGAAAAAAGACTGTTGGCTTTGCCTGAAACAAAATTGTAGATAAACATCTCAGCGGAAATTGAAAACGCACACACACACACACACTGGGTAAAAGCCATTATTCGATCGTAATCCAAAAATAAAACGGAAATGCCACTTATTGGTTCGTAACACTGACAGAAGCCACGGCGTTGGTCATTAGAGTCCAGCCAGGCTGCCTCTCTCTCCCAAACCGTCATTCTCCTAAGAATGGCTCTGCTGTTTGGCTTATTTGTTTGTCCGCATTCGCAAAGGATTCTGGGAGACGAGCTGAAAGGGGCAGCAGGCCTCGAGTCTTGAAGAGCTCAGAGGACACTCACAACTCATATCCTCATCATGGCTTCTGTGAAGAGGCTCTTAGTAGCTCGTAGCTCTACCCTGAAGAGGCTCTTCTAGCAGGGGAACCCCCAAAAAATAGAGAGGAAGACCCCAGAAAGATGTTGCGGACTATTGAGCTCGGATGAATCGGTCGTGAGACCCTCACTGGCCCAGAAACAAAGCGAGTGGGGCCCTAGAGGCCCCGTCAACGACCCCAACAGGTCCGTTACGGGACGTTGCCTCTCGTTCACCGGCAATTTGAGCGCAGCGGCTCGGCCTTTCGAAGCGTCTTTCTGCGAGCTGATCGCCGCGCGCGGCAAGCGAACGGAAGTGCAATGGGTCGCTTTTCGACGATAACGTCGGCGGTAAACCGTCTGCGAAGAGTTCGGCGTGGGAACTCCAGATGTCAGCCTTCAGGGCCGCCGTGGTTCGAGTCTCCTCAGATGGGATCTGTCCCCTGCAGTCAGTCTCACAGACTGGACAGGTCTGTCCGTTATGGCGCTTTTCCACCGCATGAAATCAGCTTGCCTCGCATTTTTGGCGTTTCCACCGCAGTTCCATGGTACCTGGTACCTGCTAGCGGGTACTTTTTTGGTACCTTCTTGCTCTAGGTACCAGGTGATCTTAAATCGAGCTAAAAGGTGACGTCGGCAGACAGCCGGCCATTGATTGGCCAGAAAGTGTGACAAAGTCACAAGAGCGACTTAAAGCAACAGCACCGCAGCTAATACTTATTACTATCAGATACAATCCATTACACCAACAGTCTACAAGCTTTTTAAAAGTCAGATAATTTACAAAGACTAGTTCGTCAACATGGCTAAAATTATAATGTGGGTTCTGTCCACTTGTGGGTTGCGTTGGTGTTATTTACGTTGCGTACAAAAATACGTCACGGTCTACGTCACGCCCCTTTCGCCGACGACCAGGAAGTACTATTT